>OX402568.1:152500-1352500 GCA_948098915.1 Lampropteryx suffumata | reverse complement strand
GAAAATACTATTGCACATCATTGAAGTTTTTGATTTTTGATTTTGAGATGACGGTGTGTGTGTGTATATAAATGTTTATACGATCGAGTACTCAGCTGAGGCCACTGTCTCGCCACTGTAAGACCACTGTAATTAGTTATTACAGCTCACACGGTTGCATAGGTCAGTGACTAACTCTAGTGAAGATGTTTAATAGATCACCTAAAAGCCTCATGACCTTTTGCTAGCACTAGCTGGTATTTTTTTGAAACTACTAAAGTTTGTAATATAAATGTACAAGAAGTTTACACAAAATATTAAAACTTGTGTAAATACTACTTAGCAAGAAGATAGAATAAAAATGGAGTTATTCCCACCTGTCCCCCTGCTCCGTCCACCTAGGGGCACAGATGAGAGAAAAAAGTTCGATCTGCCCCCCGCATTGCAACATAAATTGATTCGCGAACCAAGAAATTTAGCAAATACTAGCTCATTGTAATCCTTTAGATAGTATAGTAAACGTTAGTATACTAAAGTATAAGTAAAGTAAATTTATTGCGTAAAATACATTGGTACATGGTTATATATTTTATGGTGCACTTAAAGTAAAAACAATGTATTCTGCCATGTATGGCGTACAATTTTAAATTGTCCGAAAAATTTAAAAATCCTATTCAAAATTTATATACACAACATATTTTTTATAATAATCAGAGCATTCATTCGTTTCAACTGTTTAGGCATGTTTAGAAGAATTGATCGGAGCCAGTACCACCTGTAATTCAAATTAAATGTATTCACTTCTAAGTATACACCTGTCAACCTAGATGGCCTTATACACAGTAAGGTCAGAATACACGCGGAGAGATAGTGTCACAAGCGCTAGGCTACAAAGTTGCAGTAATTATTTAATATCAACAAGTAGTACAAGTAGATTGTTATCTTCATAATAAGCATAATCCACGCAACTTCCGTGATTTCAGATACAAAATTGTACTTTAATTTTACATTAAATTGTTACAGTTCAGATTTCGCTACCGTGTAATAAAAACACCAAAAAATTCCGCATCGTAAGCTTTTATTGTGCGTTGTTAAAATAAAATAAAAATATCCACCTCTAATTAGATTTTAACCGACTCGTTGGGACAAATACTGAGACCGTTTTTGTACAGAAAAAAATCGATAAGTATTGTTGTTTTTTTATCGGCACGGATGTGGTCTCATACCGACATGACACGGAATTCGAGGTACTAAATTAGGTTTTTTAGGTGACCGGTACCTACTTTTGGTCGTAATTTGCATTTTTTTGCGACTATAGATAAGTTGCGATTTATTCATTTTATCTGTAGCTTCTCGTGATAGAGTTATTTATAGACTTGTATTTAATCTTTGTTGAAGATATTAACCTCAAAAGACTATATAATTAATTAAATACTGACAGTTTCAGTCGCACACCTACATTCTTATGAGGTTTGGTAAAGTTATTGAGTTATTATTCGTAGGCCGCAAAAGTACATTACTAGATGTATAGATTATCTGTAATGTATATTCCTTTATCCTACCTATATTATTCCATTCCATTCCATTCCATTATCCTACCTATATTATTTTAGTATATTATTTACCGGATTTCTGTCTATAGTACAGAAAACATCTTAGTTTTTTATTGTATTTTAATTGAGCAAAAATCCTTATAATTATCATTAAAACCTTCAGCACTAGTTGGGATGTAATTAATTATTTGCAAAGTCACGGGCTATAACTAAGCCTTGGGACCTAAAAATGAAAGGTGGTCAAAAACCTAACGGATTAATCCAAAATTAACTACCCATATCAAACAATTGTGCAGTTAAAACAATAAAAAAAAACATAAAACCCACATTGTTGGAGAGCAATAAAAATAAAATTTGGCATTCTCATCCTTCGAAAGTTCCGCAAAGTGCAATGCCACGCATTTTAATTTGCAGTGAGTCTGAATGTAGGTACTTGTTTAATTCTTATGCAATTCATAAACCTACCTTGGTTCTAATAATATCAGTAATCCAAGCCTAAACAGCTCGTGCCCAACGGGTCGCGCCATGGTGGAGACCTACGAGTGACCAATTCTCAAGTTAATGTCTTGCAAAGAAATTTTCTTTTCTCGGTCGGTGACTGGCCTGTCAGCTCAGTAGTAGCTCTGCCTTCTGCGCTGTAGGTTGAGGGTTCGATTCCCTCCCAAGATAATAATTTGTGTGAAGAACATAGGTGTTTGTTCTCTTATAAGGTATCATAGTATGTATTTAAAAATATATAAGTATTCTATTAATCATCTAGTCACCATAATACAAGCTATGCTTAGTTTGGGACTAGATGGTGTTGGGTGCATTGTCCAGCAATATTTATTTATATTTATTAGAAATTTCCTTAGTACACAGCTTCTACCTTGAAAACAAGAAACCCTTTACAAGTTTCTTAAGACTGCGTTTTGCTTGTCCGTCACAAGTTTTTGATATATTGGTATTAACACTAAGAATACTAATTTATTTGTAGGACCCGTCTCGCTTCTACACTTTACCCAAGAGCATGTTTCTCAATCTCCGCCTAATTTCTCAACCGACTTTATTATCCCTGGTATACATTATTTGCAATTAAAATATCGTTTATTGAATTTCGATCGCGCGGCCTTGTTAAACGGTTTTATCTCTGACGCCATCTTTAAATTGTTTTATATCTCCGTGTATTTTTTTTAATATTGTTTCTTATGTTTATTCTTATCGCGGTAAATCTAGTTGTTTATGGGGTTGCGGTCACTTGGAGGTTTTTTCTTTTTTGCTGGAAACATACCATTGCCTGGTTTTTAAAAAGTTTATCAGTATTTTGTGGTTTCGGCACGTAATGACTGACATGTCGCGTATGAATGCGACTGTTTTATCACTCCTATTATTTAAATGTCTTGTAGTAAATTATTTAAGACTAGCTGCCCGCGCGCAGCTTCGTCGAAGATTCTTCCCGGGACAAACCAATTTTCTCGGGATAAAAAGTAGCCTATGTTACCCGGGGATAGTGTAGCTTTCTAACGGTAAAATATTTTTTCAAATCGGTCCAGTAGTTTTTAAGTTTATTTGTTACATACAAAAATACAAATCTTTTCTCTTTATAATAGTAGTGTAGATGTACATATATATTATTATACAATAACATAAAATACATGTGAAACAGTTGAGCTATCTAAAGACCGTTTAAAACGATCTAGAGATAGCTCAACTGATTTAGATCGCAGGTCCAGAGCAGCGTTCCCAAGACACTGCCGGCATTGCCACGTTGAATGGCTAATATCTAATACAATTTTATTATTATTATTATATATATTTATTCATTCTACATCAAAATGCACATTGCATTTTGCTTATGTCCATAAACCAATGTTTTGTTGCTATACTTTTAAAATAAAATGTGAATGTCTTAATGTGAATAGCTACGGATCAACAAAACTCATTAGCCTGCTTAAATGCACACATTACATGCGCCGCAAACATGTTAGTTAGTAGCTAACGCTTACGAGTTTTAAAAGTAACTCAAAGACTAGTAACTCGCCAGTTGCAACGCGCGTCCACCCTAATGGCGCGTCCCGACTTGATGTACCGGCGTCTGTTCATAGTCGTATAATGTTTTCCTTTATATTTTTACACCTTTATTATGGAAAATAATAAAACCACGGTCGCTACATGCTAGCTACTATTCCTCTTTTCGTATGAGAGAATGGAAAATCCTGATGACGGAATTAACAGGCTGCCCAAAGCCTAAGAACTTTTGAAAAGCCAGGATCGACAGCTTAACAGCTGAAAAACCACTTCTTGTTTTAGTGTCGTTGGTTATTTGATATCAGAATTTGGTCAGGATTAAAATATGCCTTAATGACTCTGCGTGCACTTGGCGTATCTTTGAACTAACTGATTTTCCGGAAATCAATTTCATAATATTGAATTTCTCTTGGGTTTAACTCATTAGAATAGATTGGGATAGGACTAGATATTTTTTTACCCATTCAACATTTTGTTGTAGGGTTTGCCTTTTCTTCACTGTTTTGAGATGACCGACCGACAATTTGTGCACGACCGGGTTAGTACCCATCACCTTAGGATCGAAATGTGGGGCCAGTAGTACTTGACCACCAAATAAATTATTCATATTCAGCTAAATTGATTTCTATCCATCATAAGGTTGTCTGGCAGAGATCGCTATCTAGCGATAAGACCGCCCATTGTACTACCGTGTAGCTAAACACTGTTTCTTATAATAGTCTAATGTATTTTGTGGTGTGCAATAAAGTATTTTCTATCTTCTATCTAGCTATCTAAATTAAATGAAATACTTCTGCGGTCACCTATTTAAGTACTGATTTCGCAAAACGTAGCTTAACTTAATCTGTTTGGAACGATTGTTAGCTAAGCCATGAGTTTGAAAACTGATCAGTGCTGGCCGTCTTGGCTTATCTTATTATTCTGAATTGTTGACAATTTTACTTTCATATTTGTTATGTTTATATGACATATTTATATTGGGCCAAGGCCCGCCAGAGACGTAAAAATATACGGTTTCGATTTCTGCCGAGGAGCAAATGTTTGAATGATCTGCAAGTAATTGTCGGGTCTATTGTATATAAGTCGTATGACTAATCATGAGATGAAGATGTGTGATATGTCCATCATTATTTATTATTTCTTTCTGGCAAGGCAGAGTTAGACAAGGCAGAGTTACTACCAACTGAACTAAGAGAGTTCAGTTGATAGTAACTCGGCCTTGTAGGTTGTGGTTACGATTCTTCTGTAGCTACATCTTTGTGTTATCGACATATTTATTCATTGGTATTATAAAGTACCGTTATGAGTATATACGAGCATATAAGTATTCTGCCAGACAGCAGGTTTCAATTACATTTCAGCAGGTACAAGTTAGTCTTGCTTTGGGGCTAGATGGTGTTGTGTGAATCGTACTCCAAAATTTGTTCGTTTTTATTTATATTTCTTTTCTTTCCGAACAGGAGAAGGACATGCTGAATGATCCCCGAGAAGACAGCCTCGCCAGAAGTCTGGCAGAAGCCATCTCCGTAGGCCTTAACAGCGTTATACACGAGTTGCCAAAGGCTATGAAGAGCGAGCAGATAATGACACGGACTCGAGGACACATTATTATCAGGTCAGTGTTTTCTATGAGGCGATTAGTCCATCAAACCAACAACGTACTAAGCCATCAGTACATCAAGCTATCAACCTATTAAGCTACGTGTCCAGAAATACTTATTTAGCTCCGGAAGAAAAACGTTGCTTATAAGCCTCATAATCTAGATAAGAAGCAGCTGATACTGAAGCTAGGTCGAGGTCACAACATCACGAGGTCAGTGCCGTTAGAGAACTTTCTTAAACAGAGCATTTCTAGAACATTCCATGTTTAGTTCTAGTTTCAATGAGTTTAGTAATATGCTGGAAAAATGTATGAACTTTCACGTAATAGATAGCAAAAGAATATTAATTTAAGGAACGAGCCATCTATCATCATCTTATTAAGCTATCGGTATATTAAGCCATCTATCAATCAAGCTATTCAGCGACTTATTATTCTGACAGTGCAGTTCTTTAAAAACAAACGGTTCTGTAGTTTACAGTGGTGATTTTAACCTTACAGTCAAATTGAATAACTTCGCTATTTGCAAGATATATAACTTCTAAAACTATCATGGTTTTGAACTTAATTTTCACTCAAAACCGGATATTTACGTATGAGTTTTTCTGCTTACCGATATTTCGGCACATAATTCATAATTCATTAATTGTGGAACATAGGTATATTACAGGTTTTATTAATTGCTAAGTTCGCTATGCTACCATTTGGTAAATGGTGTACAATATTTTCTAACAATGGAGACATTTATACAAAAAAAAATTAGGTAATATAATAATAATTCAATATAAACGTCATTTAGGAATATTACTTAATTCAATTTAGGTCATTTTTTTTAATTCAGATACGTTATAAAAACATTTAGCTTGTAACCAGGTCTTGAGTTCCTTAATAAATTTATTGAATAGTATTTTTTTTATATAGTCAGGTATGGAATTATATACTTTCCCACATACTGCATAGCTGCTATTTATATACATACTCGTCTTTGGAACTTTAGGCAATACACTTCTGTCCTGGTTTCTTGTGCTTCTATGATATACCTCACTAGCTTGAACAAACAGTTGATTGTGCTTTCTAACTAAGCAGACTCCAGGACAGTTACATGCGCCATGATCACGAGATAAACTGAAGTCTTTGCGGGTGGCTGTTATTGGCAGACAAATCGGTCCACCCTCTTTCTCAGTCTTTTACTGCGAACATTACCCGTACTACCGGTTTCACTTCAAAATCTATACTAATATTATAAATGTGAAAGTAACTCTGTCTGTCTGTTTGTTACGTTTTCACGCCTAAACCGCTGAACCGAATTTGATGAATTTTGGTATAGAGATAGATGGGACCTTGGAGAAGAACATAGGCTACTTTTTATGTAGATACCACGCGTGCGAAGCCGCGGTCAGCAGCTAGTATATGATAAAAGATAAAAAATATGATGCAAATATGTCACAATTACAGCTTTCTTTGAATATAGCGTGTCGTTGAACTATAGTAGAGTCATAACGTGTTTTTGAAAGGTTATTTAGTTAGGAACGCTATAATCCAATTTCTATAATGGCCAGCCACCACCACCCCTAGGGGAGGAGGGCCGAAAGCAGGTCACAAAGATTCTTTTGTTTTTTACGAGAAAAGGCAACAGCGGATACAAGTTCCAAGAGCGTGATATTATATTTTCTTATCAACACTTATCAAACTTTGGTAGCTGTCTTTATTGACATTAGAACGACAAGGACTGTACATTTTTTAACCAAGCTAGAGCTACCTACCGTAACATAAGTCATATTCAATTTACCCCACACGCCGTCAAGTGTTCATGATTTGTACAAAACAATTAAATTCAAAAATCTATTGTCTTATCGTTTATTCAGTCAGGTGGCGCCCCCTAACTGTCAAAACTAAAACAATACTCTCTCGTCACGTGTATAGAATAAAATGCGTTTATCCGATTGCACGGCTAGCGGGGTGTTTTATTTTGAATTCAATTAGGTTATTTCAAGTCTCTGTATTTGATAACGAAACACAATCTTCTTGGGTTTGGGTTAGGAATTGGTACCTAAATTCACCTAGTATGTAAGACGTTCATAGTGATCCTTGTGATTGCATTGAAGAAAATATCTTTTGACTGGACTTGACTTGATCCATCACTACATAGTATAAAACAAAGTCGCTTCCCGCTGTCTGTCTGTCCCTATGTATGCTTAGATCTTTAAAACTACGCAACGGATTTTGATGCATTTTTTTTAATAGATAGAGTAATTCAAGAGGAAGGTTTATATGTATAATACATGTATAATATAGTAGAGAAACACTGATAATTTTAGAGGTTTCTAATCACATTAGACATTCTGTAGTATATTTAGCATCATCATTGCACCCGTGCGAAGCCGGGCGGGTCGCTAGTTACATATAAAACAAAGTCCTCCCGCTATCTGTCTATCTGTATGAACGCGATAAACTCAAAAACTACCAAACGGATTTTCATGTATAATGATAATGATGTTTCCTGTATAATTCACCCGTGCGAAGCTGAAAGGTTGCGCAAGGTTGCTAGTTAAATATAACATTACTTTCGTCACGTAGTAAACAGAACAGACTTCTTGTCTTCTCGTCACACACACGCGCACACTAATGCCTGACAGTACCAACCTCTCGGAAAAAGGGTTGGTACCATCTGACAGCCAACTCTATCTGACAAGCGCGCTCGGTGTTACACATCAAAAGCGCGCTGTGCTCAGCATCAAGCATATAGACCGTGTTCCCAGCTTTGAGATTCTAAGTCAAACGTTTCGTTTATAATTCACCCGTGCGAAGCCGAAGGGTTGCGAAGGGTTGCTAGTTTAATATAAGATTACTTTCGTCATGTAATAAACAGAACAGACTTCGTCTGCGTAACATTAGGTTAACCTAGTATTAGAATTACAAACTGAGTACTGGTGGTCATGCTTTCCGATCCTAATTCCTGTTCCGGTCGTAAGTTCGAATCCTGCAACAATGGGTTTTTCAGTTAAAAAAAATTATGTGCACTATATCAGTACTCTCAAACGGTGATGGAAAATATCGTGAGGAAACCGGCATGTCCGTAGAATCTAAAAAGTAGTAAGACATGTGCCAAATGCACGAAAGGAGCCTCTGAGGCGCACTTTAATCCTTTCACCACACTGGTTCAAAAGAACTCGAAATAACACGTTAAAAAGAAGATGAATAATGAAACTAATCTCACTCTCTTACTCGCACACTATTGATGTAAGAATTTGTGCGAATGAGAGGATATATATATTGAAACAGGTACAATTACATGTTTTATTCCCGCAAACGTGAAATAGCAATTTAGCGACCAACACAACTTCGTCTCTGAATCTGGAGAATTGCCCCGAACTGTGATCCGAGCCACATTGAATCCTAATTACATAGCGGTAAAGTTCACCGTCTTTTAAGAACAGAATAGGGTGACATGGGGATAAGTGGGGCCGTGTTTGCTTTCGTTTTTAATTAAGAGCTATGAACGCATGGTAAGTTGGCATTGTTGGGATCAGTGTGGCGATGCGTGAGGACTGTATTGACAGTTTACGAAGTCGTGATTGCACTCAATGAGCGTGTTTGACATCGTGATTGGAATAGATGCTTACCGCTGGTTATAATGAATAATGATATACTCACGACTGTAATTCCCAGGTTTCGTAGACACCTAAGAAATATACTATAGATAGATAGATATCATAGACAAGATCTAAAGGAGTAAATCTAAACAAGTTTCTAAGAGGATATAAATAGAGCTGTCAGATGGAATATACAAAAATAAAAAAATAAAAAAAAATGTATTTGCTGTTTATACTTAAAACGAAGAGTTTGTCAAAAATGAGTTTCATTCCAATAGACATAGTTTATGTTATACAGATAGGGTTTCTATAAATAACATTTTGGTAGACCCCTCCTACGATCTGTAATGACTTATATCTTAGAGAATTTTCTGGTGGTTGTCATTCGGAATATGAAATTAAATAACTTTATAACAACTGGCCTGTCAGCTCAGTTGGTAGTAGCCCTGCCTTTTGCACTTTAAATCAAAAGGTTCGATTCCCTTCCAGGGCAAATATTTGAGTGATGAACATAGGTGTTTGTTCTGTGTCTGGGTGATATAAAATATAATAAGTATGTATTTAAAAATATACTCGTATAAGTATTCTATCAGTCATCTGGTCACCATAATACAAGCTATGCTTAGTTTGGGATTAGATTGTGTTGTGTGCATTGCCCACCACTATATATTTATTCATTTTATTTGGCGCTTCCGCGTTTCGTAAGGTTAGTTGTTGGTGTCAGTTTTTTGAAAGTGGTTAGCGTGTTTCGGACGTCTTCGGGAGGTCTTCGGGTGGTCTTCGGGTGGCCTGTTACTTCCGTTACCAGAGTTTGTCACTGGCTCGAATACGTAGTAGTACACGTAGAGTTTTCGGCGCAAACAATGGTAAAAGAAATAAACAGAAAGATGGCATAGAGACGGTTACTTACAAATAATTACGTTTTAAAAAATAAAACCGACTTCATTAAATGTTTTTTTACCACTGGAAAGTCACAAGAAAGCAAAACATTTAAATCTTGTCTTGTTTTTTCCAGCTTTTCCTGCAGCCAGATTTTGATCAAATTTCTATGGGACCAATCGGGAATATCCTTTTACACGAAACAATATTGTTTCAAATTTGTTCATAAATAACGGAGTTATGAGGTATCAAACGACAAAAAAAAACGAATTGTGAGAAAATGGTTAAAGGGTCCATATTTAAGACGCCAAAAAGTTTGTCTATGCTTGAGCGTAGTCAAGAAATAGTTTTCAGTTTCATTGCTCCTTGTAAAGTTTAACTCTATAGAAAATTGATTTGGGTGTACGTACATTAAACAAAATATTTGTTTGAACAAAACATAATCCATTACAAAACATTGAATAGGTAAACAAGAAATAGTACTAAATATTTGTCTCGTTGTAATTTTAATTGTTAAAGAATTGTTTTTTTGTATTACGTAACATCTTATACAAATTCATTGTAATTTGCACAAAAACTACTTCAACTTCACAATTGGCACTTTCCTTTTATTAAATTCTCCATTGCGCCCTCTTTTCAATCCCAAAAAGCGTTTCTACTCGAGTGATTGTCACAACATACCGTCATACAATCGCCCATTCAAGTTGTACAAAAGGCCTGTGCGATGTCGTACGTAGGTACTTCATTGTGTCCATATGGACATTGGGACAGACTTGGCCCGCTCTCCCCTAAGGGATAGAGAAAGGACAGTGGGACGTACTTGTTCCGTCTCCCCGGAGAGAAAGTTATTTGAGCAGTATCAATGAAAGTACTGTGCTTGATAATATTTTAAAACTATTTTAAGACAATTAATAATAAATAAAAGTTGCTGGATAATGCACACAACACCATCTAGTCCCAAACTAAGCATAGCTTGTATTATTGTGACTAGATGACTGATAGAATACTTACATATTATTAAATACATACTACTTTATAACACCCAGACACAACCAACACCTATGTTCTTCACACAAATGTTTATCCTGGGAAGGAATCGAACCCTCAACCTACAGAGCAGAAGGTAGAGCTACTACCAACTGAGCTTACAGGCCAATTGAAATGTTGAATGAAACGTTAAACGAAAAACAGTATAATAAAACTTACACATTATTAGATTATTTAGATGACAAAAAAGCTTGTCATGAATCTGCTCCAAGCGTTAAGACCGGACGAGTTGCTTGTCGGATTCATCTCGAACTGAGGTTAAGAAAACTCGGTTCCTAGATTTACTAGCATGTAAGAAGTAGATTAAAATTTATCTCTCCCTTATTGTATCACTAATTATTAATATCCAGTGTGGTTAGTTATTCTTTCCTCAGAAGATTCTTTCGTGCATTTGGCACATATTTTAGATCTTTATAAGTTCTAGTACATGTTTTGTTTCAATGTTTGAAAAAACTCGTATAGCGTACATACATTTTTGACCAGAAAATATGAGAGCAAATAGATTCGAACCAACGAACGATCTGAGGATCAGAAGTAGGGCTGAATACCACTAGGCCAATAGTGCTCTCATTGATTGATTTATTATATAACAGTTTTCAACACCTGGAAACCTTATCAGCTTATGAAGTTCTCTCCCTCGCCTGTTCTAGCCTTTTACATATATTTTAGACTAGCTGTTTCCCGCGGCTTTACCCGCGTAAGATAAAAAGTAGCAAGATAATTATTAAACGAATTAATGTTTCGGAAAAATTACAAAGCATGCGGTTTTCGCGGTTTGACCATGATCCCGAGTGTTTTTTTTTTAATAAAAATTAGTTTAAAAAAACTAAAAAAACACGCTTTATATAGAAAACCAAACTAAAAAATAGAAAATAAATTTTAATAAATGTAAGTAAGAAAAAAATGTTTTAAATAAAAAAAAAATTTCTTATTACTTTTACATTTATTAAAATTTATTTTCTATTTTTTAGTTTGATTTTCTATATAAAGCGTGTTTTTTATTTTTTTTTAAACTATTTATTTTCTACTTTTTAGTTTTAGGATAATCGGATATGTTATTTTTTTTTGTCTTGGACAGGTGTGCAAAATTTGAATGAAATCTGGCCGTTTAAAGAGGGTCAAAATCGCGTCCTATGGAGTCGGTTACAAACATACAAACATACATACAAGTGAAGCTAGTATAAAGCGTATAAAATCCTTTCTTAGCGAGCACCTACCAAATTTGATTCCAATCCGTTCGGTGGTTTCTGAGATTTAGTGATGAATGAGTGAGTGGTATTTGAAAAATATATAGTAGATAGATAATTATTGATACAGTGACAAATGAAACTGTTTTCATACAGAATGCTGAAGTGCCACTTTCCTCTCAGCTAGGTCGACATGAGGAAACCAGCGGAGTCAAGGTTTCCTCATGTTTTCTTTACAGTTTGAGACCAAACTCATTACATTACGCACATACATTTTTCTAATCCAATTCAGATTGTTCAGTAAAATGGGGTGATACTAGGTGATCTTCGTATAACACTTTGTATTGGGGTGATCGCTTGAGGATTACAAGTGATCGTCGATTTAATCAGTGATTAGATGAAGGGGTGCGTTGCGAGTCGACGGGATTTAAATCAATAAGGGTAGTTATAGTTAGTATTGTTTAAGATCGTATTCAATTCTATTTAGCGGACTATAGGTGGACGGTAAGCCTCTGGGCGGCATATATTCTCCATCAGACTTGGCAACTGAAGCATACAAAAGTAGCTGTACGGTGGACGATCATGGTTCAATCATCGGTCAATTTAATGTACGTAAATTTAGGTTTTGGTTGAAATGCGTTTGCGAAACGATCTCGAATCTTATGAGTGGTGGCGAATTGTCAAAAACCAGGAAAAATTGAAGGCTTCTGCCAGTAGGGACAGAAAATTTTAATTTAAGACTTGGAAACACATTTATTGGCTTAAAAGCTTACATAAAGAGTCTCTTGCAGAAAGCGTATTATAAAATAAATGACTGTATTATTGATAAGAATGCAAGGCATCATATTGCTCTCAGACAGTTAACCGACACATTTGAAATGTATAAACTCTCTTGCGCTAGAACCAGGAAGAGTTTCTATATATAAATAAATACCTGTTATATTTATTGCGGCAACACTAAGATTTGAAGACCAAGTGAGGGTAGTTTCGAAAAACTGTCCATGCTACTACTAAAACAGCGGAAAAACTAGTTGCTCTCTACAGATCCTTTGTAGTTGCCGAGTAATTATTGCTCAATTGCCTGTTTCAGAGTACCACATTCTATGTGGGTATCACATGTGCGAAACCGCGGGCATGAGCTAGTAAGGTTTAAATACTAGCACTAAGCTCTGGACAATCGCACACCATCCTCACATTGATACTAAGTGTCTTTCAGCCTTTGTACGCCTCAATAGTAATCGCTACATATCGAATTAAACACTTCATCCCTCTACCCTTACGATACCATTATGTTCTCGATACTGTGAGTGAATGATTGTGTTTGATTATGTTTGATTGGTTTTCGATGGGTTGTACATTTTATGTGCTTGACTATGTAGGAACAAAAGTGGAGGGAGGCCAAAAAATGCATGGGTTTGTGAAACACGGTGTGAGTGAGTATTGACGACTGATAGAGGGGGATGGAAGAAATGAACATGAGCCGACTTCACGTAGCGTGGAATAAGGACAGGGAGATAATAATGTGTAAGTAATGTCTATGTCGATTACGACAGAGCTCATCTATATCACGAAGCTGAACTTTATCTATCTAATACCTTGAAACGAGCAATTTTTGTATATATGTAGGTGTATATATAATCAGAATCACGGAAACGGCTCCAACGATTTTCATGAAATTTAGAATGCAGGGGGTTTCGGGGCGATATTTCTATCTAGCTAGGTTTCATTTTTAGAAAACGTCGTTTTATCTGTTTTATACCGAGCAAAGCTCGGTCATCCAGGTACTATTATTGATATATGATCCGAAATCCAATAACTCGAAAGACCTAGCCTACGTGAAATGAAATACATTTTGAGTTTTACTCAGGTATTATTTTGTTCATACAGTTTCGATTAATTTAGAGAATCTTCAGCAGGTCAATTTTACTTTTTCTTCTTCTACACTAGAGCATCCTTTCGTGAAGATGGCAACAGATTTTAATGCCACGTCAGCTAATTATGTATATCCTGTCCTAAGGACTTATCTATCTTAGGTTCAGGCTTGGGTTTTAAAAGCCAGTCAAACAACGAAACGATTTCTTCGACTTAAAATATTTGCCAATGGCTTTGATTCTGTTGTTTCGCTAGACTAACTAAAATTACGTAAAATAGAAACGATCATATTTTGTTGGCGTTAAAGTCTGAATTAGAGTAAATTTTTTAAATTATAAAACTTTAATTTACTAATCGACGTGTATTCCATTATAGTCGCCATGTAAATTGTCCCTGAATAAATTTGAAAACTGAACTGTCAAAATAACAATTTTACTCAAATTTGGACTTTCTTAAAATAATTACGTTTTAAAAACTAATTATAAAAATACAAAATTTTGTTTACTTGGATGACATACTTTTTCCAGCAGCTGTTGATTGAAAAACCAAACTTTTGAACCGATTTTGATGAAATTTCTAAGACCAGCTCATAAATGACGGTGGTATCAAAAAAAAAAACGTTTTTTTTTATTTTTTTTGAAGTCTGTTTATAATTTTGTCCGTTTTTACGATATTTTAGTTAGTCCTGCGAAACAACATAATCAACACCAATTACTCCATATTAACTTTCCGCCTTTGTAAATTAACGCAAACATAATATCGTCGTTTGATCCCGCTAGAGCCGGCCTTGTAATTAGCTGTTGTTAGGCAGTATGTCGTCTGATGTCGTCCAATCGTTCCGCCCACAGATTATAACCCGTAAATTGATTACTTGCTTTGCTGGCAAATTTGATCTAGTTAATGAAATTGCAAATTCTAGATTTGTACAGCGTCTGTTTGAACATGATAGTACGTGGGACAATTTAGACGGAGCTTACCCAGCATCTATACAGTGAATCATTTTGTGAATAAGTCATCTTAAAAGACAACAGTCTTTTATTTATAGTTGATGATGGCTGGACACTCAAAAGGTTACGGGTTCGGTTCCCGACGCTTAGTTCGAGGCTATCTATCTCTAGCTGCTGCTCTAGCTGTTGTCTTCGCACACGTGGTACCTGCATACAATGTGGCTTGTATGCTATTCCAGGCTTAGATGCTATTCCATCTAAACCGTGTTTTATCCAAATCTGTTAGCCGTTATGGCGTTGTTGAGCCACAAACAATATATCTCGTGATCATGGCGCATGCAACTGTGCCCAAATGCCAATGTGCCACATGACTGATATACTACTTACAAACATTTTTGAAGTGAAAACTTCTTTAACTTCTTTTAAACCTCTGGATTTGCGACACCGTTACTGTTTTTGGGGTGAGACGCAGGGCTGCCGCGCTCGCCCTATTTGATTATAAACCTTAATTCACATGTCTATAGTCTACTTTTGTATGGAGAAGTTTACTGAGTTAGGTTCTTTGATATATTATCTACATTCTGAACAAAAAATATAGCATCATCTGTGTTCGTTCAGTATTTGATTGGCAGTCACCATAATTACTGATTTTGAAGTAAACTCTAACGCGCCAAAATAAGTTTTCACTTCTGTCGGCACTCCCGAAGTTTTTTTGTAAATACATACATACATATTTTACATAGAAACACCCAGACCAGACAAATACTAGCAGACCTTCTGCGTCTCAGCCAGACCGTAGCCCACTGCGCCACAGGTTGTCAAATGTCATTGAACAACCTACAACACAGTTCCTACCAACTGAAATGTGCGACCAGTCGTCGTACTTCCTTAAAATTACTCAATTGACTTTTTATTTGAACTGAGGGTAGTTTAATCTTCATAATTAGACAGCATGTGACTCTCCGCCCACCGATTCTAAAATTAAAAAGTCACGTAATTTGAAAATGAGCGCGGCCAGTGCCCCCACTGTTTTGGCATATGGCCGCGGTGTTAGCGATTAGCGATCAAGTTATTACCTACTACTATTAAAAAAAAAAACGAAATTTTTTGAATTTTTATTGGTTTGTTCTTTTCCTGTATTTTTTGTGTTCAATAAAGAAATAAATAATACTGGACTTTTCACACAGCATCATCGAGCCTCAAAGTAAGCAGAGCTTGTGTTATTTTTTTTGTTATGTGATACGAAGCTAAATGTATTTTTACATTTAGTTTTCTTGAAGCATTAAATAAAACTAAGATCACGAATATAACTTCTTTTTATTTAAGAATTCTTGTCTGTGAATGATGCGGCACTTACTTATCTTAAGTAATTATTTTTAACCGACTTTATCAAAAAGGATGAGGTTCTCAATTCGTCGGTTTTTATTTTTTTATTTTTATTTTTTATGTATGTCACCGATTACTCGAAAACGGCTGAACCGATTTGTAAAATTCTATTTTTGTTTGAAAGGGTATATTTCACAGGTGGTCCCATAGAAATTTTATCAAAATCGGTCGAGCTGAAAAATAAACGAAAATCTAAAACTTGTTTACATCGATGATGTTTTCATGTATTTTCACACCTCGCTGTCTCATTGGAGCGTTGCGTTTATTTGGCCTACCCATGTTATAATGTACAAAATACATCTACTTTCCACTAAAAATGTTTTATAGGCTCAAATTTCATTCAATGAAGTCGGTTTCTTTTTAGTTTTTAAAACGTAATTATATTTGTCCATTTGTTCTTTGCCCAATGTAGGAAGAAATAAAATAACTACGTTATTCAAACTATATATTTGTAAACACTACTTAGGATACTATGAAGCTATCTTTTTCTTATTGTGTCAAAAGTTCTTCAGAACCATTGTGGTGAAAGGATATAAGTGCGCCTCAGAAGCTCTTTTTGTGCAGGATTGGCCGGTTGCTTAACGATGATTATACAGAGAGTATGCCACGACTAGATTCGAACCCACGATCATAGGATCGGAAGGCAGGCATCTACCACTAGAACACCAGTGCTCTCTTTAACCACTTTAAGGTTGGGTATGGTAAGTTTAATTACCATTTAAAACATCACCGCTAACAGTCCAACCACACCCCATCCCCATAACTTGGCGAGGACATTTTTAATTTATTAAAAAACATCAGGGGTCGATTATTTGATATTCAAAGTCAATATTTACTTTTTATTATGACCGATGTTCATATACATCTGGCTGGACTTGAACCTATAGTCGTGTTATTGTTTGCTGAACGTTTGATTGAGTTTTGTGTATTTGTTATTCATAAACACCGATCTGCATGACAGCAACGATCAACGCAATCAGCATTTAGATGGCTCTTCTTCTTCTTATCGTGTCACTAATTATTTCGAACCAGTGCGGTGAAAGGATTTTCGCCGGACTAACTAAAATTTTATGAAATACGAACGCTCTTAAACAAAAATAGAGGTTCACAATTCGTTTGTGTATATATTTTTTTGTGTTTGTTACCTCAGAACTCCTTTATTTATGAACCGATTTGGAAAATTCTTAGATTTTTGGAAGGATATTCTTTCCGTTTGGTCTTTACCACCCCTTATGGTGAAAAAATGGGGGATGACATTTTGCATTTAATATTAATTAAGTAATATATTTACAAAATTATCATCAGTGGCTTTTGTTCATCTGTTGAAGATGATTTAGGTGGCGTCTGTAAAGCTTCAGAGCAGTTAATTGTACTTAATTGAAAACTTTCGTTCATGGATCCACTCCAGCAAGCTGAGGCGGGTGAAGTTTCCTCTTCACTGAAGTCACTCTGCCTGGGATTCTGTTTGATAGCGCAGGCCTTCAAAACTATAGATATACATATGTAAATACATTTGAAAAAAAATGTATCCTTAAGTTGTACAAAAGATGTAGTTTTTTATGGACTCAAATTTTATTCAATGATGTCAGATTTCTTTTTAGTTTTTAAAACGTAATTTGCACCAAAGTTTGAATATAGTCCGGCAAAACAACAGAATCTCCACCTGTGACGTCATAAAATTTAAAATATACTCGTATCCAAATACATGAACCCCTAAACTAATGTTTATTCTGTGCCCCTTGTAAATGTTACTTACTCAGCGTTATTTAATTATAATGATACATCCCTCTACTATACCCTGGAAGGGGTGACATGGGGTCTTATTCAATTTGTGTAGAGATGGCGCTCGCTCGATTTAACAGCAGGTGACATTTGTGTAGTATAAAAAGCTTTGTCTACTGAGCTCGAATAATACCTTATCCTAGGCACAGAATAACTCAAATATAATATACAGAACAATCTTTCTTTCTTTCTATAACTGTTAGGAATCGAAGCTGTGAGCCTACCTACCTAGATGTAAGTGTAGTAAATAGATACCTACATATACGTCAGTCGCGAGCTCGTACTGGGCGTCGTAATACACAATGCTGCAATGTAATGCTATTTTCTTATTGACCGAACGAGCGCGAAGCGAGAAGCGAGTGTCTCCGTGTCAGCTTAGGCGAAAATGCTTTCGTATGTTCGTCTGTCTGGACGGCGTCTGTCCGATGTTCTCCTCTACAGGTAGCATTTCTCAACGGATTCTCGTGAAACTTTGTGAACAGGTTCTATAAGTACATATAATTTTTTTGTCGATTCAGTTTTTGGAAATTTTTCAAAATGGCGGAGTTATGGGGGTTGATAACATAAAAAAATTTTATATTTTAGTCATTTCAAAAAACGTTAGCGAAGTCTACAGCTCACAGAGCCACTAGTAATAAATTGTTTAATAGGGTCCAAAAACATACTTATTATTCATTATCCAATAACAATTAGTCGAAAAACGATAATGACGACCTCTATGGCGTAGTGGGCGAAGACGCAGAACGGTTTAAATCTAATTGCGGGAGAAATTTTTGGATGATCTGCAAATATTTGATTACAGATACAAACGCCTTCAACATCGCATCATTTCTTTGTCTTTGTCCTACGCAGAATCGGCAAATTTACTTATATCTTCGCTCACACAATCCAACCATCTTATCTTTGGCACGTTTGTGTCCAACCACATTGATATATAACACTCTTCTCGTCACATGACTTGCATCCCTGTTTATAACAAGTCCATGACACGCTGAACTATTACTTCTTAAACTTATCTGGCCTGTCAGCTCAGTTGGTAGTGGCTCTGCCTTCTGCATTGTAAGTTGAGGGTTCGATTCCCTCCCAGAATAAACATTTGTGTGAAGAACATAGGTGTTTGTTCTGTGTCTGGGTGGTATAAAGTATGACATGTATGTATTTAAAAATATACAAGTACTAATTGCTGCCCGCGGCTTCGCACGCGTGATACCTACATAAAAAGTAGCCTATGTCCTTCTCAAGCTATGTCTCTCCCAAGGTCTCATCTATCTCTATACCAAAATTCATCAAAATCGGTTCAGCGGTTTAGGCGTGAAAACGTGACAGACAGACAACCCTGTCTGTACTTTGAAATTTATAATATTAGTAAGGAAGTAAGGAGTAGTAAGGATTCTATCAGTCATCTAGTCACCTTAATACAAGCTATGCTTAGTTTAGGGCTAGATGGTGTTGTGTGCATTGTCCAGCAATATTTATTATTATTATCTTTCAGTGTTACCATTCTATAATATACATTTT
Organism: Lampropteryx suffumata; assembly: GCA_948098915.1. NCBI lineage: Eukaryota > Metazoa > Arthropoda > Insecta > Lepidoptera > Geometridae > Lampropteryx > Lampropteryx suffumata. The sequence continues at coordinate 1,333,150 of OX402568.1, read as the reverse complement.
ATTATTTTATCAATTCTCGTCACTACACATCGATCTCAACATTCGATTCGCATCTCCGTCGCATGCACTTCTTTCATCCGTAGCTTTGGTAGTTCAACACTCAGATCCAACATCAGGTGCCCCCAACTTCATAATAACAGATTAAAAAATTACTGCATGACATTTATGGTCACACAATACCATAATCGAATCAGACAAATTATATAATTGCCCGCAATATCTTGACACGTGTCGGCGACAGAATGATCAACCGTCCACTTCAGATATATCATTCAAAAACAACCCTTATATCCAAAAATATATAGGTTGAAAATAACATGTTGGTCCAGGCACGTGCGAAACTATGGAACCATGACGTAGTTTAGTACCTTTGGGATTGAGAGTGATATTATTTCTCTGGAGAATCGTTTCGAGTAACGGTTTGAGTTGTTCGTGACGCGTGCTCAAAACTAAAGAATTAAAAAATAGTTACGAATCTTTATTGGCATTTCTAAACTGGTCTTAGCTCATTAGTAAATCTGCCTTATGAATCGTAAGTTGTGGATTCCAGAAAAACCAGAAAAACATTTTTAAAAAGTGTGTTTGGGTGTTATAATAATAATAATAATAACGCCACCCAGACCCGCGACAAATACTTGCAGATCATACAAACATTTGTCTCGCGGCGGGAATCGAACCCGCAACCTTCTATTATAAAAAGGTATTTATTAGGTATGTACCTACATACCCTGTACTATAAGAATTAGAAATAATTCTTATACACTTGTTAATTTATATCTACGACTATATAAGTATTCTATTAGTCATAGTCATATGACGACCTCTGTGGCGCAGTGAGCTAAGCTCCGGCCGAGAAGGTTGCGGGTTCGATTCCCGCCGCGGGACAAATGTTTGTATAATCTGCAAGTATTTGTTTCGGGTCTGGGTGTTTCTATGTATAATATGTATGTATTTACAAAAAAAAAAAGTATATAAGTAGTATATCAGTCATGTGGTACCCATAACACAAGCTCTGCTTACTTTGGGGCCAGATGATGCTGTGTGAAATGTCCGGGTTTATTTATTTATTTATTTATAGTAAAGTAAATAGATGTCTGAGGTGTCTACCGTGCCTGTAATTTCAGTCGTGAGCAGGTTTGTTTGTTGCTGGCCTTTCACTATTACCCGAAATAGACTAGTCTCAAAAATAGCACGCATACACTCAATTCATCCGTAAAGTAATAAAAATCACTTGCCCTAATACCTCGTGCACTTAGGGGAGGTGCGGCGCAAATGGACCACTAATAATTAATGACGTTACATTTTTTTCGAGTGTGTTTTGATTCGATTTCACAGCGCTGCAAACGCATATGGCGCATGCGTCGTAGGTGCCTTAGAATGTTTTATGTTTGTGTAGTGACGAGGTAATCAGATGGAAATGGTTTTTATTATCAGCGCAATATGTGCTAAAAGTGGCATTTTCGTTGCCGTTATGCTGTTTATTGTAAATAAAAATAATCTACAAATATCTGTGGTTATTGCAACATAACTGAAACGTCGGGAATCAATTAAAAGGTTACGCTATAAGTACCCGTAACTACTAAAACTATAATGAATTTTGATCGTGTTTAAAAAACACTATCGGTAAAGTTACGCATAGCGCCATCTAGCCCCAAACTAGGCGTAGCTTGTAAATATTTAATCGTATGATCGCGGTTGTTATTAATGAAAAAAACATCTGTATTATTAAACAGTTTGTACTATGGAAACCTGATGACTGATTTAATTCTTTAAGAGTAAACTAGTCAATTATATTTCCATACAAACGTCGAAAGATGCTCCACCAGACTCCACCGTCTCATGTTGGACAACCAAAACTAACAGTGAAATCAATTTGTCTCGACATAATATCTGCTTGCAACAGAATCGTAATAAAAATATGCGTTTAAAAGATATAAACCTAAAAAAAAAACATATTTTAACACTGATTTTAGCACAACTTTGGGCGTAAATAAATAACATATGGAGTACACGAACTCTAAAATGATTCCGATACAAGCATAGTGTATTTATTTAAGAGCTTAATTGAATAGATACGTTCAGTAGTTTTTTCATGAGAACCCTTGAGCCAAAAGTCTGTTCATAATAATAACAATAATAATACCGGACATTTCACACAGCATCATCTGGCCCAAAAGTAAGCAGAGATTGTGTTATGGGTACCACATGACTGATATACTACTTATATACCTTTTTTCTCTATCTTTTTTTCTTTTTTTTTGTAAATACATACATATTATTCATAGAAACATAGATATAGATCGTACAAACATTTGTTCATAATTTTTACGTATTCGCTTTATGCAGAAAACATAGTCCGATTTGATGATGTGACTCGAAATTAAAATCATACTATCTTCTTACTTCTCATCGCTATCCTTTTCTCACACTATGCTTAGTAAAATATTATGCATTTTAGCTGCACCCACTGACAACTTTGTGCCGCTGACTAGTGTATCCTTAAAAGTTTCAAAAACAAGATCCTTACTTTTTTTAAATTATAAATGTGAAAGTTTGTATGTATGTTTGTTACTATTTCACGCAAAAAGTACTGAATGGATTTTAATGAAACTTTACAATAATATTGCTTGCATCAGAATAATACATAGGCTGTCAGTTATAAAGATATTGTGTGAATTGCCCAAAATATAACGATAAGTGTGAGATTGGAAAAAAAAATGGTATCAATGCAAGGCAAGCTATTCTGGCATGCGCTTCAAAATCCGTTAGAATTAAAAGTACTAATCCTGTGCAGACGAAGTGGCGGGCACCAGCTAGTACCTTATAATACCCAGACAGAACAAATGTCTATGTTTATCATACAAAGGTTTGTCCTGGATGGGAATTGAACTCACAACCTACAGCGCAGCAGATTTACTGACAATTGAGCAGTGATGTCAAGATAGATATGTCTTGCCGATTCTTCTCGGGCTTGGGTTAGGAGGAATTGGCACCTAAATTCACCTAGTATGTAAGACGTTTCAAAGTGATCCTTGTGATTCATTGCATAAAGTGTCTTTTGACTTTACTTAATAAGTTAAGAAGGTTAAGAATGGTTAGCATGGGCATGTTATAAGGAGGGATGAATGTCATGTGACGAGAAGAGTATTAGACATATAGACTAAATAAATGATAAATGGATTGTGTGAGAGACGGTATAAGTAAGAAAGACGTACTGAAATTACGGCTGATAGAGGGATCAGCCGTTCTTATCCCTCTATCAGTCATCCTTCTGTCAGCCGTTCAGATGACAGAAGGAGACATGTTGTGCCGACCACACTTAGCGTAGAATAATAGCAGGAAGATCATGAGCAGCTAGGTTTTTAAATAGTTCTGGGTAATTTCTTGTATATCTTAGAATTTAAGCAGTTTTAAAGAAAGTATATTTGATGGTGAATAACTACGATTTAAATACTAAAAAAAAAACGACTTCACTGTATGAAATTTGAGCTCATAAAAATGCAACCCATTTGAGAACCTCCCTTCTTTGAAGTCAGTTAAAATGTTTTTATTTAGTACATTATCATTTTTCGAAATTCGTTAACACCACTGGAAAGTTACAGGCAAGCAAAATATCGCAATTTCGTTTACTTGGACAGAATATTTTTTTGCAGCTATTTTGATTTAAAAAACCAAACAACTGAACCGATTTTGATCAAATTTTGATGTCACCAATCGGGAAGTAGGTACTTATATCCTTTCAAATGAATAAATATTTTTACTAATCGGTTCAAAAATGACCAAGTTATGAAGTAACAAACTTAAAAAATAAAATAAAACCGAATCGAGAACCTCCTCCTTCTTTGGAGTCGGTTAAAAGTGATAGTGACTCTTGGAACCGTGTATGATGTGTCAGGAACTTGAGCATGACGAAGCAAAGGATTATTTAAACAAATAGTTGCCTTAAAAGCTTTACCCACATTCACACGCCATATACGTATAATTAAATAACTTCCTGACATAAAAGCAAAATTACCGTTGGTCGCGTGCCTCAAATGCGGTTTCTATGTATCCACGAGGGAACGGGTTCAATATTCGGATTCCCCAGCGATGTCTGTCTGTCATTTGAAATGATATACCTATTTCGGGGTGGGGTCGATGTCAGATGTTACAGTTTTTGCGGTTGTCTCTATTTGGCATGCTCGGCGTTCCTCGTACGCTGGGTCCCTGGGGCTAATCAAAATTGTGATTAGGATTCATTGATTTATTTGCTAAATTGTTTGGTTCATTGATTTATTTGCTAAATAGGTTGGGCGGCTGTTTCGAAATTGTCATCTTTGCTCTTGTAATCTGAAAAATATATTTTTATAAAAAAAATTGCGATATAACTTGAAACTATATTTGCCATGATATTTTGCAGATATTTCAGCACAGAAGCATGTACTTTTATAAATACGTACATTTTTATACTATAGGTACACCAATACTTGCAGATCATACAAACATTTTTAAAAAGATCAAGTTGTTGTTGTTGTTGTTGTTTTCAGCCCGTACTGTCCCACTGCTGGGCAAAGGCCTCCCCTCGAGTTTTCCATTGCTTTCTGTCTAACGCCATTGTCTGCCACCGACAGTCGCTAAAAGTGTCTAGCTCGTCACGCCAACGTTTGCGTGGTCTACCGCGCCGTCTCACTGTCTCAGGGCTCCACTCAGTGGTAGCTTTGGCCCAAGTATTATTCTTAAAAAAAAATCTTGCTCGCGTCATTTATTATGCCCGTATTTAGTCTAGTTATATGACTATACAATTGAATTAAACAATTTCGAGATCCCTGCACTACAAAGAGCTGACCATCAATCCCTCCTAATTCAAACCAGACTTAATAAAAATAAATCAAAACAAAACAAGCCCTACCAATAATATTTCCATTACAACGCGCCGACCACGCCTCCGACGTCTCTATCGGACGTCATGCTGGGTCCTGCTGTGTCCTGCTGCGCTGTTGTGCCACTGACTACTCCCAGTCCTGTTGTGCCCGTTGTGCCCACTTCTCTCAATCACACTGTGCGGTATCGAGTTGACACAGCGGGATGTGGTCAAGCTGAGATTCGTAGCTCGATTGATCAATATCGCTTATTAACTAACAGCTGATAGTTTGAACAGAGAGGGTTTTGTGATGATCGTGATTTTAATCGCCATTATTGCTAATTAGAGTCGCAGAATTTTCCGTTATATTGACATGGCTATAGTATTTTGTAATATATTTCGTTTTGAGCCTGGTTTGTAACTTTTTGAAGTAAATTGATGAACAATCCTCAAAATACTCTAGCTTCAAACTTAGCATAGCTTGTACTATGGAAATTGGGGCCTCAATTCTGTTAATTTACAACGGTTATCGTTCTATTCCAATACGTTTCGGCTCCAATTACGTTTCGATATTTACCTAAAAACCTATTCTGTTAGCTCTATTACTAAACAAAAGAAAACACTCGATCGATCGTTGAGCTGACCGAGCGAGCGCGAAGCGCGAGTGAGTGTCTCCGTTTTAGCTTAGGCTATGCTTTTGTATGTTCGGCGTCTGTCCGGATGTTATCCGGATGTTCTTCTCTGCAGGTCGCATTTCTTAACTGATTCTCGAAATTTTGTGAGCAGGTACTATAACTATATTATAATATTTTTGTCGATTTTGTTTTTGGAATTTTTCCAAAATGGCGAAGATATGGGGGTTGAAAACGTTAAAAAAGGTATATTTCAGTCATTTCGAAAAATGTTCGCGAGGTCTACAGCTCACAGAGCCACTAGTATATTATTAGATACATACTTATGATATTTTCTAACACCCAAACACAGAACAAACATCTACGTTCATCACACAAATGTTTGCCCTGGGAGAGAATCGGACCCACAACCTATAGAGCCGAAGGCAGAGCTACCAATTAAGCTGAGAGGCCTGTCAGTGTTTACCAGTTGTCGTTCTCGCCGTAGTTTCTACATCTTTTTGTTATAACTAACGCACGGTACTTCAAAAGCACAAAAAGATTTCAAACAACGGCTCTACCAACAAAAAACACAGCACATTTCACTTCCCGTCTCCTTATCCCAAATGGGGTCTTGGAGATTTGACGTTAAGTGTCGTGCGAATAACCAGGTGCGCATCACGCGCCGTGTGACGGGTCACATGGCGCCAATTGGGGATGAAATATTGGGTGTTGTGATTTCCTCGAGGATTGTACAGACTTAGTTTAATCAGCTGTTGTTGGTTTTAATTAAAGAGTGCTGATTGGAGTTTTTTGAGCCGCTTAGTTGCAATAGATTGAGCGTGAATTATAAAGCATATTGGTGGTAAATTCTGTTATTGCACTGGACGATCGTATAATACGAGCGGTTTTTGGCGTCAAGCATTTTAAAGCAACCCAAATAATCGTAATGTACGATATAGGTTTATAAAAATTACGCACTATTGTTAATAGATTTAAAAAACAATCAGGAATGAAACATGGCCTTTTATTGTTTTGTTTATACCGTAATTCGAGTGCTGCAACTCGATATGTTCCACAACCGAATAATCGAATCGGACATCCATAAAACAATTCAATGCATCACGTCATACTATTATCGCTTCCATCGCTAAGTAGTCGCGACATCACCCTATACTTACACACCCTGTAGGGTGTGAGAGTGAGATGGCTGTATGTGGAATGCTTTGGTGTGAGGGAGAAGAAACAAGTGCTTGAAACGTAGTGGCGTTTCAGCGACAGATTGGCGCGCACATGTCGCGTTGCGATGTTCTTTTTGCTAACTTTCTTTTAGTGTTGGGAATGATGGATAGCGGTTTTATATTCTGAATTATATTTATATCGAAGTGATCCTTGTGATTGTATTGAATAAAACAGATTTGAATTTATGTATCTCTATATCTATATCTTTTCTTGTAGTGTAATTTATTGTAATGTAGAAAAGAAAAAAGATTGAGTGTAAAATATATTGTATAATTCGCTTAAAAAATATTAAAAACCAATCGTCTGCAAACAAGAGCTCTGGTTAAGGACAGACATACAGACAGACAGACATGGTGAAACTATAATGGTTTCTTGTGGACTTAGTAAGCCTAAAAAGCATGCTTGACACAGTTATTATTTGATTATTTAAATTTATATTATTGATAGACAAGGATTGGCAGAGGATCACGGCGGATGGTACAAATTTAGGGAAGTATATAAGTACATATATACCGAACGGTTTGGGGGCATACATTAATTACGTGACCCAGTTTTGACGATTTTTGCCTCCCTAACCTCATGGTGAGATGTCGTAAGATTTTGCTACCCCCTCCCCCCACTGCTATTCTTACGTAAGATTTTTTAAAACGCATAAGATTTAAATAAGCTAATCAGAGTTTGATTACATTAGATTTATTTAAATTTAAATACAAATCGATTATTTATTAAATATTTATTAACAGTTACTCATATTTAATAAATGAATGAAATGTTTCTAAAAAACGGAATTTATAAAAAGTTAATAAACTCTTCTATCATTGCTTAATTAAACCGCAATAAATATTATTGTGTTTGATTTAGTCGTATTTTAGTGGAGACACATTTTTAATTTAATTTTACTCAATTTTTAAAGCAATTTTACACTGTTTCTTGCGGAAAAAAAAGTTGTCAGCTCAGTTGGTAGTAGCTCTGCCTTTTGTACTGTGGTTGAGGGTTCGATTCCCTCCCAGGATAAACATTCGTGTGAAGAACATTGGTGTTCGTCTTGTGTGTGGTTGTTATAAAGTATCATAAGTATGTATTTAAAAATATTTAAGTATCTAGTCACCATAATACAAGCTTTGTTATTTTGGGACTAGATAGAGTTGTGTGCATTGTCCACCACCTACCTATATTTATTACATATTTAAAATTTTAACTTAACATCGATAAAGTACTCGTCGAACTATACCTCATCACTAGACACATTTCGGGTAGTGCGTACGAAAGGGGAGCCGCGGGCGAGTAACGCAGTACTTGTTTGTGCGATTTAATTTCATTTATCAACGCATTACTTACTCTGAGAATTACTTACCGGGATTACCCCGACTCACCCCGCCCGTATGCCACAACGACTGCAAATAGCTCGCTCACTAAACTCCTAAGGAGCACCCTAAGGAGTTTAAAATCCTTATAAACTTTACAATCTTTTTTTTATAATTATTACGTTTTGAAAACTAAAAAGAATATAGACTTCATTGAATGGAATTTGACCCCATAAAATCGTATTTAAAACCTCCTCCTTTTTTGATGTCGGTTAAACAATTTTGTTTTTACGCTATTTAGTAAATTTTATAATTTTTTGCATAAATGGTATTTAGGAACACACCTCGGCGGTTTAGTGCAGTTGTTTTTTTATCTTGTGGTATTACTTTTTATAGATCTTTCAAAGATACAAAGTTTCTTGATACAGATACGTTTGATAAATATTAACTTTGAAGTGACCATTTTTGGCCGTGTGTCTCCCTTCTCCCTATTAGTCATTCCTATTCCCACTTACTACTGAGGACTTTTTAAGCTAAATTAAGATTATATATTAACTTAAATTTTACTCGTATGATACATCACTCGCTATGAATCTGAGCAGCACTTTGAGTAGCTGGCTTAAAATAATCAGATTTACTTGCTGCAGTGAGCCAGCTACTCGCTTATAAGCTATGTCTATGTAAATATCAATTTTAGAGTTCCGCAACACAAAAAAGCTAAATATATTATCCGCGCGCTTTGAAGCCGTGCCAGGGCCGTAATCCAATTTTTTATGTTTTTGGGTAATGTACTCGTAACTCGGTTAGTGTCTTGTTGTCCTTGTAGAATGTACGCTTTGATTTTGTACGAAATTATTATATAATCTTGCTGACAAGGGTTTTGACGAGCTTACTCTATAATATTATACGAAGGTTCTTTTCTGTTGAAACAATATAAAGTTTGCAAATTACCCTCAGTAATCACGTATTTCATCAGAGTGGCCGTAAAGCTTTAAACAAAACATTAGACGTGTTATTACAGGCGGAACCCAAACCTTCTATTTTATAATTACAGCATTAGTTAGCGTGGCGTTAATTTATGCTCTGTCCTTGTCATATTAATGTCTATGGATAAAGATGCCAACAGATTTATACAACTCACTAGGTGTCCCGTTCGCGAATTCGTCCGCGCGTTTTATAAAGAAAATCTAAACTATTCTCGAATCCCTTGAACACACACAAAAAAAACATTAATATTGGTCCAGCCGTTTAGTACGAGTTGAATTACAAACACACGCACAGAAGATTTATATATATAAAGATTAGCAAATGTGTGATCCAATTGAAATTCTAATATTTTATTCAATACAATTACAAGGATCACTTTGAAACGTCTAACATACTAGGTCAATTTAGGTGCCAATTCCTCCTAACCCAAGCCCGAGAAGAACTGGCAAGAAACTCGTCTTGGTCCTAGCGTTAAACAATTAGTTTAACTACGAAAAATTAATACAAGATTACAGTAGTTTATACATGCATTATACATGCAAATTTGTCAGTTAACTGTTTGAGGGCAGAGCAACATGAGGCCACGCATTGGCCATGAGGTTCATCCTACGCTTCATTTTCCTATCCTTGGTCGCCATTCGAGAACTTTTATTCCTCAGCAGTTTTCAGTTCTGTAAGGATGGTCAATGTTAGGTCAATTTTTAAAATAGCTATACCCGAGCAAACGTCATTCAAGTCTTCAGGCTTCCTTACCGTAATTTATATATCACTAGCTGTCCCGTTCGCAACTTCGTCCGCGCGTTTTTAAAAAAAGTGATCTAATTGTAAATCTAAACCATTCTCGAATCCATTTGAACACACACACAAAAAAAACATTCAAATCGGTCCAGCCGTTTATTAGGAGTTCAGTGACATACACACGTACAGTAGATTTATATACCTATATAAAGATTATCATGCCATGGAGATTAAGAAAACAACAGAACAATGAAACTTATAAACAAAATCACTAAACTATTACATAATCCAGTAAAGTTTCCACTAAGTAAAACGTATATACGAAGATAAAGTAGACATTTTGTAAAAGGAAATATGTTTTTTTAACAAAAATATGAACAGATTTATACGTTACACAAGTTATTTAAAGACCGCAGTTTTTCCGTTGATGGCGTTTTTACATTTAGAAAGTGAGATGTCAAATAATAATAATAATAATAATAATAATAATAATTTGTTTATTTCAGACAAGTCCATACAAGAATGCAATTTAAAAAAAATAACCTAAAAACTACTTCTTAACCCTATTGTACATTAAACATAGCGGTTCTGGAAGCCATATGTAAGGCATTCCATTTGCGTACGACAGGACAGTCATCCCTGTCCAGTATGGTAACGAGAAAGCTATTGGTGCTACCTCGCACGCGGTACATCAAGGAGGCAACTGGTTTCCGCATGATAGCGTAGAAACCGTCTACACAAGATTCTGCGCACATTTTTGATGCGCTACAAAAAGGAGGCATCCCCACTAGCATACTCAATCCATTATTATACTGGACCCGCAGAGCATTGAGAGATTCCAGTGTACAGTTAACCCAGAGGATGCTGGTGTAAAACGTCTGGCAGAAGGCTTTAAAAAGAGTTACCTTTACATCTCTCGTACACCTTGCAAACCTCCGAGCCAACATGTTACACCTCACTGCCAACGCCCTGCGCTCCCTTTCTACATCCATATCATCTTTGAGATCCTCGGTAACCCAATGTCCAAAGTATTTAAATTTAGTCACTTTATTTAAGGGCACTCCTCCGAGTTGGACTGGAGGGACAGACTTTGGCTGTTTGTTCCCTGCCTTAAACACGAGGAGTTCACTTTTATTTGGGTTATACCTGAGACCATGTGCTAACGAGTACCTCTCATAAGTACCCAACAACACTTCTAGAGCCGTGACAGAGGGACTCAGCAGAACCATATCGTCTGCGTAGCTGATGTTGTTAACAAAAATACCGTTTATTGAACAACCAACAGCAGTTCCGCTAAGTCTCTCAATCAAACCGTTGATATATATATTAAATAAATGCGGTGATGTTAGGCCTCCCTGCCTGACACCACATTCTAATCTATAACCCGCAGAATATGAGCCAGCCCACCTCACCTTATTTACTTGGTTTTGGTACCAATACTTTAAAATATTTATAAATACCTGAGGTGTGCTAGTTTCTCTCCGGAGCTTATCCCATAGCATATTGTATGATACTAGGTCAAATGCCTTGGACAGGTCCAAAAAACAGGCAAAGACAGGTGTTGCTCTCGTAGTATAGTACTGGACTGTATGCTTGAGCTTTAGGATTGCCGTTTCTGTTGAGAGCCCAGGTCGGAAACCAAACTGGGCTTCGTGCAAGTTCAAATGCTTACCAAGCTGAACATCAAGCAAACCGTCCAGCACCTTCGCTACCACAGTGGCCAGGGATTTGTTCTATAGTTGTTTCTGTCCGAGGCATCCCCTGTCTTATTTTTGACAATGGGTACAACAATGGTATTCATAAGCTCCTGAGGAAGATAGGTATGACTCATACACAAGTTAAAAAAAGCATCGCCAATATCCTGGGCAGATGCACACCTGCGTGCTGCAGATGTTCGATACTGAGGTCATCATGCCCTGGCGACTTGCCTCTCTTCATATTTTTGATAATGAGTGCGACCTCTTTCGCTTTAAATCTAAATAATTGGGAGGCTTCAGTTTGGTCTATGTCCTCAGTATCAAGCATCTGCTGCTGCATGCCTTAGTGTACTAGTGACCTTAAAATGCTGTCGGAAAAGTAGAGCTATCTGGCTTGGTTCATGGATACCGTCTACAGCCGCCGGCACACGTGACCCAGCATGCAATTTCTTTGTGTGTTTCCAGAAGCCCTTCCTTTATGATGTGTGGAAAGTCCTTTGCTTTATGATGTGTGGCTAATATGTCCATTTTAATCTGTTTTTCATAGTCCTGGCACTACTTTAGCTTGGACTTGAAACACTTTCTAGACTCACACATTTTATTATATACATGGCCTGACGGTGGTTTACCATTTACCACCCACATTTGAAAACAAAGTAGTGCCTTCTGGTGACTTTCCTTAACATAATTATTCCATCCAACAACATGTTGTTTTCGTTTGATTTGAGCCAGTATATCAGAACTATTTTCCGCAGCCCAGCTCAAAATATTAATTAAATTTAAATATAAATTGTTAATTATTTTACGATGTTCTATATTATTACAAAAATTATCAGCACAGTATCTAAATTCCTCTGGAAAGTCAACATTTCTAAGTTCATTATTACACAATATCGAACATAAAAAAACACCATTATTAAAGTTCATTGGTAAATATAAAATACAAACTACACTGTTTCAGACTATCATAATTAACATCATAAATAATGACAGAAGGTGCTATATTCATGGAGTATTTCATTAAAATAGATCAGTATGGCGATTATGGAACTCTTGATACAATCAATGTCTATCGATTTCGATTAGTAATTGGCATTATTTTAATCAATAGTATTTCGTACGGTACGTGTCCAATTATACACGTACTAACTGCTGCCCGCGGCTTCGCACGCATGGTACCTACATAAAAAGTTGACTATGTCTTTCTCCAAGGTCTCATTTATCTCTATTCTAAAATTCATCTAAATCGGTTCAGCGGTTTAGGCGTGAAAACGTAACAAACAGACAGACAGAGTTACTTTCACATTGATAATATTAGTACCTATGGATATATATAAAATATATAAATATATTTTAGTATACTAGTAGTATTAGCATATTAGATCAACAGCCTAAAATTGTATGCTTCTAGAAAATTACAATATTTTCATACAACCTTTCATCCCCCCTTTTAAACCCCTTACAACACTTTTTTCCAATTAAAAATTAGCCATGTCCTTTCTCAGGCTTTAGACTATCTGTGTACCAAATTTCATTTAAATCGGTTCAGTAGTTTTGGTGTGAAAGCGAGACAGACAGACAGACAGTTACTTTCGCATTTATAATATTAGTAAGGATGTTTACAATAAACAGCCGTAATACGTTCCGTAATACGAGTACCAACTCATCCACAACTGAAAGCTGTTAGTATCAACGTTTTGATAGTATCAGAGTTACATAATAGCCCGACTGATCATTTAAAATGTATCTTTTCAAAATTTTTTCTTTATGAATCGGTCATCATAGGACCTCTAAGAATAAGGTCTAAGACGTAAAAGGACCTGACCAATGTTTGTATGATCTGCAAATATTTGTCTCTAGTCTGGGTGTTATTCTATGTATAATATGTATGTATGTATGTATGAACAAAAAAGTATTTCAGTAGTATACCAGTCATGTGGTTCCCATAATACAAGTTCTGTCAAACGCACCAGAGTGCGTTTTGTCGAATATGTCTTTTATCAACAAACCATACCGTATTAGGGTCTTACCTACTTAAGACAGACTGACAATAAATAGACCCGCTAAGTGTCCTTTCCTTTTAAGTTCCGTTTAAGGACTACAGGATCCTAAAAAAAATTATTTTTGACGTGATAACGTCTTATAAATCGATGAACGCCGGCTGCACGTACGAAAAATTTTCACGTTTTCCGCCTAAGCCGAGCGTGCAAGCGTGAGTGCGGAACAAGCGAGAGGCGCGATCGGCCTAAGCGTTCGGCTTGTGACGCATCTTAATAGACTAAAAGTATGCAATTTTTAATCAATGTTTTCTTATGACGTTATCACGTAAAATTATCGACCGTAAACCATTACAAACATCCATTTTTTATTTTGAAATATACCGAACCCCTCACACATTAACATACGCACAACTAAATCCATTCAGGACAAAGGGGGCGCAAGCGCAATGAATTTGTTTAAATTCAGTTAGAATTTCATTTGCGTTTATTAAAACGTAATAAATTTGATGTCTCAATGTGCTGTCACGCCTCGGGTTAACAGACGGACGGAATACATTGTGGGTTAGATTTTACGATATAAACACCTGTTTTGTACATTTGGGTTGGATTTGATAATGCAAAATAGTGCTTTAGTTGATTTCCATGACGTTTTGCATCAGATGTTGATAATCACTTGATTTTGACATACAGGGTGATTGGAAATTGGGTGCAAAAGCTGTAAGGGGAAGGTAGTCTAGACTATTTAGAACCGTATAGTTACAGTTATGTACAGTTATATTATATATAATACCGCTATAGTTAACGAATTCCTTTTTTTTAATAGACTTATTCTTGTTTTTGGTGATATACCTAACCCAAAATTTTGCAGCTAATAATTACCAGATTTTTTGTATATTTTTATTTTTTAGTTTAAGTATTTTGGTAGCAAGGAATAGTTTGGTCTAAGCATCTGCATCATTAGACATTTTTTGCTCACGAAAATTATACTAATACGGATACTACGGATTTATATATTAGATAAATCCGTAGGCTTCGGGGGCCGCTTACCATCAGACGGGCCGTAAGCTTGATTGCCACCATTCTGGTATAAAAAAACGGAAGTGTCTCTGTCTGCTGTATGTTACCTTTTCAAGGCTAAACGATTGAACGGAATTTAATGAAATTTGATAAGCAGAAAGATTGTTCTTAGGGACGGTTATAACCAATTTTTATGTAAGTACCACTCGTGCAAATTTTAATAGTTAACGAGTTATTAGATATTAATACTACGTCATTGATACCTACCTAAAGTTGGCATTGGTTAAAATATTCCTTTGAAGATATCAAAAATGTTTTACTACACTCGCGGTATTTTTCGTGTAGAAGCTTGACGTTGACGTCCCTGTTTAGTTTCCATTTAGATATGTTTTTTTAGGATAAAAAGTATTTTGTCTAATTTCAGGTTTGGTACCTAAAACCGGTTCAGCCGCATCAACGTAATTAAGTCTTCTTCTTCTTATTCTGTCACTAGTTATTTTGAGCCAGTGTGGTGAAAGGATTAAATTGCGCCACAGAGGCTTTCCTATTTATGATTTGGTGATTTTACTATCACCTTAAAAAAAATAACCACATCTTCGTCATAATATTTTACCACCACCCACTCAAAATGTGTCGTTCGTTGAAATTTATTTAAAAATAAATAGAGGCTGAACTAAAATACATGTTATTAATAAGTATTTCATTAACAAGTGCTTCCATTAAGCCGGTAGCATTAGGAATTGCATTCATCTCAAACCGCAACGAAAATAGCGCCACTTAAACAACATTAGGAAAAAAAACACTAAACACATCAAAACATCCAAATTGAAGTTCACAGTTCAAAATACTTCCTTTCATATCCCGCTTTCAGCCAATTAAAATAAATCCACATTCGAAATTAACATACCTCACACACTTTTATCCGTTATCCAATTTACCCCGACCTCCCTAATGTAACCTCTCTCGCTTCAACTCTACTAAAAAATACTTTTGTCTCACTCGCTCTCAGGTCTTTGCGACCTGGACGTTTTAAGACACTTACACAGAATACATAGTAATAATACACGTTATAAGCTTCACTTCAACGACGCTAATTGCAGGAATATGTAAAATGCACGCAAGCGCTTTTGAAACATATTCCTAGGACAAAAGAGTTCATATTCTATCAGGCAAAATTAGACCGGATCGGGATCGGGATCGGTCGCTTCCTATCTGAATTGAATCTAATGTCAACGCAGTAAAGCTTAGATTACGTTGATAGACAATAAAGGCTGATGTATGCCGTGCACGCATGCGTATATTACGTTGTAAAAGGCGCCGAAACTCGTACGCAGTTTATCTAACAGAAATTAAGAACGAAAACATTTTGGACGAGCCATAAATTTCTCATGAGGCGGAGTGCTTTCAGTTGTGGTGTTGCCAGCTGCGCAGAATGTTACTTGTTTATTTTTGGTTGTTTGTCATTCTCGCATTTGTTTATTAGGTACTCTGTTTATCTCGGAGAAATTGAAGTCAAAGAAATTGAAGTGAAAGAAATATAAATAAATAAATAATGGTGGACAATTCACCCAACGCCATCTAGCCCCAAACTTATTCTATGAGCTAGTTCTCATAGTATAAGTATTGACTGATTTATGTAACAAATGAAGTTTTTGGTTAGAGCCGTGTGCAGGTTTATTAAGTATCTGAAATAATTTTAGAAAAAGATATCATTACTTATCTTTAGGTATCACAGTGATAATCTCTTTTAAATTTTAATTAGAAGGACACTCAATCCAAATCGGATTGAGTGTCCTTCTAATTTAAATTTAAATCAGTTTTATTCAATACAATCACAAATGTGCAACGCCTATTATTCCTAAGCCAAGCCCTGGAAGAATCAGATAAGAAACATGCATTGGTCCTAGCGCTTTTGTATATGATCCTTATTATCTTCATTATCGGCGGAAACCTAAATATTTTATCAGCTTCCGCTTGGAATCGAAAAAAATATTTTTTGTTCTAAATTAGTTACTAAGAAAATAACACCCATTTTATTCGACGCCACTAGTGACAAGAGAGCTGGCTCATTCCTTGCTTAAATGTTTTCTTTGACCATTCAACGCGAGAATGCATTGGAACTCATCTTCCGCTGTTAACAGTTGGTTGTGTACCGTTTATACGAAATTTTCAAAAACGATTGACTCGACAGAAATTTACAGCAAATTCGGGTAATTTCCCTCACCTGGCAACCCTATCTTAAAGATGCGCAGGCGCCTCGTGCGCTCGACTTCCATTAGCGCGTTTGAATATAGAACTCGCCGCGATTGGTGGACAGCCACCATGAATCATTGGCGCCTACTAGACATGCTATACGGGGTGTGGAATGTAGAAGATTGGTTCTTTAGGGTAATTTTAAAAGGTTCGTGTTTTTCCGTGCGTTATTGATATGGGTTTTAGGGAAGTATTTTTATGAACTGCTTATAAATAGATACGGGTTTTTATGGCGTCGATATATTAATTCTCTTTTATTTCAACAACTCTTTAACTGTTAAGCACTTGTAAAATCAGGTAGTCTTAATTTTAGGATACTTACTTGCTAGAGTACTTCATAGACAACAACATACGCTGAGCAATCTTCCGTATTTCATAATTACATTTTAAAAACTAAAAAGACAACCGACTCCATGTATATACACAAGGTAGCTACTGTAAAACGTTGAGGAGTTCCCTTGACTGTCCTTCCTCTTCATCATCAGACCCCTAATGACAGTCATAACCCATCTAGGTGTACAGTTCTCATCAATACAAATGAATCAAGCCCAAACACCAGGTAATTGCTGTAAATCGTTGAGGAGTTCCCTCGACTGTCTTTCGGCTAAATCATCAGATCGACTCCAGACCTTCATTAAATAGTAGTGTTTTAAAACAATTTAATAAAAAAATAAACAAACGCATTAGTCGCCACTACGATTTTCGAAAGTTCCCCTCGATTTCTCTGGGATGCCATCATCAGATCCTGGTTTCCTTATCATGGTACCACCCCTGGGATAACTCATTTCCAACAAATAATAATCATCAAAATCGGTTCATAAACGACGACACATAAAAAAATATATACGAATCGAATTGAGTTACCTCCTTTTTTTGAAGTCGGTTAAAAATGCACTGAATTTGAAATCATAACATTGGGTGTTATTTTAGATATTTGTTAAAAACCTTGTCTACCTGTTTTTATTAACTGTCATGGCAATGCTGGACAAGTCTTTCATTGTCTACTAAAACCAGGAAATATACATAGAATAAACACCATCTACCCACAAACTAAGCGTAGCTTGTACTGTGAACCAGATACTTTTATATATTTAAATACATATTTATGATACACAGAACAATCATCTATTCATCACACAAATGTTTATCCTGGGAGGGAATCGAACCAATATCCTACAGCGCAGAAGACAGCTACCAACTGAGCTGGAAGTCCAGTCATCAATCAGACATCAAATCACTGACAACCTCCATTATTGAAGACCCTTGTATCAATCTTTGTAGCTTCTACTTCAAAAGTTACTCTATAGCCTTCACACCAAACGTGACGAGCCAAGCACGACCGAAACGTTTTCGTTTACCGACCTCGGTAGACCCTTCACATTAAAATAACTGAGAGCACTGGTTGTATAGTGGTAGTGACCCGCCCTCCGATCCTAAGGTCGTGAGTTCGAATCTGGTTTTGTACCAAGAGTTTTTATTCGAAACATAAATTGTACGCTATACCAGTTAAACGGCGAAGGAAGACCCGTGAGGATACCGGCATGTTGTAAAAATGAAAAGACATGTGCCATGTGCACGAATGGAGCCTCTGAGACGCACTTTAATCCTATCAACACACTGGTTCGAAATAACTAGTGACTCGATAAAATGTTTAAGGTTACTTGTAAAAAACTGGGACATTGTATATCGCCTTCTTATAATTGAGGCAAACTAAACTGACCTTTGAAGCCCTGACGTCACGAATATTAAGATAATGTTATCTATATAACCCTTCGCTCAGTGTGGCTCTGACATTATCAAACAATTTACATAAACCAACAAAACTTTGCGTTCTACTCACCTTTAATGGTCGAGACATAAAGCTGAAAATTCAAATTTGAAAGCGCAAAGAAAATTGCACAAAAATACGTTACGCCTGAATGACCAATCGGAAGACGATACGAATTCCAATTTTGAATTCTTGACGTTCCAACGTCGCCATGTTATTATTTTCTTTTTTGTGCGCACAAAAAGAGTTTTTATTATTGTAATTAATTGCTTCTACCGAATTTTTATACTGTGAAAATATTTAAATTGGCCTATTTTGTGGGCACCATTTACCGGAAGCTAATCTCGGAATTTATGCTAATTTAACGTTTGAAATGAGGTTGTTTTTCTGAATTGCTAGTAATTATCTCAAATGTAGAACTAACAGCGGTTTATTTTTATGTGTTTTGATGATTGGCGTTTTCTAAGCAATCTATCATATTTTTTCACTCATCACTTTGCTAGTGTCGTTGTTCTTACCCAAGGTCTTCCACTAATAGGTTAGTACTTTTTATCTATTACTGGCAGCTGCACCCGGCTTCGCACACGTGGTTCTCTTACATAAAAAGTAACCAATGTCCTTTTCCAAGTTTAGCCGTGGAAACATACACACATACAGAGACATTTGCAATTTACAATATTATCATAAAAATATTGAAAATGTATTGAGAATGTCGAGTGAATTTTCTAGTATCAAAACATTTAAAATCTTATATTGCGAACACGTACGCAGCCATCTTGCATACGCTTCACAGGTATCGAATCCTTACTATAACGTTTATTCAACAAGGATTGAGCGTATTCAAAAACGATTCTTGAGCTACCTACAGTTTCGAGCTAAAGTATACTTACCTAGTTACATCGCAAGATGTTATAAATTTCATTATCTGCCCCTGTATGAACGCAGGAACATAGCTGATCTTGTATACCTCTTAAGTATTGCGAATGGCTCGGTTGACTGCCCGGAGTTGTTGCACCTACTCGGACTCTACACTAATAGAGCTTCAATTAGAAAACCAAACGTCCTTTCGGTTCCTATAGTTAGGACAAATTACAGGCAAAACTCGTTTATGATAAGAACAAGCTCTTTATTTAACTCTCTGATTAAGGCAGTCCAAGGTCCAAGTCAGCATGACTTGGACCTTTTCAAAACCTCTAAAACTGCTCTTAAGCAAGTATAGTATATATATTTCAAGTGTACCAAAAAGTCGCTGGCCACCATACGCATGCAGTACAATAATATTTTCAGGATGATGTTGGGGCTGCCTCGCTTCTGCAGTGCTTCAGGGATGTTTGCTGAATACCAAACTGATGGCTTTGAAGCACTTATTCGCAAGAAATTTGCATCCCTGATCCGTAGAGTTCGAGACAGTCACAACAGCATCCTGAAAATTTTCCCGGATAGGTACTCGTCGCCGATGTGGGCAAAATTGGTATGCTGGTGATCCCAGAAAACTGCTCGTTACTCTGGTGATTTTTTTTACTTTGTATCTTTTATATCTTTTATATCATTATTTTACTAACTCTCTTTTGTCATATTATTATGTGCTATGGATCTAAGTTGTCCGAAATAAAAATATTTGAATTTGAATTTGAAATTAAGCGTCTGATTAGTGGTAAATTCTTTAATTCTATTTAGTTTATTTTTTTAATTTTTTACCTTCCTTGCATCACAAACTTATTTCATTTTTGTAAACCTTATTGTATATCTATTTTTAATACCGTCTACCCTACTGTGTTTTTTCTTTACTTACATATCTAATTATTTGTGGAAACTTTTAATTAGTCTTCAGTGTATGTCTCTACTTTGTAGGAACATATTTTTTTTTGTCTATCTTTTCTGTGTTTTCTGTAAGTTTTCCAAAAATGTTAAAATAAAATAAGTAAATAAAATAAAATATGAAATCAATTAAGTATAATGTTTCGAGTTTAACGCATTAGATATTATCTGTTAAAATTTAAAATTTAGTTCAATTCAGTATATTTACACCTTGTAAATAAACTAAATTGAATAATAATATTGTAAAATCGAAAGTGTTTCTATATATCTGTAAGTATGTTTGTTACCTTTTCACGGCTGAATAGATCTTGCTAAAATTGATCTTATCTTTACATTTTTGATTATAACTGAGATAACAATATTAAATCCCGCCTACCTACTGTTCTATTTCGTTATTACCCAATTTTCTTGTCCAACAATGGTTACAGAAAATATTAAATCCACGACAGCTTAAATCCGCTAATACAAACGAGCCAACCCTCTCGAGATTCGATCGTAGCAGCGATTCTCAAACTGTGCTCTTGGGGCCTCCCTAGGTTTTTAGGTCTTATGAGTCTGATACTAAATCTCACGCAAAGCTCACGCTACTGATTTTTAACATAATTTATAAAAGTAAGTATCGTCTCTAAATCTTATTGTAAATGTTCGTGAAATGTCATTGGATAGAATCACATATTGGTACTGAGTGAGATTGATATAATAGATGAGACAAATTGATATAACTCCTAGTTTTGGTTGTATAACATTAGACGGTGTGGTGATTATCCTTCGACCTTTGTATGAAAAGACAAATCGACTACTTTACGATGTTACAAATGATTTAACTTTTAAGGTCATGACATTTGCTTGAAAGGGGGATAAAGTAAATATTTCTTTGAGAACCTGTGGTTTGCCTCGCTACAGTCTGCTAATATTGACACGAGATATAATTGGATGTGCGGTACGAAGACGCTCGCGTAGCCATGTTTTAATTTGCGTTTTTTTAACCAATTTTCCCGTATATTTGTTTTTATTGAGGGAAACACTGTAGTGGAAGCACGTTTCTTTTTTCGAATTTTGATACCGGTTTTAAAAAATGCGAAACTTACAAAGTTGTTGAAGTAAGTTTGGCTAAACATTTAAAGCTATCTTTACATGATATCATGGCTCAGAATACAGAGTTTGTTCTGTATTCTGAGTATCATGGTTAGAGGGCTTCTGCGACTTATTTTCCCATCATCATATATTTATTTCGTAAAGATTCAGAAACTATAGAAGAGTATGAGGACTTAATCAGTTTCAGTTTTTATTTTAAATAAAATATCTTTCTCAAACAGAGGAGGAAAATATCATGAGGTATACTTTATCATCATAGCACACTTTAGAACTTAAACTTCTAAAACATGGCACCGGTTAGTTGTTCTACTAACGGCGATGTGTTTGCAACCTGTCACGTACAGAACTGTGCAAAACTATACTTTGTGCCAAATATAATGTTTGGATGTGCCTCTGACTAATCCCCTTAGATATCCTCAAAATTGTATGTAATAAGAGATGTATGGAGGTATCTTAACAAACAAGCTGTATGTTTTATTATATTTAGCTTTAATTCCTGAATTCAACTTTTTAAAATCCCGGTTTTCCCTTCCACAATTCCACTCCACCGCACTTAATATCAGTGTTCATTTACTCACCGGGCCGGTTAAGTGGCGGTTCGCAAATCCGAATGGAACGCAAACAGACGCTTGTTGACTTTGTCTGACCGGACGCGTGGACGTTGCCTTCGGGAGATGGGAATATATCCCGGCTTATTAAAGGTAGCTGTAAAAATAGTGTAATAAATATATAATAACGGTGGACAATCCACACAACTAGCTTGCACCTACCATGTATAATATTTTTATATATTAAAATTACGTAAAAAGACATGTATAACACTCAGGCACAAAATAAACATCGACGTTCATCACACAAATGTTTGTCCTGAGAGAAAATCGAACCCTCAACCTACAGCGTAGAAAGCAGAGCTACTACCAACTGAAGTGATCGAAATCGAGAGAAAGTCAATGTATGTTCGTATAGTCATTATAGTAGCAAGATGATGGGAGATGGGAATAAAGCCCGTCTTGATATAGGTAGCTTCAAAGGTGTAGTATATTTTAGCAACTTACTGCTAAAATATTTACAATAAACGGGATATTTACCATGATTTGTAAGTTTTCTTGTTGCCCTATATTTCGATACCGTTGAATGCGACATGATCAAAGATATATAAATATTGGTCGATAATGCACACAACACCACCTAGCCCCAAGCTAAGCATAGCTTGTATTGTGATGACCATGATGAGTGATTTAATCTATATCTAAATATATTAAAGGCGATGTGTGTATGTATGTTCCCTATAGAATTCGAAACGGCTGGACCGAGATCAATAATTTTTTTAGGAAATCTTCAGATTGGCCTAGCGGGTCTGTGAAGTTTGGTAGCGATCGGATTAACAGAACTATTTTGCATCAATCAAATTTGGTATGGATATAGATTCTATCTTAGGAACGGATATAGGCTACTTTTTATGTATGAACTATGCGTGTGAAGTCACGGGCAGAAGCTAGTAATTATATATATTTAAATACATACTTATGATACTTTATAACACCCAGACACAGAACAAACACTTAAGTCTATCACACAAATGTTTATCCTGGGAGGGAAACAGCGTATAAGGCAGAGCTACTACCAACTGAGCTTACAGGCTAGTCTTTGCGGGTAGATCGTAAAAATATTGCTGATCTTCTAAATATCCCGTTTTTACTAAAAATTATAACCATGATAGTTTTAAAAGTTGTTTATGAGTTGATACTTGATAGTTTGACGACCTCTGTGGCGCAGTGAGCTAAGGTCTGGCTGAGACCAAGGTTGCGGGTTCGATTCCCGCCACGGGACAAATGTTTGATGATCTGCAAGTATTTGTCTCGTGTCTGGGTGTTTCTATGTATAATATGTATGTATTTACAAAAAAAAAGTATTTAAGTAGTACATCACTCATGTGGTACCCATAACACCAGCTCTGCTTACTTTGGGGCCAGATGATGCTGTCTGAAATGTCCGGCATTATTATTATTATACAACCAGTATAGTGTAAAGATGATGGAAGATGGGAATTAACCCACTTTAATATACGTAGCTGTTAATATATAGTCTATGTTCGTGTAAAAATTGGCATTCACAATAAAGTAGAAACCTCCAGGCGGCCTATAAGCGATCATTAACTGACTGCATCGCCCCGATGAAAAGATATGATGATCTGATTCAGATATGAGCTTTCTCTTCTCCTTTGAATAATAGCAAGATCTAGAAATGCTATTTAACTTAAAATGTATTATTGTTACAGTTTCATCTGCCTCTCCAATGTCCTGTCGTACCCTGAGCGCTGCAAGGAATCCCGTAAGAACTTGCAAACGTTGCTCAACGTTTGCGGGGATGTTCTGCTGGCGATGGAGTGTGACGTAAGTGATTACGTCATTCTTTTCAGAGATGTACAGAAAATATGAATTGTTTGTTTCTTTGGCGATGCTTAGCTTTTATGGATGACTGCTCCAATACTCATAGAAATAGTAATAATTTATTTGCAAGAAATATGGTAGGTAACAGATATTGTGAGTGATAGAGTAAGTTCATATACCTCACCAAAGAACATTGGCTTGCACATTTTATTATTTTCAATAACATTAAATTAAACGATATAGTATTTTAATATCCGTAGAAGAACCAAAGTCACCGACATAGCACCCAAATATGCAAGTTGAAGTGGCAATGGGCAATGGGCAATGCCATATAGCTTGCAGAACTGATAACCGTTGGGGAATAAAAAGTTCTCGAATGGCGACCAAGGACAGGAAAACGAAGCGTAGGACGACCCCCCACCCGATGGATTGACGACATTGTAAAGATCGCGGGAAATCGGTGGATGGAGAGGGCTCAAAATCGTTCTTCCTGGAAATCTATTGGGGTGGCTTATGTTCAGCAGTGGACTTCTAGGGGCTTATATGATGATGATGATATGAGTATTCTATTTTAGCATTCATAAATTATATTCATTAGTTTCTGAAAAATCCGTTAACAGTGTAAACAGCTAATACGCAGACCCTTTTTGTATTATTATTCTAACACTTATGAAATAGTATTTTTAACCGTGTGGTATATAATGAAAGTCTTATCTATCCATGTTTTCTATATCTTTCTTGTTACTTATGTTGGCTGACCTCGCAGCCCAGTTGGTATTTCTGATTTCTGCGATGTAGATTGTGGGTACGATTTTCTAGATTTGCGTTTGTGTGTTGAACGTCAATGTTAGTTCTATTACTGAGTGTATATTTTTAAATATCTATTTAATTATATGTGAAGAAAAAGCTTTGTACCCCTTTTTACGAAAATTGCGCGGCCGGAGGAGTATGAAATATCGCACACTTATAAGTGTATGTTTATATAGAGAAGGAGTGCAGAATGCTTAGATTTTTTCTAAATTATGCATAAAAAATACATTAATTATTAATTAATTATGGTCGAACTTCAACCAGTGGGCGACTACTACACATTAGGACAAGCAGACGTACCGCTCAATACCTTGTCAACCTACCACTTTACGAACAAAGCGCTTTGCTTCCACATTTTTAATGCGTACAGCCAAGGATTGGAATGCTTTGCCGTCTTCTGTCTTTCCTGAACACTACAAACTAGGTCTCTTCGAGTCTCGAGTAAATATGTGTCCTCAGCCACATCATCGCTTAACATCAGGCGAGATCTTAAAATTGTATACATCGATGATGTTTTCATGTACTTCGATACCTCGCTGTCTCATTGGAGCAGTGCGTTTATTTGGCCTACCCATATTATATTATACAAAAGACATCTACCTTATCAAATTTCATTTCTAATTTCATTCAATGAAGTCGGTTTCTTTTTAGTTTTTAAAACGTAATTATTTATTTACTGTTGGGCAGGGTCAAGAGCGCGGGGTGGCACAACAAAACCTCCGATCAGTCCTCGGGCCTGATATATTCAACATGCGCAACGACTTCTGTATGCTGTTCGCGGAAGGCGCTGAGATAGCTCAGAACGATGTATTCGTCAATGCAGCTCGAATCGCCCATGTACTGCGAGCACTGGGGGAGATCGACCATCGGATTTTACAGGTATTTATATTTACTAGCAACCCACTTCGGCTTCACTTCGGCTTCACTTCGGAATCACTTCGGAATCACTCCGTCCATTGGTGAAAACCTTATAACCTTGTCTATCAGTGGCCCGCGACATTGAATATGTTATAATACTAGCTGCTGCCCGCGGCTTCGCACGCGTGGTACTTACATAAAGAGTAGCCTATGTCCTTCTCCAAGGTCCCGTCTATCTCTATACCAAAATTAATCAAAATCGGTTCAGCGGTTTAGGCGTGAAAACTTAACAAACACACAGACAGACAGAGTTATTTTCACATTTATAATATTTGTATAGATAATGTTTTTTACTTCCAAATAATATTTACAAGGTGTCTTACAAGTAATTTAGATTTAAAGTTAAGATGACAAACCTTCCTTGTGTGTACTAAAGGAAGGTTTGTCATCTTAACTTGTAAAATTGACATTGACTACTCACTCTCACTAAGTAGTTATCTACTTGTGCGTCTATTGTGAGGGATCTCTGCTTCGGCTGTTTACAAAATGTTGGCAATATCGTCTACTCAATCTGTTACCTTACTCCATTTGTGACCACCATCATAATCATAGTAAAAATCAGCCGTTTTTCACCTGCAACCGAACCGACTCCGCATGTACTGATTCGTCTTTCCTGCGGGTCTGGCAAGGTCGAGCTTACATTAAGGCTTACCTAAGTGCACGAAAGGAGCCTCTGAGGCGCACTTTAATCCTTTCACCACACTGGTTAGAAATAACCAGTGACACGATAAGAAGCAGAATACTAAAAATGTACATATTTGACGACCTCTGTGGCACAGTGGGCCAAGGCCCGATTGAGACGCAGTAGGTTGCAGGTTCGATTCCCGCCGAGGGACAAATGTTTGTATGATCTGCAAGTATTCGTCTCCGGTCTGGGTGTTTCTATGTATAATAATTGTAATTAATAAAATGACACAAGCTCTGCTTTCTTTGGGGTCAGATGATGTTGTGTGAAATGACCGACATTATTTATTAATTTATTTATATAAATATCAACTGGCCAGTCAGCTCAGTTGGTTGTAGCTCTGTCTTCTCCGCTGCAGGTTGAGGGTCGATTCCCTCCCATAACTCCGTCATTTATGAACCGATTTGATTTTTTTGTTCATTAATGTGAAAGGATATACTTATGGTCCCATAGAAATTTCATCACAATCGGTTCAGTTGTTTGGTTTTTAAAATCAAAATAGCTGGAAAAAATACGTAAGTAAATGAAATTTCATATTTTTATATAAATTAATTCATTTTAGTTTTTAAAACGTAATTATGTTTCGGTAACTAATCATGCTTATCATTAGAAATACTTCGGAATCTTTTACTTTTACGCGCTTTGCCAATTTATTTTGGAGATTTTGACGTAATAACGTCTTATAAATCGATGAACTCCGGCTGCACGCACGAAAAATTGTCAAGTTCCGCTTGAGCCGAGCGTGCAAGCGTGAACGCGGAACAAGCGAAGAGAGGCACGATCGGCCTAAGCATTCGGCTTGTGACACATCTTAATAAGTTAAAAGTAAGCAATAATTCATCAATGTTTTCTGATGACGTTATCACGTAAAATTATCGTCCGTAAACCGACTTTACAGACAACAATTTTTTTGACGCGTTTTGTGAACATGTTTTGTTGTGGCTTCTCAGTCATTCTTCAAACGATTGTGGCCTAATGTAATTTTACCTACATGATCGTCGTTTCCATGGTAACCGAGATTATACAACAGCTTCCACAGTTCCACGTGACAAGATAGTTATCTGCAAATTAGTTGGTACAACGTGTTCATTACCATCTCGTGTATGAATGAAGCTCTTGTGTGAAGTAGGCTATGTTTCTCTGAGAGACCACTATCCACCGATAAATAAACAGGCCGTTAAATTATTGATTAAAACATTTTCACACCAACAAAACACCAAATTTCGAAAGTGTCTGGTTGTTTGTTACCGTTTCAGGGCTGCACAGATGATTTAATAAATAAATAATGCCGGACATTTCACACAGCGTCATCTGGTCCCAAAGTAAGCACATTAGCACATAAGCACGTTGTATTATGGGTACCATGACCGATATACTACTAATTTACTTTTTTTTTTAAAATACATACATATTATACATAGAAACACCCAGACCTGAGACAAATAGTTGCAGATCATCAAACATTTGTCACGCGACGGGAGTCAAACCCGCAACCTTCCGCGCCTCCAGGCAGGCTTTCGCCCACTGCGCCACAGAGGTCGTCAAGATTTGATTTAGCAGTTAACGGATATGCATCGTGTATAACGTATTTAAATTTATTACAAAGAAAAAAAAATTAAAAGGTAGTATATTAGTCATGCATGTAATACCCCTAAGACCCATAACACCTTGAACGTATTGCTATCTGGTCAACTAATTATTGTCTGGTTTTAAATCCTGCGAATTCAAAGTATATGATAATAGGATCAAGGAAGCAAATTGATAACATTAAACTCAAGACAGCTCAGGTGAGCATTTTAGGGGAACCCATTGTTTGCACAAATGAATCTCGCAATCTTGGAGTAATAATGGATAGTGAGTTGCGGTTTGAAAAGCATATCACTGATTGTGTTAGGAAATGTTTCTTTCGGTTAAAAGTTTTGTACCGTATTCGCAACTGTTTGAGCGATGATCTCCGTGTCAATCTCTCTGAAGCTCTTGTCCTTTCCAAATTGAATTATGCTGATACTGTTTATGGCCCCAGACTATTTTCCAGAACCGAGAGATTGATTACAACGCGTCCAAAATGCTTGTGCCAGGTTTTGTTTTAATATTCCGCCTAGAGCACATGTAACACCTTATGTTAATGCCAAGCAGCTTAAGATGTCTTGGAGAAGGTATCTTCACCTTGCTATACTTTTGTTTGGGGTGATCAAGAGTAGAAAACCTGAGTATCTTTTCAACTAAATGCGCTGGCTTCAGGATGATAGTAGGTACAAAACTAGAGCAGGTTCTGTTTTACTAGCAACACCGTTACATGGCTCTGCTGCATTTAGGGGTAGTTTCCGCTAAGCTGCCACAAAGTGTTGGAATGACATACCACCACCATTTAAAAATATATTGAATGTTCATCTTTTTAAAGTTAAATTAAAGGAACATATTTTTTCCATACAAATAGACCAGCCCTGGCATAGGGGAAGCTAGTTTTTGCTACTGTCCTCTTAATTTGTTCTTTAATGTAAGTAAAATTCTAATCTTATTACTACTGTTGTTTTTTATTTTTGTTTTGGGTTTGTGTTCATACTTTAAGTACCTATTAATTAGTATTGTGTGCTTTTTGATGTTGTATCTTGTTGAGTTAATGTATCTTGTGAAGTTTGTTTTATATTTTAAGTTACTTTTATAAAAAAATGATTGTAAGCCCTGATTCGGGTCAAGATGTCCGTGAACTCAACACTGGCCTCAGCGGATGACCAGCGCTGTCACATGGCAACATGCGGCAGCATTATGCTGAGCTGAGTACCATTTCGCCACCACAGTTTATTATTGTTATTATTATTGTAAGTTTTGTTATGTAAACTTCCTATACCTTATTTTTGCTATTGTATTTTAAGTGGTGGACTGAATAAATGCTTTCTTTCTCTCTTCTTTATTTCTTTCATAACACATGCTCTGCCTGCTTTGCGACTGCTGACTTTGCTGTATATATTTTATTTTTTCCGACGTTTCTGTTATGTTTTGGGAATCAATTATAAGGTTATTCGCGTTCGGTTTCTCTACCGAGAACTCTAATGTTTAAAAAATAAGATCTTGATGTCATAGTCAAAGTAAAAAATATTTTTATTCAATACAATCACAAGGATCACTTTGAAACATCTTACATACTAGGTGAACTTAGGTGCCAATTCCTCCTAACCCAAGCCCGAGAAGAGTTGATAAGAATCTCGTCCTGGACCTAGCTTTTTTGTATGATCCTACTTATAACTAGCTTAACTACGTAAAACTAATGCAAGATTACAGTATTTTATACATATCAAATGTCAGTTAACTGTTTGAGTTTAAAGCAACATGAGACTATGCATTAACTGTCATTATAGTCATTTATATCATCAAAAGACTACCCATTATCTAAGCTTTACAATTCTTAATAGGTAGTTTAGTTGCATTCCTTGGAAGCTTATTATAGACTAGCGACCTGCCCCGGTTTCGCACGGGTGCAATGCTGATACTAAATATACTACAAATGTGTTTTTTTACGACATCACAATAGAAACCTCCAAAACCTCTACTATATTATGCATGTATTATACATATAAACCTTCCTCTTGAATCACTCTATCTATTTAAAAAACCGCATCAAAATCCGTTGCGTAGTTTTAAAGATCTAAGCACACGTAGGGACTGACAGACAGCGGGAAGCGACTTTGTTTTATACTATGTAGTGAAGCGCACCGTGTTCCCCATAAAGGACTTTCTCAAAACCTATGATGAAAATTGGTAAAGAAATAGACTGTATTTTGGACTTAAACTTTAGGCTACTTTTCATGGAAGTTTCCACGTGTGCGTAAAATATAATAAAAATTTCAGTAGGTGTACATTTTTTTGAAATAGAAAAATTATCAAGAACAAGCAAATTAAGGTCTTTTACATAAAATTCGTTGATATGTTACGAGTCTCCATCCAAACATCTAAAGCAATGGTTAGGGTAACCGCTGGTTTAACTATTGGTTACCATCGTCCTATGTTAAACAACGATTATAGCGGTTCTAAACGAGCTAAGGAATTTCAACAAACAAGTTTTGCAAAGTAATTATCGACATTTTCAGGCTGTAGGCACGTTATATTTACCGGTGCTTTTGAATAAATAAATTTAACGTTTATTTTGTGCTACAAAGGAAAATAAACTTCGATGAAACCGTAACAAAAAACCTAAAAAAGTGCCTGTAAGAAAGAATGTTTTTGAAGTGATAACTTCTTATTGGATAAACCGCTTCGTTACATAACGCGTTACGGTGCCTGTCTTTCTGGCTTCCCTTTCCCTCACGCATACGGCAGCGGTAGGCAGGCTCCTCCTCTCTCACTCTAACCCACAGCGCTAGTTAGATTAGTTTAAGTTATTACTTCTGTCAGGCGTCCCGAGACGCACACGTTTTTTTTTATTCAGTTATCACAATGATCATTTTGAATCGTCTTCTTATATACTAAGTGGATCTAGATGTCGGTTCCTCCTAACCCCAGTTAACGAAGAATTCGGTAAGAAACTCGTTTGGGCATAACGCTTTGTATGATCCTTGCTAATGGTTATAGATTTTGTTACGGATGTCCAGTCGATTTGGAGCAGATACGTCCCAAGCTTTTTTGATATATAAGTATGTTATGCTTAATATGCTTTATGAGACAGTTTCGATAAATTTCTATAAACGACGATGGATGGGAAATATAAAAGGTCTAACATGTGTGATGACTTAGCTGGCATCACACAATGTTAGACCTTTTATATTTTAGGCACAATGGGACTTTAGTCATTTTTCTGTATAGGTTTCTGCAAAATAGTCATTTTACATTTTAGGAATTTTTCTTCCTAGGCATTTTGGAAATTAGACTTTCTGATCAGGAAGCCAAATATTCAGTACTATTCCGTAAATCTGTTAGACCTAAGAAGGAGTATACCTAAAAATATTTTCGCCAAACTTATAATAGTACCTAAGAAGCAAAAAGCCTTAACTGTTAAAGCTTTCTATAACGAGTATGTTTAAGAAGTTTAATAACGTCTACAATTTTTCTTCTACGAGTTATATATAATAACGGGTTAAAACTATAGTACCCTATCCTACTATAATATTATAAATAAAGTTTGTTAGTATGTTTGTTACTCTTTCACGACTAAACGGTTGAACCGATTTGCATGATACTTAGAATATACATAGTTAGTGACCCACTACAACATATAGGCTACTTGTTATCCGGGTACCAAGTGTAAAAAGTCGAGGGCGGACGCTTGTTAGTACAATAAAACATGGCAATTATTTTTAAAATTGTATTATAAGTTCTTAATCATATCCTTCTACTTTTCCTTCTTCGCGAAACATACGCTTTTCTAAATTAAGAACATTGCTTAGAATTTGTGATGGCGTAATAATATAGTTATTCAGTTTATCTAATTGCTGTCGGTACCTCTTATTGAACAATGTCACTAGCGTAATATTTAGTCATCTTCCTATGTAGGTGTATTACATTTTAGACTATTTGCTTCTTAGGAAGTTTTACATTTATACAATTTGAATTTTAGGCATACTACCGTTTTAGGTGTACTGAAATCTTATTAGGTGTACTGAAATCTTATTAGGTGTAGGTACTGAAATCTTATTAGGTGTACTGAAATCTTATTAGGTGTACTGAAATCTTATTAGGTGTACTGAAATCTTATTAGGTGTACTGAAATCTTATTAGGTGTACTGAAATCTTATTAGGTGTACTGAAATCTTATTAGGTGTACTGAAATCTTATTAGGTGTACTGAAATCTTATTAGGTGTACTGAAATCTTATTAGGTGTACTGAAATCTTATTAGGTGTACTGAAATCTTATTAGGTGTACTGAAATCTTATTAGGTGTACTGAAATCTTATTAGGTGTACTGAAATCTTATTAGGTGTACTGAAATCTTATTAGGTGTACTGAAATCTTATTAGGTGTACTGAAATCTTATTAGGTGTACTGAAATCTTATTAGGTGTACTGAAATCTTATTAGGTGTACTGAAATCTTATTAGGTGTACTGAAATCTTATTAGGTGTACTGAAATCTTATTAGGTGTACTGAAATCTTATTAGGTGTACTGAAATCTTATTAGGTGTACTGAAATCTTATTAGGTGTACTGAAATCTTATTAGGTGTACTGAAATCTTATTAGGTGTACTGAAATCTTATTAGGTGTACTGAAATCTTATTAGGTGTACTGAAATCTTATTAGGTGTACTGAAATCTTATTAGGTGTACTGAAATCTTATTAGGTGTACTGAAATCTTATTAGGTGTACTGAAATCTTATTAGGTGTACTGAAATCTTATTAGGTGTACTGAAATCTTATTAGGTGTACTGAAATCTTATTAGGTGTACTGAAATCTTATTAGGTGTACTGAAATCTTATTAGGTGTACTGAAATCTTAGGCATTTTGCTTTTAGACATGACATTTTACTTACATTTTACATTTCACTTCTTAGGCAACTTAAAAATTAGACTTTCTGATCGGGAAGCAATATTTGTCCAGCTGCTAAATAAAATGCAGGAGGCAGAGCCACTACAAACTGAGCTAGCAGTCAGTCAATGTTAGCCCTTCGGAAACTGTGTGTGAAATACTTACAGGCTCATCGTTACCCCTAGATTGCAACATTGAACGGTCTTCAGCCTTATTCTCCCGCAGCCTTCTATAAACATGACGAACTCAGCTAACCAAATATTTTCAAAGTGTTTGCATTCTTACCCCATCCCCCCGAGTATGTCATTCTGCGACTCGCAACACAAACACACCCCAGTTGGTACGAGTGTGTTGGTTTAGAGGAAATTATGATGCCACGCGCCAGTTAATTTAATCACTTGAAACTTAGCTATTTATCTATCTTTCGGCGATTATTGGAACGATCGTGGCGTAGCTTAAGGCGATTCGCTGATCAAATGATTTTGTCGCGTATTCACGGCGCTCAAATCGTAATTTTTACCAGAAAACATGCAAATAAGGAATTCTGAAAAAAGTTTAACGGGTACTGTGTTTAAATAGCTTACGTTGCGCTTATTAGTGTAAGCTGTAAGTTAAAACGACGTTAATTTTAGGAGAAGATGATGATTGAATATTGAATATTTTAGACATTTCATAACTATCTGATGTCCGCAACTTCGTCTGCGCAGGATTAGTACTTCGTGTAATACTAACGGTTTTTGCAGCGCACGCCAGAATAGCTCGCAGATGGCAGATTTTTTCCTACTTACTTGACACTTATCGTTATATTTTGGACAATTCACACAATATCTTTATAAATTATAGCCTATGTGTTATTCTGATGTATAAGCTATATTATTGTAATTATAATTATAACCATTAAAATACATTCAGTAGTTTTTGCGTGAAAGAGTAACAAATATACATACAAACTATAGCATTTATAATATTAGTAGGACTAGTAGAATTAAATTATAAAATAAGCATTTTCTTTAAAACAATTTGAATCGAGGAAGTGGGAAGCAAAATATTGTAAATAGTTTTATAATTATTATTCCTTCAATTAAGGAGCAGATAGCTACAGAAAAATACACACTGCATTATCTGCACCATTAAAAAAACGTGAGCGTCTCGGGACACCCGACAGAAGTGATAACTTAAACTAATCTAACTAGCGCTGTGGGTTAGAGTGAGAGAGTCTGCCGTATGTTTGAGAGAAAGTTAAGCCAGACAGACTGGCGCCGTAACGCGTTACGTAACGAAGCTGTTACTCTCCCATAAGAAGTTATTACTTCAAAAAGACTATTTTTTTCATACAAAAGTTAATTTGCTGAGGGCACCATCTTAAGGACGGGACGGGCAATGATCAATAAGCATGTTTGCCAACTTCTGTGGGTCATTCCTCTGCTTTCTAAAACTAATTCATATAAAAGAGTTATTTAATAAAATGTCAAACGAAAAGCGACTGACGTCTGACTTTGACAGCTGTTTGCGAGAGACAGTTGCTTTGACACGTATCATTGTCATGTCATGTCATCACGTTGACAGCTTTTAACAAGTGTCAGTAATAGTCTGAAGCAACTAGTTTTCGTAAATTACTCGAGAATGAGAATAGTGGTGAGATATTTCTATACAATTACTACATGTTGCCATAGCTTTAAATTACTTGATATTTGACGACCTTATTTGACGATCTTTAAATATTTGTCTCGGGTATGGGTCTTTTTCTACGTATAACAAGTATTATTTTCAAAAATAGTATATAAGTTGTATAACAGTCATATCCCATAACACAAGCTCTACTTACCTTGGGGCTAGATGACGCTGTGTGAAATGTTCCGTATGACTATTATTAGTGTCGTGACATAAAAATTGGTCAATACTAAGATGAAGCAATTTAAATTGTCTGTGTAAGCGTACTTTTAGTCGTTCTAAACGTTCTGCGAGGTACCTGGAGTGGCATTTTCATCTGACCGCTCTTCCGTGTTTCGGAGGACACGTTTACCTGTCGGTCCCGTACAACTTTAAGCCAGGATGGAGTTTCTGTAGTTTCGCCGGACTAGCTAAAATTATCTAAAATATGAACGACCTTATTTTGCTACCAATAAAGTTCAAACTAGAGTACCCATTTTAATCACAGTTCTAAAATAAGCCAAAAATTTTTTGTTTTATTACTATAATTTTTATTCCAATTAATTCCTTTATTGAATATAATGTATAGAGGTGTTTATAAAAACTGCGGAAAATAACCGCAGTTGTAATCAACACCTCTTTACATGATGACTAAATTGAGCTAAACACGTCCGTTTTACGTTAATTTAGGAAGTGTCACTAAACAAAAAAAAACTAATTCAGACAAACAAAATAAGATCGTTTTTCTTTTAGGAAATATAAGTTACTCTAGCGAAACAACTGAATTGAGGCCAATATCTCTGTTATCTATCACTATATCTATAGGATATCAAAGTTGCTACTGACTCATTATGTAGTAGTCTAAAATTGTTTCTTGCAAATATCTGTTATGTCACACATAGCTCAGTTGGTCAAAGTCGATCTTACTAAATTACCCATATCACGAAAGTTTATGTGGATATTTAATGTCGGCTAAGGTCCGGCCGAGACACAGAAGGTAGCGGGTTTGATTCTCGCCGCGGGACAAATGTTTGTATGATCTGTATTTGTCTCGGGTCTGGGTATTTCTATGTATAATGTATATACAAAAAAATATGTAAGTAGTATATCAGTCATGTGGTAACCATAACACACGTTCTGCTTACTTTAGGGCCAGATGATGCTGTGTGAATGTGTGAAATGTCCGGGATTATTTATTTGTTTTATTTTATTATTTGCGAGTTTATTTCTTATTCTTATCACACTGCAACATAAATAAATAAATAATAAATAAATAAATTATGCCGAACATTTCACACCATCATCTGGCCCCAAAGTAAGCAGCGCTTGTGTTATGGGTACCACATGACTGATATACTACTTATATACTTTTTTTTAAATACATACATATGATACATAGAAACACCCAGACCCGAGACAAATACTTGCAGATCATACAAATATTTGTCCCGCGGCGGGAATCGAATCTTCAACCTTCTGCGTCTCAGCTGGACCTTAGCACACTGCGCGACAGAGACGTTGTCATCATCATCACAACTGGGCAGATATGAATGAAACTATGTATTATACTGTGTATTGTATATAAGCTACTTTTTATATAGGCACCAAGAGAAACTGCGAACAGAAGCAGTAAGTCAATGGTCAATGCGCTGGATTTGTTCAGTGTCTCTGTGATATAAGGTAGATATCATCAGTATGTATATCTATTTAAAAATTAATAAGTATTCCATCGGTCATCATAATACAAGCTATGCTTAGTTTGTGGCTAGGTGGTGTTG
This sequence comes from Lampropteryx suffumata, assembly GCA_948098915.1. Lineage (NCBI taxonomy): Eukaryota > Metazoa > Arthropoda > Insecta > Lepidoptera > Geometridae > Lampropteryx > Lampropteryx suffumata. The sequence continues at coordinate 1,297,094 of OX402568.1, read as the reverse complement.
TGTGCATTGTCCACCAATATTTATATATTTAATCACAAGAAATATTTTGAATAGTAGTATATGCGGAGATTTCAGGTGTTCCTTCCAAGTTCGAGAAAAATCGAGTGAGGAACGTGCAATCGTTTCTTGCCGGTTCGTCACGAGCTTCGGTTAGGTAGAATTGGCACCTAAATTCACCTAGTATGTAAGACGTTTCAAAGTGATCCTTGTGATTGTATTGAATAAAGTATCTTTTGACTTTGAGTATACGCTTTGTATGATCTTATCTATCTACCTTATTTACCCAGTTCAGTAATCGTGCATCTTCTCTAACATAAGGCGTGACAGACAGAAATACTGCGAAGCGTCCCCGAGCTACTAATCCATTAGCAGTCGCGTATCGATTACGTTCCGCAAGGGACGGGGGACCGCCCTTTGTACCTACCTACTTACCTATAATCGAAATACTCGTTCGCTGTTGCTTAGTCGAGATCAACTAGTTTACTTAATCGCTTAAGAGACTATTTACTGGCATAGCGCAAATACATTTTTCGAAAAAAAAAAATACATTGGATTAAAAGGTACTAATTAAGGAACGGAAGGCTACTATCGCCATCGGCTATCGGCTATATTCACCACTAGCGACCCGCCCCGGCTCCGCACGGGTGCAATGCTAAATATACTACAGAATGTCTTTGTAAACAACGTTATCTAAGAGAATAACATAGACTAAGAGATAGACATGTACCATTGTGGACTTTTGTGTAGACCTTTTTAAGGTGTACAATACTGTAGTACATTATTTTGATTTATCTCGTAGGGTTCAGTCAGCGTTTGCAATGTAGGTAAGCGCAAAAAAATGTGTTTATTTACGACACCACATTAGAAACCTCTAAAGTTTTCAGTGTTTCTCTACTATATTATGCATGTTTTATACTTAAAAACTTTAAACCTTCCTCTTGAATTACTCTATCTATTAAAAAAAACCGCATCAAAATCTGTTACATAGTTTTAAAGATCTAAGCATACATAGGGGCAGACAGACAGCGGGAGGCGACTTTGTTTTATACCATGTAATAATTACAAATTTTCGGACGTGAGAAAACCGGCATGTCGTAGAATCCCAAAATTTTGCAGACATTAGCCAAATGCAATGGAGCCTCTGACACGCACTTTAATCCTTTCACCACGCTGGTTAAAAATAACTAGTGAACCGATAAGAAGATCAGTTGACACGACGAATTAACACAGATAAATAATAATAAATAATGCCGGACATTTAACACAGCGTCATCTAGCCTCAAAGTAAACAGAGCTTGTGTTATGGAAATCACATCACTGATATACCTTATATTATACATAGAAACACCCACTTGTTCCGTTTCGGGAATCGCAACATTCACATTCCGCGTCTCAGCCGAGCCTTGGCCCACTGAACCAGAGGTCGTCAATGAAATGATGCCTATTGCTAATCGAAACTATTAGACATTGATTATGTCAAGAGTTCTATAATCACTGAGCGCTTCCGTGATTTTGACTATACGTTAAGCTGTCGGTCCTAGATTTTCAATAGTTATAATACCATGACGGGGGCCTTAGAGCGGCCTATTCAACTGGCCTGTCAATTGATAGTAGCTCTGCCTTCTGCGCTCTAGGTTGAGGGTTCGATTCTCTCCCAGAACAAACATTTGTGTGATGAACATAGTTGTTTTTTTGTGTCTGGATGTTATAAGGTATCAAAAGTATTTTATCTGTCTTCTGGTCACCATAATACAAGCTATACTTAGTTTGGGAATATATGATGTTGTGGGAATTATCCAGCAATACTTATGGATGAGTAGGTAACATTTTATACGACAGAAAATGTTTATTTGACACACAAAATAAAGAAGAAAAGAAGAACTAAGTACATGCAAAAAATAAAATAGGGCAACACTAAACGCTAGTGAGTTCACTACCTACAATTGGTATTATCAAATTAGTCCTTCTCTGAGAGTGCGGTCAAACAGGATTATGAGATACCTACTTTGATAATTGTGAAATGTGTACCTCATAAAAAGATTGTCTTCATAATTACCTAATAGATTATTTACGCCTTAGGTTTAATACGTATTATGCATTAATACGCGCCATTTTTCTTTCCTCTCTTCTAAAATCTGTGGGCCTGATTTCGTGAAAAGGGACGGAAGTGTGTAATAATAATCTGGGGAAGCGCGTATTATTTGATTTGACCAATAAGCGCGCGCGGTGGTAGAGTTGGCCGTCAGATGGTACCATCCGATTTTCCGAGAGGTTGGTACTGTCAACAGTTTGTGTGACGAGAAAGAGAAAGGGAAATAGAGAACGCATCAGCTCTGCGCTTAACCTAGTGTTGTGTGTGAAGTGTGGTGTTATATTAACTATTTCCGGATATAATTTTAATGTTGTTTATTACCAAAGTGAGATGTTAGATGTTACACATCATATATGTGTGACTACTGTAAGGCTCGCTCGTTTTTATTCATATATTGAATTAACTCTTGTCACTAGAATTAGGAAAGTAGTAGGTATTTCGTAGCATACAATACCAGTTTCAATGAACGCCCATTAAACCACAAGGCCAGCATCCACCACACCCCACCAACTCCCAAGCGTCCAAAACTTTGATGTCTACATCCCCCAGTTTTGATAGCATGAATAATTCGCGGCTCTCCGGGGACCACCGAGCACGGTTAGATGGAGTCGGTAATAGATAATAAACAGAATTACTGGTTTATTAGCAAGATGCGGTCGCAGATGCGTTTTTTTAATACGGGGATGTGTTTGTTATGGTTGCTTGTTGGTAAATAGAGGGATTCAATCCCTCTAGACAAATCTAATATTGTGCAAACGTTTGTAAGACGAGCTGAATCATTACTACGTATTTTTTCACATCAGTTATTAAAACGAATGGACTGACAATTGATGGGGTTTTTCTTATTTCTGAGTATAATAAGGAACATGTTTAACCTACATAAAAAGTTGTCTTTGTTCTTCTCCATGATACAATCGATCCCCTGACTAAAAATCCTCAAAATTTGCTTAGTCGCCTCATCGTGAATATATACGTAACAAACATAGACAGACACTTTTAAATATATAATATTATTAGGAAAGTATGGATAAGATAGATACGAAAGATCATTGAAAAAAGCGCTAGGACCAAGAGGAGTATCTTGCCGGATACTTCTCGGAGAAATACTCGGGTTAAACGTGGACGATTCAAAGTGATCCTTATGATTGTATTAAATAAAACTCATTTGAATTTGAATTATTTGTAAGCTGATATGTGAGCAGCGTTGTCACTAATTTCCAGAGTCTTGAGCACCGCCGTAAATTTGTTTGCCTTTCTATCTTTCATAGAATAAATTTCGGAGAATGTGCCCAGGAATTGCATGATCTAATTCCACCATCTTATTTTCAAAACAGGACAAGTAGACGTACCGCTCAGTACTAACTATACCGTGTCAATCTACCACCATTTATAATGCGTACAGGCAAGGATTGGAATACTTTGCCGTCGTTTGTCTTTCCTGAAAACTACAATCTCGGTCTCTTCAAGTCAAGAGTAAATAGTGTGTGTAAGGAATAATAGTTTCTTCTAGACCGCGTGCCTTATCGCCGGCTGCATCGTCGCTTACCACCAGGCGAGATCGCGGTCAAACTCAGATATATCTGTGATAAAAAAAACACTTACAAGTCTTAGACTTACTTAGAACTTACCCATGTCAGTTTGTCAAGTTGAATGAAAGTCATGTCACGTGTTCTTTGATAGTTTCCCGAGAAAAGAAGAGCAAATCTCAGTAACTATAAATCTTATTTGCGAGATCGCTGTGCGTGTCCGCAGCACATCTAACCTGCGGTAACTCACTTGACCCCGGGATAAAACAGTGCTACCGTGAAACGATAGACGTGTCTTGTGTCGCTAAATTTATGTAACATGTCCCTCCAGCTGTAAGATTATGGAACTCTGACACTTGTATCAGATATACTTCTGTTGATTTATTCTGATATGATTAAAATTTTGACTGGCCTGTCAGCTCAGTTGGTAGGAGCTCTATCTTCTGCGCTGTAGGTTAGTTCGATTCTCTCTCAGGACAAACATTTGTATAAGTAACATAGGTGTATGTTCTGTTTTGGTGTTATAAAGTATTATAAGTATGTATTTAAAAATATGTAAGTATTCTATCAGTCACCATTAAACTAGATATGCTTAGTTTGGGTTTTAATGGTGTTGTGTGCATTGTCCATCAATATTATTTATTTATTAATATTAACAGCTTTCAGTTACTATTGATGAATTGGTATTACGAAAGGTTGATGTTGATTATTACATATATGCTGTCTTATGAATAGAAACAGGTCGAAACCGAACGTACGTGATATGAATCTATTAAATAATGCATATCGGTAATAGAAACTGATAGACATTTATTGTTTCAAGAGCTGTCATGCTGAGCGCTCATGTTTATCATCTTCAATTTTCAATTCGTCTTGCGTCAAGTGTATGCTGTATTGATTGCTCTAAGATGCATGAACCTTGTCGTCTACACTTAAACATGCGCCACTGATGCCGGATCGGCGTGCGCTCGAGGCCAGCGCGCTGTCGTCAAAATAGTTTAGTTTAGGGCATGCGCCATGACACTTGACATGTCATGTCATGTCACATGTCATGGGTGACAGGAACACGTAAGCATAGAAAAAGCATGAAGCTTTTATTCATAATCACTTGCCATCTTAAACGCTGGATAAGTACGGTCTGTCCGTATTATTCAATGATGAATGTTTATATGAATATAGATTTTACATGTAACAGATTTGAATGCCATTTGAGCGCTATGTGACAGATAAAATAAAATGACATCACGACATTTTCTCGCCAATAATTCGCGAATATGTTCGTGTATATTGTTTTTTGGTTTGAGCTTGAAGTTACAGTGTTTTCAATCCACCAGAAGGACTGTTAAGGTAGTGAGTTTTAAAGTACCTAGAAGAAATGTGCTTAAAGTGGTGCTTGATGAATTGGATTTGTAAAGTACAATAGTAATAAATCTCTTATAGGGCAATATGTATCTCTATTTAAAAGGTCTCAGGCGTCGTAGCATATTTAAGAATGAAATTAAACAAAAACAGTACCATAAAACTTATTATAAAATATCAGATTACTTAGATGACAAAAAACTTGGAATGAATCTGATTTAATTCGATTCGGCATCCGTAACAAAATTAAGTAAAGATCATACAAAAAGCGTTAGGACCAGACAGACGTGTGTCTTATCGGATTTTTCTTGGCCTCGGGTAAGTTGGAACCGGCAGCTAGCTTCATCTTGCATGTGAAAAGATTCAAAATTAACCTTGTGATTTTATTAAATAAAAATATTTTGAATAAGGCGACTTTCTGATCTGATCCGATCTGAGCGCAATTTTTTTATATGAAAACGCTTTACACGAAAAAAAAAATTACGGGTTGCACTCCGGGAGTGCCGAGAGAAATGAAAACTTATTTTGGCGCATTAGACATTTTTTGGATGGGTACTAGGGTTATTGGGTTATGAATTGCATTTTATTTATGAATTGTATTTTATTAGTTATTAGAAACTTTAAAATACATTTAATATTCTTTTATGTTTTTGTTCAGAATGTAGATAATATATCAAAGAACCTAACTCAGTAAACTTCTCCATACAAAAGTAGACTGTAAACATGTGAATTAAGGTTTATAATCAAATGGGGTGAGCGCGGCAGCCCTGCGTCTCGGTAACGGTGTCGCGAGTCCAGAGGTTTTACTTCATCTAAAAATATGCGTACCGCGCTAAAAAAGTTTTCACTTCAAAAAATCTATAAACAGCGGGTTATGTTTTAATTAGCTGACGCTGCAAGTTAAAACGACGTTATTGAGGTTTTTAGACATTATTCCTTCAATTAACGAGCAGTTAGCCACTAAATAGCGCTAAAACAGACCCATTTTCCCCATACAAAAGTTAATTTGCTGTGGCCGTCGTCTTAAGATCCACAAGCGAAAACATTCGTTAAACTTACGATTTCATAAATCAAAATGAGTTGATTAAGAAGCGTAAGGTGATGCTTTATGTCGTCTCTAAATCGTAGCCATAGTACTTTCGCAGTACCCCCCGGCCAGTAACGCAATCTCAACATGCCCAGTCTCGTGACTCCTCACATTATTCCCCGCACGGATTCTCCCAAGATTTGTACTTCCGGTCATCCCCTATTAACTGCCCCTGAGTTGCGGTGAGGTAGTTTTGTAGCGCTCAAGGTTTACGAAGTTACGCACTCTTGCGAAAGAATAGATCTCGTTTTGAGAGGAGGTACTTCTTACCGTGTTGGTAATACTAAAACAATATTTCTGTAGCTCCAGTCATCTTCTCCCTGCCTTTATTCGACCCTAAGTGTAGTCGGCACAACATGTTTTCTTCTTCCATCTCTCTCTACCAGCCGTCATCTCAGTAATCACGTCTTTTTTACTCATATCGTCTCTCATACAAACCATCCATCTTTTCTTTAGCCTACCTGTATTTCTATGTCCATTCACATTGATATCTAACACTCTTCTCGTCAAATAACATCCCCATGCCCATACCACGGTTACCTATTTGCTCCATTTAAACAAGAAGCCAGTATGCTGGCAAAACTATATTTCCGCATAGTATGACGGGCCCAGGGTTTCGTAATGTAGTAGAAACAAGTATTTAGGTATAAGATCTATTTTGAGTGTATTTCTAGGTAAATTGGAAAATAGGTATTATAAGTAAAGGGTCTTTCATTAAGCTGAAGCTCATAAAGATGTAGTGATGCCATTATGTGTGGAATATGACATCATTCAAGTCCGCCACGGCTTCTCTGGGTGGAGCGCATGCGAGATATCCAATTTTCCATGACTTTTGCGCATAAATCAGGCTGAATTTGACTTATGGCATAGGTTATGTTGGCTTTGAGGGCCGCTGTGATTTGTGGTTTATTCACATAGACCTGCGACTTAAGAAAACCCCACAAGAAAAAGTCTAGCGGGGTTAAGTCACAAGATCTCGGTGGCCAGTTCACATCAGCTCCACGTGAGATGACCATGCCCTCAAATCTCTCATGCAGAATATTCAATGTGGCATGAGCTGTGTGGCACGTAGCGCCGTCTTGTTGAAACCACATGTCGTTGGTGTTCAGATGATCCAGTTCATGCCAAAAAAATTGGTAATCATCGACATATAGCGCTCGCCGTTGACAGTGATGGCCTGGCCAATGTTGTTCTCAAAGAAATATGGCCCGATGACGCCGCCAGCCCAAAACCCACACCAAACTGTAACTTTTTCGGGATGCATTGGACGCTCTTGGATCTCATGTGGATTGTTATCGTCCTAAATTCGACAATTTTGTTTGTTTACGTACCCATTCATCCAGAAATGGGCCTCATCGCTGAAGATAATTTTTCTGTGAAAATTATGGTCAGTTGCTAACTGCTCCAGTGCCCATTCAGCGAACACACGTCGTTGTCTATGGTCGTTTACCTTCAATTCCTGGGTGAGTTGAATTTTATACGGGTGCAGGCCCAAATCACGACGCAAAATTCGCCAAGTTGTGGTCTGTGAAAGGCCGAGTTCTTGTGAGCGACGCGAAATCGACTGCCTCGGATTCTCCTGCACACTCTCACGGACAGCGGCGATGTTTTCGGCAGACCTTGCGTTTCGTTGACGTACGGGTGTTGGTCGATCATTTACCGAACCAGTGGACTAAAATTTATCCACCACACGACGAATAGTCCTCTCGGTAGGACGATTATGGCGACCGTAAAATGGGCGAAGCGCGCGGTGCGTTGCCCGAACAGAACACTCATTTTGATAAAACAATTTTATCATTTGCAAGTGTTGTTGAATGCTATAGCTATCCATGATGATTTGGCAAAACAGAATGAATAAATTACAACCAATTTGACAGATGTAGCTTCAACAAAATGGCCGCTACCAACTGTCAAAGTTCGGACGTGCCTATTGGAAGACCCTATATATAGTCCGGTCAATTTAGACATTCGAAGGTACATAAAATCCCAACAAGCTGAAAATCAGTAAAATCGTTCAAAACATAATTATAAATAATATTTAAAAGTTCTCCATCATTCCCGTGTATGGAATTTTTTTTATTCAAGGTCAAAGGTCAAAAAAATGAGTTTTTCGTGATTTTCAGCAAAACGGTAAGTTTTATCATAAAAGTACCTTAGACAAAAATTTTAGATCATAAAATTATCTATAAAAAATGTATCAATACTTTTTTTCCTACGAGCCACCGTTTCTGAGATATAACGATTCAAAAAGTTATAAAAGTTGTTATCGTCATAATATGCACACGTTTCCACGCTACCTACGAGGTAGTGTACATAGCGCGTTTTTTTTAACGTGGTTTCCCCAATATGCCTACTCTTCTTCTTCTCCTGCTTCTTCTTCATCTTCATTTTGGATGCAAGTAAATTGCGTCAATAGCGATGTATCGCATGACACTTCGTCGGAATCAAACGAATCCTCCATTGTTTGTGATTCAACATTAGAGTCAACAAAACAGTCCGACTTTTTTGCAACCACATGTAGCACTGCATCCTTTTTGCAGTTGCAAAAAATTGTGTTCAGCAGTTTTTCCAGCGCAGGTCGGAGTAAAATTTGAACTGGCTCTAATATATTGTTGACCAACTTCCAACCCCAGTCTGTAGGGTCTAGCTGATAACCAAGCCACACTTGAACTTGGTAATATACCCGAAAAAGATGTTGATGAGCAGCAACTGAGGTTGGAGGAAGACAAGCTAATTGAACTTGTTTTTTATTTTTAGTATTTTTAAAGAAACATGCATATCGATGCTTATCTATTATAATTTCTGCCCGCGGCTTCACCCGCATAAAACGTAGATAAAAGTACTCAATATTTTATTCCAGATCCATACAAATATTCAGCTGCATTCCACAAAGAAACATAAAATACTAGCTGACCCGGCCACGCGTTGCTGTAGCTCAGTAGTTCTAATACGTTGAATGAATATACGCTAACCTCTAAGTTATCAGTGCTTCTCTACTATATTATGCATGTATTATACATATAAACCTTCCTCTTGAATCACTCTATCTATTAAAGAAAATCTCAATAAAATGCGTTGCGTAGTTTTGAAGATCTAAGCATACATAGGGACAGACAGACAGCGGGAAGCGACTTTGTTTTATACTATGTAGTTTTGAAACGTAGATAAAAGTAGGTACTCTATATGTTATTCCAGATCCATACATATATTAAGCTTCATTCAACAAAGAAACACAAAATATAAAGATCAACACAAACTTTCACATTTTGATAAACACGGGATTTACTCACGTATTATTTTGTCGATGGAGGCACCGACATTGTTTCGATTCATCTAGAGAATCTTCATCGCGGATCAAACTCACTCAGAATTTGATCCGCGGTCCGTGAGTTGCAGCTCGAGTTCACGGTTCGCATTGCGAACTGTTTTACGAGAGTAAAACCAGTGTTTATCAAAATGTATAGTACTACTCACGAAAGTCTCAACCCCTAATTTTTTAAAACAAACTTTCTCGTTTATATACGAGTATTAGTTTTACTAGAGTCTTGATATCTAGACTTAATGGCTTCATCTGTCTCAACTACTGCAATTGTATTACCTTGAATATTTGTTAATAGGAAGCGTTTGGCGAAGATGGCTGGCCTCTGGAGTTCAGGGCAGCCGTAGCAATGTTGCTGTCCCAACACGCGCCCAGTGATAAGGAGGCCCCGAGGAAGGAACCACTACGTAAGTTAATTTTATTTATTTATTTGCCATCACCAACAGTAAACAACAGCCATTTGAATCTAATAAATTAACAATAACATTTTAGAGAATATGCACTAATTACAGGCATGTTAATAAATAATTCGTAAAATCAATGTATGCCATCAATGTATATCAACATTTTCTTAGTTACGTACTCTTAAAATTCCAGTTTGTCCAGAGTTTGTACCCACATTTTGCTTTTCTAACTGCCTTGACCCCCGGAAATTAACTTAAGTATTAGCCCCCCTAAGTATATCACTCCATAAGTTCTTTTTTGGGGTTATTTGAAGTCAAAATTCTATACTATACCAACAATGCATTACTACTATACCAACCCGTGCATTACAGGAGGAAATTAAACCCTCCTTTATTGCAGAATTAAGTGCGTATGTGCGTATGAGGCCCTATCCTGTTGGTTGTAACTCTACCTTCGGCGCTGTAGGTTGTGGTTTTGATTCCCTCCCAGGACAAACATTTAGTGTGATGAACATAGTATTTTTTCTCTGTTGGTGTTATAAAGTATCATAATTATTTATTTACAATCGGTGTCGCAATCCTCCACAACAGACAATACGATAATGTTAATTTGATATGTAACTACTGTCAAATCAATTTTATTTTTTTAATTCTGGACTGAAAAACAAACTAATTCTCAGAGTTTTGAACCAAGGCTTGTTCGTATACATAGTTGTTAACAGACTGCGTTTGTTTCAGGGCCTGGTGTGATTCGGCTCGACGCGAAGGTCTCTCTGACTTTCGTGTTGGACCTTATCGAGCTGATTGGATATGTGACGGTGAACAACCCGTCCTTACGAGTGAGTTATACTTTTAGTACATATGTCATTGTTTTCTATGATTTTGTATGACTTTTATGATTGGCGTAAAGTCAAGTCAAGTCAAAAGATACTTTATTCAATACAATCACAAGGATCACTTTGAAATGTCTTACATACTATGTGAATTTAGGTGCCAATTCATCCTAAAAGTACTGGTGGTGTGAGAGTACTGGTGGACTAGTGGCAGAGGCCCCCCCGCCTTCCAATCCTAAGGTCATGGGTTCGAATCCGGACGTGCGCCAATGGATTTTTCTATTCGATAAATGTATGTGCGCTATACCAGTACTCTTAAACGATGAAGGAAAACATGGTGTAGAAACCAGCATGTCGTGGAACCTACAAAGTTCGAAAACATGTACCACGGGCACGGGCACGAATTCAATTATTAGAATGACATAGAATGCTTGACACACTCTCACGACGACGCTAATCGGGTCTTCTTCTTCCTCTTATTGTGTCATTAGTTACTTCGAACTAGTGTGGTGAAAGGATTAAAGTGCGCCTCAGAGGCTCCTTTCGGTCATCTTCGAATTTTTTAGGTTCTACAACATTCTGGTTCCCTCACGGTTTTTCCATCAACTGTCATAGCTTATCACTTTTTACAAACTTTGTGATTCGTATTATAAATTCTTAGAAACAAGAGTTTTTACTCAAGTATTATTTATTTTATGGCGGCGCCGACACTGTCTCGATTCATCTAGAGAATTTTCATCAGGTTGAGTTTGATCCGCGGTCCGTGAGTTGCCGCTCGAGTTCACGGTTGCGAAGTCAGTGCGAACCGTGAACTCGAGCGGCCACGGATCTTACCCTGATGAAGATTCTCTAGATGAATCGAAACAGAGTCGATGCCTCTATCGACAAAATAATACGTAAAAACTGTGTTTATCAAAATGTATAGTACAACTCACGCAAGCCTTGAAAGTCATATTAAAACACTATTGTAGATAAGGGTTTTATTATTTGCAAGTTTTAAATAAGTGAAGATATGCAAATGAAACCGAGTGAGAATCTAATAGCCATTGGTCTGTTCCCATGCGGGCCGCACCTGCGCGCACGTGTCCGTTCACTTCTACTAACGTATCTTGTAATTCGTTTTCTTTGTTTTGCAAGGGGTGCTTTTTATTGCATTGACAGTTACCGGGATGTTCTTGAAGACGATCATTGTACTATTGACTATGAATATTGAGACAAAAAAAAATTTGTAGCTCCGTTGGTCGCCATTATATGGACTATTGATAGTTTTGACATGTAAAGTGTAAGTAAATTAGACCGTAAATTGATCTAAAAGTAAACAAAGTAAAAGGTAATTTTCTCAAAATGTAGGTAGTAACTAATCTTAGTTTGACGACCTCTGTGGCGCAGTGGGCTAAGGCCCGGTTGATACGCAGAAGGTTACGGGTTCTATTCCCGCTGCGCCCAAATATTTGTATGATCTGCAAGTATTTGTCTCGGGTCTGGGTGTTTCCAGTATAAAATGTATGGATTTATAAAAAAAAAATATATAAGTATGTCAGTCATGTGGTTCCTATAACACAAGCTCTGCTTTCTTTGGGGGCAGATTATGCTGTGTAAAATATCCGGCATTATTTATGTATTATTTTATAGTTAAGGTTTTCTAATTGTTAATCAGTCAGTAAGCTAACGGTTTACATTACAATGCATCGCAGTTTTTGTTAGTACAGATTGGTTGTATCAGTCAAAAACAATCGCAAACATCTTAATTATAAAAAAAAAGTTTCCATGTTTGTGTATACTAAAAAAATAACATGTTCTTGTCCTTTCGTTACTTTCTTTAACTTACTTAAATATTCACAAGTCCGCGTCAACTTCCCACGGGCACAGGTGTCTTCCGGGCGTCACCCAAGGACCGCCGCCCGGTCCCTCGCTGTTCATTATGTACACGGCTAGGGCAAGTGACTATTAACATGAATTGTGTATGTCGTCGGCTTCAATAATTTATTTGATGACTTTTTAAGGTGTAGCCGTTGATGGCTGTAAAGTGGATTGGGTTGTTAGATTGTTACATGATTATGGTTTTGGAATTATTTATGTTTGGGGCTAATTGGATTTCGAGTCTTTAGTGTCCCAGTTAGATTCTAGTTAGGTCTCATAGTTTTGTTATGCCAGATGCCTGCGTAATATTATTGATAAAAAAAAATGCTGACATAAGACATTGTTGGGCACTCAATTAATAATAATAATTATTATACTGTCTGACATTTCAAACAGCATCATCTGGCCCCAAAGTAAGCAGTGCTTGTGTTATGGGTACCACATGATTGATATACTACTTAAATACTTTTTTGTAAATACATACATGTTATACATAGAAACACCCAGACACAAATGCTTCTATAGAACTTTCAGCTTAAGAGTGCATTTTTTGTTAGTATTAGTTATTTAATTTGGTGACACAAAGCACCATAAGAATACCCACAGGAGTTGGCGGCTATCTGGTATACGTTTAAAAAACAATGAAATTCAGTGCTACGTGTTTCTCATAGATTACTTTCCAATTAGGACACAATCTGTGACAATTGGAGCGTCATAAAGATGCTGTGCAATCTCCCCGCGAACTGGATGGTCTCGCCTCCGAACATGCACAAGCTAGTGCCCACTCTGCTGGTGCTAGCCGAGCGACCGGCGACCGCGGAGGTCATAGCTTCGGAGATCAGCATGCAGGTAAAACCAATCCTAGTCCAATGCGTGCTAATTAGTAGTAGTGTATGTTCTTTTGTAAGAATATTTTTTAAATATTAAGTGAAAAGCCTTTGTGACATATTTGACTACGGACATTTTTTACCGTAGTCAATACCCAAATTATGTAAAAATGTTAAAAGTTAAACCTCATTAATAAGCTTCAACCATTGACTACCGTGTGTGCGGTAAATACAGATCACTAAACCGCCTTTTAGAAAGATGAAAAAACAGCCGTTCCTATTAGATCAACGAAGTATTGCAACGTTTTGCGTGTGTAGTAGTGGCATTTATATCAGAGCGAATGCTGTCAGTTCCAGATGAAAAAATATTTTAGGCCATAACGGAAGCTTTCCGTCTATCCGTTTTATATATATTCCGTTTATATATTTTTTCAAGCATTAGTATTTTATTAACCTTAGCAAACATTATCTCAATTCATTATTCTAAAGAAAGTATAACAATACATTTTGCAGCGCGACACGACAACTTCCAACTCCTCCAAGCCAATTTGTACCTCTGAATATTTGATGCCCGTCCGGGAAGCATCTGTTCCAAACAGTTTTATTATCCTAACTTTGCTAATCATCCGAGTCGTGCACCGGTGTACGTTCAGGACATAAAAACTTATATTTGTTAGAAATTTTTATAACAACTTCAAATTACAAATATAACAAAAATAGAAAGCAGAAGAATAAATTCACCAGAAAATGTTTTCTTCATACAGATACTACAAGATTACATGAATAGCGACGTTGCGCAAAAAGTGAAGACGATACAGCTACTCAAAATCGAGCAAAAGGGAGCATCAGGCGCTAAGAAAACCAAATAACTGAAACATCAAAAATGTATCTTGAAATTACGTAGCAGAATCCGAATACACTATCACCATAGGGATTGATGTGTTTGTCATTTTACTATAGTTCAAGATGACGCTGGATTTGAAAATATTGAACTGATTGATATTATTATATCTGTCTGTTTAAAACTACTAGAACCATCGATTTTATTTTGATTTAAATCTTCTGAATAATCAAGATTTAATTCCAGAGTTTTTTGATGCCTTAATTATGTTTCAATATATTTAACATGTTGCCGATCAATTGTTTGATTTCTGTTACATTAAACATATTCTCAAATGTTTTTTGATGTGCATATTTTCGGTCAGACTTGGATTTGAAAAGTCAGTGTCATCAATTATGCTCACTTTGAAGAACTTGTAAACGCGCATGCCATGTCCATCTATTTAAATTTGGGCGTTTATTTATCATTAACATTATTAATCATCTTTTAAATGGTAGCATTATTAATATTAGGTACTCTTACAATGTGTTATTGTAGAAACCAACATAGTTTTAGTTTTATTGTACTAGCTTTAAAAATATTTAAACATTCTTAAAATTGTCTTTTCATTTGTTCTTCCTAACAACTAACGGGATCAACGCTTTTAAGATTTATTAGAACCAAAGCCTTGCAATCCTAAATTCAATATTAGGTAGGTGCACTTGTAAAATTGTTCAGTTTTGAATGTAAAATTGATTGTATACCTGTGTATTTTTGTATGTAGGTTAGATTCAGTTACATTAGTACTGTTTATTTGATATTTGGAAATCTATAGTAAATTATATAGCTTAGAAATGTTATTTTTCAAATTTGATTTTAGTTGTATTAAACTCTTTAGTAACCTAGAGGTTAAACTTACTACTAACAGGGTATATAACTTTTTGAAACTCTGTTTTTCCACGAATTTGCACCTTAAATGCTAAAGTTACTTAGTTTAGTCACATATTAACGTAGCTTTTAAATAAAAAATACTACAAAAAAAACCTATATTTTCTTAGAAATTTACAACTAATATATACACAAGATTTCCAAATATCAAGCTTCACGGTGTTAGTTTCAATCTTATTAGACTTCAAAAATAATATACGATTATAAAATTAATCTTTAACAATAAATAAATTAATCAGCGCTTAAAATTATTAATGTTACTCGTCTATGTTGTATCAGAATAAAACTTTAGTCATAATTTCCTAAATGTGTCAAGTATTATACGTTAGTTTTACAGCCATATTCAAGAACATAACTAATGTCAGCATTCATGTATGTATCGTTATCGTTATGTACAGATCGATTATAACAACATTCCAGTTAAAGTTCTTGAATACGGACGTTTTATATGAGTCTCAATGTGAAAATAATTATAGCCTCTAAATAATATCACTGTCTTAGACAACGTACTTATTTTATGTAATTTATGATTTTTTATTGCCTGCTATTATTGAGATTAATTTGCATAAGCCAATAAAGTTCCCACAGCTAGGAACTAAGTCCTGCTATCGAAACAAAAGCGATAGGTATTTATGTATTGTTTTTGTAAATTAGAAATGAAAGGAGTGCTAGAGGTGTGCCTTGCGGGACACTATCTTCAAAATTGAGAGTGGTCAATATTAAACACGTATTGTCTATACTCATACGTTAGGAAAGCTGTGATAACGCGGATGGTAGTTAATATAACCTTTGAATAACTTTTGTAACTAAATTAACGAGTTGCAAAGACAACTTACTTAATCGAAAGCTTCGTCAATATCCGTTTGACAATTTGTTGGTTCTCAATTGTATTGGTATACTTTCGTTATTATACGAAAAGTTTTGATATTTGGCGGTATTTATACCCAGTTCCTGCGATTCTGATTCAAATTTGGGTGGAGTCATGAAATTTCTTTTAAGTATTCTAATAATATATTGTCTATTGTTTTCTATAGTAAATTTTATGAAGAATTCGTTTGTAAAAAGTACTTAACACCCCAAATGTCAGAACTTTTTCTATGGTAACAAAATTTCAGTTGTGATAATTTTCGACTATTACTAAAACTGTGATTTTTTTTAAATTCCTGCTTAAAATGTTTTTTTTTTTAGTTAAATGTACGCAGTATTTAGTCGTCTAATGTATTTCATCTGTGATTTCTTTTATTTAGCGTTTATAATTCGCGTTACTTTGATTATGTAATTTCGTGTAAGTGGCAAAAATAAACTTTGTGTAACAATATATTACCATTTATTTACCAATTAAATATCTTATTAGACGACGTCGATTTCATTTATAAGGCGGTTCTGATAGAACAAAGATTTATTTTCTTAAAGTTTTTCTTTACGGCTTTACGCTTTTGTAAATTTGAAGATGCATAAACCTCAAATGTCTCTAGATGTGTTAAATACTCTAAAGTACCCTGAACTGGAAACTAAAATCCTATTAATATTTAGTGTTTTTTTGTTGTGTGTTTGTTTTGTTGGTTTTTCAATGTGACGATAACGACAACCTATTTGCTAAAAATACCTATATAGGCTACTATTTATCCACGTACCACGCGAGCAAAGCTACTGGCAGAAGCTAGTTGGTAAAATATTTCAACAAAGACCCGAGTGTTTCACAAGAATACAAGCGTAAAATCACTTACCCGCATAATTTTAAAGCACCCCCTCGAGCTGAAAATTCTATGGAAATATGTCGATAAAACCCTCAATCGGAAACGGGGTTCCAGTCCGTCGCCTCTGGCTATTATTCGGCATTTTTCTACAAATTTCATTGCACAAGCGCGCTCGTGTGTGCTTAATGCCATAATGTGGTGAGATTTTGAATGAATGGCGCAGTGTTTTAAGACTGAAAATAGAAGAAATTTTAATGACAGAGAGATTCCTTATATTCTTGGGCCTTTAGCTCAAATTAGCTTAATCTCAGTAGAAATGAAAAGAAAAAAAAAAGAAATTGTAAGTATATCTTTTTATATTGTTTATTGTAGGTTCGCAAATTACACATACCTACTCGTACAGACAAAATAAACAAGGAAAACATGTACAAAGGCGAGCTTTTTCCTGATAAGTTTTCTTTTAGCAAACCTTTGGGAAAAGACAGTGGTAAGTGTGCCCAAATCATAATAGGAGGAAGCGACAAATTAAATTACAAAGCGTATTCAAATTACTTATTAATAATTTGAATAAGCTTTGTAATTTAATTTGTCGCTTCCTCCTTTTATGATTTGGGCGCACTTACTACCACTTACCACATACTTGTACCCTATATTCAGTCCTTCGACGCCCCTTAGATGAAAAATCCAATCGAATTATACGTGCAGCAGAGAAGATGCAACCTATTGTTGGTCCTTCGAGCCGGATATTACGGTGCAGAGTAAGGTCGTGACTTTACTTTCGGCAACACACTAACAAAGTTCAAGACAAATGCATATCGTAACCGAAATATTTTTTTAAAAGGCGTAGCGTTGAATCCGATGTTTCTTTACCTAACATTATTGTCTAGCGCTATTTTAACGATATACATTTTGTCGAGTCTGTAGGGTCTTGACTACCGTATGGTAATAGCACTACGTCAATCCAACTCTAATGGAGACTAGAAAAGTTATGGACACGACGGAAAAATAATCCAAGCTAAAAATTTGCTAATGGTGTGGCATTGAGCGGCAAGAGCGCGGCATAAACACGCGGCGTTTGCAGGACACATTTCTGCCGCGCTCTAGTTAGGAAGCAGCCGACTAATGATTGCGCGGGATACCCAAGACACAGTGCGCGCTTCAGTTGGCATCAGAACTAAAATGAAAGCTGTTGCTTGTGTCGTAGCTCTGCTTATTATTAAAAAATTGCGGAGGACTAAGAAAAAACATATTTTAATGAGGTAATGCTGGATGAAACCACATTCTCAGTGGTGTTTACAGAATATTGAATCAATTAAATACGAAATTAATTACCGAACACCACAGTTTTTAAGATTAACCTTGGAAGAGGGTTATTTAGGTCTTTGAGGATCTCTAAGAGGCAGTCAGAGGCACGTTTATTATATCTGGCACATGCCTACATTATGGTATGGTGCGAGCTTTCGTGTTCATTGATTTGGATGGAATAAGAATTTGGTGAAGAAATACAAAACTGCTGATTCAGTCAAGCGTTTTGTTTGAAACTGGGTTAGATAAGTGTTATGCTACCAGTTATGATTGGACGAATCGTTTTAAAAGGTTTTTAAATAGTTTAACTGTGTTTAATAGGTAGATATTATTTTGCATATATCTGTAAATAACCGTTTCTAATATTTATATTGTTTGTTCTGTGCTATGTCACAAGACTTGAAACTAGCCTAATCTTATAGTTCTTTTCCATATATTACAACAAAGATATTGTCTTGTCTCATGTGGGTTATATAGGATTATTAGAAGAAAATAACACCTAATAGTGGTAGCTAATCTAAATACAATTTTTCGCTGAACAATATTTGTGAGTGCCCTTGTTAACTGTTGAAAAATAAACAAAAATATTTTATTTTTTAAGTACACTCCATAGTTCTCGTGTTCGATTGCGGGCAATGGTGGTGTCGGCGTAATGTGGTCTTGTATACACGGATCGGTTTGTGCAATGATGAACAATTCAGGTAACTAACGGATTTGGGTAGCTGCTGACCTACAGAAAAAATAATAGAGAAACTTCAAATTATTCTTTGTATTTAAATTAGTCGTCGTCTTTGTAAAAAAAAAACTTAGATCATCTTGGTCAGAGTGCTGCGTTTTTCGTAAGTAATAAACAATAATAAATATTAATAATAAATTAATAAATGATGGTGGATAATGTACACAACACCATCTGGCCTCAAACGAAGCATAGCTGTTAATAAGGTGACCTAATGACTGATAGTATATCTACTTATATATTTTTAAATACAATATGATACTTTATAACACCCAGACACAGATTAAACACTTATTTTCATAACACAAATGTTTATCCTTATAATTTTTTAGTATATCAGTCATGTGGTACCCATAACACAAGCTCTGCTTACTTTGGGGCCAGATGATGCTGTGTGAAATGTCCGGTAGGTATTACTATTATTATTATTATTATCCTGGGAGGGAATCTAATCTTCAACTTGAAATGTCTAGAAAAAGGAGTTATACACTGCTTTGGATAACTAGGGTTCTGAGAAGATGTCTACCAAGCTTATTACAGTTGGTGGCTGTAACTGTAACACATTCACTTTGAACAGCCCTAGCACATACATTTTGGTAATAAATAAAGTTTTAAAAGTGAAACGGTTTATAAATGACGGAGTAATAAGGTAAGAAAAATAATAAAATAAAATACAAACGAATTGAGAATCTCTTCTCTTTTTAGAAGACAGTTAATAAATGAATAAAATATAAATTAAATTTATACAATTCACGAAATTTTTCAAAGCCCTACCATAATTGTGTAACCAAAAATACTATAAAAAGAAACCGCATAAATCTGAGGCGCATTTTTAACCTTTTTTCCACACTTGTTTGAAATAACTACTGATAAGATAATAAAAAGAAGAAGCGAAAATAAATAGAACTCGTGCCGCATTGTTGTTGAAACCCATCCATAGGTGCGCACTAAAAGCTTTCAGCTTGGCTGACGTAAATATATTTATATTATTATTGTAGTTTTATTTTTATTTTCCGTGTGAATGACGAGTAACGCGTATGATATGCGATGTGCGTTTGTTTAGACCTAAGTTTAGATTGTTTATGCATAGGGTGGAACATAAAAACTAAGAAGATTCCAACATCTCATTATCCCACATTAAGTGGGTTTGGCGCATGTTTCCCTTTTCCTTCCTTATTCATAAAAGTAACACTTTGATTATCATTTTAGTATTAATATTAATTATATTATAATTCTTCTCCCTCTTTATTACAAACAAACAAATAGCACGCGTCGTTAATTCTATGTCTATTCAGTTCGCTATCTGGTACAAAATGTAGAGATAGCGTTATCGCTATCGTCGATAAGTTTATTGGTGGCGCGTGCATGGAAAATGGGTTCTGATTCTATTTGAAGTTGTAGGTACGAGTATGTCTAGTTGTATGTCTAGTTGTCGGCACACCATGTGTTCTTCCATTCTCCTCTATTAGCCGTCATCTCAACACTCACTCCTTTCTTTCTCACGTCATCCTTCACACAATCCATCCATCTTTTCTTTGGCCTACCTCTACTCGTAAATCCATCAACATTCATACGAAGCACTCTCCTAGTTAGATGCCATTCTTCCCTTCTCATTACAAGCCCATACCTTACTAGCCTGTTGCTCCTCATCTTCTCATTCACTATTCATATTGCTTGCCGAGATAAACTCATCAAATTCATCAGTTTAATCTCGTGATCATGACGCATGCAACTGTGCTGAAATAGCAGAAAAACTCATATGTCATAAATAAATATTCTGTTTTGAGTGAAAATTATTGTAAGAGTAAAATAATATAATAATAGTCATGTTTTATCTTAGCAATTTGACAGCATTCAAATTAGCAGATAAAAGCACGAATAGCATCGTATATTAAGCGCTTACAGCTAGTAAGCGCTTAAGGTACGCTTACAAGGCAATTGAAATAGCTCAAACCTTGGCAATACTGGTAGTACAGTCAAAATAGACGTTTTTTTGGTCAACTTTGCAACAAATTTCCGATCCAAATTTTTATTAGGTTTAGGATCACGTACTGAGCATAAAATCACAAAATTGTCAGCATTTTGTGAATGTATGCTATGCTATTCTCTACAATAATGGTATCTATAACTTTTGCCCTAAAGTGCATAGTTTCCGAGATATCGGCCAAAAACGTTTTTTCAGGATAGCGCTTGAAGCGTCACCTGGATCTGTCAGCATTTTGTGATTTTATGCTCAGTAAGTGATCCTAAACCTTATAAAAAAAAATTGGATCGGAAATTTAGTGCAAAGTTAAGTGCTATTTTGACTGGCCTATTGTCAATTATGACGGCACGACATCATCAGGCAATGACAACATCTAGTAATTATATAGATTCTTCGTTTGTCATTTCTTGAAGTAACATAGCACTTCTAAATTATTTTTTTATTCTCGTGCTTTTGCATGTTTTATTCAGTAATCTTTGGCGTAATTTTAATCAAAAAATTGTGACTACATAGGACAAGTATGGACAATTTAATTATAAGTATATTATGTTGTAATGTGATTTGAACGACGAGGAATCCCGAGAACGTTCTAGATGGTCATTCTGCGATGATGTTTAGAATAGACAAATTAAAATTGACTAAGACACTTGACACTGGCAAAATTCACAACAATACAGATGTCATTATAAGAAGAAAAGAAGAAGTAGTAATTATATAAAGGATACCGCGTAATAGCGTAATTTAGCGACCACTGGGCGAAGTGGGCTAAAGTAATAAAGTTGCGCATTCGATTTCCGCTGAGGGACAAATATTTGTACGATCTGCAAGTATGACAGACCTGTCAGCTCAGTTGGTAGTAGCTCTGCCTTCTGCGCTGTAGGTTGAGGATTCGATTCCCTCCCAGGATAAGTATTTGTTTAAAGAACAAAGATGTTTGTTCTGTTCTGTCTGGGTATTATAAAGTATCTTAAGTATGTATTTAAAATATATAAGTATTCTATCAGTCATCTAGTCACCATAATACAAGCTATGCTTAGTTTGTACTAGAAAGTGTTGTGTGCATTGTCCAGCAATATTTATTTATTTGTCTTGAGTCTGGATGTTTCTAAGTATAATATGTATGTATTAACAAAAAAAACGTATATAAGTTGTGTATCAGTTATGTGGTACCCATAACACAAGCTCCGCTTGTTTTGGAGCCAGATGATGCTGTGTAAAATGTCCGGGATTATTTTTATTTTTTATTTTATTAATTTCGGAAAATTTGTTGCTCAAGATTAATCTATCAATACTAGTTGCCGAGCAACTATTGCTCAAAATATTGCCCAATATGTAATGCGTATAATGAACTTCAAAGTCCTATACAAAAAGCTTACAAAATGTACACCTAATGACGATTGAAACTGGTCATCTTGATTCAGATTCCATAAGGACTTATTTGTTTAGTTTAAAGCACAAAGGAGTTTAACATGTTATTGGATTATTCCGATGTTACTACAAAGAATTACATAATATTAAACCTAGTCCAATCGAGAACCAAACAGAAAAGACTCGCAACAGCCTTTACTTCTCAAATACTCACAGCTCATTGATCCTGGTCGTGGTATCTACCCTAGGATCTGTGGATCGACACGCCATGTGTCAGATACAAATCTTTAGTAATTAGATGATACTAATAAAATCATTGTAGGCGTCGTATCTTTCAATCTTTTAATGTACGGCCCATAATTAGGCACCTATGTCGGGTTTTCGGAGAAGCGAAATGATGAGGAGATTCTGATTTTACCAGGGTCAGAGAATTCATTTTGGCTGACTTCTTAATAAAGGATAATAATCATATGAAGGATACTAACAGTCCAAAAACAAAAAATAAAATAAGTGTTTTTCCTTGGTAGACGAATTTAAGACATTATAAGAACCTAACATAATAAATTGTTAAATATCCCGAGATTTTATTAGTATTAATATTATTTTATACAATTCAATTCGTTTATTTCTGACAAGGACCATATCATTTGTTAGTAAGGATACATAATAATAATAAAATAATAAAAAGATTTGGGTTAGTACATATCTACATAATGTCAATAAATTACAAAACAAATTACAAATAAACAAAATCAGATGTCATAACAATAATTAGTAACAATAATTACACGAATAATAAAAACTTTAAGTTTGTACATGTATGTTTGTTCGATTTGTACAATTTTTTTAAGGTTTCCGAAGTCCACAAGGAACCTTTATAGTTTCGTTATTTTTTTCTGTCTGTCTGTCTGTCTCTAATCTTGCACTTTCTCACAGATTGTTAGTTTTGTCGTGATTAAATTTAGCACGGAAATACGTATTAGTAACTCCTACAAAGTTGAGAAATAAAAAGTAAAAAAAAAACGGTTTTTAGTTTACCTCCCGTACAAGTAAAGTGTTTTACAAAATTGTTGGATATAAATTTAATGAAATAATAACAAGGAATGTTATCACGCATAGAAATACTTTCTAGATTTGGAGTTACAGCCTCGTTTGTAAACCTTAGAAAAAGGGTCCGTACAATTTATTTTTTTGCTACGCTGTTGATTTGGTTTGGGACCTGACCATTAGCCAAGAATGGCTAGTGGTGGCTCATGGTAGTTTCAGGATTTTTCAAAATAACTCTCATAAAGGAGTAAAATGGGGTGTGAATGCTTGTATGGAAACTTTTTAATGGGTGGTGGGTGTGATTGCTTTGAAACATATCAATAAAATTTGGCAAAGAGAATTTGGCTAAATTGCATCCTGGGGAAGCTACAATTCCTTTAAAAAAATGCGTTCGAAGTCGCGAGCAACAGCTAAGTAGTTGTATTTAGTTCTGTACATTTCTGTAAATAATTGTTTCTGAATAAATGAAATAAAATGTAAATTGTATTTTGGGTAAAAAGATTTCTATCTTTTCAAATTATTCGATCAATTCTGTAAATAGCTCTTATTATCGAAACAAATACCTTTTTATATCCCATTTTTCTTTTGTTAGTGTTTAATTTTGTCCTATTGACAATAACACAGGTAGGTATAAACAATAGCTATGATTACAACTCGATGGCACGCGTCCATTGACTCGCGTCTCCCCTACGCCATTAGCTGATGGACAGACGCGTCGTGGGGTGTTATGCTATGCTCTTTATGGACGCAGTGGCTTTGCACCGGCCGTCACTTCAATAGTCGTATCAAAACTTTCGCTTTGTGAATTTTAACGTTCATTTTATGAAATAACCATTTTACAAGCAACATATACCTATGTATGATCTGAATGTGTAAAACTGTAGAAAGACCTAATAGTGTTTTAAAAAACTGAGGTATAATAAATAAATAATGCCAGACATTTCACACCGCATCATCTGGCCCCAAAGTAAGCAGAGCTTGTGTTATGGGTACCAGATGAATGATATGAATGATACAAAAAAATGTATGCGTAGTAGGTATTACTA
This sequence comes from Lampropteryx suffumata, assembly GCA_948098915.1. NCBI lineage: Eukaryota > Metazoa > Arthropoda > Insecta > Lepidoptera > Geometridae > Lampropteryx > Lampropteryx suffumata. The sequence goes on along the minus strand of OX402568.1, from coordinate 1,272,836 downwards.
CGCATATTTTTTTTTGTAAATATTTACTTATAATACATAGAAAACCACCCAGACCGAGACAAATACTTGCAGATCATATAAACATTTGCCCTACGGCAGGAATCGAACCCTCAACCATTTTAGCGTTTCAAGCGAGACTTCACCCACTAAAAAAAAGTATGTACTCGTACCTAAGTAGTATACTTATCAGTCATGCGGTACCCATAACACAAGCTATGCTTACTTTGGGGCCAGATGATGATGTGTCAAATGTGCGGCATTTTTATTGTTATTCCGAGTAAGTGTAACTGTATTCATCTTCAAAACGATTACCACAATAGCTTTTACCTGCCAGGTAAAAAGCCAGGTTGACTTGAAGCGAAAGAACCAATGACACGAACCTACCACAATTTTCATTTCCCATACCTATAAAAACCACCCCCTCCCCCGTCATAACAACTTTTAAATCATGATTCAACGCTGACCACACCTTGTAATCACCGCTGGAAGTTAATCTTCATATAATTGCGATTGTCCGGCTGTTATGACGTCATAGCCAGGTGGCATGTACTGTTGTTTATTCTGTGGGATCTACTGGAAGGGTGACACGCGGGTGGTACATTTTGAGAACTGAAAAAGTTGTCGTGCAGTTTCAATTTGTGTAACGTTGTTTTTGGCTGATTCTTCTACATAGGCAACATAGTAATTGATATAGCACGAACACGAGCAAACCAACGTTTTACACTTGTAGTTTAGCCTGTGCGATGAGTGACACAAGGATTTCGATCTCTTTGACAAAAATAAATTTGAAAGTTAAGCCGACTTCATTAGGTAAATGAATTTTGATCCCGTAAAAATACAAGGGAATTGGGAACTTACTCCGTTTTTTGAAGCCGGTTAAAAGTTTTTATTTTAGGCTTTACTTTATCATTCTTCGAAGTTCGTAAATACCACTGGAAATTCACAGAAACTACTGAACTGATTTTGAATAAATTCTAATGGGACAAACCGGAAAATATATCCTATCACAGTAAAAAAGGTTTCTTCAAATCAGTTCATAAATGACGGAGTTATGAGGTAGGTACATAACAAACATAAAAAAAATACAATTGAATTGAGAATCTCCTCCTTTGAAGTCGGTTAAAAATTACGGATTCTTTCTCTACGGGTTCTAAGTACTTATTTAAGTTACCAAAGGCATTCTAGACCTGAGGCTTGGTCACTTGCATAAAAACATCTAAATAAGTATACCTACTCTTTTCGCCATTTTACCCCCACTGTGTGTCATCCATTAGATCTGTTTATACTTTCTGCGGACGACACACGACACTTGTTTGCTCAGTTGACGCTGCTCTCCGGCTAGGGGCCCAGGCAGATGTACTTGAGTTGTAACTCAATCATACTTTTCGCGAACTGGGTAACAATTTAATATAATAACAAAAAGTCTTGGGATTAAATTGCTTGTGCTACTCGACTCGACTCGGATCGATGCCGGATTCTTCTATTAATAATAAGTACCTGGATGACCGAACATTGCTCAGTATAAAACACGGATAAGACGACGTTTTCTGATATCTAGCTAGATCGATGTATCGCACCCGACACCCCCTGCATACAAATTTTCATGAAAATCGTTGGAGCCGTTTCGGAGATTCTGATTATATATACACATATATACAAGAATTTCTCGTTTAAAAGTATTAGATAATAATAATGCCAGACATTTCACACAGCATCATCTGGCCCCAAAGTAAACGAGCTTCTTATGGGTACAACATGACTGATATATTTTGGTAAATACATACATATTATGTATAGAAACACCCAGATCCGAGACAAATACTTGCAGATTATACAAACAGTAGTCCCGCGGAAATCCAACCCGCAATCTTCTGCGTCTCAGTCGGGCTTTGGTCCACTGCACCACAGCCGTCAAATCGTATCGAGGCGTATTGTTAGGAGGAACCGGCGCCTACACTTATCTGGCATGTAAAATGTTTCAAAAATATTTGTGGTTTTATGGAGTCTAAGGTTGACATAGATATACCTAGACATATTTTGTCAATTTACTGAATTAGCACTCATACACATCAATAATAAAAAATAACACTAAACAATATAAGGTAAACAATGAAGTAACAAATATAAAAAAAGTAAAAAGAGAAAAGACATTTAAAAATATTCTGCGTACCTATCTGACAATGCTGTGTGCTACAGCAGCAAAAAGATCTCGAGTCAGCATTATGCTTCCCTATCAGATGACAGGTCAGCGATGTTATTTTGCCAAGACCTTCGATCCAGTTACTCAACCTTACCAAACGCAATAATTGACCGAGCGAGTGTCTCCGTTTCAGCTTAAGCGAAAATGCTTTCGTATGTCCGGATGTTCTCCTCTACAGGTCGCATTTCTCAACTGATTCTCGTGAAATTTTGTGAGCAGGTTCTATAACTATATAATTTTTTTTGTCGATTTAGTTTTTGGAATTTTTTCAAAATGGCGGAGATATGGGGTTGAAAACGTAAAAGAAGTTATATTTCAGTCATTCCGAAATACGTACGCGAGGTCTACAGCTCACAGAGCCACTAGTAAAATAAAAGAAATAAATAAACAAATATGTACATAAACGAAATGGTTATTATACCTTCTACATATACAAATAAATAACAATACAATAGACATACACAATATTTATGATATTTTTTATCCAACTAACGCGTAACATACGCAACGGATACCAGACAATCCAGTTTTCTGCTGATTCAATAAATACTTGTTGTAATTCTTTTTTAGATTTAAGCAGACGAAGTGGTGGTGAAGTAATATTATAAAGGAGTAGGTATTAACTAATTTGAATAATTCTTTCACCAACATAAAGCTACATTACCAGCAAGAAACATGGGCTGTATTTTATTTTTAATTAAATTTGAGACTACGAACTATGACAATTGCGATAGTGTTACTTTACAACTCCAAATTGCACCCGTGCTAAGCCGGGGCGGGTTGCTAGTAAAACATATTTTGATTTGTAAATATTATATTTGATTTAATATATAAGGTAAGTTCGGAGACTGTTGCAAGTGAAATTACTTAACTTGGAGACTTGGATGTAGTAAAGTATTTAAAGAAATAAAATTTACTCACAACTGTAATCGCCAAGCATCTAATAACTCTAGTAACATCTAGTAACTCAAATCCTTGAGGATCTCTAAGATTATGATTAGGGTGTTACTACGCATTGATAATAAAGTACTCCTTGTTTGTAATACGTTTTTTTTATCATAGATAAACCTACGTTTGAGCACGAACTCGCCTGATGTTAAGCGACGATGTGGCTGACGACGGGGCACGCAGGTCTAGAAGATACCTATTTACTCATTACTTGAAGTGTGTGTAGATAAATGTATGTTAATTAATATAATATACATCTATATCTTTACAATGTTATTCGGAGTCTAGATAAATGCATCTGATTTTGTGTGATTGATATAACAAATAAATATTCACACAAGTTTCACATTTTAAAAATTTTTTTTATAAAGAAACTCGGTCTGCGTCGGAGTGAGACTTCTATGCGGATTCCGCTCTCGTGTTTGCGTTGGCTACTGCGGGGTTGTGAGATACCCTTAACTGCTGGGGGAGTAAAAGCATATTTATGTTGGTTTCTGATTGAGGATGATGGGTTCCCCTTGGTTGCATCTAAGCTTGGTTGGGGGCTTAGTATGCCAGATTTTAAATTTCTCCTATCCATATTTCATCGCATACTTTTAAGGTTGTTTAGTGTTAATATCTCTTTTTAGTTTTTGTTTCATTATATTTTATTTTTTTAAGTTTTATTTTCCTATTATTGTCTAAAATTTTCCTCAAAAACAAAAACAAATTTCTTCATTTTAAGTTTTATATATAAGTGGAGACTTCATTTCTTCATGGATTAAGTATTGTCATATAATTATTTAGGAATATTGTCATTTAGTTATGTTTTTTCTCCCAAATAAAATAAAAATGGAAAAAAAACTTTTTAACTTTTTGTTGATAATAAGTAAAAAATGTATTAGATATAGGTAAGTCATTACGAACTAGTCCATAAGACAGTAATTTATCAGTCGGTCTGTCACGGCGATATTGATGGCTCTAATTATATGAATATTCAATATTTGGGGTCGAACGCTATTTGATCTATGCCGTAATTTGTTACTGATAATCAATCAAGCCAGAAGTATCTAACGACTTGGTCCTTCGAGACATGGAAAATGTAACTTTAATTAAGAATGAAACAGAAATATTATACGTCATTTTACAGATTCGGACAATTATACAATAGTTTTTTTAGTTTGTAAGTTATCAAAGATTTTCGTAAATTGTACCTAGCAGGAATCCAACCTACTATCTCCCCTGCTCATCCTGCTTTTTATGTTTGTTTATAACTAATTTCGGTGTCCTATTCCAGTTCATTACATTAAAAGGAAGGGTTAACCCGCCGCGGGGCACAAAAGACCAATCTAGTAACGAGTTGTGTTTTGTACTGACGGATTATGGCGCAATTAGATAATTGCAGGTTAACCCTTTGACTTTCAGCTTTTGACTAGTTTATTAGAGATACTGGTTCATTCGGTGTCTCTCAGAAGTATAGTTCGTAGTAGTAGTACGTAATTCTAGTGATTTAATATAATAAAACTGTTTTAACTTCAAATGTTCTTTTATTTTTAAACATACAGTTAAGCCTCTCTGTACCTACCAACAAAATACATAGGGTTGTTAATCGAAATTAAAAATTAAGTTCTAAGCTGATGTTATTTTCGTGATTAAAATCCATCTCATTAGAACTCTGGGTTTTTTGGCACCCAACGTAGTGGCCCCACGTTGGGCGCCAAAAATCTCGCATCCAGTTTGAAAGACTGAAATTATTACTCTTATATTATCCATTACTGAAATTATAAATACGAACACAATAAATATACACTTTATTTTAATAAAGTATTTTTAAATGTACGTCGAATAAAAGATTTCCATAGACAAATTTCAAAATATCTCTGATTACCATTCCTGGGCACGGTCGTCATTACTTGTATTGACAGGAGCGCGCGTGAGTGGCGCCCCCTTCAGCCACGCGTGAGGTATTAGTCGCGCCATCTGACCACTGGCACGGAAATTGATTATTTATGTTTTTAGATGCGCAAGTCCTATAAATATTTTGAACTAAATTCTTTAGGCTATTTTATAATCTTAGTCAGTGTGTTGTTCGTGATCGTCACAAAGTCGTATGTTGTCGTTCGTCGTTTGTTAATTTATAAAAATTGGTGTCTCTTTATATTATAATTATACTGATTATTTTCGCTCGATTCAGAAAACACATAACATTCATTCCAATTATTCACACCCGAGTCAAATACTCTAGCTTTATTTGGAAAAAATCCCCAAAATCACTACATAGTATAAAACAAAGTCGCTTCCCGCGGTCTGTCTGTCCCTATATACGCTTAAATCTTTAAAACTACGCAACGGATTTTGATGCGGGTTTTTTTAATAGATAGAGTGATTCAAGATGAAGGTTTATATGTATAATACATGCATAATATAGTAGAGAAATACTGATAATTTTAGAGGTTTCTAATGTGATGTCGTAAATAAACACATTTGTAGTATATTTAGTATCAGCATTGCACCCGTGCGAAGCCGGGCGCGTCGCTTGTTACAAAAAAAACCCGAAATATTTGGGAAAAATAAATGATACAAGAGCACAATGTTTACTCCGCAAAACGGCCTTAAATAATTCAATTTTTTATTATTGAGATTAAAATGACAAAGACAGACTTTAACGTCATGCGTGTCGTTACTACGTTACGTGTTAAGCTGCGGCTAGTTTATGATAGAAGGATTTTATGAATTGATTGAATGATTTGAACAAAAGGCGTTACCCTGACTGCTATAAAAAATATGTCATATCAAAGGATTTTTAAATAATATTCTGCTTTCTGCTGTTAATCCTACTTACTAATATTATAAAGCTGTTTTTTTGTGAAGGTTTTGGATGTTCGTTTTTTTCTCAATAACGCATATACGGGTGAACGGATTTAGATAAAACTTAGTATAGATATACACAGTATCGTATAATCACATAAAAGACAACATCTGTGGCGCAGTGGGCTAATGTCTGGCTGAGACGCAAAAGTTTGCATGATCTGCAAGTAAATGTCTCGGGTCTGGGTGTTTCGATGTATTTACAAAAAAAGTATATAAGTAGTATATCAGTCATATGGTATCAATAACACAAGTTTTGCTTACTTTGGAGCCAGATGATGCTGTGTGAAATGTCCGGGATTATATTTTGACCGAACGAGCGCGAAGCGCGAACGAGTGACACCGTTTCAGCTTAGGCAAAAACGCTTTAGTAGGAATGTCTGTCCGAATGGCGTCCGGCCGGTGTCTGTCCGAATAATCTCTTCTACATGTCGCATTTCTCAACCGATTCTCATGAAATTTTGTGAGCAGGTTCTATAACTACACAAAATTTTTTGGCGATTCAGTTTTTTGGAATTTTTTTTAAATGGCGGTGGTATGGGGGTTGAAAACATATGTTTTTTTATGTTTCAGTCATTTTGAAAAATGTTCGCGAGGTCTACAGCTCACAGAGCCACTAGTTTATTAATTAATTAATTAGCAAACTTGCTGTTAAAGTATGTCAATGAATAGAGATAGCAACAGTTTTTAACAACACTAAAGTGTGTTTAGTTAATCTAAAGTGTTATAAGATAAAATATAAGAAAGTCCCTTACAATAAAATAAGGCTACTTTTGCAGTATTTATGAAACCGCGTGCAGAAACTAGTTTCATAAAAACCACCCCTTCAAAAAAATTATTGTCTCAATCGCGAGCAATCATTTCAATTGCTGTCTTCATTTCGTGGATGGCGTTACGTAATACGCCACCATTCAACGGCATTCAACAGCACACGTCAAGCAAATATTATCCTCATGATATTGGACGATATTCAGCCACGGAGCACAAGCGGAATGGTACTCATTGTCTATGACATCTGAAGCATTGTATGACAAGATGAGAGATGACAGATTGGGATGGGAGCCTGGTATTTTATATTTGAGTGTGGGAGAGTTTCGATTGAAAAAATATTTAAAAGTGCCTAGGTAAGAATAGCATCATTTTGTCAACCTTTTAATATTCTTCAGCTAGGTCACTCACTAGCATAGTCCTTAGTGGCTAGTGCCGGTTCTTCATCTTTGTTAATGGCATGTGTCATAATGATTAATTTATTTCAATGTCAAGTATTTAGATTGTATATAAGATGTTACAAATTCGTATATTGCCATTCGTCATTTGTTATCCCATATAATATTATTATAAATGTCAAAGTAACTCTGTCTGTCTGTCTGTTTGTTAAGTTTTCACGCCTAAACCGCTGAACCGATTACGACGCAATTTGGAATAGAGATAGATAGGACCTTAGAGAAGGTTTTTTTATGTAGATACCATGCGTGCGAAGACGTGGGCAGAAGTTCTATATAAAATGATGACGGAACAGATTAGTCTAATAAATGTTTTAAAATAATCTGTTCCGTTTTGTTATTCACACAGAGTTAATAACTCTAGATTTATTTAAATAAAATCACCAAAATAACTAATTAACCCGGAATGAACACGTCACATATTCGCTGAGGTCATTGTGTTCGTATAGTGTGCACTCATAAAAACATGTTAGTTTTTACATATAAAAAAAAAAACGTCTATCACCATAATCTTTGTCGTACTTTCCGGACACCTAGTTAACTGATTGCCTCGTGTATTATCTAATGAGCGTGTACGGTATTGTATGCCCCTAATTATCACGTGCATCGCAACAGTTGCGTTCAATGGCGCGTGCTGCCATCTGGTGTCCGCACGCGAGCATTATGACTAGTTAGTTTTGGCTGATTACAATGTTGGTGTTATCAATTTTGGAGACTTATTGGACCCTTTTGCATAGTGCACGCTTGTTACCAGGCTATTTACCAGGATCTGGCTCTGATCTGGCTCATACCTGGCTCATATCTGACTCATACCTGGCTCATATCTAATCTAGAAACTAAATATTTGTCCAATACTCACTCATCACGAAATCTCAGAAACCACCAAACGGATTAGAATGAAATTTGGTATGCAGCTTCCTCTAGAGCCGTAGGTGCCCGCTAAGAAAATTTTTCAAAAAAATAGCTCGGGAATATGGTCAAACCGCGAAAAAACCACGATTATGCTTTGTACTTTATAATTCATTCGTTCAATTATTATCTTGCTACTTTTTATCTACCACGCGGGCAAAGCCGCGGGAAACAGCTAGTTCATCATGTTAGCTTCATATTTTACAGTCGTAAGTACATACCTAGGTCATCTTATTTACTATCTGTGGAGCAATTGCTAGGGCGTGACAGACGGACGTTGTAGCATTAGGTTTTTCCATTAGCAGTTCCATTGTTACTTTGAACTACTGTGGTCAGTAGGTAATGTTAACGGTCTTCAAATCGAATGGTTCTTGCACAACTAGGTCAAAGGCAGTTAGACCAGATATTTAACTAGAAGGGATGTAATGAGGCCTTGGTCTTTTATTGCTTCAGATATGTCCAGAAGTCCAGATGTTTTACTCTACAGACGTTATGTTGCAAACCTAGGCTCTAGGAGTATTAAGCGACGTGATAGATTTGTCGATTAGCGAATTTGAACACGTACCTACCTAATAAATATAAACTGTCTCTTAAATCATATTATAAAATATCTGATTATCTATGACAAAAAAGCTTGGGATGAATCTGCTCCAACTTGACTCTCGACTCGACTCGGCATCCGGCATCCGGCATCTGACAAAAGAGACAAGGTTTTATTAACAGAAATAATTAAAGAATAATATAAAATACGTGTGAAACAGTTAAGCGATCTAAGGACCGTTTAAAACGATCTATAGATTTCTCAATTGATCCAGGCATTGACACGTTGAATGGCAATGCTAATACGTTGAGCCAGATAGGAGCCAGCTTGGCAAGGTTATAAAAAGTATTAAGACCAGACGAGTTTCTTGCAGGATTCTTCTTGAACTGGGGTTAGAGGAACCGACACCTAGATTCACTAACATGTAAGAAGACGATTCAAGTGGTCCTTGTGATTTTATTGAATAAAAAAATGTTTTGACTTTGACTCTTTTACTATTTCGACCTTTTGCATAATCTGTACATATTATTAAACAGAGTCAAAAACTCAAACCTCAAAAACTACAAAATGTATTTTCATAAGGTTTTCAACAATGGACGTAGTGATTGATAAAACTGAAGGATATTTTAATAAATACGAGTTAGTATTTGGGCCCTTGTTTAGGTGTAACTTCAGAATACTTAACAGAATGGTATTGGTGAGTTGGTCGGTTTATCTTAAGGTGACGATGCTGCATCGTGCTTTTTAATCCTCTTAATGGAAGGAGGGGAAACCTGAACAAAAAATATATGGATTCTAATATTTTCTGTTGCATTAAAAATATATTTATAAAAACGCAAGTTCAAATGGGGTCCCAATGACAATGAGGAGTGTATTTAGTGCAGAATAATGCGAAAATAAAAAACTTTGGCGGAAAAAAGTCGAAACAAGACAGAACGCAATAAAACATTTTTATAATATCTAAATAAAATATTATAAAGAGAAAACCTTAGGCCTTTAGAAAGCAACAATTTCAGCAAGTGACATGGGCAATTTTATTTATAAAAAATTTTTGGTCTTTACAAAAATTTCAATAATGTAATTCGAGGTATTAAAAATTTGCGTATAATAGTACATTATGGTACTAGTGTGTAATGTTGGTGATTACCGCTGAGGCGCCATTGAGACCCGAGCCGTTAGGTGAGGGTCTTAAGAGAGCCGAGGACGGTAATCATCAATACACACGTGTATCATACGACGTTTTTCAACACACTTGTGATTAAAATAACAATAAAAACTCTTCAACAGTGAAAGCGATTTGTGAAAAATGATTCGCTATGGCGGGAAAAATTAAAAAGTTTTCCTATGCGCGCGCATTGCGATCAGCCACAGACTAAAGGGATCAGGTTCTATTCTGCCACGTACAAAATGGGGAATTTAAAGTTTTCTTTGATTACAGAGAAAACAAAATTTATATTTGAGTGAAAGTTTTATTTATTAAACACGTACGAGTTAAAATTATCTATTTAAATAAGAAGTTGCATGAAATGAGCAAGCAATAGGAACATTAATTTATTTGTTCTATTAAACACGATCTTTTTCTGAATAAAAACTTTTTTAAGAACAAAGCACCTCAACCAATAAAATTAAAAAAAAACTATAACTCACTAGTGAGTTATAGCAATGAATAAGTCACAGTTTGATTATGGGTGTCATTCTGTGCCTAATTGCGGTGACCATAGACCCACTTTATGAGCAAGTGTGTTGATAAAGTTATTATTTGGCGTGTGATATGAACTATTGTTGATACATAAAGAATGTAATGCATGTTTATAGTAGGTACTAACTTAATCCACAAACAAATTTGCTCGGTTTATGAGTACAACACGCAGACGAAGTCGCGGGCGTTCCAGTTAGTCAAAGGTATATACTAATTTATATATGTAGGTAGTTTCAGTTTTCTAGGTATGTATGCGTGTTTTTACTTCAGTAAAACCAAAGAAAAATGATTCAGGAATGTTTGAGATGTGATTTATTTATCGTAATCTAAGATTTACAGTTATTAATTTAGTTTCATCCAATAAAGTGTAGATATGCCGAACTTTAACCAATTTGTATCCACATTTTCTATTAAAATCGCTTATAACTTATGGATAGTACGTATGAATAGGCAAGTTTAAAACAAAAGAAAAACAAACAAATCAAATTAAGTGTACTACAGTGCCTAATTGCAAAAAATTACAAAAATAAAAATAGACCTTTTTTATTTAGGTGATGATCCCATTAAATTCGTGCGAATTGATGTAAGTATCTCCTGTTATCTGATTGTTTCTTAAGAAACATGTAGCTTCTCACAAATTCCCATATAATCTCATACACATATATTTAACTATATCTTTTACATAGATAAGTACCTAAGTGTATTTAAGCTGAGAATTTACGGAGTCTCCATTCCATTTTCTGTTCTTCTTGTTTTGGTTTCGGCGCCCTCGAAGCGGAAAAGTTTACTTTAAGATCTATCCTATAGCCTTTTGTTCTTCACCTAGTAAAATATACAGTAGGAATACAATCCAAAATCGATATAAGTATTCAGATAGAGTTCTTGTTTTATAGGTACCAGATAAGTTTAACCTACCTAGTATTGTGTAATACATTGTGTTGGGGTTTAAAAGGAACTACTGATGGCAACTTCAATTTGAATTTTAATTGGCGAGCGCGAGCACTTGTATTAAATTTTAAGTTTAGTGAGGATTCCAAAAGTACGAGACGCAGAATAACTTTGCTGCCGAGCGAAACACATAACTTTTCATGTCACTACAGCAAGGAGAATACTGGCTGCAAGAAAAAAAATACATGTGTGCAATTCACACGTGGTAGAAGTTAAACCTTCAAAAATGTTGGCTTCAAGATAATGAGACGAAGATAATCGAAAAAGATAATCTTTCACGTTAAATCTGAAGAATTTATGTGTCTGTCTCTTTTTAGTTCCATCGACTTTCAAATCACAACGATGCTAAAGAAGCTTTCAAAAAATCTAAAAAGTTTTTTTATCTTATTTTCATGCATTCGTGCTGGCCAGTGCGATTATTCTGAAAATAATGTTGGCGCACTGACATTGAATAAGTATTACTGCATTTTCAGTGACAGTATAGAAATTACTGCACAAAAAGGTTCGAATTTTAAAAAATCTCCTAACGTATAAAATGCACTTTTGCACTCAGGTTTCGAATGATAAACAAAATCTTTCCGAGGTTGTGAGGGGAAAAACATCTTTATTTCCTTAGAGAGAATAGTACACATTTCAGTGTAAGTTTAATTCTAGAATGTGACAAACACGAATTAACACGCTTCTCAATTTTAGATATCGATCTATCGATTAGTGACAAATTGTTTTTGGACTCCTAATTTTAAGTAATTTTTATTTAACTTTAAGTTTCTCTACACTTTAATTAACCATAATTGTTATTGTTTTCATGTATATTATTATTATTTTTAGTCTGTCGTCCACATCAAAACTGTTAAATTTATAATCTCCTCTCAGTGGAAACTTGTCAACTTGTTGGCCATCAGCGTACATGCATCCCACATATATTTACTTATTATATCTAGTTCAATATTCCTAGCTTTAAGTTTTCCAAACATTCTAAAATAAATAAAATAAAATAACACTTTTTATACAAATCACATGTTTAACAGATTAGTTGGGGTTTACCTATATTCTTACTTGCTACTACTTAGTGGTTTCAACTGAAATAATTTGCCGAATGAGACAAAGGTTAATTTAGAGAACAAAACATGCGTTAGCTTCAAATCATGATTCCTTTACCATCTTATACATAATTATTTTATTTTATTTTAATTTATCTATTTCTGCGTCTTTTCTTTGCAAAATCAATGAAAAAAAATTAAAACTTCAAAAATATTGATTTCAGCATTCATAGATGCTGCTCGAATTTTAAATCCGTACTTAATATTATAAACTCGAAAAGGTCTCTGTTTCTTACCTTTGCACAACTATACGGCTGAAGGGATCTTGATGCAATTTGGTTAAGAGATAGATTGTATTTTGAAGACGAACATTATGCTACTTTTTGTGTGGATTTCACGCATGCAAAGCCGTAGGCAGTAGCTTGTTCAACGTACATTTTGGTGGACATTTCACACAGCACCTTCTAGCCTCAAACATAGCATAGCTTGTACTAGGATCGAATGACAAACATATATGTTTGTCTTGAATCGAACCCACAACTTACAACGAAAAAGGACTGTGAGGCCTTAAAAAGGAGGTGCAAAATGTTATTTTATTCTATTTGGTCCAACTGAAATTAGATTCATCCAATATCTAGTGTTGAAGTGTTTGCCTCCCGGCCCGGACCCGAATCAGGACGCAATAACATTCAAATCAAGCTCATATCCTGGGCTGAGGGTGGCGGATCGTCAGTATTGGCTTATTTTGCATTTTCAAGAACTTTGTTGACTCTATGGCGGAGCTCGCGCCGGCATCAAAATGAACAAAGTTTCCACTAGACTTACCTGAGAGTTTCATGATGAGAATTAGAGATTGAAAGCTAAGTAAGTTCACGCTTAGTTTCGTCTGAAACTTAGCCAAAGCTGTCTTGCCACGAGAGATGTGCTACGATGGTAAGCTACGGTGTGAAAAATTTCCAATATGATCGCTTGATTTTGCTTAACTTAGATTAACACATGTGAAAAAGTTGTCCAACGAAGCCATATTTTTCAAGTCCAACACGGAACACACCATGTTTTGCCATGTCCGTCTGTCTGTCTGTCTGTCCGTCTCTATCAGAATATACTATCACTATCAAGGCTATTGGTCGTATCGTGATGAAAATGTCCACGGTAATACGTATTAATAGGTAGTTTAGTTGCATTTTCAGGAAGCTTATTATAAAAGTTCACCGTGTTCCCCATAAAGGACTTATTTACTTTTTCTAGTCGAAACCTAGGGATGTTTAATTTGTTTCTGTTCCTAGTATTGATTCTATAAAGATCACTATTTTGCTGAAACCCATATCTATTTTTATAAGTGTATAACCAATTTTCATATATTTAACAGATACACAATCGAATTTATAATATGAATTATAAATATCTATGTATGTATTATATCTGTCATCTGGGTCCCATTACACAAGCTTTGAACAAAATGCGGTAATCATAATATTAACACTAGAAATAAAGATAAACTCGCTGCTCCCACAGTTAGGCTCGCTAAAACTAGTAAATCATTTCTATAGCAATGTACACTTCTATAACAAGGTCCTAAGCGAAGTGTTGGATTTTTCGATTGGCAAATTTAAGGTAATAAAGCAAAAACTATAATATGAAATAATATATAATTTAGATAAGTAAAAACCTTTCGGCGAATCTGCTTGAACTCGACTAGGCATCAGTAACAAAATTAGCAAGGATCAAAAAAAAAGCGTTAGGACTAGACGAGGTTCTTGACGGATTTGTCTTGAACTGGGGACAGGAGGAACCCGCACCTAGATTGACCTACTATTTAGGAAGACGATTCAAAATGGTCCTTATGACTAATTGAATAAAATTTCTTTCTTTCTTGCGTAATTTGGTTGCGTAAATTGGGGCAAGATGGAGTTTTATGCCGCACTGTGTTTATTGTTTTTGAGTTTATTATGTGTATTTTATCTATACTATCTATCTATCTATCTACTTATTTATCTATTGTCTCTGTCTGTCTGTTTGTTACATTTTCACGGCTAAACGGCTAAACGAATCTTGATGAAATTTGGTAAGAGGATGTATTGCATTTGGGGGCAGAACATAGGCTACTTTTTGTCTCAAAAAACAACCTTGAAGGGGGTAAAATAAGGGATGAAAGTTTGTTTGGGCAACTCATATTTTCTTAAGTTAGGGATCTGAAAATTCATATTTAGGCTTTTGGTAAGAAATAAAGATATATGTGTTTCAACGTTTTTGCAAAATCATCCCCGAAGAGGGTAAATAGGGGATTAAACGTATGAGATGTTATTTAGATGCACAGAATGCATTCCATATAAAAATAAAAATAAAGGTTCTAAACATACGCGTACGAAGTCGCAGGTAACAACTAGTTTATTATATTGTGTTTATTAACAGCAATATTTATTTTGTGCTGCACATGGACAAGTACTCGCTAGTAAATCAAAACCTATTGGGTAAATAATTTATCCATAGAAGTACCTATAGAAGTATGGATATCGATACAAAAAAAACAGTTTTGCAATTGTCCAATCTGTTGGTCTGTTCAATAAATATTGATCGTGTTACCAAAGACGCGACCGCCAAAGACCCCGCCACCACTCAGCTAAAACCAGGAGTTGTGATACTCGAGTTATTTGGGAACCACTTGAGCTACCTCCAGCAATTGAGCGTAGAGATGGGGTATGACCTTGAGTCTTCGGTTATATCACCCAATCACAGTTAATAATAATAATAGTAATAATAATACCGGACATTTCACACAGCATCATCTAGCCCCAAAGTAAGCAGATCTTGTGTTATGGGTACCACATGTCTGATATACTACTCATTACCTTTTTTTTGTAAATACATACATATTATAGAAACAAAAAACACCCGAGGAGTTGCAGATCATACAAACATTTGTCCCATGGCGGGTATCGAACCCGCAACCTTTTGCGTCTCAGTTGTGATGTATTTTTACATTGTTCGAGACCTATACCTACCTACCTGAAGGTACTTCATTTTTCTTTTCTTGGACCATGAAGTCTTCACTTATTAGAAATTAAACACTGCCTTTTATTTTACCAGATGTCGCATTTATAAGTGTTGATCAAACTTTTCTATGGTATTTCGTGCAAATATTTTATAACCTCAAAATACCTATGTTAAAATTGGTGTTGACATCTTTTGTCGTTAGCTTTTGACTGGCTCAGCTTTGCCTGTACTCAGTGCACGACTAACGATAAGTTTTGATTGTTGGTTGGGGTTAACCGTGTAGCTAGGGTTAATACTAGCTTTCCGTGATATCTACTGAACGGGCGAGCGGAGCAAACTAAGCGATTGCAAAGTTATAAGTTGGAAATACCAGTTTTCAGTAAAACCTTTTCTTAGTAGAAGCACAGAATAATTATTTGTTATTTGTAGTAGAAGCACAGAATAATTATGTGTCATTAACGTTATATCGGCGTCTAACATTATATATACCTACATAGTGTCTCTCTTTCTATAGCGTAACTCTATCTCGTCTCTACGAATTTAGCCACCAAGGTACTTGTACACCAAGGGCCCACCATACTTGTAGCTTCGTACCCAAAGTGCAGAGTGCGTGTGGCCTGGTAGAAGCCTTACTCCGTTTCGCTCAGCTATTTCTCGCTCAATAACTAACCTAGATCTTAGAGATGACTAAATCTTAACTTCTCTAATGATTCGCTTGTTTAGCTAATTAACGCTAAAGTATGTTATATCGAGCGCTTCTTATTGATAAGGTAACTTTGATCTCCGAAAACCAGTCTACAAACTCATCCCATCCCTAATCCCTCGCTTATCAGACGGCGGAACTCTAAAAAAAGATGGCGCCGGCGCCGCTTTGATCTGCCAGACGTGGGAATGCGCAGGAGTGGATCGCGGCATTGCATCGCGCCACTCGTATCGTACTTACATTGATTTTGGATTGATTTAAATGAAACTGTTGTGATAATAGCTTTATATATACTCAAAATATAGAATATGAATGGTTGAACAAAGATCCTTTCGTTGTTTATGATATGATTAGACGAGCGTTAAATTGTATTACAAAAATACGTCACTACTTCAGCCATCAAGAATGAATCATCATAATTTTTTTGTTTTTTAAAATCACAAGGACCATTTTGAATCGTCTTCTTGGTGAATGAATTGAATACTTGGTGAATCTAACCCAGGAAACAGTTATTCAACTTTCAATTACAACTGAGCCAGCATGCGGTCCACCTGATGGTGAGTAGTTACTAACCGTAACATGCAATGCATAGAGGTATCACACGCATGTTGCCGGCCATAGACATAAGTTCTTTTTTCTATTTGTCCAGTAATGCAGGTCCAGTGCTCTTGGAAACACACAGTACCTAATGCTTGCACACTACTGCTTGGAGACGGAGTATCTGGCGCTGTGCTGGTTCCCAACAAGACGGACTCTTCCTGGAGAGTCGTACCACTACGTTCTCTTCATAAACTAACGCTGTTATTCCTGAAATGGATTTAAGGACGCGATGAAGTGTTTGTTATTATTTTGACTATACTTAACGCATCCCAAACATCCGAAACCTCACTGAAGTTTGACACCTAAATGGAAATCCGATGAAAGGTCCACTCGTAGACACAAAATTTTAATTTTTTAATAGCACGCGTTGAAATATTTATGTATAAAAATAGAATTAGTTACGATGCGCTAACGCCGTTATGTGGACCAATAGGAGCACGGAACGCCCACTGAGGTAAGGCGTGGTGTGGAGTCTGATTTATTTATAAAAGTATACTTACAATTTCTCACTACTTTGTGTACCTAAATGTTATTAATACCATGATTTCTCATCTGCATCCCTACCTTCTCTATAGGTAATGAGTATCAAGATTTCTAGAGCTAAACTCCGAAAGAAAAGACAGTTTCCTCTTCATTTCTTCTGAAAATGGCATGTCTTGTTGACAATTTTGCCAGTGTCAAGTGATTGTTTGGTTATAAAGTTTTAGTCGATCGTCATTTGTTTATTCTAAACGTCATCGCGGAATGGCCATATAGAACTTTATCGTGATCTTCGTCGTTCAAACCACATTGCAACGTAATACACTTATAATTCAATTGTCAATACTAGTGCCATGAAACCACAGTTTTTTGATTTAAATTCCGCTAAGATTACTAAATAAAACATGGAATAGCACGAGAAAAATCATTAATTTTGAAATGCCATGTTACTTCATGAAATGACAAACGAAGAATCAAAAGCTTCAGTCATCTAACCTTTTTTAAACCTTTTTTAAAATAGGTATTTACGCATTGTATTTAAAAACATACCTTCTTAGGTACATGAAGACACATTGGTACTAAATATTAAAGCATTATTTAACTATTCAGAAGAGATAGTATTCGGTGCTATAAGTTTGCTTTTAGCCCATTATAATCTTAAACTTCAAATAAAACGTGTTTTCGGAACTTGATTTGGTTTCTGTTTATTACAAAATTAATGGTTACAGACCTATAATTGAGCACATGGACCCCAAATTGAGCTGGCCTGATTGGCTAGATTGAGAAGATTGGGTCATTAAGATAATAAAAGTTATGACTGGCTGTGACTCCGTAATTTGGAGGCTAATAGTTTGAGCAAGATGGCGAATGAGAGAAATAACATAACCTGTTTTATTGATGAAAAATATTGGCTTTTTAATTGCTCGTCAATTAGTCCTAAAATGTACCTAAATAACAGTTATATATGTAGGTAAGCTTTCTTGGAACATCTAAGGGCGAGATAGTAGGCGGGGGAATAAAACGAAGCGCTCCTTTTTGCCAGAAATATATCGTTAAACAAAATAAAACAGTGTTTTTAAAGTTCTATTGTTTCACAAAATGCGTTTTGGTTTCGTTGTTCGTTATCAGCTGTCAAATCTGACATTTCAAAGGAGCCATTGTTGGCGCGTCGACCAATCGCGGCGCCTTCTTTCAAATTCAAATGTTTTCTTTTTAAATTCGAAACGCTATTGTTTTCTCTTCATCATTTTATTCGGTTCTGTATTGTAACCTTTTTTGAATAATCTCCTTAGTATTTTCAATAGTTTTATATAAATACCGAACTATGACAAAGTGATTCATTAGATGCTTATTTTGATAGTTTAGAACGATCTTTTGATGGCTCTAAGGGCCCCAAAATTAGCCATCTACTGAAATTGGTCTAATTCTTGATCGAAATTGGTCTAATTTCAAGTCGGCATTGTGTCGACTAAAAGCTTTTTCTGTCGACTCACCCCGGAGGAAACGCAAGGCAATTTTAAAGTACACTCAGCTGTTAATATTTTTACTACACCTTAACAACTATTATAATATTAGTATCTGCTACTCGGTAGGTACTTTCAAGTCAATGGCGAACTCTAGTAACGGAGTTGACGGCCGCTTAATCTTTAATATACCGAAGTCGCGATTATCGTGACAGGAGAAGGTACCTACTTAATAGAAAAACTATTGTGGTTTTGAAAATGGTTTTGTACAGTTTAAGTGTCCCCGAACTGCCGACACAAGTTTATATAAAATCTGCCAGATTCTACATTCGCGATAAATCAAAAATATATACATCCTGGTTCAATTTGGCATAAGGAAAACGACGTAAGACACATTACATGCCGGCCGGATACATGCCACGTTCGAAACAAACATTGTTGGTAGGAAGTACGTAGGTACTTTCTAAAATAAAAGAATGACAATGATAGCTAATGTCAAACATAGCAAAATTTATAAAAAATATGATTCAGTTAATATTATTTCAGAAAAAGAGAAGAGGTGTGTTAGAAACAGAATAAATGACTTTTGAATTGGTAATATACAAATGGATACATCACCTCTTTTTTTAATCTAAAACATGGCTAACTGAGGCTGACTGTACGTTCGTCCTCCCTTGATGTCGCCGACAATATTTTGACAAGCAATTTTTAGGGTTCCACACGTCAAGTTAAAAGCTTTTTTGAGTTGGAAAATACATGTTTCCTTCTTGATACAATTTAAAAGTCATGTTGCGGCAGATTTTTATCGGACTATATCGTAAATTTTATTTATTATATTACCTACCTTATATGCCTGTTGTTAGGTATATAACAGACGAGCACGTGTCTTACAAATTGAAAATTCAAATAAATTTTACTAAAAACTAGCTTCTGCCCGCCGCGGCTGCGCACGCCGTTCCTAAATTATATTTTTCCGATCGCTACCAAACTTCTCAGGATCACCCGCTAAGTCAATTTGAAGATTTCCTAAAAATTTCATCGAAATTGATCCAGCCGTTTCGGAATCTATAGGGAACATACATACACACATCGCCTTTTATATAGATTCAGAATTAAAAAAAAAATATATATATATAATGCCAGACATTCACACAGCATCATCTAGCCCCAAAGTAAGCAGAGCTTGTATTATGGGTACAAATATGCCTGAAAAATTCAAAATTCAAAATTCAATATTTATCTATTTATTTAATAAAATCACACGGACCACTTTGAATCGTCTTCTTACATGCTAGTGAATCTAGGTGCCGGTTCCTCCTAACCCCAGTTCAAGAAGAATCCGGCAAGAAACTTGTCTGGTCTTAACACTTTTTTGTATGATCATTGACACAATAATTTATAATATTTTAATTTTTTAATTTTATTATAATTTATTTATTTATTTATTAATTAGAGCGGCACAACCAATTGATTTGAACCAATTGACAATTTTGTTACGGATGCCGAGTCGAGTTGGAGCAGATTCATCCCAAGCTTTTTTGTCATCTAAATAATCAGATATTTTATAATATGCTTTAATAGACAGTTTCTGTTTAATTACGTTTTTAAATTTGCTAATCGACAAATCTAACATGTCGCTTGGGACCTTGATACCTTGGGATACCTTGGGACCTGATACTTGTATACTTGTTCCTTTGGTAAATAGGTACATAGTTTTTTATACAAAGATTGATCAGATACTAGTCCTTATCCAAGCACTGTTATTGATGATCCTTCTTATAACTATATTAACTACGAAAAAATATTTAAAGGTAGGTATGCGGAACATTAGACATAAATAAACATTGCAAATCTATCAGTTAACTATTTGAGGAAAGAGCAACATGAGGCCATGCATTCTTATCTACACTAATATTATAAAGAGGAAAGATTTGTATTTTTATATGTAACGAATTAACATAAAATATACTGGACCGATTTCAAAAATTCGTTAACTGTTGGATAGCTACACTATCCCCGGGTGACATATGGTACTTTTTATAATGGGAAAATTGGTTTGTCCCGGGAAAAATCTTCAACGCGGGCGAAGCTGCGCGCGGACAGCTAGTCAACAATATAGTTTTTCATGTGCTATCTACACAAGCCTGCCTTTTATGTACGTTGTACATTTTAAATTTACTCATATCATCTTCCACACAATCCATAGGTACATTTTTTTTTGGCTCTACTTTGTGTCCATTCAAATTCATATCTAACACTCTTCGCATCAAATGACATTCATCCTTCTTTATAACTAAACTAGCTGATTCCCGCGGCTCTGCCCGCGTGGTAGATAAAAATTAGCAAGTTAATAATTGAACGAAAGAATGTTTCGGTAAAATTACAAAGCATAATCGGGGTTTTCACGGTTTGACCATGATCCGGAGTGAATTTTTGGAAAACCTTTCCTAGCAAACACCTACGGCCCTAGAGGAAGCTGCACATCAAAGTCCAATCTGAAAACCAGCGCTGTTTCCCATAAAAGGGGCAATAAAGCTGAGACTGGCACCTCAAGCGAAAAATGAAAACTTCTAACATGTACAATTCGGCCTACCTTCTCTAATGATTTACCAATTTGTCTGTAACTTTTTTCGTATTGTGTGTCAAATAAACAATTATTCTATTCTTTTCTATTCTAATACTTCTAAACTTATCTGTCACTGGCACCATTTTTAGACTTTCTCTTTCAACATACCCATTGCTTATTTCTCATTCATACAAAAATCCTACTAATATAATAAATCTCCTTATCAGGTTAAGTATTTTGCTACCACATTTATAATGTGTACAGCCAAGCCAACAATGCGTATAATGCGTCTGTCTTTCCTGAAAACTATAATCTGGGTCTGAAGTGACGACCTCTGTGTCGCAGTGGGCCAGGACCCGACTGAGACGTAGAAGGTTACGGGTCGATTTTCGATTCCCGCTGCGGAACTAATGTTTGTACGATCTACCTACAAGGATTCGTCTCGGTCTTGGTGTTTCTACATAATACGCATGTATAATTTACAAAAAAAGTATATAAGTAGTATATCAGTCATATGGTACCCATAACATAACACAAGTTAAAAAAATGGGGGTGAATAGTCTTCATGCTCCATCATCGGCCGCATCGTCGTTTTCCAACAGACGAAGTCGTGGACAAACGTAAGACTATCTATAATAAAAATAAAATTCCAAAAACTAACGATAGCGCGTTCTAATTTTTCCTGAGGCGCCATCTAGTATAAAATACATGTGAAACAGTTGAGGTATCTTCGGACCGTTTAAAACGTCAAACGTGAATTATTGATCCAGTTCAGTACAATTATAGTACTAGTTCATTCTTTATTTGACGAAGAAATCAGATTTCCCAAAGGAATTGCCAATTTCGATGAATCTTGTGGGAAAATCGAGTTTTCTCATATCAAGTGGTCTGTGAATAATTGTATAGTTCATGAGAGCTTCATTAAAAACCATATTGTTTGGCGACCCTCGTGAAACGACACAAATGTTGCTCTACTTCTCTAGCTACCAGTTATGAGGTATTGAGTCGCGGCCTTTTTGTTAGGTACTGTGCTAGAATGCCTTTTCTGCATTCATTGTTTATGTTGTTTGTTTGTGGGTGCTTTAGTAACAAATAAATTAATGTTATGCCTAGGTGTGGAGAGAATTTAGCCTAATGCCCGTTTTTACTAACCTAGTAGCTAGGTACCTCAACTGTAATTTCTGTCGGATTATGAGTTTCTATACACACTGCTTGCTTGTTTCTTGTTTCTTATTCTTGTTTTACGACTCATTTCTTTACGTTATTTAGATATATATTTGTGTATTTAGTTTATGTATGTTAGTTTATCATATTGTAATTAATATTATTTATTAATTTTTGTAATATTAGGTATTTATGTATATTTGTTGTCGTGTAAATATGTATGTACATACATATTATTTTTATCATAAATCACTTATATTATTTTCATCGCCCCATATTCAGCTATATTGATTTCTATCCATCCCAAGGTTGTCTGGCAGAGATCGCTATCCAGCGATAATACCGCCCATTGTACTACCGTGCAGATAAACATTGTTTCTTTTAACAGTCCAATGTATTTTGCGGTGTGCAATAAAGTATTTTCTATCTTTCTCTCCATCTACGCACTGCACAAATCTGGATAATATTATATATACGTACACATATTCCTATGCCCAAATGCTGCCCATCGGTGACGTTAGATTATTACGTAAAAGTATGTGACAGCAGCAACAACGTGACAGCAAACCCAAACAAAATCGATATCAAAATCAGTTGAAAGTCTGACTCTTATCACGGAAGCTACCCGTTGCCCATTTCTCGTCTGTTAGCTACCTATAGGCAAACATACGGTTATATAGCGATATAAGAGTATAAAAAGTGTGATTGACAGTAGTGATCGCGCAATGCACGTCACGGGTAGTCACAGAAACGTCACAGAATACTTTTAATACAATTACAGAAGGCGAACTCCGCGGAAACATTCATATCGATTCTTTCAACAACGCAACAAAGTGCAAAGTTTGTTAAAGATCCAATCTTTGTTATTATTTAAGATGTTGCTGTTGCTCTTCCCCCAGACAGTTAACTGACAAATTTGCAATGTATAAACTTCTGTAACCTTGTACTCGTTTTTCGTAGTTAAGCTAGTTAAGATGAATCATACAGAAAAGCGATAGGACCCGGTCGAGTTTCTGGCCAGTTCTTCTAAGACTTGGGTTAGGTAGAATTGTATATAAAAACGTTTCAAAATTATTTGTGTGATTGTATTGAATAACATTATTTTTGACTTTGATTTTACAATTAAATTTGGTGTAGTAATACAATATTATATTAACGGATACACGCGTCCTGGTCAGGGCGCGGTAACCCACTAAATTTATCCACCAAAGTGGCACTTTATATAAATCAGTAGAATTGTTTAGTAGGTAGAGCATACTTCACCCTACCTCTATCATCCCTCGCTCCGTTACCGTGTCGAATCGTCTCGAGTACGGAGGCGTGTGAACCGCGCCCGTGACCAAACGTCACGTGTCGTGTCGTGTCGTGACGGTGATGAACTGCCGGTGAAATATGGACTGATATATGAAATATTGATCATCAAAGTATAAATTAATCGTATCGGAAATTAGACCGTGAGAGTTTGTGATAATTATCAGATCAAGAGTCGTTAAACAAGCAATGCTCGAAAGTTCGACCTAACTATATAATTCCTGTCGTAATTGTAATACGGCTTTTACAAATAGACCTATCTAATGAGAACTGTCAAATATACCTAGTTTTTCCGACTCCCTGGACTATTATATTAATAAATCCATTTTATTTTATATAAAATAATCTGATATTATAAAATTGCAGATTATTTAAAAGACGAAAAAGCTTGGGATGAATCTGCTCCAATTCCACTCGGCATCCGTAACAAAATTGGCAAGGATCATACAAAAATATATTTAGACCAAACGAGTTTGTTGCCGGATTTTTCTTGAACTTTAGGAGGAACCGTCACCTAGTTTCACTAGCATGTAAGAAGACGGTTCAAAGTAGTCCTTGTGATTTTATTAAATAAATAATGTTTTGTTTGTTTGTTTGTTTGATTAAAAATAAATTGCAATTTTCTTCGTTTATCAATACATATAAAAGAGTTTAACCTGCCTGACTGACTCATTCATCATCGCCGGGTCGAAACTACTGAAGTTAAATTTCAGGATTCTAGATCCTGAAATTTGGAAGGTAGCTTCCTTTTACAGCAAAAGCACCCACTAAGGCGGGATTTTTTGAAATTCAACCCCTAAGAGGGTGAAAAGGGTTGAAAACGAAGTTATGAATCTTTTAAACGCGTTGTACGATTTGCTTAAAACTTGATATGAACAAATAAAATGCAAAATAAATGGACACGTGCTAAGGATTTTTCAAAATAACCCTAGAAAAGGGGTAAAATGGGGTCAAAGTTTGTATTGGAACTTTTTAACGGGTGGTGTGTTTTCTTAGAAACTTTGTTTGGTTACTTAACATGCAAAATAAATGGACACTTATTTCAGGGTTTTTCATAATAACTCTCATAAAGGAGTAAAATGAGGTGTGAATGTTTGTAATGAAACTTTTTAATGGGTGGTCACTTGATTGGTTTGAAACTTATCAATAAAATTTAGCAAGGAGATAAATTGCATCCTGGGGAAGGATTTAAGATACAATTCCTTTAAAAAAAAATGCGGACGAAGTCGCGAGCTAGTCATTTCATGTAGTAACATAGCACTAGTAAGTTAATATTTTTTTCTCGTTTATTCATGTTTTATTTAGTAATATTAGCGGAATTTAAACCAATTAGACATTTGAATTATAAGTGTATTATGTTGCAATGCGATTTGAACGACGAGGAATCCCGAGAAACTTCTAGACGGCTATTAAGATTAGAACGACCATTACTTTATAACTATCCAAACAATCACTTGACACTGGCAAAATTGTCAACACGACAGATGCCATTATAGGAAGAAAAGATATAAGAAAAATAAATTGTGAGCACGCAGAGTGAAGACTCCGAAGTCAATTAGGATGATTGGTCAGCTCCCAAACCAATTCATCACCATCTAGTTAGGAAAATAAACAAATTTAATATGGAGCTTTCATGATTATATTAAGGGTCACAAATCAGGACATATCAGGATGACTTATAATTAGAGATCGTATATTTGAATATTGTTATCGGTTATTGCATATTTTAAAAGATCTTGTGATGATACATATTTCCGCTACTAAATCACTTCGACAGTGGCTTTCGATTTGTTAGTGTTTGAAAACATTTAACAAATTTGTTTAAAAAAAAACACATACAAACAAACATAGCAATGATTCTACGACTCTGATATTAAATAATTAAGTTAAAAAAAATAAAAATTTGAGCCCATATAAATACAACCGAGTTGAGAACCTGCTTCTTTTTTGATGTCATACTCAGTACTCATAATCTAGTGAAGTCTTTGGCTTAGGAAACCTCCATATACCTTTGGAAAGGGTAGTAAAATAAAAATAAAAAAGTACGGGTTGCACTCGGGGAGTGCCGACAGAAGTAAAAACTTATTTTGGCACGTTAGACATTTTTTAGATGGGTACATGCGTTAGCATCCTAGTTTGTTGTTGGGTACTAGGGTTGTTGGGTTATGAATTGCATGTTATTTATGAATTGTATTTTATTAGTTATTAGAAACTTTAAAATACATTTAATAGTATTTTATGTGTTTGTTCAGAATGTACCTAGACCAAAGAACCTAACTCAGTAAACTTCTCCATACAAAAGTAGACTGTAAACATGTGAATTAAGGTTTATAATCAAATGGGGCGAGCGCGGCAGCCCTGCGTCTCGGTAACAGAGGTTTTACCTCATCTAAAAATATGCGTACCGCGCTAAAAGCAGTTTTCACTTCAAAAACCCCACTTTACATGTAGAGGAGATACCCCTAAAAATCTTTTTTTCATGTTTTTTTTCATAACTTTGTAGAGGCCACTTATGTGTGCAAATTTTCAATACGATAAGACAAATAGTATCTGATTAGGTGGGACAGACAAACATACAAACGGAGAAATAAAAGAGTTCTTTGTTTGGTTTCGTAACCCTAAAAGTGACACTGGCGAGATTGTGGTCCCTGCCACAAAGGACAACATAATTAATTGACTGGTAATAGAGTTATCTAACTCCATAGGAAACAAATTATGCAGATGCTGAAATACGTTACATAAGTTATCAAAATGTTATAATTTATTTGACGAAACTGCAAGTTATTATTTAATTAGTGTAATACTAGCGGCGGCCCCGGCCCCGCTCGGGCGCGGCTTTTAAGGAAATTGTCTGAAGGTGCGCCCCTTTCACATACATACACTGCAGTGCACCAGAACTGGATCTACTCTATTTGCAGTATCTACAGGTCGGTTTCTTTTAACAGTTCGGTGACAATCATTCATGTGATTAACCAAATAACCAAAGAGATCTTAAAGGGTGCTTCGGAAGACACGTGTAGCTGTGAGTTCCAGCTTTTTAAAAGTGTAATGACAGTTGACATAACAGTCAGGTCTTGACGCAAGTCTTCCGCCGCTGACTCATACAAAAAAAGTTTCACCGTGGACTTACTCTAGTTTTTTAGACAGGCGTGCGATGGATCGCTACGAGCGGGACTTACAAAAGCTTTACTTTTTAGCTAATTTAAAAAAAGGAGGTTCTCAATTCGTTTGTATTTTTTTTTTATTTTTGTTTACCTATAATCATAACTCAGTCGTTTATGAACCGATTTGAAAAAAGATTTTTTCATGTTAAAGGATATACTTCCCGATTGATCGCATCCCCGAAATTTCACCAAAATTAGTTCAGTAATTTGGTTTTTAAATCAAATAGATGGAAAAGATATGTCATCCAAGTAAACGAAATTTCGATATTTTGCTTTCTTGTGACTTTCCAGTGGGGTTAGCCGACTTCAAAAAAGGAGAAGGTTCTCAATTTGGTTGTATTTTCATACAACCTCCACCTTTTTTGAAGTTGGGCTCAAATTTTATTCAATTTGCTTTTTTTCTAGTTTTTAAAACGTAATTATGTCATCTTTATTAACAATAGATAATTGAAATGGGTGTCAGCAAAATACGAGTAGGGATCTTGATAGAACAAATGACTAAGAACATACACATATTATAATATCTCTAAAAAAAGTAATTATAGGTTAATAATTTAGTGGATAATTATTATGTCCTCAAGTGTACCGCACGAAACGCTGTGTAGTAAATTGAGGCACGAAACAAAGTCACTTTGACGGCACGCTACTATTCTCTAAAGTGCAATAATTTTATAGGTAAGTAATTTAGTTACTAATTTATAGTTGAAAATGCTCGGCGACTGGTGCTTTTAACCTGCGGAACTCTGAGCTTTAGTTTGTTTCTTCGTGAAAAATGATATTTTTTATAACTTCTTCTTCTTATTCTTCTTCGTTTGTGGCATGTGACGTAATAATGTAAATTTTGCCAGTGTCAAGTGTTTATTTTTGTTTATAGTCAATTTGTTTGTTAAACTCTTAGTCGATGGTCAATTGTCAATTTTAGACGTCACGCGGTGTGACCGTCTAAAATTTTCTTGGGATTCCTCGTCGTTCAAATCACATTGCACCATAATACACATACAATTCAATTGCCCATACCCGTCCTATGTAGTCACAATTTATTCATTAAAATTCCGCTAAGATTACTGAATAGAGCATGCAATAAAACGAGTAAAAAATATTAAATTAGCAGAGCTATGTTACTTCATGAAATGACAAACGAAGAATCCTTCTTCTTTCTATATAGCATCTGTCTTGATGATAATTTTGCCAATGTCAAGTGTAAGTATTTGTTTTTTTATAATATCTTCACAAAGTGGTCGTAGTCTATTGTCTATTATTAACGTCATCGCGAATTGACAGTCTAGAATTATAAATAAATAATAATGGTTCCGGACATTTTACACAGCATCATGTGGCCCCAAAGTAAGCAGAGCTTGTGTTATAGGTACCACATGACTGATACAACTAGGTAAATACTATTATACATATAAATAATATTATACATAGGAACACCCAGATACAAACATACATACAAACATCATACAAACATTTGTCGTACGTCGTACAAATCACTAAAATACATAATACACCTTAAAATTAAATTGTCTGCACGTGTGCTAAGAAGCCATAACTTATTGTTTATAATTAACAAATACAAAATTAAAATAACACAAGAAAAACACAAGAAGAAATGGACTTTGAAGAAAAACTGCATGGTCAAATTTAAAGGGCCCTATGAGCTATTGTGCGAATACGGAGTGACGTTTCTGCGAGGCCGCATTTCAGGAGTCTAGGTATTCTCACGTTGCCCTGCATAGTCATTTATCAAGTAGCATGTTACGTGAAAAGTAACCTGGACTCTTACGTGAGATGTGGACACACACACGTGTACCACACCCGGAATCGACATAAACTCGAATCGCTACAGCGGACTCTCACGAAGTCATCGAATCTGACGCACGTCATGGGTCCGACTGTGTACAATAAGCTCCCAAAAAATATCACGGAGGCCCCAAGTTTGGCCATTTTTATAAATAGGCTAAAACGCTGGCTTATCGAGCAAAGTTTTTATAGCTATAGCGAGTTTTTAGATAATAAATTACCTAAAATATGACATTTCTACAAATTAATTTATATAATTATTATGTATTAGTGCCGTCTTAATAATTTTATGTGCGTGTTTACTTATTAATTTACTTTTACATTTGACTTATAATGATATTATGAATAAATAACTATTATGACTATTTATGTTACATTAAAAACCAAAGAGCATACTCGTTGTACTACGTTCAAAACTTTCGTGATGAACTGGACCGAATTGATTTTTTATTCATTTAATTGATGAAATGAAATTATTAGTTATATAACAAATAAGTTAGCTTACATTAGTTTTCGTTTAGAACAAAGTTCCTACCGTAGAATATTATTATAAATAAACGTATTATATTATTAACAAATACAAATGAATGAATTACTAGCGTCAGAGAGCAATTAAATGAAACGCAGAAATAACTAATGAATCGAAGGAATGGTAGGGAATTGCGTTATTTATATATGTTTACATTTTACATCATTCAATTCATCTAATCCATTCGTTCATTCGTTCACCTAATTCATTCATTCGTGTCACCCTATGGATAACCGTCTTCACCACAAACTATAGGATGCTAACGCATGTCTACACTAAAGAAAGAGTCGTGACGGAAAGTCGTGACGGAAAAGTCACACTTTTCCACTTTTTTTCGACTAGCCCCCATCCACCAAGTCCATACCATGCGATAAGGAACTACGTTCCAATAAAATGTAATTAATTTATTATGTTATAATTATTATGCCTAGAAATAAAAATATATATAAAGTAAACTTTCGTAAGTAGTTTCGGATGTATTATACATTGTGAGAAACACTGGATTTACTCACAAGCTATTTTGTCGAAGGCGACGATAAAGACTATACTCACCAAGAAGATTCTCTATATGATTCGAATATGGCGGTGCCTTCATCGACAACATAATACTTAAAGTAAAACTTGTGTTTTTAAATCCAAGTTTCTGAGTTGAATTGATTCGTGCTCGATTCCCAGCACGTTGCGGAAATTAGCTCAATAATTTATTTTAATTTGTAGTTCCTCCAAAAGATTCCCCAAGCTAGCAGTCCGCCATTAATCTAATCAACACAAAACAAGGTGAAGTGCGCGCGCGCCGCGTGGCGGTGCGTGGCGTGTGGCCGCGTGCCGCCAAATTGATACTATTGTTTCGGACGCTCAATGTTGCGTTTATGGGTTTCTTTAAAAGTTTTGGGAGTTTAATAGATGAAATCCTAGGTACTTACGAGTATATACTAATGTAGGTAGGTATGTAGGTATGTCAAACATTGTTAACGCTTACGAAGAATTTATAAAATGTTACCTACAGCAAACGAAGAAAAGCTTCAATAACAAAATAAATTGTATATTTTGTATTGTAGTGTTTATTGTTTATTGTTTTTTATACATATGATCAACTCGTGGTAAATGATAAGTAAGTGCTTACAACACTCGTTTCAAAATCTGTTTTAGACCTATTATTTCTGTGACGGCTTTAATTATTCAAGTTAATATGTTTGTAGTAGGTATATTGATATTAAATAGATGTTTTATTTTTGTATTGTTTTATATTTTAAACTAGATGAGCCGGTGAACTTCGTACCACATAAAATTAATAGATATAATTATAAACTTAAACAGTTACTTAAGTTAAGTTTATATAAGCTATTTTATGCCTTCTTGATGTACATGGAATGTATATTTAAAAGATTTAATGGTTAAAAATAAAGTTATTATTATTATTTTTTTATATTATAAAGATAATTTCCGCATACAATGTAATTTGTTTTTTGAATTAATAACTATTGACTATGTAATTGATCGTTAGTTTTTAATTTAGTTAGTCAACACACAATCAACACATTACAAATTAAAAAAATCTTCCTTTCTTCTTTCTTTCAGTAAAAGTATCTTCTACATAAAATCTAGTAATAATAATCTAATAATAATAATATTACCAATAATTTGGTATAATGTTTAATAGATTATTAAACAAAGAATTCGCTTAAATTGCGTGTTGCCAACAAAATATAAAAATATTACTCCTATCGGCGCGTGTCAATCGCCATATTGCATTAAAATTGTCGTCTATTATCAAGATGGCGGATTTTCGCGGTTATTTTTTTGGCGCGATGATAAATCGTTCCGCTAATACTTCCGTTTCCGGTGCTAATGGAGGGGATAGGAGCTTGGCGATTGATGCTTTTATATTTTAAGCAAAGATCGTTCATTTTTCTAATCTCTGTATTTTATTGTGGGACATTTTGTTTTTTTTTAGGGTTCTATACCTCAAAATAAAAATAGGAATTTTGTCCGCCTGTCTGTCTGTCAAGACGCTTATTTCTGAAATAGTTATAATGATTAGAAACCAACAAAATCCCAATGCAAGTTGACTTTTAATATTTTTTTCTAATCTCCCAAATCAATTATAGTAAGTGATTACCAGTGCAAACACCACCGCACTAGGATTACCGTTCGATACGTCATCACGTCGGCCACTGACTGTATTTGTTAGATTGCTTACGTTGTGTATAATGGGATTGTGGAAATTATGGTTTGGTAATGCAAGAATGTGCCAAGACATATGTTTTTTTACTCAGATACTTACTTATTGGGTCGATTACACGTAATGAATACAGAAGCAAGATAGTCAAATAATACAAGGGCCGAGAGAGTGAGGTGGGCGAGTAAGTTAACATACTCGGTCAAGCACTCGTCAGAGTGTTCAGTCGAACAAACAGCCGAAGACCAATGTAACAAGCCAATGTACTCGTTAACGTGTAATCGATTCACTATTATATATTTTTGGATAGTTTTGAGAGAGAAAAGATTCCAGTGTTGCGTTTGATTTTTCAGTAATGAATATAGTATAATGTCAATATTATTGTCAATACACTGAAAACAAGACATTGAAAAATTTTAAAAACCGGCTTTAAAATTAGCTACAGCTAATTCGCACGTGTATTACCTACCTACATAAAAATTTGCCTATGTCTGTCACCAAAAAATAATCTATCTGCTTACTAAATTTCATCAAGATCCGCTCAGCCGTTTAGCCGTAAAAAGTTAACATACATCGATCAATTCCGAATTTATTTTTTAGTTTGGATATGGGTATGTATCATTGCGCTGGGCTCGATTTTCTTGCGTTATAAATGTTTTTATATTTACCTGCTTCTAGTTGCATAATGCCATCCAATATCAATAGATCAATGGATTAATATAACCGCATGAATGTTTCATGAGTTGCGTTAGAAATTGTGGCCGCATCGACAGTAGTTATTATACCTAATGTGTAGATACTTGCAGGGTGCATTACGGTAATTGGTTGTAAGCAAACATCGGTGCAGGGGGCGGATTATGGGGTAACTTAGATTAAAAGTGGTAGAAAAAACCCATTGGCAAATACAGTTTTTGACTGTTTTGAGGTTATTTTTAGATACAAACTCATGAAATAACACTAAACAGTCGAATCACCGTCACAATCAAATAGCTTGAAGCTAGATGTGTGTGGATTGTCCACCAATATTTATTTATAAATTTGAGTCATTAGTGAGTAGTTAAATTCAATAACGAAGACT
Source organism: Lampropteryx suffumata (assembly GCA_948098915.1). NCBI lineage: Eukaryota > Metazoa > Arthropoda > Insecta > Lepidoptera > Geometridae > Lampropteryx > Lampropteryx suffumata. The sequence continues at coordinate 1,240,447 of OX402568.1, read as the reverse complement.
ACTTTGAATAAATAAATAAATAAATAATCCCGGACATTTTACACAGTATCATCTGGCCCCAAAGTAAGCAGAGTTTGTATTATGGGTACCACATGACTGATATACTACTTATATACTTTTTTTTTGTAAATACATACATATTATACTTAGAAACACCCAGACCCGAGACAAATACTTGCAGATCGTACAAAAATTTGTCCCGCGGCGGGAATCGAACCCGCAACCTTCTACGTCTTAGCCCACTGCGCCACAGAGGTCGTCAAATAGAATCGTCCTACGGGCAAGGTGAATTATAGTTCCGAGTCAATTAGTAACAAGCTAAAATAAATTACAAGAAAAAGAAAATGATAATAATAACACATGAACACGAAACGAAAATGGAATTATTTTCAAGCCGAAATTAAAAAGAAGCCTTTATCAGTTATATAAGCATGTTAGATCGCATTATCATAATTGATATATACATATTCAGTTATAGGATTGTTTCTATTAGTTTTTACATTTCCAGTTAGCCCCTGGGGTGGTCGCACGTCAAATAAACCGTATTACTTATGAACCACCATATACGGCTTAGTTATAGCGTTAAGTGAGCGACCACCCTTATCCGTAGCACTAATGTTTTCTTTGGATTTTACATTAATTTTATTAAATTGTTGATTGAGTATTACATGGTCATAATGTATTGTTAAATTGGTTTTAGTAGTAAGTTTTAGTAGTTTGGTAAAATCTAGTGTTTGTGTTTATACTAAAAGACAAGGAAAAAAGATGATCAGAAATCATACCCGCACAAAGTTACTAGGTAAGTTTTTATATATTTTGTCAGACACTCTACATTGATTACAAGCGAATAGTTTCCGAAATGGAATGCACAATAAAAAGGAAGCGGCTAAGGATTCACCCTTGCGGCACACCCCAACACATTAATGCAAGTTTTAATCAAAAAATCGTGGGTGTGAAATCCAAACAAATAGGGGACGCACACTTTCCCATAACGATAATGAAAAAACACAGAAATAATACTAAAAACACAGTTTGGACGTAAGGTGCGCGTGCGGCGTACTGAATCAAACGGCGATCACAAGTCAGGAAATTGTGTCAATAATTACACTGATTTTAGGGTAGTGATTTGACGGACGATACGTGATGACTTTTGGTGATTATATTTGATTAGTGAGGGTGCTCTTTTGTGGGAACTGTTAACGTAAACAATAGAAGTGCTTTTACCTATTATAGATAATTAAAATACATTACAGTGCAAGAAGTTGATGATATTCCTTCAGTATTAGGGAAGTTTTTGAGAAACAGATCCATTGTTTCTTAAAAGTACCCGATACAAATCCCACTGATCTACTTAAGGTACCAGTACCATGAAATCAAAAGCAACATTGTAGTGTAGCAACAGTTAAGCTAACTAAAGACCAAATTATCCAAATCACTGCCAGGGGACAGCCCCATGACACTGAAGGCATTGCCACGTTAAATGGCAATGCTAATACTCTGGGTCAGATAGGAGCCAGTTCTTTGGTCATGCGATATTTGTACAAGGATTACCTTGACACTGTCAAAACACACTATAGGAAATAAAAAAAAAAACCAGCATTTTATCCACGTATTATTTTGTCAATTAGGGCACCGACGCTGTTTCTATTCATCTTGAGAATAGTTATAAGTGAGTTTGACCCGCGGACCGCTCAATCCCGCTCGCGTTAGTTCAAAATCGTTATAAAATTGCCTCACGTCACTGCAGAAACAGTGGCGCAACATAATGAAGTGTAAATCTATAAAGTGCGCACAATGAGTGCAATGGTTCGCGATAAGTCTGCGCTAGTGGGCCATATGCCGGCCGATCTGCACACGGTACGCGTATTCTTGATACTTGCATTGAAATTAACCACCAGTGGTGAAAAGGTATACAGATTATTTATAGGATGCATGTAAAAACCTTTTATATATGTAAATTAACCTAAATCCATGTTCGCTAGTGTGTTCACAGATCATACTTTAGCGTCACACTAGCTAATTATATTAAAAAACATTGGTAACGTTCTACAACACGCAAAATCATCGTCAGTATTCAAAACATTTGCTACATATTTTCAGGAAACATTGTTTCGCTAATCGTTTTGCTCATAGATCAACAAAACAAAATTTATCAAATTTAAATTTTGCAGAAAACAGTAAGTTAGAGGCCGTAAATAAAAATATTCACATGGTAACATTTATGCCCGTGACATAAGATAGACATAAGATCTTCTCGTCATCATCATCATTGACGGATTGCAGTCTACTACTGGACATATGTAGGTATCTCCCATAGTGCGCCACTAAGCCCCGATCTTCGGCTCTTCTTATTCACGTCCTACGAGCGACATAACACAATCCGTCGCTCCGTCGCAGGGAGGTGTATTCACAACGCGGTCACCACTTTAAAATACGTTTACTAGTTATGTCGACCGATAGTTTAAAATTTTGCAAATTAATTTTGTCCCACCGCTCGATTTGTTTTGTTATGTCGTGATTTGTTGCAAGTATCAAAGTAATATATCGACCAATTCTCACCCCAAGCGGTACATCCCGCGTACACAAATCGGGGGTGACTTGACTGACAACTAAAAGAAAATGTTTTCAATGAGTCATGAATATATTAATTATGAAATGGACTACATATTCATTTCATTAGAATATAATTTAATTAATAAAATATGTCCGATATTATTTGCGAGGTATTGTGAGTTATTTTATAATTATTCAATAAAGGAGTTTAGGGCTAATGGTATAAATAAAAGGGATGCATTTTACTTATACATTAATCTACGCACTGTTTTGTAAACATAATTTAAACTAGCTTTTACTCTTTAAGAGTTTATATATTTAGTTCCCATTTTGTTTTGATTAAATTACACATAATCACCTATTTTGCGTAATAAAAGATAACAACCTTGTTATTGAGCAGTCGGTTAAAAATATGCACTATCAGCCCAACATGTGCGCCTAATGCTAAAAAGTAAATAAATTGAAATTAATGATCTCCGAATATGAAAATCATCGGTAGAGCATTTTTTATTCAATAACTAGTTTAGGGGTTGTATAATTGGTGTGCTAGTGATTCTGCCACGCTAGCATCTATGTAGAAAAAAAATCTTATGAAGACTAATAAAAATTTTGCATTCAACAAAAAAAACAAATGTCAGTGCGAATCGCGAACCCGAGCGGAAACGAGCGGACCAAACACACTATGTCGAAAATTCACTAGAAATATCGAGTCAGTGTTTGTGCCTCCATTGACAAAATAATACGTAAATCCGTAATTATGAAGTTGTATTGTACTCCTCATATCTCTAGTTACTCTCTAGTTAAGGTCTTTGAAAATGTCTTACGACACGACACGACCAATTATATTGTGCACATTTTTGCATTGTAGTTATCAACTTTATTTTCGACAATACAACATAATAATGAATTATAAGTATGTACGGAAGGCTCAACGAAAATATTTCAGATATAGATTTGTTTTTTTTGCGAAATATCCCGCCGCGGGACAAATGTTTGTATGACCAGCAAGTATTTGTCTCGGGTCTGGGTGTTTCTATGTATAATATGTATGTATTAAAACAAATGTATATAAGTAGTATATCAGTCATGTGGTATTCATAACACAAACTCTGCTTACTTTGGGGCCAGGTGATGCTGTGTTTAATGTCAGGAATTATTAAAAAAAAAAATCCCAAACACATAATATGCAAATCAAAAAAAGTAGTACCAAATATGTATTTCCAACTTCAAAAACGGCAAAATTATGGATCCTTCTACCGTCCTCTTTAAATCTTCTATCTTCTTCTATATACGAGTGTTTGTCAAATACCACTCACTCATTCATCACGAAAACTCAGAAACCACCGAACGGATTGGAATGAAATTTGGTATGCAGCTTCCTCTAGGGCCGTACGTGCTCGCTAAGAAAGGTTTTCAAAAAAATCACTCGGGATCATGGTCAAATCGTGAAAACCGCTGTTATGAATTCATATGGCAAAACAACGTTTGTCGGGTCAGCTAGTTACCCATAAAGTGTAAAATCCAGGTAAAACAATTGTTTTAACGATCTGTAGCTTAATAAATCAAATTATCTACATATAATAAAAGCAGACGGTCCGGGACAACATTCCGTTCTGGCGTCGCTTATCGACAAATAAATCGCACGGACCTTTATGTCCTTAACCCTCGGTACGTCTTTATTCCGAGATTAGGAGAGTTTAGCTCTTTACGTATTTTATTAAAGGTAAAATGTGACATATTGCTCGTTGCAAATATCACTCTTTTGTTTGTTAACACAATCATTTGCATTAACGAACTCTGTCATGCAGTGGACGAAGATCTTTGAGATGAATGTTGCAGGTTCGATTCCCTCCGCGGGGCAATTCAATTTTTGTGGGTGTTTTGCTATGTTTAATGTGTATGTATTTACAAAACATGACACAAGCCCGGCTCGGTGCCAGCCGTTATGCACCTGCAACCGAACCAAGACCGCATGTAATGATTCGTCTTTCCTGCGGGTCCTGTCGGCAAGCGAGAGAGGTTAGTGGATCAGTTGAGCTATCTATAGATCGTTTTAAACGGTCCTTAGATAGCTCAACTGTTTTACATGTATTTTATATTGTTTTGTACATTTCTGTAATTATTATGTAAAAAAAAGTCCCGCGTACCATACAAACATTTGTCCCGCGGCGGGAATCAAATCCGCAACCTTTTGCGTCTCAGGCGGTGTTCGCCTACTGCGCCACAGAGGTCGTCAATAATAATGCCTGAAATGTCACAAAGCATCATCTAACCCAAAAGTAAGCAGAGCTTGTGTTATGGATACCAGGTCACTGATATACATTTTTTTTGTAAATGGATGGTCTTCGTTCATCTGTTGAAGATGATTTAGGTGGCGTCAGTCAAGTTACAGATCAGTTATTTGTAAATGAAAACTTTCGTTCATGGATATACTCCAGCAAGACGAGGTGGGTGAAGTTTCCTCTCCACTGACCTGCTCTGCCTGGGATTCTGTTTGATAGCGCAGGCCTTCCCAGAGGTACCCACAGTAACCTCTCTCGCTTGCCGACAAGACTCGCATGAAAGACGAGTCAGTACATGCGGTGTCGATTCGGTTGCAGGTGCATAACGGCTGGCATCGAGCCGGGATTGTTTCAAGTTTTCCTTCTCTTCTTCTCGGCTAGTCAGTAGGGGGACTCCCAATAATTTGAAGACTATTGCAGTCGTCTCCATCATCAATCTCCAAGCAGCACTCTGGGATCAGTTCCACTTAGAAATTCCCACTCGAAGTGTTATTCAGTTCAGCGAAAAATACCAACCCCATTTTACAGTCAGATGCGGGTGCTGCGACATTTTTAATGATCATCAGCTGATCGTTATGGAGTACAGCGGATGGTAAAAGTAAACTTATAAAGTATATTTTTGAAAAAAAACCATGAACGAACGAATAAAGAACTATATACCACAAGTTCTTGTTACCTGTATATTTATCATAATCTCATAAATAATGTCAATATTGATCACTGATTATTCGGTTTATTATCTAAGTGTATGCAAACAGGAATAAAAGCATTGGGACATTCACATTATCTGCTACCTAATCCACCATATGTGTAAGTACTTGAGTAGCTTACACTCCGTATGGTAACATCATTTAACTTACCTATTTATATATTGACTGGTCTATCAGCTCAGTTGGTAGTAAGATAAAAATAAAAAATAATGCCGGACTTTTCACACAGCATCATCTGGTCCCAAAGTAAGCAAAGCTTGTGTTATGGGTACCACATGACTGATATATTACATTCTTTTTTTTTGTTTTAAATACATACATAGAAACAGACAAAAACTTGCAGATCATACAAACATTTGTTCCGCGGCGGGAATCGAACCCGGAACATTCTGCATCTGCCTTCTGCGCTGTAGGTTGAGAGTTAGATTCCCTCCTAGAATAAACATTTGTGTGATGAATATAGGTGTTTGTTCTGTGGCTGGGTGTTGTATGTAATGTATGTATTTAAAAAAAATATAAGTATTCTAACATACAACCTGCGAAAAACCTTTTTTGTACTTTCTAATCAAACATGCCGTTCATAAAGTTTACGAACTAGCTGTCTTCGTGAATTAGTATTAATTAGTAGGTATTACCGAGCGAGAACTCTGCTTGCGTTTCCGTGACTATTATGTAAGGCCTCGGCCATGGTGAGATGTTGCACTAGAGTTAGGATGCTTAGTTAGTTAGTCAGCTTAGTTATAGTTGAGTAAAAGTTATGTTTTTAATGAAAAATCCTTTAATCCAAATTAAAAGATTGCTAAAAACTCAATGTGAGTTTTTAGCAATCTTTTAAATGTGACTAATGAGTTGACATCCTTAATGTCTTTTGGTAGTTTATTGTACAGCTGCGCACCTTCATACAATATGTTCTTTTTCCCATAATCAGTCCTAGGAGCTCTTAAAATAATATTGTTTGCTTGTCTTGTCATTCGCGTTTGAGTTTTATTTATTTTTGTGAATGTTATTTGAGAGTGTACGTCTTTAGTTAATAGTTTTCTAATTAATGCAAGTATTGTATTTATATACTTGATTTAGGTTCATTAATTTTGTTTGTTTGTAAATATTAAGAGTAGGTTCTAAGTGGTTATATCCAAATAATATTTTAATCAATTTATTTTGTGTTGTTTGCAAGACATTTAAATTAGTTTTTGCAGCCGTGCCCCAAACTTCAATCAAATAATCTAGGTGGGATTTAACCAAGGAGTTGTATATAGTATACCGAACCTTTCTAGGGAGACACCGCACAATGCCACGCATAGTACCTGATACCGCTATCAGTTTGCTTCGGATAGTGTCTATATGTGGTTTCCAGGTTAGTTGGCTATCCACAGTTAGGCCTAGGTATTTTTCTTTGTTTACTTTGTTTATTACCCTTCATGTAAACTTTACATTTCATAATAGTTTGATTAGATACATTTTCAGGAAGATTATTATAGAAGCGAAAAAGAAACCAACATTCCGGTTACCCATGGTCTCTCCGCTAGGTCATTGTATATTTTATGTACTCCTGATACCCAGTGTCCATCCGAAGTGGCCCAAATATATATATAACCCTAAATATATCTAAGCGTTTTCAAAATGATTTCACGGCGTCTGGTAGATACGTTGCATGTACCCAAGAGCTGGCTCCTATCTGGCTCAGCGTATTAGTATTGCCAACATATTAACGTGGTAATGCCGCTAGTATCTTGGAAACGCTGCCCTCTGGCAGTAATCTAGATCAGTTGATCTATAGATCGTTTTAAAGGGTCCTTAGATAGCTCAACTGTTTCACGTGTATTTTATATTATTGTATATTATTTGGTACAATTCTGTAATTATTTCTGTAAATAATAATAATAAGTGAGACATATTTATCAAAAAACTATCTAAAGTAAAATTGTATCGCCAGCTGATTGTATATTATAATCAGGCTCCTTTGGGAATTAAATTCAAGATATTTTGAAAAACATTTCCTACATACACAATCATGTTCAATTTAAAATTAACGCATTCCTACCTATACATAACCCGTCTTTAATCCGAAACAAGAATTTCAACTATCCAACCTACAAACTATGGAGATCACCGCAAACAACTCTATATACAGGTGATAAAGTTCATTTTTGCTGCACAATATCAAGGCTAGATGATTGGTTATAAAATTTCCTGTTGATAAGAGCAAGTACACACTGTCAATGATCAATGATAACGGCTGGTGCACACCGACGATAAAACGGCTGGAACGTTTTGTAAACATAGCTTTATCTTTACGATTCGAGTGTTTTAGTCCAGTGAGCAGGACCGTAGCTAGGACTGAGCTCCAGGGGCTCAAGTGTTTGACGTCTGAATACTAAAACACCACTTAAATGTGAAGTGTGCTTAGTCATCTTAGAGAGCACTGGTTGTCTAGTGGTCGTCGCATCGCCTTGCGATTCTAAGGTCGTGGGCTCCCTTTGTGCCTTTAGAGGTCCTCGGCACATTCAGCCGCCGCACCAGCTGTAACGGATATTATTATTTAAACATTCTTTATTCATTAAACATTCTTAATCGTCTTCTTACATGCAAGTGAATCTAGGTGTCGGTTCCTCTTAACCCCAATAAGAATCCGGCAAGAAACTCGAAATTTTACTCAAAATTCTGTAACGGATGCCGAGTCGAGTTGGAGCAGTTCACCCCAAGTTTTTGTCATCTAAATAATCTGTTATTTTATAACTAGCTGTTGCTCGCGACTTCATCCGCATTTTTTTTTAAAGGAATTGTAACTTAAATCCTTCCCCAGGATGCAATTTACCTCCTTGCCAAATTTTATTCATAAGTTTCAAACCAATCACTCCCACCACCCATTTAAAAGTTTCCATACAAACATTCACACCCCATTTTACTCCTTTATGAGAGTTATTTTGAAAAACCCTGAAACACTTGTTCATTTATTATGCATTTTAAATATCCGAACCAAGTTTCAAAGAAATCACACCACCCGTTAAAAAGTTTCATACATTCGTTTTCACCTCTTTTCACCCTTTTAGGAGTTGAATGTCAAAAAATCCCGCCTTAGTGGGTGGTTTTGCTGTAAAAAGAAGCTACCTTCCAAATTTTAGCTTTCTAGCTTCAGCGGTTTCGGCTCGGCGATGATGAATCAGTCTGTCAGTCAGTCAGTCAGGTTAAGCTCTTTTCTAGGTATAGATATGCTTTATGTTGCTTTATGTTATGTATAATGTCGCATCCAACACGAACGGAGGCGCTGCGCTGCGAACTTCACTGCGCGCGCGCCTGACAGGGTCGTGACGTCATCGGCCCGGGCGGCGACTGAGCGGCTTGCGCTCTCGGCATTCCTCTCTCGGCGCTCGGCAGATACACTTCACGGAACTGTCACCCCGTCCGTGCTAGGCTGTCCTTTGTCTAGTTACCATAAAGTACTTAACATACCAGTTTAATCTCTGTACCTAATCATTGTAAAATAAACGACTGATTTAGTGTAACTGTATGACCGTTTTATAATTTGCACGAGTACCCGCAACACGCCCAGCAGCTATGTCGAACGAAAATAGAAGCCTAGATCCCGATGTCCCGACATATATAACATGTTGATGTACCCGGTTATCCAAAAATGGACCTTGTCGAGTTTTAGGGCTGAAAAGCGCGTATCGTTGCCACAAGACACAAAGACTTCTTAAGAAAATGCGTTTGTCGATGTCCCCTTGCCCCCATTCCTGAATGCGGCCCTGTGCTGGTACTGGACCTAATTTATGTGGTTCAGTGTGCATAAGCTCTTACTTTTATTGGTGTAGATATGCTTTAAGATATGTTGTAATAGGCCTCGGGGGTACTACGAGATCTAACGAAGACTCATTATGACCTGCGCCAGCGACGTTTGATCAGTTATTACCGTTTTCTACTAAAATATATATTAAAATGCTGTTCGTAATATATTTTTGGATTTTTAGTTTTTAGACTAGAAAATGTAGAGGTGCTACGGCGTAGCTTGCTACATGTTATATGTAGAACGAGACGTGAGCTACGAAACTATATTATATTTGAGTTTTCAACAACTTACGACTTTCCACACAATAATATATTTCTTAACCCTATCAAAACCTGTGATATCAAATAACCAATACAATTCCTACTCTAATTGAGAATGACCTAATAAACTACATAACTAATAACTTAACTGGTATCGAATTAATTATTTACGCTGACGATACGAATGCGATTATTAGCTCGGATGACATGACATCTCCTAACACTAGAATAGGGGATGCACTTGTTGCTTTTCAAAAATGGTTTACTGCAAACAAAATTATTATTAATTTTGACACGGGTTTTACTCACGTATTATTTAGTCGATGGAGGCACTTACACTGTTTCGATTCATCTAGAGAATCTTCAGCAAGGTGAATTTGATCCGCGGTTCGTGAGTTGGTCGTTGTCAGTGCGAAGCGTGAACTCGAGCGATGAAAATCGTCTAATAATTGACGGAGATATCAGATAAGATGCATACAAAAAATCACACATAAAAAAATACAACTGAATTGAGAACCGTCGTCTTTTTTGGAGGCCCGTCAAAAAAGAAATAGAAGTCTTCTTTTATAATATTCGAAAAAAGGTACAACTTTTTATTAACAGAAATAATTACAGAAATGTACAGAATAATATACAATAATATAAAATACATGTGAAACAGTTGAATTATCTAAGGACCGTTTAAAACGATCTATAGATAGTTCAACTGATCCAGATCACTTCCAGAGGGCAGCGTTCCCAAGACACTAGCGGCATTGCCACGTTGAATGGCAATTGAATTGAAACGTTTTCACGTGCCACGCGTGAGAAGTCGCGGGCAGCAGCTAGTATTTATATGAAAGTGTCTCTGTTTGTCTGTATATTACCTTTTCACGGCTCAACGGCTGAACAGATCTTGGTGAAATTTGGTAAACAAATTTTTTTTTTTTTGGGGATGGACATAGGCTACTTTTTATATTATTGCCAGGCGTGCGAAGCCGCGGGCAGCAACTGGCAGCAGCCGTGCGTTTGTCCGACAAAAACTTATAATGGCTCGACCGATTTTTATTTTTATTGTTCGCGTCTTTACTGGGGTGGTTTACAATCAAATACATTTTAGGTGGGACGAAGTGCACCAGGTCATCGGTAGTAAAAATATTAATTTATTTCGTGAATACTTAAATCAAGTTATCTTTAGTTTTAACTGAAGAAAATGATAACTCAGTAGATTCATTAGTATGTATTAGATTATAACTGATATAGACACAATTATCATAAAATCATCATTTACATGCAAAAATAATGCCAATTTTGTATTTCAGTATCACAAAATTTTCTTCAAATATGAGACCACAGTCTCTCTAAGTATGTCATAGTTTTAGAAGTCCGCATCAGACAATCGGCTCTACAGAAAAAATGCTTTCAAGCGCGGTATAGCATAAGTTGTGTCATTGAGTCCCGCAGCCACCGAAAAGGCAAAAAATAAGCCCCAATAACATTATAAAGAATCCTATACATTAGCGTTAAGCCCCTTACACGCTACGTGAAGAAACTTACGCTCCGGAGACTTTTAAAAATGTGATAAAAATTTCACTCACGCACAGAGTCTGGCTAAGTAAGGAAAAGAGCAGTTCTGAGATTATGACACATGGGTGCTCTTGGGTACGCACTGGGGCGGTTAAACGCCACGGTAATTTGTCAAGACAAACTTTCATAAGGAAGCTCAAACTATGAAATAATTTAGAAACATATACAACATTTCTTATGCCTAATCCTTAAGCTTAAGACACCTCCTCACATCTCTAGTTACCTAAATCTTTTTGATGTTTTGTAATATTTTTGAGGTAGGCAGAGACACGTCCAAATCTTATATTTGGCGCTTGATTAGGTATCTTTTGCACAATAAAATTCCGTAGGCACGTTGCAAGCTCATCGCCATCGCTCATCGCTTATAAATATACTGACACTCTTTCAAAACAAAACAAAGTTTGATTTGTTTAGAGTTTGACCTGGATAAATATTGCAAAATATAAAAAACTTGATATTTAACAAAAATCATAATATTATCCTTAGTTAACTTAAAACTCACCGCTTTAATAAAGAAAATCATATCGGAGAGATCGCGATGCAACATGAATATCACGACATTATATATAATTATACCTACCCACTAAGTAAAATGTTTTACCTAGTCATTAGAAATGCAACTTCACCGTTTCTGTAAGACGGCCGTTTTGTATAACCAGTGCGTAATAAAGTTACGTTCACACTAACAGGATTACGCGCACCGCCACCCTGACGAATCAAAGTGACGGGCCGTGCGGTAGCATTGTAAAGGCGCGGACGGTGACAAAACAGCTCTTTCAGTATGAAAAAGCACAAAGACGTGTTGATAACAAACACGTTTTGAGTCAGTTTTGTTGTAAGTAATGTTCTATAAGCTAGGTGTTTAATTATTTCCATTAAGTATTTAATATTTTGAAGTGATAACTTCTTATGGGAGGGTAAACCGCTTCGTTACGTATCGCGTTACGGTATCAGTCTATCTGGCTTCCCTTTCTCTCACGCATACGACATCGGTAGGCAGGCTTCTCCTTTCTTTAGCATACGGCAGCGGTAGGCAGGCTCCTCCTCTCCCACTCTAACCCACAGCGCTAGTTACATTAGTTTTAATTATCACTTCTGTCGGGCGTCCCGAGACGCACACGTTGTTTTTTCTATTTACTTGTAATGTTTACACAAAAATTCCCGCTTAACAAACGTACAACGGCTTATACAGTGCGTAAATAATATAAAAACGTCGGCCACTAAAAGAGAATCCAATGCAAAATGGTCAACAACACGATTTCAATAAACAAACAAGTTTTTGTTCAGCAACTCGACACCGCGGAGAGGATTTCGGTAATCGCATCAGGGGCCGAGCGTTAAATCCGCACAGTGTGTAGGGGCCTTAATGCGGATTGGTATATTTGGTACTTATAGGTTTTTTTAAATAATGCTGTGGGTGCGTATTTTTTTTATTATATAGAGGGCTTTAATCCAGGCATGGTAGGAGACAGAATTAAAGTTTTGAAGCCTTCCGGATATCTAAGGGAAGTCGGAGGTACGTCTAAAAGCAGATACATTTTAACTAGGTAAGTACATATATGTATATTTTTCTAGTTCTAAATAACATTTATTTACAGAAATTCAAAATAGTTACATATGTACATAATAATATACAACAATATAAAATACAGTTGAAACAGTTGAGTTAACTTCGTGATGTTTCATCCGGATGCCGTGAAATTCTATTTGATGTTAGTATAAATATTGAAAATAAATTATACTAACATCAAATAGAACAGAACAGAACAGTACAGTATAATATACAATAATATAAAATACACGTTAAACAGTTGATCTATCTAAAGACCTTTTAAAACGATCTATAGATAGCTCAACTGATCCAGATAACTGCCAGTGGGCAGCGTTCCCTAAATAAAATAAATTATTAATATTGAAATACTTCTCACCTATTTATACCACTTTAGACAGCAAAGAATATACGCTTTATATTCTAAAGCATATCGGCAAAATCTCGATTCAAAAATCGATAGTATATGTCAGATAATGGCGCCAAACGAAGTGTTAAACGCGCCCTATATTTTGACAAAAGAGGTTTTACTATAATCCTCTTACTTTCTTTTTTCTTATGACAAAGGTACAGTGTCATTCTACCGATGTCCTTTGCGCTTTTGTCGGTTGCCGAATAAATATATTATATTCGTGTTTTTTGTACATAAAAGTGGAGAAGTGGAATAAAAATACTTTCTTCACAAATAAGAATGAAAAAATCCGCGTTTGTTTTGCGAAGATTTTGAAAATACATTAATAAGTACTAGAATAATATCGTAAAATTGTTTAATTGACTGGCCTGTCAGCTCCGTTGATAGTAGCTCTACATTCTGCGCTATACGTTGAGGGTTTGTTTCCCCCCTCCCAAAACAAACATTTCTGTGACGAACATAAGAGTTTGTTCTGTGTCTGGGTATTATTAAATAAATAAATAATGCTGAACATATCATATCACACAGCATTTTACTAAGGACATTTTATAATCTTAAATATCATTAAGTATCATTAGTATGTATTTAAAAAAATATAAATATTCTATCGATTCTTCGTCTGTCATTTAATGGAGTAACATAGCTCTGCTAATTTATCATTTTTTACCCGTTTTACTGCATGTTTTATTCAATAATCTTGGCGGAATTTTAATGAATAAAGTGTGACTACAGGACGGGTATGGATAATAGAATTATATGTGTATTGTGGTCCAAGTGATAAGAACGACGAGGAATCCCAAATAAAATTTAGACGCCTTTCCGCGTGACGTCTAGAATTGACAATTGACCATCGACTAAGACTCTAATAACAAACAAACTGACTATAAACTATAAACACTTGACATTGGCAGAATTGACATAAGTATGTCACTGGCCATTAACAAAGAAGAATAAATATTCTATCAGTCATTCGGACACCATATTATACTCTATGCAATGCTTAGTTAAGGGCTAGATGGTGCTGTGTGTAACGTTCACCAATATTTATATTGTACGAACTGCTGCCTGCGGCTTTGCACGCGTGGTACCTACATATAAAGAAGCTTATGTCCGTCCCAAGATACATTATATCTCCGTATCAAATTGCATCAAGATCTGTTCCATTGTTTAGCAGTGAAAATGTAACAAACAGACACAAACAAAGACACTTTGGAATTTAGAATATTACTTGCTGCTGCCCGCGGCTTCGCATGCGTGGTACCTATATAACAAGTAGCCTATGTCCTTCTCCAAAGTCCCATATATCTCTATACCAAAATTCATCAAAATCGGTTCAGTGGTTTAGGCGTGAAAATGTAACAAACAGACAGAAAAGCAGAGTTACTTTCGCATTTATAATATTAAGTTACATATGATATTTGTATTTATTGTATAAATAGATAGACATAAAATATTGGGTTCAATTCCTATAAAGACACTAAATACCAAGTCATTCCTTTCTTCGTCACGTTTTCTTGAACAAATTAATTTAAGGAACTGTAGCAGCTCCATTTATTAATAGACTAAAGGCCAAGCGTGAATCCAATGGGTAGAAAGGGATCTCTACACTAATAAATTAAATTACGACAGTATTAAATCAAGTGAGCTTGAAACAATTAACTGGCAGGAGACTGCAAAGGACTGGAGAAAATGGTGAGCTCTCGTTTTTAAGGACAAGACTCATTTTGGGTCCCTGCGCCAATGAAGTAATTAAGTACAATATCAAGTCTGTTATCGATAAACTATTTTATCAATAACTTATCTATTAAAAATGACTGAAATATAACTTTTTACGTTTTCAACCCCCAAATCTCCGCCATTTTGAAAAATTTCCTAAAACTGTATCGACAAAAAAATCGATATTGTTATAGAAGCTGCTGCTGACGCCGGCCAGACAGACATACGAAAGCATTTTCGCCTAAGCTGATACGGAGACATTAAATGCGAAAGTAACTCTGTCTGTTTGTTTGTTACGCTTTCACGTCCAAACAGCTGAACCAATTTTTATGAATTTTGGTTTAGAGATAGATGGGACTTTGGAGAAAGACATAGGCTACTTTTTATGTAGGTACCACGCGTGTGAAGTCGCGGGCAGCAGCTAGTTGTATTATAAGATAAATAAAAAAAATAAAAATTTATGGACGGGGCAGAGGGCAGACGATTTGTCTGTCTATAAATAATATATTTATACTCGCAGTCTTCTGTTTCTCCCGTGATAATGGCGCATGCAACTGCTTCTTCCTCTTTTCGTGTCAATGCTTCTGTCGTTATATGGTTTTATAGATAAATGGCGATCTCAATCACACTAACTGTAGCCACGTTAAGGTCAGCCCATGTACAAGTCTGATTGGGCACAAGAGTAGATCGAAGGCACACGAGTATATGGGCCATAGATTGTGTTGGAGCAGCACAGTCACATTGCGCTAACCTGGGGTCCCTAAATCCCCATTCGCACTTGTTAAATCTACAGCGGGCAACATGAGTTGCAATGTAACTGCCGATATATCTGGAAATAGAAAAACTCACCGTACTGACTACAATGTCGAAAAATACGATCTTTGGTTTGCACCAAAAAAATAAATAAATAATGCCGGACATTTCGCACTGCATCATCTAGCCCCAAAATAAGAGCTTGTGTTATGAGTACAACATGACTGATATACTACTTATATACTTTTTTTTTAAATACATATAAATTTTACATAGAAACACCCAGACCCGAGTGAAATATTTGCAGATCATAAAAACATTTTGTCTCGCGGCGAATATCGAACCTAAGTCTGAATTAGAGTATTTTTTTAATGAGGAAAATTAAATTTTAAATTTCAACATAATTTAAATTTGTCATTTGAGAATGTTACTCTATTTTGGACTTTGTGTTAGCAAAATAAGATTGTTCGTATTTTAGAATCACAGCATTGTCCAAATGTTTTTTTTATCGAAAAATCTTTAATTTTTCGTACCTACTTATTTCTGATTATTTTCAAAACATAATAATTATCTACATGGTGGAGCTATAATAACGACATTAAATGATCATATGCATCAGGTTTCGATTTTTTTGGTATTTGCAATATATAATATTTCATTTTAACAAAGATTAATCAATTCTTCTATGATATAGTTTATAATATAATCGTGTTTCCATGGATAATATGTATGTAAATATAAAAAATGTTAGTAGTATATCAGTCATGTGGTACCCATAACACAAGCTCTGTTTACTTTGAAGCCAGATGATGTTGTGTGAAATGTCCGGCATTGTTTAATTATTTATTATTATGGTGGTGATTTCAAAAAACAGTAGAAAAACTACAAATAAAACACACAACGGTCACAACATAATATAAGAGCAACGTCAAAAGGTTTTTTTATTATTCAATATTGGTAACGGAACCCTAATATCATAACATCTCTCTCAGTCGGCACGTCTAATTGAGTTAGTGCCTCCTACATCAAATTAACAGTCTGTTACTGTGTACTTACTACTGGGTACATTTAGTACTTACATACCTTTACTGGCCCGTCAGCTCAGTTGCAAGTAGCTCTGCCTTCTGCGCTGTAGGTTGAGGGTTCGATTCCCACCCAGGATAAACATTTGTGAGACGAACGTAGGTGTTTGTTCTTTGTCTGGGTGTTATAAAGTATCGTAAGTATGTGTTAAAATATATATATGTATTCTGTCAGCCTATGTGCTATGTAAATATATCATTTCACACAGTATAGTCTGGCCCCAAAGTAAGCAGAGCTTGTGTTATGGGTACCACATGACTGATATACTTCTTATATACATTTTTGTACATACATATTATACATAGAAACAGCCAAACCCGAGACAAATACTTGCAGATCATACAAACATTTGTCCCGCGGCGGGAATCGAACCTGCAACTGCGTTCACTGCGCTACATAGGTCGTCAAATGTGGATTATCCATTAATATTAATTAAATAAGTCAGCTAGTGACCTGACAGACGTTCTGTCCAAGATTAAATTTTCCGACATTGACCAATCATCGTCATATTCCAACCAATTTACACAAAACCTTATTAAATTATTCACTTAAACGTGCCTCATTAATACTATATATTGATGAAACCCGTATAAAAATCCGATCGCTAGTTTTAGCATTAATCGCGTTCAACCCACAGACAAACCCAGCGGAGGAACATTGTTTTTTAATCTTCTTTTTCTTATCGTGTCACCAGTGTGGTGAAAGAATTGAAGTGCACCTCAGAGGCTCCTTTCGTGCACTTTCGTGTTTCATAATTATGTAGTGAATTTGTACGTACTTTTAACTTTATGATGTTACCCATGGATTGAATACTCTTCATAGATTTTTTGAAAAATCTGGAATACAGACGTTCCAGAGTTCCAAAAAGGACTTGCCTATGACTAACTTACCAACAAAGCCATTAATTTAATCAACTATATTTTTTTCTTCCAACAATCGGCTGCATACCAGCATACTGAAGATATTTATAGTTCATCCCTTATCTAGAGTTTTAGGACCCTTTACACGTGACATTTTGTCGCCGCGACCGGCGCCAGTCGCCACGTGTGCGGTGACCCTTGTTTTTTGTTGACAATCCATTGTGTTGACAACCCTAATTAGCTCGTCTGCTTAAATATTTGAAGCAAATTACTTTTCACCACAACATAGAGTTATTAATCAAGTAGGTTAGATACCTACTGACATATTCTGCAGAAATTGCCGGTAGGATTCAAGCCGCGGGACAAATGTTTGTATAATCTGCAAGTATTTGTCTCGAGTTTTTTTATATTATAGTAGTTTATATGTATAACACCTATGTATGTATATCCAAAAAAAAGAAAAAGTAAGTATACAAGTAGATAGTATATTCATGTAGTTCCCATAACACATGCTCCGCTTACTTTGGGGCTAGATGATGCTGTGTGAAATGTCCAGCATTCATTATTTATAAAAAACTAGCTGTCCGCGCGCAGCTTCGCCTGCGTTGAAGGTGTTTCCCGAGACGAACCAATTTTCCCGGGATAAAAAGTAGCCTATGTCACCCGGGGATAGTGTAGCTTTCCAACAGTAAAATAATTTTTCAAATCGGTCCAGTAGCTTCGGAGCCTATTCAATACAAACAAACAAACAATCAAATCTTTTCTCTATATAATATTATTATTATTAGAATAGAAAACATGTGTGCAATTCACACGTGGTAGAAGTGAAACCCTCAAAAAACAAACGTACCTACACGTTTACAAAACACCACGGTAGTTGTGATGCTTTTTCTCAAGCTTTGTACCACGCATGCGCGCACAAACACGTAATAATAAACACGTAGGTATAATGTTTCCTATCTCATTTTCTCCCACGTTAAATCTTATGAATTTATGTGTCTGTCTCTTTTTACTGTCGTTTTTTCGTTTCATCGACTTTCAATTCACAACGATGCTAAAGAAGTTCTCACTTCAAAAACAGTTCTGATTCTTCGTTTAACATTTCACGAAGTAACATATCTCTTCTAAATTAATTAGTTACCTCGTGTTATTTCATGATTATAGGGTAATTTTAATTAATTAATTTTTTTAGGTAATAAACTGTGACTTCTTAGCACAAAGACAATAGGATTTTAACCCTCAATTTTAATCACATAAGTAACTAACGTGGTTTTAAAGTATGCTCTGTTGTCATACTTCATCATTGGCCTTAGTTCATCCGTTGAAGATCATTTAGGTGGCGTCAGTCAAGTTACAGAGTATTATAGGTATCTACATTTATTTACAGAAATATTTACAGAAATGTACAAATTAATATGAAATACACGTGAAACAGTTGAGCTATCTAACGGCCGTTAAAAACGATCTATAGATAGCTCAACTGATCCAGATCACTGCCAGAGGGCAGCGTTCCCAAGATACTGGCGGCATTACCACGTTGAATGGCAATGCTGATACGCTGAGCCAGATAGGAGCCAGCTCTTGGGTCATGCAACGTATCTACCAGGCGCCGTGAAATAATTTTGAAAACGCGGTGGACTCCTGTTCCCCACGGGCCCAGGGTCTCGACTCCAATAGGCTCAAATATGTCTTATCCAAACCAGCATATTTGCGGTTTTTGAGGTCCTCGGCACATGCAGCCGCCGCACCAGCCCTAACGGAAGCAGTTATTTGTAATTGAAAACTTTCGTTCATGGATCCACTCCAGCAAGCTGAGGTGGGTGAAGTTTCCTCTCCACTGACGTCACTCTACCTGGAATGCATAACGGCTGGCATAGAGCTGGGTTGTCATACTTGTCTATTAATATAGATGGCTCTAGATAAACCACACGTTAGTAAGTGTGGTTAAAGGATTGAGCATTGAGTTTATTTAGTTTCTTTCGTGATTTGACGACGATTTTGTTATTCGGCGATGACGTTTAGAATAGACAAAAGACGATCGACAGCGACAGCGACTTTGTAGCAATAAAAAATAAAAAATGCCAATGATAAGTTCTTCATTGGCAAAATTGTCATCAAGACAGAAGCCATTATAAAATCAATAAATAAATATTGGTGGATAATTCACACATCATCTAGCTTCAAACTAAGCATACCTTGTATTACGATGACCAGTTGACTGATAGAATAGTACTTATGTATAATAAGTATGTATTTACAAAAAACAAGATATAAGTAGCATATCAGTCATGTGGTACCCCTGACACAAGCTCTGCTTACTTTGGGTCAGGTGGTGTTGTGTGAAATGTCCGGGATATTTTTTTTTATATATTTATTTATTTATGTGTTTAGATACACAGAACAAACACCTATATTCATCACAAATGTTTGTTCTGGGAGGGAATCAAACCTTTAACCTACAGCGCAGATGGCAGAGTTACCTACTACCAACTGAGCTGACAGAGCCAGTCAGGGAGAAGAAGAACATCTTCTTCTATCGTGTAACTAGTTATTTCGAACCAGTGTGAAGAAAGGATAAAATGCGCTAAAGCTTCCTCTCGTGCCTTGATAATTTTTAAGATTTTTTTTAGTGTATCGTGCTTCATTTTAACAGAAGAAGCAGTTATTTTTAGGGTTTCTTTGGCATCTGTGCAAATTTCATTTATTAGACCGCGGGTGCTGAAGAATCAATGTTTTTATCAAATCTTTGGATCCTATCCTTGGATTGGATCCTTCTTACTAACCTATGTTTATAAATTTTGCAAAAATATAAAAACCATTAAATTTAATCAATACTTTAACCCTCGAGACGAAATGAATTTGCCGCAATCAATACTGAGACGTCATGCGTCCGGTCAGCGGCTTCCGCTTCCGGCTCCGGATGGCGCACTTCCGGTTGTCTTACCCGGGGGAAATTAATATATTTGTATTGCCGCTTGCGCTGAGAAAGCAATCTGAATTACTAATAGCTGTCTGGGGTGGTATCCATTGTTTTTCGATTTTGGTATATTTTTATGGATCTAAACAGAATCGATCATTCCTAATAGTTCAATTAAAAATGATACAATTCATTGATCTCTTGCGACAAACAAGTCTCAGACCGAACCACTAAGATAAATAAATAAATAAAATGAATATTTTATTGAACAATGCACACAACACCATTTGGCAAAATTTGTCATTAAGACGGAAGCAATTATAAAATCAATACATAAATAAATATTGGTAGACAATTCATATAACACCAAATTAAGAGTGAACTAGTCGATTATCTTTCCATACAAACGTCGAAGGGTGATCACACCACCGACTGATGATGAACAACCAAAACTAAAAGTGATATAAATTTGTCTTGTCATAATCTATGCTTGTATCAATACACAATTGTCAAAATAATATGGGTTTGAAAGATACATGACTCAAAAAAATCGTTTTTCGTCACTGATTTTAGCGCAACTTTAGGTGTGAATAAATAACAAACGGAGTACGCAAACTAAAAAAATATTCCAATACAAGCATAGATTATTTATTCAAAAGCTCAAATAACTTTTTTTTTAATAAATGCATTCCGTAGTTTTTTCATGAGAACCCTTCAGTCAAAAGTCTGTTCATTATTTTTACGCAATCGTTTTAATTAGAAATCATAGTCTAATCTGATCATATGACTCGAAATTATAATAACGCTATCACCTTACTGCTCATCTCTATCCTTGGTGCATGTCTATCCTTTTCTCAAACTAAGCTAGGTGAAATAGCCAGCATTTTAGCTGCGCCCGCTAACGAGTTTATGCCGCTGACTCGTGTATCCTTAAGAATAGTCTGTATTATAGGGACCAGATGACTGATAGAATACTTATATATTTAAAATACATACTTAGGATACTAGATACCGGTCAGCTCAGTTGGTAGTAGCTCTGCTTCTGTGATGATGTAGGTTTGATGTCCAAAACAAACATTTTGTGTGATGGCTTGTTCTGTGTCTGGGTGTTAAGTATAAGGTATCGTAGATGTATTTAAATATACCTACATATATGTATATAAGTATTCTATCATTCATCTGGTCATCATAATACAAGCTATGCTTAGTTTGGGACTAGATGGTGTTGTGTGCATTGTTCACCAATATTAATTTTATTTATTTATTTATCTTAGTGGTTCGGTCTGAGACTTGTTTGTCGCAAGAGATCAATCAATTGTACTATTGCTGCACAAGATTGCTATGCTATGCTTAGTTTGGGGCTAGATGGTGTTGTATGTTGTATTGCCCACCAAATTATATTTATTGTACTCAACTACGCATTAAATCCTGTGATATTTGTATAGGTGTGTTTTTGGAATGACTATTTATACCTAGGGTACTTTTTGTCTGCGTGCTATGCACTTAAAGCCAAGAGCAAATGCTGAATTTTCACAAAAAAAATTATGTACAATGGTGGGGTGATTATTAAATTGTCCTGTAAATAACTAAATATATCAAAATTTAATAAAAATACAGTGATCTAAGTTAGGTAAAAACATTATTTTTTATGGACTAACATTAATTATAAGAAAAATTTGAAAAAATACAAAAGCACATTTGAAAGCAAAATAACTTATAAAACTTTCCGAATTGTTCGAATAAGTTATTTTAGAAGCTTAAAACATACCTATTTTAAAAATCTAAACTATGAAGACTACAAATACAATGTACAATGTACAAATACAATACAATGTAATATTCCCACCAAAATAGAATTTTTATTCAATAAAATTTAAAAAAACTTAGGTACCTACCTACTTACTTACTTCCTTCCTCAACCTCTTATAACACACTTAAATTTCATCTTTTTTAACATCTAATTTTAAACCTTTCCTAGTTCAGAACATCTGCGTCGCATAGAGTAGAGTAGACACTTATCTATAGATAAATATTTTATCTATGGTCGCCAAGCTAATGACGTTTGGTGCGAACATTTGGCGCCATAGGTTTTTTGCTTTGGCAATGTTTTTTTGTTTAACGAGTCGCCTCACACGTTGATAGATGAGTAAATAAGTAGTTCCTCATTAAGAGAAAACTGCTTTAGACAGATGATTATTTTACTGTAAAAAGTATCATATCGAGTATCATATCGTAACTTTGTGGTAATCTATTACAAAATGTTGAATAGACATAGGTAGATTTACATTTATTTTGGGTCTAACACATTAGAATATACTGGCAGGATAGACTTGTTCTACCTAATCAACATTTAAAAAAAATATTGGCAAAAATTATAAATTATAATTTCATGTAGGCATATCAAAAACCATAATTAATAGGTTATACAACCTGTTATTATTTAAAAAGATAATATTTTAACTAAACGAGAACAACTTAGTAGAATGTCAAAAATATGGTAGATACCTACATGCCTTTGTATATTTGCAAATTTTTGGTATGTCAGTGCCAAATTGAAAAATTGAAAGTAATTTAGGTACACTTAAGTAAATATACCTAATAAAAATAAATGACGAACACAGTTTCCACGGTATCTTCTCACAGAATCGTACAATCTCAGAACACTGAAGCTAAATGGCTCTCAGATACAAACATACTGGCAGACTCCAAGATCAAACACGAGTCAAGCTGCGATTAATCAAAAACAAACCTAAAACAGCAAAGATTAACATGGCCAGATTAAGAAAAAAAGTCAAAAAGAACTGACGGATCAAAATCATAAATCATGCTCATTATATCTGAACCGGATTATTTTTTACCAAATAAAATGCTCAAAAAAGCATCAAAAGGCTATAGGGGAGCGCCATTTTGTAAGGGTACAGTCTACAAGGGCGGGAAATTAGACTTACGCCCTCCAATCGACGCGCTCGTTTTCTAAAGGCGTTGTAGGATCCAGCCAATGGGGGAGCAGGTCGATCGGCCCATGCGCCTTCGAGTCGATCCATAAAATTATAGCTATAGTACGGCAGTGTGGGCTTGGCCTCTGTCGCGAGACGACGTCCGTGTCAAACGTTTTTCAATATTTACAGAAAAAAAATAATGACGAAGTGCCTACGGATTTTAGTGTAACATAACTTGTGCCTCGTGATTCAAACAATCAGTGTCTGTGTTACAAAGTGAACGTACGAACCGAAAAAATACATTCTTTGTCTAGAAGTTTGCGAAAACCTTGAATATTTGCCGGAAAATTCCGAAAGTTCGATATTTCGTTCGGTAATCATCGGTTAAGTGATGGTGATGGCCAGCGGCGGCGGTGGCGGACTGGTGCAGTCGCCACCAGACATGATGCACCATCACATCATGGACACCTCCTCGCATGTCGAGATGATGCCCAGTAAGTCTACAAATTTAAGGGTATGGCCCTAAAAGGCCTTGATAAAAAAAAGACGTTTCACACAACACTAAATAGCCCCGAACTAAAGCTATTAAAACCAGATGACTAAATTTAAAAAGACTAGAAATTGAAAAGGACAATTGCAAAATACCAACAACATTCGTAAATAAGTACTTACCTAGTACCTACCAATATATCTGGTTTATTTAGTACCTATGTAAGTACATGTTATGCTTACATATTTTGGGGTTAAATTGTGAAAAATGAATTGTCCAATAATATTTTTGTAATATACATAATTACAAACATGGTAAAATAGGCATTTGGTAATAACCGGGATGGGATTTATTGAGTCATATTTTCATAAATTATCCATAAATTATTTTAGAAATTGTTATTTTACAATTAATAAATTAATGCGTAAAATTGGTAATACCTACTTGTAATGGGATGAATGTCATGTGACAACAAGAGTGTTAGATATGAATGTCGATGGACACAAAAGTAGAAATAGGCCAATGAATTTATAGATGAATCTCAAATGACGTGAGTACCTACTGAAATGACGGCTGATAGATGAAAATGGAAGAAGGAAACATGTTGTCCCGACTACACTTAGCGTGGGATAGGGGCAGGGAAATGATGATGATGAATGCGTATTAAAAACTCGCACGTTGAGACATCTGCCAAAATCCACTATCTTTAGAGCCCCTATAGGTACTGAACAGCTGGGAGAATATAGGTGAATATTATAGCCCGCAGTTTTTTTTTATTGATTTGCAATAATAAAACGTTAGACAATGGTCATTGATATAACGAATAAAAAAACGCTATCTTTAAATAATTTGATTAATAAACGATTTTAAAATTTAAATATTAAAGGTCTATCCCATAATCTAATAATATAAAATGATTTATAAAATGAAACCGCGAGAGTCTTTGAGAGAAATATTTAAAGAAATTAATATTCTCACAATAGTTTAACATTATATATAGTTAAAAATATGTTATACTCATTGTTCGATTTCTACCGTTGAATTGAGGGTAGTTCGGTAAATCACCATCAAACCCTTTTTGACGGACCAACCTGAGAAGGCAGGTACACTGTGAGCGTTGAGATGACCAGACGTTCTGCGTATACTCAATTGTGATCGTGGATTTTCCTCAAAGACGTTCTAGCAACTATATTGTGTTTGTGGGCTCACTGCCGTGTAGTGTCCATTTTTCAAGAATATTGAACCTAGGATAGCCGTGCTAACCTTGAATTTCCATCCAAACCGTCTGCGGCGTGCAGAGCACGCCTGGACCAGATCTTCTGCCTTTCTGGAGCTGACATCCTGCCCCCCGGGAGTCGATAGAGGTAGGTGGTGTTCAATTGCCTTCTTGAAGACTGTAGGAACGAACTTTTCCACCCACCAACACCATACATACCTACATTATATTTAAAAAATCACAAAAGCCGCCAGTATAATTTAATCTCTAAAGATAGCGTTAAAACCGCACACTCATAGAAATAGAGATGGATTTCAGCAAAATAGTGACCTTCAAAGAATCAATACTAGGATGAGAAACAAATCATACATACCTAAGTTTCGACTAGAAGAAGTAAATATGTCCTTTATTCTATATTCTAATATTCTATAATAAACTTTCTGAAAATGCAACGAAACTACCTATTAAGAAATATGAAGTGTACAAAGAGTAGTATTTTAATGAAAGCCTATTATAATTTTAATGACTATATTATTGATAAGAAAGCATGGCCTCATGTTGCTCTGCCCTCAGACAGTTAACATATTGTATTAGTTTTTCATAGTTAAGGTAGTTATAAGATGGATCATGTAAAAAAGCGCTAGGACCAAGACGAGTTTCATGCCAGTTCTTCTCGGACTTGGGCTAGGAGGAACTTGCACCTAAATTTACCTAGTATGTAAGACGTTTCAAAATGATCCTTGTGATTGTATTGAATAAAGTTTCTTTTGACTTTGACATAATAGCTAATAAGTTGTTAAAATCTGATGCTATCTCTATTCTTTGACAATAGAATGACAAGGACATACTTTAACCCTACGTTAGCCAAATATGTGACAATAGGATATAGAGCATATTAACATTGTTGTTACATACAGCTGTGTGAAAAAAACACCTACCTAAATATTTCTACATTTATTTAAATACAGAAATAATTATAGAAATGTACAGAGTAATATACAATAATATAAAATTCACTTTAAACAGTTGAGCTATCTAAAGACCGTTTTAAACGATCTATACATAGCTCAACTGATCCAGATCACTGTCAAAAGCAGCGTTCCCAAGATACTGGCGGCATTGCTACGTTGAATGGCAATGCTAATACGCTGAGCCAGATAGGAGCCAGCTCTTGGGTCACGCAATTTATTGAAATGTCAAGATAGGTCTACCAAATTATTTAAATTTTATTAGCAATAAATTATATATAAAATACTGTTCTCCTTAAAAATTCAAAAGTGAGTATATTATTATTAATAGATATCCAATTTGTATATAAATTATTGATAAAAAACGTATTTAAGTCATACTTCGGAATGCAAACTGTTTTACGCCTTGATTTTGCATTTAAATTTAGTGTTTTTAAATTTTAATACGTATACGAATTCATATGTTAATTTGGACGTCAAAATTTCAACTTACAAAAAAGTAGCAACAATTATTTTTAACAAAAACCTTCTTACATAAGAGCAGAGTTCTTGGCATTGATGTTGCTGTTTTTGCCACCTGTTCTTCTCCAGCGCAGCCACCTTGGTCTCCTTATACGGCATGTCGTGTCCCTACCTTTCTCCTAACCTGGTTCATGTAGCTGATCCGTGGCCTTCCTCTCTTTCCTTTCTTCAGGTTCAAATTTTTTGTTAAAAAAAAAGCTTGAATGTTACATGTCTATTTTTATATTAAATTAATTATGTGCACTTAATAAATAATAATTCAATTATAGTCAGTTATACAAACATCATGTGGTTCTAATAACACAAGCTCTGCTTACTTTGGGGCCAGGTGATGCTGTGTGAAATGTCCGGCATTATTATTATTAGTATTATTACAAAAAGTGTTTTTATTGTAAAAAAAACATATTGTTACATAATAAACTAGCTGTCCCGTTCGCGACTTCGTCCGCCCCTTTTAAAAAGATATATAAATAAGAAATAAAAAAAAATTTAAACCTAAATCATTCTTGAACACACATAAAAATCATCAAAATCCAGACGTTTAGGAGTTTAATTACAAACACACGCACAGAAGATTATTTGTAGGTATGAAGATACCCAATAGCGGAATAGTACTAAATATTTGTCCATATTTTAAAGTTTTGTAATGGATTTTCGCAGTTATCTTTCTCGCTCTTAATTAGTCCAGTTTAGTATTGCCCGTACATTTTAATTAAGTTTTAGACTCATTTTAGCATTTAATTAATTTAGTATTTATTTATTTACTCAATAAACCAAACCAATCACATTCCTTACTACTTTCTACAGTAGAGAATGTGATGGATTTAGTTTTTGGGGTAATGAATATCGCAAGAGGTCACTGACTGTTTGACAATCTGTGTGTCAGATGTCTATCAGAGTATTATACCTATCCTAGCTATGGATCAATTAATTACATCACAATAGTTGGCTACTGACTCACGAAAACAGTAGTATTAAAAAGCTATGGACCTCAAATAATGTAATCTTAGCTACATACTCTTAAACGGTGAAGGAAAACACCGTGACAAAACCGGCATGTTAGAGAACCTAAAAAGTTCGAAGACATATGCCAAGGGCACGAAAGGAGCCTTTGTAGTTTGAAATGACAGTGACATGCTAAGAAGAAGAAGCTTGGTACCACATAACTGATATACAACTTATATACTTTTTTGTAAATACATGCATATTTTACGGAAAAGTACTGAAAATACACGTGAAACAGTTGAGCTATCTAAGGACCGTTAAAAACTATCTA
The DNA here is from genome assembly GCA_948098915.1 of Lampropteryx suffumata. Classification (NCBI taxonomy): domain Eukaryota; kingdom Metazoa; phylum Arthropoda; class Insecta; order Lepidoptera; family Geometridae; genus Lampropteryx; species Lampropteryx suffumata. The sequence goes on along the minus strand of OX402568.1, from coordinate 1,212,588 downwards.
TAGATAGCTCAACTTATCCAGATCACTGCAAGAGGGCAGCGTTCCTAAGACACTGCATTCAACGATTGACTGTCCATCTTCTTGCTATTATTCCACGCTAAGTAGGATCGACAACATGTCTCCATCTTCCATCTCCCTCTATCAGACGTCAAATCAATACTCATCCCTTTCTTCTTCGTCTATCACATCCATATTTATTACGGCTATATTTATTACGGCTATATTTCATCTAACTTTTCATTAGCTTACCTCTAGTCTTGCTTACGTTGTCTACGGGCAAAAAACACAGAATTAGATAAATTAATAACCAACATCATAAAAATCAAAATACTTATAAATAAATAATAAATATTGCTGGACAATGCACACAACACCAAAAATATTGGTTGAATCTACACAAAACCATATAGCCCTAAACTAGAACCAAACAAATATCTATATTTATTACATAAATAAGTATTTGTCCTAGTGGGGAATTGAACTGAGCCAATCGATGATAGTTCTATACCTTGGTCACATTTACTCTGGGGTTTGTTCGACCAAAGGCATTATTTCTGCTAATGCAAGCGGCGCATTAGAGGGTTACGCGATTTATTGGTTTCTTAGGGTTGAGAATTGTGATTTAGGGTTAACTACTGTTTATTTATAGTTGAACAATTTTATGTAATATAAGTCGAGATACTTGATCATCTAGAATGACTTGATCGGTAATATGAAAGTCAACAACGCTAAACTAAAATCAATAACGTTACGTCATGCACATTTTGTACCACGCTAATCATTTTTTTGGCAGTTCTTTTAAACGGACAATTTAGATATTTCCAAACTAAAGACAAAATGTTTCGGTTTCAATTGTAAAATTCCTTGGGTACGCTGCCCTCTGGCAGTGATCTGGATCAGTTGAGTTATCTGTGGAATAAAAGTTTGCAGTTGAAAGAACTATTTATTTTATCTGAAAATATAATCAATTATCTATACCTATAAAATAACTTAATCTAACTAATTCATCGTCGTCGAGCCGAAACCACTGAAGCTAGAAATTATTTTGGTTGGTATCTTCCTATTATAGCAAAATCACCCCCAAATGCGGGGTTTTTCAAAATTCAACCCCTAAAGACCCCTAAAGCGTAGTGGAACTTGTTGGAAACTTCGTATGTTAAATATTCAGAAAATTTAACATACCATTTTTTTTTCTATATCTATATAAATAGATATGTATCAATAGATATAATGTATCTGGCTTTTATAGCAAAATCACCTCCTAATGCGGGGTTTTTCGAATTTATCTTTTTTTTAATAATGTAATTATTATCTAATATCTCTGCAATTATAATCTCAAACGTTTGTAAATGATAAGCAGTTTTCGTTGTTAACTTTATCTAACATCTAGATGTAAGGTAAATAATGTCGTTAGATACAATTCCACTAAATAAGTCGGCGTTAGTTACTTTTGTTGTGGTTATTTGTTAGATAAATGTTTAATCAAATCAAATCTACACAATCTTTATGTTATTTTGATTATATAAGTTAACTAGCGACCCGCCCTGGCTTCGCACGGGTGCAAGGCTGATACTGAATATACTACAGAATGTCTTGTTATAAATGTTACCTAAGAGAATAACATAGACTAAGAGATAGGCATATACCATCGCGGACTTTTGTGTAGACCTTATTAATCTGTACAATACTGTAGTACAATATTGTGATCTATCTAGTAGGGTTCAGCCAGCATTTGCAATGTAAGCGCAAAAAAATGTGTGTGGCGACACCACATTAGAAATCTCTAAAATTATCAGTGTGTCTCTACTATATTATGCATGTTTTGTACATATAAATCTTCCTCTTGAATTACTATATCTATTTAAAATAACCGCATCAAAATCCGTTGCATAGTTTTAAAGATTTAAGCATACATCGGGACAGACAGACAGCGGGAGGCGACTTTGTTTTATACTATGTAATGATTAGTACGTAAAACTTTTTTTGTTTCGTATTAAAAAACAGTTATGTAATATAAAATATATTGTGTTACCTAATAATACGTAAATTTGTAAAAATGCTCACACTCAGAATATATGTGTGTTATATAAGACAAAGTTCAGTGCAGTTGGTAGTAGCTCTGCCTTCTGCGCTGTAGGTTGGCGTTTGATTCCTTCTCAGGACAAATATTTGTGTGATAAATATGTTTATTCCGTCTGGGTGTTATAAAATAAAATAAGTATGTATTTAAACAAAGATAAGTATATTCAATCAGTCATATGGGTCATCATAATACCAGCTATGCTTCATTAGAGGCATTGTCCACCAATCTAATACCTTTAAACGAGCACTTCTTGTATATATCAATGTATATATGTATATAATCTGAATCGCGGAAACGGCTCCAACGATTTTCATAAAATTTACTGTGCAGGGGGTTTCGGGGCGATAAATTGATCTAGCTTGGTTTCATTTTTAGAAAACGTCGTTTTATCCGTGTTTTATATCGAGCAAAGCTCGGTCATCCAGGTACTATATAAACTTGTTAAAATAGCGAATCTCTAAAACCTCCCAAGTTCATTGTAAGTTACTAACACGTCTCAGGTATTGTAGCAAAGCACGTATTTTTAAGTATTTACCTTTTAACATACGCCTGGAGGTTTTATTACCTACCGCGCAAGCGCTAAGTGGGGACGCAAAGACTATGGTTAAGCGGACCTACCATCGTTATTTTAAAATAGTAAGTACCTTCCTACTTATTTAATATTCCATAGGACGATACTGGCAGTGCCACAATTTTATATACCTATTATCGGTCAGTATCGTTTTAAGATAATGCAAGATGGGTCGACGACATAGTTTAAAGTCGTAGGTCATACATGAAGGTGGTCGAAGGTGACACAAACCTTATTATAATATTCCGAGGTTTCATTTTAACCGACTTCAAAAAAAGGAGGTTCTCAATTCTTCGGCATCTTTTTTATGTATGTTCACCGATTATTACGATATTTTTTTGTATTAAAGGATATACTTACTGGGGTGTCCCATTTAAATTTTATCAAAATCGAACGAGCGGTTTTAAAAAAATCAACAAAAATTGAAAAATTGTATACATCGATGATATTATTTATATTCAATGATGTCGGTTTTATTTTTAGTTTTTAAAACGTAATTATAGATTTAAGTAGTTTGACCTACAAGGCAACCCGCACGTTTTAATAATAACACGGTTTAACTATAATCGATTTAGTAACTCGATTAAAAGCAAAAACTTTTACTCCATACTGCTATTATCTTACCATAACAGCATCATTCTTTTCCCTTGCGAGGTAACGAGCGTTCTTCTCCAAAATCGATCGTCTGATATTTTTATTGACGACCGCAGTGGGCCACGCCCTGGCTGAGATGCAGATTTTTGCATGATTCCCGCCGCGAGACAAATGTTTGTATGACCTGTAAGTATATAATAATAATAATAATATAATAATAATAATACCGGACATTTCACACAGTATCATCTGGCCCCAAAGTAAGCAGAGCTTGTGTTATGGGTACCACATGACTGATATACTACTTATATACTTTTTTTTTGTAAATACATACATATTATACATAGAAACACCCAGACCCGAGACAAATACTTGCAGATCATACAAACATTTGTCCCGCAGTGGGAATCGAACCCGCAACCTTTTGCGTATATGTCTCGGGTCTGGGTGTTTATTTGTATAAAATAAACCGAACCGATACCGCATGTACTGGTTCGTCTTTCCTGCGGGTCCTGTCGACAAGGTCGAGAGGTTACTGTGGGTACCTGGGAAGGCCTGCGCTATCAAACAGAATCCCAGGCAGAGTGGCGTCAGTAGAGAGGAAACTTCACCCACCTCAGCTTGCTGGAGTGGATCCATGAACGAAAGTTTTCAATTACAATTAACTGCTCTGTAACTTTACTGACGCCACCTAAATCATCTTCAGCAGATGAACAAAAGCCAATGATGATGATGATGTGTGATGTGAAAAAAAAGTAGTCATGTGGTACCCATAACACAAACTCAGCTTTGGGGCCAGATTATGCTGTGTGAAATGTCCGGCATTATTATTATTATTTGGAGTTTATTTTTTTTTACGATGCCCAAGCAATTTACGAACAACTTCGACCATTATATAAGGAAAATGGAGAAAACCTCGTATATTGATATGTAGTTGATAAATGTGGTCATGTATAAAACAGACATGTGGTTCCTATAGCAAGCCCTGCTTACTTTGGGGCTAGATTATGCTGTGTGAAATGTCTGGCATTATTATTATTATTGCTCTTAATAAATATATATGTATTTCTGGCCTCAGATTGGTCTGTAGAAGCTCTGCCTTCTAGCTATAGGCTGTAAGTCTCTCCTAGGACAAACAATCGTGTGATGAACATAGGTGTTTGTTCTATGTCTAGGTATTATAATGTTTCCTAAGTATGTATACAAAATTGTAGTATTCTATCGGTCAACTGGTTCTCATAGTACCAGTTTAGTTAGGGACTAGAATTTCGACTCAGATGGTGTTTCATTAATAACCCAAAATACCTATTCTGATATCTCTATGGTCAAACGCATGAAAATTCGATCGATTGTGGCGACATCGTAAACGTATCGTATTGAGCCGTTGTTCAATAGCAGAATATGAAAACACGTCTGAAGCAGTTCTGCGGTTCTATTCCCATGGATTAAGTAGAAACACCTTCGTTGTGATGTTTTGTGGTACTAAAAATATCTGGTGGGTAATGGAGTGTTAAATTTTGTACTATTAGTGTACTAGTATAATAATGACCAATGAAAATACAATTTAAAGATAAGATTAGGTTTTTTAATACATACATATTTAGTACATTAGGTTATACATTTTGATAAACACGGGCTTTACTCACGTATTATTTAGTCGATGGAGGCACCGACACTGTTTCGATTCGTCTAGAGAATCTTCATCAGGGTGAGTTTGATCCGCGGTCCGTGAGTTGTCGTTGAAACAGTGTCGGTGCCTCCATCGACAAAATAATACGTGAGTATAGCCCTGTTTACCAAAATGTATAGTACAACTCACGAATGGTTTGAAAGTGAAATAATGATGTTATTCACGTGTAATGTAATTATGGCTTCACGTGGTACCTACAAAAACAGTAATCTTTATGCTATTACGGATTACAGACTACATCTATGCCTACCGAATTTCATTCAAATTTGTTCAGCCGTTTCAACGTGAATGAGCTACAAATAAACATAAGTACCTGTAAACATCGAAACATCCCTATCCAATTAATATTATAATATAACTAATTTATTAAATTTATAAATTTACTAATTGACTAATATATTAATAATTACGTTTTAAAAACTAAAAAGAAACCGACTTCATTGAATGAAATTTGAGCCTATAATACATTTTTAGTGGAAAGTAGATGTATTTTGTATATTATAATATGGGTAGGCCAAATAAACGCAACGCTCCGTTCTCGCACTCTCCGAGCGCAACATGAGACAGCGAGGTATGAAAATACATGAAAACATCATCGATGTATACAATTTTTAGATTTTCGTTTATATTTCAGCTCGACGGATTTTGATAAAATTTATATTGGACCTCCTGTGAAGTATACCCTTTCAAACATAAAAAGCATTTTCCAAATCGGTTCAGCCGTTTCCGAGTAATCGGTGAACATACATAAAAAAAAAAAAAAGATTCCGACGAATTGAGAACCTTCTCCTTTTTGATAAAGTCGGTTAAAAAAGGCGCAAATATGTTGGTTTTCTGGATGGATTTGATATATTTTTTTAAAAATTATCACGATTTTATACATAATTATCACTTAAAACTGGGTTTTACCATATGCGATATGCGAGTTTTTCAGATTCCTGATATTTCAGCCATGATCACGATATCAATTTATCAGTTATCTCGTGATCATGGCGCATGCAACTGTGCCGAAATATCGGAAAAAAAAATCGCATATCATGGTAAATATCACGTTTTGACATCAATTTAATGAAGATATAGATTCTTCTATCTACGTATCACGCTCAAGGCTGCTTGCGGCTAGTAATTACCATAAATATTAGCGCCCAGATAAATCTATGAAGTTCTAACACCTACCGCCTCCCAGCATCACAAAGGGCCTCTGCCGGCCCTTCCCGTCGTAAAACGCTGTAAATTAGTAATGCGATGATCCCAGGGACGGACACGTGCGGGATCCTGTCAAAGTTCTTACTCGACTGCAGTTAGGACAGAAAGGTTATGAAGCAAGGTAGATTTAAGATTCATTTATTTCACCTTATACTCGTAAGTTGTTATACTAGGCACATTTTACCACATCACACCACATTTTCCTTTAGCCCCAAAGTGAGCAGAGCTTTTATTATGGACCACATGGCGGATATACTATACATACACTTCTTTTGTATATATACATTTAGGCTTAGGTCCGGCTGAGACGCAAAAGGTTGCGGGTTCGATTCCCGCCGCGGGACAAATGTTTGTATGATCTGCAAGTATTTGTCTCGGGTCTGGGTGTTTCTATGTATAATATGTATGTAATTACAAAAAAAAAGTATTACAGTCATGTGGTACCATAACACAAGCTCTGCTTACTTTGGGGCCACATGATGCTGTGTGAAATGTCCGGTATTATTATTATTACTATTATTTATACTTCGAAAAACATCCAGACCAGAGACTAATATTTAAAGATCACACAAATATTGGTCCTGCGGCAGGCATCGACCATCACCATCGGCAGACCTGCAACCTTCTGCGTCGTCAATTAAATAAAATTAAATATAACACTAAACACATGAAACAACAGTAACATCAAAATACTTTACATTTTAGCTAACTATGTTTAACTTTTGAGCGCACACAACTCCTTTAGTTGTCTTGCAAAAATTATGATTTCGTCAAAGTCATATGTCAAAAACGTTCAAGCAGCAAAACCACTGACAAGAGCAGCTAGACGAGCTAGCTTTACTCTGTTTGATTATACAGAGGACATATATAGGCTTTTGTGTAATTATAGCCGTTGTAAATAAGGTATAGGCCCAAGGAAAAATTTGAAAATATCATTGGGAAATTGGGAAAATATCATTCATTTAATCCGACCAAGCCAAGTTGGTTCTAAACTGATGCTAATATGATTTGCCTTTTTGTCAACCAATAATCTGGGTACAACCATCGTGAAGTAGTTTTGACGTAATTTCACGTCAATAGATACGTGAAATTACGTGATATTATAGATTATCGTGGTGGATACTAATCTCTGGTAGAGAGTAGATCAGTAGATCTATACCTAGATGATTTTAACAGATCCTTTGATAGTTCAACTGTTTCACATGTATTATATAAAATAAAACTATTTCATTATATACTTACTAGTTTCTGACGTAGGACTTTCCGTAGAACACTTGTTCTACAAGAAAGTTGTCAATGGCCACAATTCTGTTGGCACAAACCAATGGTACTCGTAATGGTAAACGTACCAACCGAATAATTTCACGAATGCTATGACTAACTAAAATATATTTTAGACAATTCCTAATTTTAGAAATGAACCAACCGAAATGCCACCATTGTCCTTCCCCAAGATACACTCCTCCTTACCAAATTCCATCAAGATCCGTACAGCTATTTAGTCGTGAAAACATAGGTACCGTAGTACCTACAAACAGAGACACTTTTGTAATTATAGAAAATATTTATTAAACGTCATATATCACATATAAGAATAGAAGTATGTATTTATGTACTAAGGCATCTTATAATAACTCGCCTGTTAACTCAGTTGCTAGTAGCTATGACTTCTGCGCTGTAGGTTGGAAGTTCGATTCCCTCCCCAGGATAAACATTTGTGTTTGTTGCGTGTTTGTTGCGTGTGATGAACTTACGTGTTTGTTGCGTGTGTTTGTTCCGTGTCTCGGTATTGTAAATGATCTTATGTATGTATTTAAAAAAGTTTTCTATCATCTGGTCTCCTTAATAAAAGCTATGCTTAGTTTGGGGCTAGATGGTGTTGTGTGCATTGTCTACCAATATTTATATATAATATTTTTGACGATGTTTTAAAATACCTACTTCGGTAAGGGTTTCTGTTATCAGGCGCATAATATCCCATACCGGTGTGATGCCCTCGGCTGCTACCGACTTCACACTCCCATAAAATAGCTATGGTGGTCCAGCATCATAAACGTGTGCTATGCCCGACCATGGAGTTTTACCACCGACTATCAAATGTTCATTTTTCATTTTTTTTTCTTATGGGTTTTACCGACTGTAGGTGCTGGTAATCTGTTGTTTCGCCAAACTAGATAAAATTTTGTAAATATTTACGTAAATTTTATTACCTCGACTCACAACTCAACACAGTGCTATTACTGTATCTTGTACCAATTAACCAATTTAATGTACTTGCCTAAGTACCTACTTACGCTAATTTTAATATATTGTGTAGACTTGTAGCATTTACATTACAAACTTTAGAGGTTTTTTGTGCTATATTTACTAATTGTTTTGTTAACCTTTTTATTATAATAAATACATCTAAACTTTATCTAACATGTTTATTTGTTCAATCACGCATTAACCAATTTAAATATATTTTATTTATTTAGGCACAAAATACACGTTAATAATGAAAAATGAAAACTACACATAACTAGAATACGGTTTTGATCTGTTTATCTGTCCAAATTACACAAAAACAACATTATCATCGTCATATCAATCTCTAGAAGTCCACTGCTGAACATAGGCCTCCCCAATAAATTTTCAGGAAGAATGATTTTGAGCCCTCTCCATCCACCGATTTCCCGTGATCTTTACAATGACATCAGTCCATCGGGTAGGGGAATAAAAGTTCTCGAATGGCGACCAAGGACAGGAAAACAAAAACAACGAGTAGGTAAAAATAACTTGTAAAACTACCATGGTTTTGAACATTATTTTCACTTAAAACGGGATATTTACCATGATATACGAGTTTTCCTGTTTCCCGATATTTTGGCACAGTTGCGTGCGCCATCATCACGAGATAAAACCATCACGATCACATGTTTTATAAGAATAATGAATAATAAGTAACAAATTAAATTAACAACTTATAACTTACAAATATTTAAACTATCTTCCTACTTAACTGCCTTTGGGGTTCAAGGTGCTGCTATTAACGTCAAATGCCCCGTTAAATTGGAGAATGTATTTGATTGTTATAATATATTTATGTAATTTTGAGTTAAAAATATCCAGCTACGAATTAGTCTCTGATAACTAATTGAGCTGTCGGCACATTCTTGTTGGAGGATTAAAAAAGGAAATATTGTACGAGTACGAGTAGGCTAAACATATTGGAATCTACGGGCACTTATTTTTATAGAGATTTATAATAAATTGAATAAAACTTACTGTATACAATGTATATATAAGTGTATACATTGACATATTTACTCAGAAAGAAACTCTTTGATAAGTCTGTCTCTATGTAGAACCAAGCATATTAACACATAGCTACATGTTATCTAGATACCACGGACAAAACCGCGGGCACCTAGTATTTAAATAAATACCCAGAGAAAACCAACCAACCAGATCTCACATGCAAACTCTTTGAATCCAACACTTAACATCTAACTGTCAAACAATCAGACAAACACGCAATGTTTATTGCATGTTTGTATATAAGAATGCATGTAAGTTTCAAGCATTTAATTCTATGTGTTTTTTTGATAGATATTAGTTTATTATGTGCATAAATTGGAAACTAAGAGAAAATGGCGGCCGGTGAATGAATATTATAATTTTGCCTTCTCACCTGTCGTTTGCGAAATTGAAAAATGACCACAGAGTAGAGGCAACATATGCTTGGCTCTACATAGAGACAGACTTGTCAAAAGGTTTCTTTCTGAGAAAATATGGCAATGTCATGTAAATAGATACATGTTTATATGATTAAATTCAGAGATTCTTCGTTTGTCATTTCATGAAAAGCACTATTAAAGTATTTTTTAAGTTTAAAGTTTTATTCAGTAATCTTAGCGGAATTTTTATCAATTTATTGTGACTTCATATCATATGTATTGACAATTGAATTATAAGTGTATTATGTTGCAATGTGATTTGAACGACGAGGAATCCCGAAAAAGTTCAAGTCATTCCGCGATGACGTTTAGAATAGACAAATGACGATCGACATTCGATTCTAACAATCACTTGACACTGGCAAAATTGCCATCATTATGACACATGTTATTAACGAAGAAGTTTTTTTTTTAAATACATAGTTTTATTAAATTTTTATTAATAAATTGACTGGCCTGTCTCAGTAGTAAATAACCTTTTGCGCTGCAGGTTAGGATAAGCATTTGTGTGATGAACATAGGTGTTCGTTCTGTGTCTGTGTTTTATAAAGTATCATATGTATGTATTTAAAAATATATAAGTATTCTATCAGTCATCTGGTCACCATAACACAAGCTATGGTTAGTTTGGGGCTAGATGGTGTTGTATGTATTGTCCACCAATTTTTGTTTTGGTTCGGAGTGCTGCTCAAATATTTCGAAGCTCTATGACTGTATCGTACAAAGCGGTAGGTATATTTTAGCACCATTGTCAACTCTCTTATCAGTGTATTTACATAGGCGCATGTTATGAATGTTATGTAGATAACATTTGCATATATCTTGCTGTTTACTACCGTTTCCGAAGATAAGATATCTTGGACAAATATCATCAAGCTTAGAACGTGAAATGGTGCTTAGTTTTAAGCAAAGCAACACTTGCTAAGCATTTGATACTTTATGGTAAGTACTTTGAACACCTTGTAGTTCTCTAGCTGCTGCCCGTGGTTTAACTCGCGTGGTATCTACATAAAAAAGTAGCATAATATATTAATAATACCGGACATTCCACACAGCATCATTTAGTAGCCCCAATGTAAGCAGAGCTTACTTATAGTTTTTTTTTGTGAATACATACATATTATACATAGAAACACCCAGACCCGAGACAAATACTTGTAGGTTATACAAACATTTGCCTCGCGGCGAGAATCGAACCCGCAACCTTCTGCGTTGAGCAGATATATTGTATTTTGGGAATGGCCATATGCAACCTCTGTGGCGCAGTGGGCCAAGGCCCGACTGAGACGCAAAAGGTTGCGGGGTCGATTCTTGGCGCTGGGCAAATTATTGTATGATCTGCAAATATTTGTCTCGGGTCTGGGTTTCTATGCTTAATATTAATTTAATAACAAAAAAAGTATATAAGTAGTACATCAGTCATGTAGTACCTAAGCTTTGCTTACTTTGGGGCCAGATGATGCTGTGTGAAATTTCATTAATTATACTTATGATTCGGTTTTCTTTAAAGCTGGTACGGCGGCTGATTGTGCCGATGACTTTAAAAGGCGCAAATATGCCGGTTTCAATAGGGCCTACATAACTAAAGCTTTTGGAGTCCAGACCCTGGGCCCGTAGCTGCGAGCAGCAGCTATTTATTGATAAGTCAGCCCTTATTTACTTACGAGTATTCTATAGACATTCACCAAACATACCATAAATACTATGTTCAATATACATGGAAACCATGCAAATAACCCTTCAAGAATTACAGAACAAAATTATCCGATTTCAATAAAATCCTTACATTATACGACTTGTCAATGGCAACCAGTGTCTGGACAATGTCCACCAACACAAACGGTTGGTTATCGAGAGTAATTACATACCATCTCATCTCCCTGCCTAATCCCAGTTTATATATGGCCTGTTAGCTCAAAATCAAAGTCAACAAATATTTTATTCAATACAAGGATCACTTTAAAACGTCTTACATACTAGGTGAATTTAAGTGCCAATTCCTTCTAATCCAAGTCCGAGAAGAATTGGCAAGAAACTCGTCTTGGTCCAGCGCTTTCTTGCATGATCCATCTTATAACGACCTTAACTATGAAAAACTAATACAAGAGAGTTGGTAGTAGCTCTACCTTCTGCGCTGTGGGTTAAAGTTTCGTTTCCTTTGCAGGATAAACATTTGTGTGATGAACATAGGTGTTGGTTCTGTGTCTGTGATAATGTATAATAACTATGTAATTATTTAAAAATATATAAGTATTCTATCAGCCATCTGGTCACTATAATACCACATGCATTGCATGTCTACCAATATTTATATATTTATTTACAAAAAAATAAGTATATGAGTAGTAGTCATGTGGTTTCCTTAACACAAGCTCTGCTTACTCTCTGCGTAGGGCTTGATGATGCTGTGCGAAATGTTCGGCATTATTTATTATATTTATTTAATTACTAACTCCTGTCCGCGGCTCTGCACTCGTGCTACCTACATAAAACGTAGCTTATATCCGTCCCCAAGATACCATATATCTTCTTACCAAATTTCATCACAATCCTTTCAGCAGTACAGCTGTGAAAAGGTAACATACAAACAGACAGACAGAGAGACTTTCGAATTTGTTATATTAGTATGGATTGTATTTGATGTAAGCTCGTAGAAGAGTAATTAAGATACTTAATTAAGATACGTCAATATACGCCGTATGTCCACCGAAGTAAGCTCATTTTTAAATGTCATTTGCGGTCGCTCAACTAAATGGTTAACACGCTGAACTTTGCCTAGTAATATCTAATAGCTACGATATGCTGATGTAATAATGTCAAAAACAATCGATTAGATTAACCGGTGGATTAAATACTAGGTGAACCTTACGATATCTACCATAGACAAGTACTAAGGTCCATTATGATAATGTAGGTCGGTATTTACATGCGGTGCAACTTTGATGCTCCTTATTTAGAATTTATCATAATAATATTCATTTTAACTAATATAATATTTATCTGTTAGCAAATAATTATAATATTTTACAATTCACCTGCCTTATTTTACATAAAGCCAGGCTGCACTGGAATGTATACATTCGAAACAGGCATCACAGTGGTACAAGAAATATTTATAAGAAAACAGATAAAAACCCTGAAATTATTTTCAAAACATTCGTGAGTGATTCGCACTTGCGAACCGTGAACTCGAGCGGCAACTCACGGACCGCGGATCAAACCCACCCTGATGAAGATTCTCTAGATGAATCGAAACAGTGTGCCTCCATCGACAAAATAATACGTGAGTAAAACCCGTGTTTATCTAATTGTATGATGAAATTAGGTGTAGTACACAATTACTTTTTGAGTATTTCTCCGTAAATCTAGGTATGTCTTAAGATAGTGCCCACAGGAAATTAAACATTTGTATGAAGAAACTGGGTCTTTTTTTCTGCTATTTAGTGCATATCAGCTCGTTAATTGATGAAATAATCGTTATAAAAAACATATAGTATGTATTTTCAATATTGTCTCCTACTTCCCTGTTTCAAACTGTTTTTAAAATAATTGATAGTTTTATAATTTATTTATGAAATAATGTCTTAAATGTTCAATAATTATTATCTTCGAAATTGACGTCGGTTTAACTAGCAGCTTACACTTAAAGGCGGAAAGTAAGTTCATTAAAACATTACCCGTTAAACTTTTTTCATAATTACATATTTCAATGTTTTCAGATAAAAAAATCGCGAATTGAACGTCATGAGTACTTGTCAAGACTATTTGATCACGGAGTTGCCTTAATGAGGTTATATATGTACCTATATGTATAATTTTTAAATTATCATTAGATGTGGGATGACGTCAAAACATCAGACATCTCGTGCGAAACAAACACCTGTGAAAAAAACATAATTATTATGTCATAATACGTGTGTCAAATATGTACAAACCATTAAGACATATTGTTTTTGCTTAAACATTTGTCATAATGCTTACACAAAATATTTAGATTGTCAATTTCTAACACGGTCCAATAACATAATACAAAATATTTCCCAAAAAATATTTTACAAAATATTTTCCTATTTTAGTTGATTTAGAACCCTGGTCATTGACCCACAGTGGCCAAGAAAAGCGGCGGTACAGAAAACGAAAGCTCATACATAAAATTCTTTGAAGCCGCCGATTATCTTACGATCTCGACTTCCGAATGTCTTGCAGGCGCTAAAGATTTTATTTGGTTTAAATTACAATGGAATTTAGATTGGATGATTTTATTTATATCGTTGTTTAGTTAGTTATATTATTATTATTATAAATGTTTGTGACTGACTGACTTTGTGACGGAGCAGAGTACCAAGCTTTTTGAGTCTAAGTCAAGGTCAATAGATACTTTAATCAATACAATCACAAGGATCACTTTGAAACGACTATATACTAGGTGAATTTAGGTGCCAATTCATTCTAACCCAAGCCCGAGGAGAACTAGCAAGAAACTCGTCCTAATGCTAGCGCTTTTTGCATGATCCATCTTATAACTAACTTAACTACGAAAAACTAATACAAGAGAGTTTATACATTTCAAGTCTGTCTGTCTGAGGGCAGAGCGACATGAGGCCATGCATTCTTATCAATAATATAGTCATTTATATGAGCTAGCCTCATATAAATGACTATATATAAAGGCTACTGGGAATCCATTAGTCCTCGGTCTTAGCATATTGACCTAAGAACGATAGCAATGGCCAACGATTTGCCAACCCAATACATACCTAAGTTGTAATTTTGTTTTAAGGATCCAGGAATTTGCTGATTTCTTCAACTTAATCATAGTTTAATCAATACTAGCTGCCCGCGGCTTCGAACTTCAAACTTCGAACTTCAAACGCGAACGTACTTACATAAAAGAAAGCCGTTGTCCGAGATACAATCTACCTCTTTGTGTTGAGGCCTTTACTTTGGAGCAGATGATGCTGTGATGCTGAAATGTCCCACTTTATTTATTTATTTGTCAAATTTCATCAAGATCTGTGTAGCAGTAGGTAACAAACACATTTGAATTTATAATATTAGTATGGATTAATATAAAGTATTCAATTTTACCAACACAAGACCCAAAAACCCGTAGAAACCGAAAGCAAAACAGTCCTTACTGATGTGGAACCGGTCGCGGACACAGCTTCTTATCTAACGCGTAAATTCTGTCAATTACCCAAGACCTCGAAGGTTTTTGCCTCCAAAAGAAAGAAAAAAAGATAAAAAAAAGAAAAGAAAAAATGCCCGCTCTGCCACTGGCGCCGGCCACAGATATCGTTCGAGTTTAAGACGATTCTTTTGTTTTTTTCTGTGCGTGGACATTATAGGACTTTTATGGAGGAGGCTTTGATAAGAGGATTATTCGGGCAGTCGTTGTGAGTTTTTGTTATCTGTAAAGTTTAAGATTGAGGTACTCGTATGTATGTAGAGTTATACGAATAAAATGTACAAAATATGAACAAAAACATTAGTACTTTATATGTACTAAGAAATGTTTAATAAAATCAAAAAATAACAAGGAAATCTCGACTGTGTGGAAATGAAAAAAGACACTAAATTCAGAAGCACTATTATTAGGTACCTACATAATCAATTTGGGTTAGAATTTAAAATATCACAATACTAGTCGCTTGTTCATTGTGACTCGTAGGTTATTGCATTTAATACTTTATGTCACTGACATAAATTCACCGCATGACTCTACTATTATCGTACAGATTTTAGCTCTCCGCCCTCGAATTATCAGGTATAAAAATCACTTAATTAAGAAACCACATAACACAAAATATTTTCAAAACGCCATCCTTGACCGTCCATCATAATTTGCCAAACACAGCCCCCTGTCACAGCTGTCATATTACTTTGACATCTGTGTTCCAGCAATTTTTTTAACGTCTATTTTGGTGTGACAAAGCATATTTTTTGCAAATTCCTTTGTTGAGGAATTTGGGTTTGATGACGTATCGACAAGGTATTTTGTTATCTTCGAAAAGGCTTCGATAAGAAAGGTTGTTTTTGAGACTTGTCAGGATTTTTTTAATATCAATAAATCTTCTATTTTAGCGTTGTCCTTACAATTTACACACAATTCATTAATTAAAGAATTGCAAACCAGTCAGAGTTACAGCTATAACTATTCATCTTAGTTTTGTAAATAAGACATCACCTACTTAACTACACGTGACATTGCTTTCTAAAATTTGTGGGCTATATGGCTTCCTTCAGTTCCAGAACTGTAAGTACTGAACAAGCGTGCATTTTGATTAAGTTTATTAGATAGCCAATTGTTTCACGGCCATGTATTAAAACCTAAGGACTAATCTTATAATGACAAATTAGCACATTAGGTTTAACGCTACACTTATTAATTATGATTATTAGATTGGTAGGTAAGACTATAACATTTAAATTCAGAAGCCAAGATCATTGTCGTGCTCCGCCACCAAAGCCTATTAAACCCATAATTTGACACTTGCTACTAATCAAAAAAACGTCTCTGTCACAAGGGTTTAAAAAAGAAAAACTCAGGCGCCGGACCTTTGTCGCCACGACATGTCGCGTCGGTGACATCCGGTACACTGTACGAAACAAAAAAAATATATTTTGGTCATCGACCATGGTCAGTACCTTTGATTTACTGTAAACTGCTGATGGTTATCAGAAGTATTTTACGTCAATGTTGATTGACCACTTGTTTGATTTACGCGTAGTTTTAAGAAATCAACAATAAGCACTTGTCCAAGAAACGTAATCATAGCTGGAACGCTCCCGACTTCGTCCGCGCGTTTGTGCTCAAGTCAGTACCTAACTATAATAGATATAGCCTCGTTGATTTATTTGTGGGTAATGTGCTATAAACATGTGCTATAAACAACAAGTGCTATAAACATGTAGTACATTTATATATTTTTCAAAATTTTTTTAGGAGTTTACGCAGCGCGCGCCAAATGTTGACTTTAAAAGTCATCATTTGGCAAATTTTTGTTACCCTGGGTTACATAATTTCACTTTTCGTAGGGATCTGTATTTTTTTTTATGTAATACTGCTTATGTTACTATCTGATAATATTGCTTTCTAACCGTGAAATCATTTTTAAAATCGGTTAAAGTTTATTCATTACAGACAAACTTACAAAAACATTTTTTTTGTGACAGGGTTATTTTTTTAATTTTTTACTTCTTGTTTTCACGCTTGATAAATGCGTCCTGTCATTAAACTTTGAACTCGTAAAGCAAGCAACAAATTAAAGCGCAATTTTAAATATAGGAAGCTTACAACACCATTGTGAACAATGGGGATATTGTAGTTATTATAATTCTATGACGAGGTTCCTTAAATAGAAGATTCCTGAATCATCGCAGTAAATAATAATATGTCATTGACATAGTACATCCATTTCACGACGTTGCTATGTTATGTCATTAAAATAAGGTTCAAAATCTAATAGTTATTCGTAAAATGTTATAACTCACTAAACAACCTAAATGTCGCCAGACGATTCATCTTTTATTACATTAACATGACATATTATAACCTGTTTTGTTAATAATTTAGTTTCCTACAATTCGCAAGCTAAGTCGACCTATTACGTAACTCACGACATATAGCAATAGGCCTGAATTGTGCGATCACTGCTGTCAAACACATATTTTGTACGCGAATAACTCCGTATTTTGACTTGTGGGAGGGTGACATGCGAGTAATACGGCGAGGAAGACTGGCTTCCATAAAACCTAGAACACACGAGCGAATCAAAATTTAAAGCAAATTTTAGATACATATACATAAATGGTAGGGTTAGGATTTCTTCTTTTAAGTTTACACCTGTGTTAGAAGAGTCCCCTCTGTGGTCCTTAAATTGTAACATAAACTAAACCGGAAATTAAATTGTAATCTATACAATTTGCGCCTGATTACGCAAATATTGCAATCATTTTGCTACCGCTGTCGCTACTACTAGTTTACATAATAACTAAAAACCCAGGTTTCAATCAGTTCGCCATACCTACTCAGTCTTCGTGACGAGATGTAGTCGAGCAAAGGTATTTAATAACTTCATATGTCAGCTTAGACGCTTAGACGGATTACGGTATGGGGTACACTGGGCACATTATTAGGGTTCCGTCAATAAACGGGAACGGTAGATCTTTTAGGATCTTGTTATTATCCCTCTCTGTAGACTGGTTCTGTAGAGCGGTTCCATTCTGGTCCTTTTTTATTTTATACAACTCTTTGTCTATTTGACTTCTCTTTGACTGGCCTGTCAGCTTGTTGTCAGTTGTCAGTCGTTTGCGTTGTATGTTGTATATTAGCACAATAAAATATGTCAAGAGCTGTATTTCGGCTGCGGTTTGATTCCAATCTTGCTTACGGCAATCATCAGAATTACCCCCTGACTTTTCTCTAACAAATTCCCAATTTGGCCTAAGGAAATACACTGAGATATTTCAGCTCTTCCAGCTTCTCCATACACACTCGCCTCATGCATCTGCTTCGTCTAGCTTCTTACATCTTATATCCATCCCGTCTACGTGCCCAAACCACTTATTTCCATATTTTCTTTCACTCCGCAACACTCTATGAATATATGTATATATATATATATATATAACATTATAGACGACCACTGTGGTTGTGGGCCCAACTTCGACGCAGAATGTTGCGGGTACATTCGTTTCTGGACTAGGTGTTTCTATGTATATTTGTATTTAAAAAGAATATAAGTAGTACATCAGTCATGTGGCACAAGCTCTGCTTACTTTGGGGCCAGATGATGCGGTGTGAAATATCCAGCATTATTTATTACGTATATATGTATATATGTACGTAAGTAATGTAAGTAACACGTTATTACTACTATATTATTATTTAATAGTAAACGCACTGTAAGTACTTACATATACATATTACGAAAACCAACGAAATGACTTTATCAAAAAATACACAAAAAATAAAATATCACTGTACTCAGTGTATCACAGTCTCAACTAAAAAAACAGAAAAACAAGTTTTGACAGATGCCTCGCTACCGTCCACCGGAGGGTTTTATGACAATGTCAATCTGACAAAAAAATGTTGTAACTCGAGCATTCTCAGTGTGCTACCAACCTAATTACTTAGTAGCCGACAGGTGGGTTTGGTTTAGGGATTTGTAAGGATTATTTGATTTTAATATTGTGATATTATTAACTAACAGAATAGGTATTATTGACAATAATTTTAATATTAATGAGTTATTACTTATTCGTATATTATTTACAAAAATGTATGGAGTATATAAACATGTGAACCATTGATCTATCTAAAGACAGCTAAAAACAATCTATTAGAGTTGGTAGAGTTCCGCAGTACAAACCATATTGCCACGTGAAATGGCAATTATTACCTTAACTTAACCACCAAATCAGTTTTTTTTCGATTTTAAATACATGTATATTATATTTTAAAAATGAGTATAAGTTATTAAATTTAATATAATATATTTTTTCCTTTATAATATTAATTTACCAAATGTTGTATCAACTTACTAACAGGTGGGCCGTATGCTTAAAGGTAGTATAGTGTATGTAAATAAAATAACAATTCAATAAATATGTTTTAATTTAAGTTGGAAATATGTATTTATATCTTTTATATTTAAATAAAAAAAAGATTGTTCCCAAATTAGCTACTATCAGTAAAATAAAGAGTCGTAAGTCATAGCATTTTGAATCTTATGACAATAAAATAAATGTCACCGGACAACTCTTTAAGTAAAGAACAATTTCAAAAGTCGCCCCAAGAGTATACCATACCTAGGTACCTACTTACATATTTCAGCACCATGGCTCTTTTACCATCTTTTACCATTAATGTATAAATTGGTCATTAACACTTCTTTACAAACCAAAAATAATAATCTAATAGCTCGACGATACAATTCACAAGTTACTTAATTTCACTTCTATCGGCAGTCCCCAAAGACTACCCCGCAGTTTTTGTTTAATATCTTGTTTCTAGATAAACGGGAAGTAACCCATAGGTTTCGATATACTGACTTCAATAAATTAATATTGGTGAATAACGCACACAAAAACATCTAGCTTCAAACTAAGCAAAGCTTGTTTTACAGTGATTAGAAGACAGATAGAATACCTATGGTATTTTTATATACTTATGATACTTTATAACATGTTTATCACAAAAATGCTTGTCTTGGAAGGGAATTGAACCCCAACCTACAGTGTAAAATGCAGAGCTACTACTAACTGAGCTAATAGGCTTAGACATAAAGACGTACACACGTACACTAAAGTGATTCCATAAAGGTTTCTCTTTGCTTTTGAGGTATAGAACCCTAACAGTCTATATCGACAGATAGTTATTTAAAAAAAAAACTCTTTAAACCAAAAATAAAATCAAAGCTCACATACGACATTAGTTTCTACTATAATTTGTAGATGGCGCTAGATATCAATATAGACGTCAAACGCAAGCTTCGATTTTGATTATAATCTTTAAATTATTTGTTGGGCCATAACACTGGTGCATTACATTGTAATATTGTAAACTAGCTGTTTACCGCGGCTTTGCCCGCGTGGTAGATAGAAAGTAGCAAGATAATAATTGAACGAATGAATGTTTCGGAAAAATTACAAAGCATAATCACGATTTGACCATGATCCCGAGTGAATTTTTTGAAAACCTTTCTTAGCGAGCACCAAGAGGCTGCGTACAAAATTTCATTCCTATCTGTTCGGTGGTTTCTGAGATTTCGTAGTTTCGTAGAATAAGTGAGTGCTATTTGACAAAATATATAGTAGATTTGAATGCAGAATAATTACATAATTATTTATTACTCGCAGACATACTTACTCAACAATTTTATTTTATTCTTTTGAATTTGTTTTTATTTGTTTAAATCATCATACTTACCTACATTTGAGTGCTTATTATTCTTATGTACTTACCGCACCACTTATTTGTTAATATCTAGAATTTCTTCAGCTTAATTGCACCTATATTGAGGGTGGGCGCTGATACGTATCATACAGGATTTTTATTATCTTATTTTAGGTATTAGTTGTATCACATTATGATCCTTGTAGCTTCCTTAGGTTAAGAAAATATGTATATCTCTAAAGTGTAATTTTATACACATACACCCAGCTAATGTGTGCTGTTTAAATCTGTTGCCATCTCTATTCTTTGAAATAAGAATGACAAGGACAGGGCAAACTTAAACACCTAGCTAGATATGTATGTAAATAGGATAGTGGATAAAACTCATTTCTCCCTTTACCACTCCTACCTTTAAACATAGAAAAACACTCAGATAAATATTTATTAATCATGCAAACATTTGTCCCGCGGCAGGAATCGAACCCATAACCTGTGTCTCAGATGGGCCTGAGAAATATGAATACCAATCCATTATATAATGCCTTTTGTTTATCGAAACTGATAGACATTGATTGTATCGAGAGTTCCATAATTGCCAATATATTTTTGAAACGCTCGCTTAACTGACTTAGTCGCTTCTTACATATTAACGAATTAAATCAACGCTCTGCGAGGTCTCTGTACCTGGATGTATGACCGCAGAAGTATTTTAATCTGAGCGCTTTCGTGCTTCGGAGGGCACTATAAGCATTTTCCTAGCTTTTCAAATATTGTAAAGCCATAATGAGGTGTCTATTAACTCACTGATGAATGGAAATTGATATTTTTAAAACATTAGTTTGCTATGAAGTCTACGGCAGTACATTACCGTACGTTAGACTTGAACGCGCTGTGCTACGCCGTAGCACAGCTACGAGGTCGTAGAAATCTTCTACAATAATGTGTCTTTACTAAATATTGTGTACATTCTTGCATTGTTCTTACAGATCGGCTAAGTTAAGCAACGCTTAGTTCGGTCACCGTTAATGACCAACTAAGTCGTTACAATCGGTTTTTTTCCACATTCCCCTATCATTCCTCATCTCATCATTTCGTTATCCTCAACATCTTTTGTTAGGCCTCCTTCTACCCTTACATTCATCCACATTCAAATCCACCACTCTTCTTGTAAAATGACTTTCTTCTCTCCGCATGATATGTCCATACCCATAACAGTCACAGTTTAAATCTTATCATCATATCAGCCTTTAAGAAGTCCACTGCTGAACATAGGCCTCAACAATAGATTTCCAGGACGAACGATTCTGAGCCCTCTCTATCCACCGACTTCCTGCAATCTTTACAGATCTTACTTAAAGTCGTCAGTCCATCGGGTGGGGGTCGTCCAACGCTTTGTTTTCCTGTCCTTGGTCGCGATTCGACAACTTTTATTCCCTAACGGTTGTCAGTTCCGCGAGCTATATGACCTGCCCATTGCCACTTAAACTTGCAAATTTTGAGTGCTATGTCGGCGACTTTGATTCTTCAACGGAATACCTCGTTGCGGACTTTATCACGTAGTGAAACACCCAACACCTCTCACCATAACACGTTGCGCGACTCTAAGCTTGTGTATGAGACCAAGTTGGCAACCAAGTCGCAGTTCCATATGTCAGTTTAAATCTAGTGTCGTGGTACACCCGGTAGGAACAAAGTTGAAAATGATAAAAATGTTTGACGTTAACGCTCGGGTCAAAAATTATATCTCGCAAAAAGTAGTTTCGTCACAATGGATTTCGTCACCGTCAGTCAGCGTTATCAACCGTTCAGCGACGGTGATCTTTAACAAATGTGTGAAATTAATCAAAAGTAGTCGGTATAGTTTCGTTTATGAAAATGGAATTTTGAGTCGAAATCTTACACCTTAATTCATCCACGAAAAATAAAAAAAACCACAGCAATCACCTATCCAAAAAAATACTTCCTCGCTGTAGTAGTTTATCTGCCTTTGGCGCTGTTAGGTTGAGGGTTCGATTCCCTCCCTTTACACATTTGTGTGACGAACATAGATGTTTGTTCTGTAACATAGATCTGGGTGTTATGTATTCAAATATATATAAGTTTTCTATTAGTCTTCTGTATGGCGATCATGGAACTCTTGGTACAATCAATGTCTATCAATTTCGATTAGTAATAAGCATTATTTTAATCAATAGTTTGAGTATTACGTCCATTCACACACATATGATAGCATGTGTTACTATAAACATCAACCTTCCATAATACCAATTCCTCAACAGCAACTGAAAGCTGTTAGTATCAATGTTTTGATAGTATCAGAGTTACATAATCGCCCGGCAGTTCACCATAATACAAGCTATGCTTAGTTTAAGGGTAAATGGTGTTCTGTGCATTGTCCAGCAATATTTATTTATATTTATTTATATTTAGACAACTAATATTAAGTAGAACGCTAGTTTTAAAGCCCCACATGTACAGAAGTCGAGATGTGTCAGATATTATTGATCAGTGATAAGTTAACGGCTTACGATGTTCCCACGGGATGACTCACCACGACTTACTCGACTTATCTGAGCTCTTTGTCTTGCAATAGGGATTAACTTAAAGCTTAACGAACTCTGGCGCAGTAGGTCAACGCACGGATGATAAGCAGAAAGATGCGGGTTCGATTCCCGCCGCGGGATATATGTATGTATTTATAAATAAATAAATAATCCTAGACATTTCATACAGCATCATCTGGTCCCTAAGTAATCAGAGCTTGTGTTTTGGGAGCCATATGGCTGATTTACTTTTTTTTATTTTTTTTATTATTTTTATAAAAAAAACACCGAATACCGAGGCAAATATTTGCAGATTAGCATTTGTTTCGCGGTGGGAATCGAACCCGCATCTTTCTGAATCTCGTGCGTTTGCCCACTGCGCCGCTAATTATGGCCAATAGATTTAGGTACCTAAAGAAAGGTTAACAAACTTGTATGACAAAGTAGGCGTGTACCTTATGTCACGTTTGTATGTGCTTCTTAATACCTCAAGAATGGAGAGAGTTGGACATTTTTAATTAATAAACTTTCGTTTTTTCGACAATCTTCTTCAATTAACATGACTGGCCCTTAGCTCAGTTGGTAGGTATAGTAGCTCTGCCTTCTACGCTGTAGGTAGGGTTTGATTCCCTTCCAAGTCAAACATTTATGTGAAACCATCGATGATTACTCATTGTCTCGGTGTTATAAATAATGAACACAACCAACTAGCCCTAAACTAAGCATAGCTTGTGCTATGGTGACTAGATGACTGATGCAATACTTAAATATTTTTAAATACATACTTATGATACTTTATAAAACCCGGACATAGAACAAGAGTATCATAAATATGTAATTTAAAAATATATAGATATTGTAACAGTCGTCTGTTCCCCATAGTACACGCTATGCTTAGTTTGGGGCTAGATGGTGTCGTGTTAGTTGTTCACCAATATTTATAATTTTTTCGATAATTAGAAATTGGTATATTTTTCGTTAAAGGCTATTTAGGTATTTATTTATTTGGAAAAACAAACCACAATGAAACTTATAAACAAAATTACTAAAATATTACATAGTCCATTAATGTTTACACTAATAAGTAAATCTTAAAAAATTTGAAGATATAATGGACATTCTGACAAGGAAATAGGATTTTTAAAGAGATATTTTTAAATGCACATCTGTATAATTTTTCAGCACACTAGGTAACGTCACTAATTAACTAAATGCATACCAGAAAAATGAATGCTGTCCTAAAAAACCGATTGATTAACTAAACATTTCCTACAATTGGTTAGGTTATGTTAGAGTATAGAAAACAACGCGCAAGGCGAGCGAGCGAAGCGAGCGTGTCGCAGCGGCCGCCGAAGCGCCAGAAGCGCCAGAAGAATAATACAAGGTCACGGTAGGAGCATAAGAGTTCTGCAAATACCATTAAATAGTATATATAATTTGATTTATTTAGTGTGCATAACTTGAGTGCAAGTCAGTATTTTTGGTTTAACTTTGAAATGTTTTGTTCGAAAAAAGGGAATACACAAATATCGATTTAATTACATGCCATTTTTAAAAATCAGTAGTGTTCAAATTTGGAAAGGGAGAATACAAAAATATCTAACATAGAAAACAAATCATTATAAAGTTCATGGAACGATTAATAAAAGTGCTTCAGGCGTAATTTGTACGAATTATACTAAGAAGAAATGTGTGGTTCTCTCAAGAACTAAGTCTAGGACATCGAAAGCTTAATTTATATAATAACTGGCGATCCGCCCCGGCTTCGCACGAGTGCAATGCTGATACTAAATAAACTACAGAATGTTTAATGTGACTAGAAACTTCAAATATTATCAGTGTTTCTCTAATATATTATGCATGTATTATACATAAACCTTCCTCTTGAATAATCTATTAAAAAAACCGCGTCAAAATCCGTTGCGTAGTTTTAAAGATCTAAGCATACATACATACTATGTAGTGATAAGGTATTCAAATCTCTCGACTTTTACCTCATTATCTGGTAATTAACATGTTTTTCTGGTGATAAATCTCAACTAGAAACTTGTCTGTCCAAGCATCTCATAAATTATATCTGATATTTTGACCTCGCTAGTTGCTAACATAATTAATAAATAATAATAATAATAATTTTCGTTTTGGCGCGGCTGGTTTTAATTTGATGAATGTTCTACACAAGATCGTCAGTCTTTTATACAACTGAGCTCCCATTAAACATATAGCTCATTTTCAAACGACTTAAAAAAAGGAGGAGGTTCTCAATTAGACTGTATTTTTTTATGTTTGTTACCTCATAACTCCGTCATTTATAAAGCGATTTGAACAAATCTAATTTTATATGAAAGGATATACTTTCCGATTGATTGGATTGGAAAAGAAACTGAAAAAAATATGTCATCCACTTGGATGAAACGAAATTTTGAAATTTTGCTTTTTTGTACATGAAGTCAGTTGGTTGTCTTTTTAGTTATTCAACCTAATTATTCTACCATTGTATAATTAATAAAATGATACTCTAATAATATTGTAATCCAGTCAAGTACGCAAATGAGTAATTTAACCCTGACTTATATTTATTAAGTAAGCTATGTCTAAGAATGTGTCCAACATAGTATGAAGAATAAGAAAGCATGATTTCAAAATCCGATCACCTTTTCACGGATTTCAAGGAAAGTAGACTGTTATAAGTAATCTATATATAAAAAAATGTTATGTTGGTTTGTGTACGCTTCAAAAACTCGAAAAGTTCTGCACCGATCAAGCTGAAATTTTAGTATGACATATAATCCGCATCAAGGATTGTTTTTATATATTTTTTTTGTGCCACAGCGAAGCGTGGCGGGGCTAGTTTTGAATAAAAGAAATTTCGGAAGTGATACTTATGTCAATGATTTAAGATAGATAGATAAACTGCTATAATTCACGACTCATACTGAGCATAATACAAAACAACAAAACTGTAAAATTAACATCATACCCCTAACATTGAAGGTAAAAACATTGAAATGTGACCTCTAAAAACCAAGCAAATATATTAACTTCCACTCAATCACCAGCACCGTCCATAATCGCTTGCACTTTTCTCGAAAACACAATCGATTTCTATGAAAGGCGAGAGTTACGTTCAAGGGGATATAGGTGGTATGGTTGCCTTGTTGGTTTTAGCGTTTAACCCATTATTTGTAAAGGACGGAGGTTTGAATTTAGCGCATACTACCGCGGCAGCTTAAAGACTCCAAGGATAATATTATGGGTAAATATGGAGGTTAGTCAACACGGTCTGGGCGCGCAGGCCGAGGATCGCTGCCGAGGTTGTTTGCTGGCGTTTAACAGGACGACAATTGGAAAATTTGTCGGATCGATGGCGCTAGGAGCTTTAGGAGCCTATTTGAGTCATTAGCCTTGATTTTGTTGTTTTGGTTAACTAAAATATTGTAAAATACAAGTGGATTTTATTTTGTTTGCTAAAAAGTAAATTCATATTTTTTCTTCTTCATCTTCGTTAATGGCATGTGTCATAATATAATGTCAATTTTGCCAGTAGTGTTCGTCATGTGTAATATTTATATATATATATATACATCTTCTGTGCGTGTGTTTGTAATTTAACTCCTCCTAAATGGCCGATTTTGATGAATGATTTTTTGATGTTTTTTTGTGTGTGTTCAAGTGGATTTGAGAATGGTTTAGATTTACAATTAGATATTTTTTCTTTCGAACGGAACAGCTAGTTTTACATAAAGAAACACAAAGCTTTTATTCCAATTAATCACACCCGAGTTAATAACCGTAGCTCTATTTAAATAAAAAACAAAATTAGGTACTAATAAAACTATTTCTCATATAACCGCAAATAACCGCTTGAGAAAAATTTATAAAATCAGAGTGCAATGTTTGCTTCGCAAGAAGATCAATTATAATCTACAATTAATATGTATTTATAAATGACTCGACTTAATTTTACTGAATTGACATTTCATTGACGGGGTTTAGGCGCAATGTAAATTGGCGTTTAATAAAACTGTGGAAAACACGAAATAAACATTTTTTTGCGGAAAAGACAAAAAATTAAATAAAAAATTGTGAACCATTGTGCTATTCTTGTGGGATAATATTAATAAATGCAAAGAAACAGATATGTACAAGATAATACATTATCTTTATCCTCCACAGCCTCATTTTTAAAGTGAAGGACTCTAACATTTGTTTTGGAAAAAACAACTGTTTTTTTGTACATTTTAAACAGTATCATTTAGCCCTAAATAAAGCAGAGCTTGTGTTATAAATAAACAATTTACTAAGCTCCAAGTAAAATAAGTTCAAAGAAGATGCGAGTAGTTCTTTTATATAGTCGTATACCTATAGCAGGTACAATAGAGTTGTTTTCGTCTAATTGTAATAATCAAATATTTATGAGCATTGTTGATGTTTTTTTTTTAAATCCTTTAATTAACAATTAATTATTAAGTTTACTTACTATCCTTTGTTAAATAATACAAATTATATAATAACAATAATACTGAGTCATCTGGACTCAGACATCCTCGCCTGGTTTAGATTATTATTGGTCGTCTTACGAAGCAAACATTTCGCTCTTATATTATTTATTTTACTTTTATTTATATTATTTATTTTGGTTATTTCCGGTTTTTTTCCATATTTTGATGTATATATCTAAATAGTTATTGACTCGTGTGTGAATAATTGGAATAAAAGCTTTGTGTTTCTTTGTTATACGAGCAAAAATAATCCGTACAATGATTTTATATGAAAGACACTATTTTTAATTTCTTTTTATAAACTCGATATTGTTGTGATACAAGTGACAAGATACGACTTTGTGACATCATCTATAAACAATATAAACACTTGACACTGCCAAAATTTACATTATTATGACACATGTCATTAACGAGAGATAGATTATGGTTCATTGTAATGTCAATAACAAGAAATAGCTATATATTTTGATAAACACGGATTTTTCTCACTAATTATTTTGTCAATATTTGTGCTAACCGTGAACGCAAGCGGGAGGGAACTCACGGACCGCGGATCATACTCACTCTGATGAAGATTCTCTAGATGAATCGAAACAGTGTCGGTGCCTTTATTGACAAAATAATACGTGAATAAAACCAGTGTTTATCAAAACATATAATCAAATCAGAAACATTTTAAAGCAAAACACACTGGTTATATAATATAATAATAATAATAATAAATAATCCCGAACATTTCACACAGCATCATCTGTCCCTAAAGTAAGCAGAGCTTTTGTTATGGGTACCACATAATTGAAACACTTCTTGTATACTTTTTTTTCTAAATACATACTCATTGTACATAGTAACTTCCAGACCCGAGACAAATACCAGCAGATCATACAAACATTTGTCTCGCGACGGGCATCGAACCCGCAACCTTCTGCGTCTCAGCTGGACCTTGGCAGTGCGCCACAGGTCGTCACAGAATAGATTTACCATTATTCATTCACTGCGTATGCACTGCGCATCGTCAGCTCTAGCCACTAATAAATACCTACCAATAGATATATATCTATCGGTAGGTATAATTAGTGAATCGTACAGAATGGTAAAATATCGGAGTGTACGGCAACCCGCGGGATAAGCGAGCGTGTTCGCGGCCTCTTTGACGACGCCTTTACCTCGCCGCCTCCGACTTTGTTATCGAACGTAGGGCTGTCCTCTCGCGAGCATTTATACTACTTTTTATGTTTTATGTTCTTGGTATGTTTGTATGATCTGCAAGTATTTGTCTCGGGTCTGGGTGTTTATGTGTAAAAAAACAAGCTCTGCTTATTTTGCGGTCATATGATGTTGTGTGAAATGTCCGGGATTATTTATTTATATTCAGGCCAGGCGTACTCCGCACTTTAGATACGTGGTTACAAACACATAACCCAACTTGTTGAGCTAGTTAGTAGAGAAGTGCAAGACGAGATATAGTTACGTGATAGAGAGAGGGAGAGAGTGAGAGGCACTATGTAGGTGTGAACATGAACTTTGCTGCGTCATAGTAAGAGTCGCTATTTATTCAATTCAATTTAATTTAGTTTAACATTACAGATCTAATGCGTAAAAAAAAGGAACACATAACAGCAGGAGAGATAAATAAAAGTGAGTAAAAACAAAGTACAGAGAAAAAGCAAAAGTAGGTAAATCTTACTTCTAAAAAATTAAAACAATCTAATAATAAAATGAACTTATACCTTCACTAAATCATATTAAGAGTATATATATATTTACACAAAACATTTATTCTTATTTATTTTTTGAAGTGGTAACTTCTTATGGGAGGGTAAACCGCTTCGTTACGTAACGCGTTATGGCGCCAGTCTGGCTTCTGGTAAGCAGGCTCCTCCTCTTTCACTTTATCCCACAGCGCTAGTTAGATTAGTTTAAGTTATCACTCCTGTCGGGCGTACCGAGACGAACACGTTTTTTTTGTTTTTAAAATGCGTGAATGCGCGAACGGGACAGCTATCTGTGGCTCATTTACGCCGTAACGGCTGAACAGATTTGGATGAAACTTGGCATAGATATAGTATATGACCTGCAATTGCATATATGCTACTTTTCTTGTAGGTACCACGCATGCAAAGCTGCTTGCTATCATGCTTTGTAATTCACATAATTCAAACCTCCAGATCTTTAGTTAGTAAGATCTTTTTTCAGAGCTAATCGGCACGTTCAAACATGATAATATAACACAGTGGCCAGATGACACAGATATTTATTTACTTATGTTGTAAATACATTTTTATGATAATTTATAACAGAACAAACACCTATGCTCATCACACAAATGTTTGTCCTGGGAGGTTATCAAACCCTGAACCTACAACGCAGAAGGCATTATTATAAATTATTTGTATCAGTATAATAATAGCCTTTTTAACACGAAACTTTTGCCTTCAGCTTACTCAAACGCCTCAAACCCGTTTTTAAAAAATGTCTATAACATGAGATAATTTTTAAAGAAACAGAATAGATGGGTCTACCTTATTTTTACAATAATAACAAAGGATTACAGTACACCAATGCGCTTGAAATAACATAATAAAACATTCTCTTTTCTTTGACATTAAGTGGACAAGGAGAGAGCATACTTAAGCGACATGCTATCTAATTATGAGTTTATAGGAAAATGGATATACTAGTAGCGAGTCCATAAGACCCTTCAGGGCAGCCCTAACGCACAGCGGCAGGACCTGTCCATTATTGACACAATAAATTCTATCACAAGCGTTTTTAAAACCAGCCTCACACACACGCACACATATATACACACTAACATACCCACACGCAGGTTGTGTTGTGAACGTAATGATTATAAGTGACGATTTCCGGGTCGATCGACAGTTTATTACCGTTTTTGGGGTCAAAATATATCCTAGAGCTATAATAGTAATAATAATGCCAGATATTTCAAACTGCATCACCTAGCCCCAAAGTAAGCTGAGCTTGTGTTATGGGTCGACTTGACTAATATACTACCTACTTGTATACTTTTTTACTTTTGTAAATACATAACATATTTTACAACTTTATTCCCGCCGCGGGACAAATGTTTGTATGATCTGCAAGTATTTGTCTCGGGTTTGGGTGTTTCTATGTATAATATGTATGTATCTACAAAAAAAAGTATATAAGTAGTATATCAGTCATGTGGTACCCATAACACAAGCTATGCTTACTTTGGGGCCAGATGATGCTGTGTGAAATGTCTGGGATTATTATTATTATTATTGATTATGGATAAAACTCAGGCCCGATAATAATAATAAGTAATTATTGATAATATTAGTAGTAGGTACTACAAATGTAAAACTCATAGGTACATAAGTAGGCACAAGGTACAAAATAATGAAACAATAAAAACATCAAAAATGTCTAAAGATTTCCTGTTATTAGATCCTTTTATAATTAGTTTATTATCATTTGATTCAGATCACTGCCAGAGGGCAGCGTTCCCAGAACACTGACGGCATTGCCACGTTAAATGGCAATGCTAACACACTAAGCCAGATAGAAGCCAGTTCTCAGGTCACGGGATACTTCTACCAGACGTCGTGAAATAATTTTGACAACGCGATGGGCTCCTGTTTCCCACAGGCCTAGAGTCTCGACTCCAAAAAGCACAATCATGTAGGCATTATCGAAACCGGTATATTGCGTCTTTTCAAGTCCTCGGCACAATTAGCCCCCGTACCAGCACTAACGGAAGCTCCTGACAGAGATCAGTTTAGCTATCTATTGACTGTTTTAAGCGGTCCTTATATTATTGTATATTACTGTACATTTCTATCTATACTAATATTATAAATGTGAAAGCTAATCTCTTTCCGTCTTTTTGTTACGTTTTCATACCTAAACCACTGAACCGATTTTGATGAATTTTGGTACCTATAGAGATTGATGGAAATATACATATTATATAGAAATTTTGGACCTTGGCGAAGGACATATAGGCAACTTTTTATGTAGGTACCATGCGTACGAAGCCGCTATTAATCTATAGCTATAGCTAGTTTCAGCCTATTTTTAAAGATGGCCATGGTTTGGGGCTTCTGTGACATTGCTGGCAATTCTGTTGTTTCGCCGGACTAGCTAAAATTTTCTAAAATATGAACGACTTTATTTTGCTATCAATAAAGTTCAAATTAGAGTAGGTACCCATTTTAAATCAGTTCTAAAATAAGATAAAATTATTTTTTGTTTTATTGCTATAATTTTTACTCCAATTAATTCCTTTAATGAAAATAATGTATAGAGGTGTTGATAAAAACTGCGGAAAATAACCGCAGTTTTAATCACACACACTTACATGATGACTAAATTGAGTTAAAACACGTCAGTTATACGTTAATTTAGGAAGTGTCACTAAAAAATTCGATTCAGACTTTAATTCAAACAAAATAAGATCGTTTTTGTTGTAGGAAATTTTAGTTAGTCTAGCGAAACAACTGAGTTGAGGCCATGTGAGAGCTTATTGTACACAGTCCGAGTCATGACAAGCGTCAGCTTCGATGGCCTCGTGAGAGGCAGCTGTTGGGATTCTTCCTATGACATTTTATGAAGCAACATATATATTATAAATTAATTAGTTTTTCTCAAGTTTTATTGGGTTTTTATTTATCTTAGCGGAATTATAACCAATAAATTGTGACTTCTTAGGACAAGTGTAGACAATTTAATTATGAGTTTATTATCCTGCTTTGTGATTTGTACGACAAAGAATCAAAAAATTCTAGACAGCCATTCCGCCATGACGTTTAGAAATACCGGACATTTCACACAGCATCATCTGGCCCCAAAGTAAGCAGAGCTTGTGTTATGGGTACCTAACCACATGACTGATATACTACTTATATACCCTTTTTTGTGTAAATACATACGTATTATACATAGAAACACCCAGACCCAAGACAAATACTTGCAGATCATACAAACATTTGTCCAGTGGCGAGAATCGAACCCGCCACCTTTCAAATTTAAAGCATACATTAAAGGTAGTCTTTTGAAGAAAGCTTATTATAATATAGATGACTATATTATTGATAAGAATGCATGGCCTCATGTCGCTCTGCCGTCAGACAGTTAACCGACACACTTGAAATGTATAAACTCTCTTGTATTTGTATTTCGTAGTTAAGGTAGTTATAAGATGGATCATATAAAAAAGCGCTAGGACCAAGACGAGTTTCTTGCCAATTCTTCTCGAGCTTGGGTTAGGATGAATTGGCACCTAAATTCACCTAGTATGTAAGACGTTTCAAAGTGATCCTTGTGATTGTATTGAATAAATCATCTTTTGACTTTGACTTTGACTTTTGCGTCTCCGCCGGACCTGAGCCCATTGCGCCACAGAGGTCGTCTACACATCGAATACACACCAGCTTGTATCTTTGTGACGATATTCTTCTTCTCTTTCGTTAATGGCATGTGTCTCATACTAATGTCAATTTTGCCAGTGTCAAGTGTTTATATTGTACCTACTAGCGACCCGCCCCGGCTTCGCACGTGTGCAATGTTTATACCAAATATACTACAGAATGTCTAATGTCATTAGAAAACTCTAAAATTATCAGTGTTTCTCTACTATATTATGCATGCATTATACATATAAACCTTCCTATTGAATCATTCTATCTATTAAAAACCGCATCAAAATCCGTTGCGTAGTTTTGAAGATATAAGCATACATATACGTATACGTTGGACCATACGTATTTTTATTATTATTATTATTATAACGCTATAAGTAAGTGCCTTTAATTCACAGTCAATTTTCGATATTGTCAAAGCATCTGTTGCAGCTGCATCAGGTCGAACACGCACTGCGGATTATTCGGAAGCTAATATTTTCACGAGAAAATGATTGGGACTGACGAACGCTTGGTACGCACTAGCTGTTTTATCCGCCACTCGTTTACCGACGCTCGGCCGCCGTTGTTTTTCCGCCACCAACGGTTGTTTCTACGTCTTTACAAATTAATCGCGGTTTAAATATCGATTAATTTGCATACCTGTCAGCGAGGAGACGAGGAAATTTCTGTTAGTGCGTACCCTACATCTGATTTCTAAGAAAAGCGCTGATAAACTCGTAGCGGAATTATTCCGTAGTGCGCGCTAGGCTTTAAAGCGTCGTTCACGGCTATGCGTACAACGTCCCCAAACCCCAATGCATATGCGCTCAATACAGCGTAAGTATAAAAGCTTATTATAATTGTCTCCAGCGTGCGTAGCAGTTAGCAAAAAGACATAAAACTTTAATTATTAATTAAGATTGTATTGAAGTCATTAGTCGGCTCATTAGGGCGCTAACATGCGCACTGTAATTAAATCAAGCATTTGTTGTGCGAGCAAGTTCTATAGGTATTTACATAAATAGACATGAATATAACATTAAAATCTAAAACGCGATGCAAAAATACTTAATTATTTAAAATTAAATTTAAACATACAGCTTATATAAATAAATAAAATAAAATAAAAATTAAATTAAATTCGTTTATTTCAGACAACATAAAAAATTAAATTTTAGGTCCATAGTATGTTAGTAGGTATTTGTCTTACTCTACGTTAGTACAATAAAATCATGATAATATTTATTCTTTACAAAAAAAACAAAAATAAATTATAAACACTGCAACCAAATAATGATAAAAATTTTTCATCATTACTCGATTACAGTGCTTGAGGAACGGGCTATCCCATTTATTGGATAATGCGTTCAAAATGATGTTGGGACTCACATGCAGCCTGCATAGCAAAGAGGCAACTTTCTTCCGCATGCATGCATGGAATCCGTCCGTGCGAGCCTCCGCGAACATGCCGGAAGCGCTGCAAAACCGCCGGAGCCCCAGCACCATCCTGAACGCGAAAGGTGTTGATCGCTTTTTGTGTATAAGTGGTCCATAGGCTACTCGTGTAGAAAGTCTGACAGTAAGCTTTATAGAGTGAGATTTTTGCCTCTTCAGAACATCGATAGAACCTACGAACCAGCATATTGGCTCTTACGGCCAACGCCCTTCGCTCTCTCTCTATATCCAGTTCATCGCTAAGAGTGTCACTAACAATGTGTCCAATATATTTGAATTGGGTTACCCTCTTCAGCACAGATCCATTCAACATAACAATATACCTTTTTGTAACTTTAATTTTCTTTATATTGATACCCTGATACTCGACAGGTTTGGTTAATTTCTCGCGCTAATAACGAGCCGTGTTTTTTTCTAACACCTAAGGACACTTGGGTTTTTAAGCGAATATAACGATACCTTAACTGTCGAAATCCATCCAGCCGTTTGGAAGATACGAGGTAATAAATAAATTTACAAATATAGTAGTTCATAGTAGTTTATTCCATTGACAAATTACATTGTATGCGGAAATATAAATTAAATTAAAAATATAATTAAACATAAAATAATTATTGATAAATTATGGTAATCATGCAATATATTATATTACAATGTCAAAAACCTAACCCAACAATGAATAATCAGAACATTTTAATGTGATCAATCAAAACAATCAATAATTATAAAACGGTTCATAGATCATCCAGTGAATAGAGACATTTCTCCAGAAGAAAAGATTTCAACTCAACCTTTAGTTTTGTTCTTTGGTGAATAATAGATTTCAGTTCTAGTGGCAGTCAGTTAAAAAATTCAACTGCTTGATATCTTAAACAGTGTTTCATGATGTTGAGTGTGGGGTGTATCTTATTCTTTAGATTTTTCTTCCTACTATTTGTCCGCACATTATTTTCACTATGTGTCTCATACTCGTGTATGTTTTTGGCTAAAAAGTTAATAATTACGTTGTACATAGATACTTGGGACCGTCAAAATACCCAGTAGACTAAAATGCTCTCTACATGACTCTCTCTGAGAGATCCCAACTATAGTTCTAATACTTCGTTTTTGCAAAATGAATGCTTTTTCCAAATTATACCTGTAACTGTTTCCCCAGAACTGAATGCTATACCTTATTTTAGATTCTACTAGTGCAGAATATACTATTTTTAATTGATCGATACTGATTTCATCACGTAAGGTACGTAATGCATAACAAGCTGACGCAATGGAGTTTTCGATCCCTTCCAATTCATTTTTCCAATTTAGGAGAGAGTCAATCTGTACTCCAAGGAACTTCACACAGTGAACGCTTTCAATTCTCTCACTTTTTACCCTGGTTTCAATTCGATCGTTATTTCTTACCGTAGATTTGAACAACATGATGTTTGTTTTTTTAATATTGATAATAAGTTTGTTTGCAGAAAACCATTTTTGAATAGCAACCAGTGCTTCCTCTATCCTAGTGTTAAGAGATGTCATGTCATCCGAGCTGATAATCGCATTCGTATCGTCAGCGTAAACAATTAATTTGATGTCAGTTAAGTTATTAGTTATGTAATTTATTAAGTCATTCGTAAAAGTTATAAACAATATTGGCCCTAATATTGAACCCTGAGCAACTCCTGTCAAAATGTTAGTTAATCTTGATTTATGCACAGATTCTGTTCCTTCATGTTGTGATCTGTTTTTAACTTCGACGAACATTGTCCTATTACTTAAATATGACTTAAGTAGATCCAAGGCAGCCCCTCGCACACCATAGTGTTCTAGTTTATTTATCAAAATTTAGTGGTCAACGGTGTCAAAAGCAGAACTTAAATCTAAGAAAAATCCAGCTACCTTTTTTTTTAATATTCAATCTTTCGACTACGTCATCAATTAGTGTATTCACGGCATCAAGAGTACCAACTGAGTTTTGATAATCATACTGCCTTTGGTGTAATATTCTGTTTGAATATAAATGTGACAATAAACGACTTTTAATTAGCTTTTCAAATATTTTTGATAGAGTGGGCAATAGAGATATAGGACGATAGTATTTAGGATCACTCGTAGATCCTTTCTTGTATACAGGAACTATTTTTGCCAGTTTGAATTGATCAGGAAAGATGCGCTCGTCAAAACATTTATTGAAAAAATATGATAACGGTCTTGCTAAAATATTTATGTGGTGTTTGATAACAGTTATTGGCAAGTCATCGTAGCCGCATGAGTTTTTATTAACCATATTTCTAATACACACACCATATCATATATCTTCTATACATACATACCTACAAGGTACGGGCGAAAAACATAACTCTTTCTTGGCAGTCAGGTAACAAATATTGGTGGACAATGCACAACACACCATCTAGCCCTAAACCAAGCATAGCTTGTACTATGACAACCTGATGACTGATAGAATACTTATATACTTGTATATACCGATGATATTATATAACAACCAAACACATATGGTTTGCATTTTGATAAACACGGGCTTACGCACGTATTATTTTGGATGCACCATGGAGGCACCGACAATGTTTCGATTCATGTAGAGAATTATTATCAGGGCGAGTTTGATCCGCGGTCCGCTCGTTGCCGCTCGAGTTCACGGTTCGCACTGCGGGTGAGGTATCTCGCGGCATGTATAGTACAACTCACGAAAGTTTTGAAAGTAAAACATATGGTTTGATTGTTTGTTTGTTTGTATTGAAAAGGCTCCGAAACTACTGGACCGATTTGAAAAATTATTTTACCGTTGGAAAGCTACACTATCCCCGGGTGACATAGGCTACTTTTATCCCGAGAAAATTGATTTGTACCGGGAAAAATCTTCAACGCAGGAGAAACTGCGCGCGGACAGCTAGTATATTATAAACACACACCAGCTAATGAGTTCTTGAAATCTGTTGCCATCTCTATTCTTTGACATAAGAATGACAAGGACAGACGATAGAGGGATAGGTTCTGCGAAATTCCGCATTTTTATTACTTTCTATTATTTTCCAATGTTTACTTGTGTTAGTTTATTACATCTACACTCTCAAACGGCTGTACAGATTTGAGTGAAATTTGGTAAATTTGAAATAAGAGACTAAATTTTACCTACGTAGTACCTATGTACCACGCGGGCAAAGCCGCGAGTAGCAGTTAATATACTTAGATAAAGGAGTCGTTCGATGACTTTTTTATTACTGACATTAGGACGGCTATCAATATGTTTTCAATATTTTGCCTCCTATCCTACGTCCTCGTGTCAAATTGTTATAATTTAATTATGAAATAAAGGTGGCAATTCGGTTGGTTCATTTCTAAAATTAGGGATTGTCTAAAATATATTTAGTTAGTCATAGCATTTGTAAAACCTATTCGGTTGGTACCATCTAACTAAATTAGGAAAGCTTAATTAAGTTAGATAACATTAAATTAGGATAAGTTGGTAGCAGCAGAATACCAATGGTTAATTTGACAGTTCAAAACCTAATTTCAGCTAAAATTAGTTAGGTTAGTCATTGGCCTCAATTCTGTTGGCACCAGCCAACAGAATTGAGGCCAATGACTAAAATACTCAATAATCATCATCTTCTCCTAAAGTTGACATCGTTTAAACTAGCAGCTTACACTAATATGCGGAGAGCAAGCTAATTAATGCCCGTATTTTTTTTTTTATAACACCTTATTTGAATGTTTTCTAATTATAAAAATTGAGCGATTAGAGCGCCGAGAATACACGCCAAAATCGATTGATCAGGGAGTGGCTTTAAGGTACAGATCACGACTCGTATATCCTTGCAATTTGCAGTAGTTGCAGTTGCAATAATCTGTAGTATGACTCACATACTAGGTAGTACACAAAAGTATAAAAATCGGTGTTTAAGATAAGCTTTTCTGCGCTAAAGTCGGCTAAAACTAAGAATACACCGGAAACAGGGTTTTAATTGCAAAATAACTGCATTTGCGGTAACTTTACGATGATGGATGAGTTTAAACAGTAACTGTTAATTCAAATTGATTTTTATTGCCGAGGCCAATGCACCAACACGATAGCATTAACGGGATATCGGTATAACCATCGGTTTTAACAGAAAAGTTATAAAAACTTGCTGCTGCTTGCGGCTTCGCACGCGTGTGGCCTGCCTAAAAAGTAGTCTATAATAATAATGCCGGAGATTTACCACAGCGCCATCTAGATTCAATGCTTTTTTTGTAAATATGTAATTACATACTATACATATAACTTCTAAAACTATCAATGTTTTGAACCTAATTTTCACTCAAAATGGGATATTTACCATGATATATGAGTTTTTCTGCTTCCCGATATTTCGGCACAGTTGCATTATCTGATAAACTGAAGTCTTTGCTGGTGGGTGTTATTGGAAGACAAAACGTTCTACCCTCTTTCTCAGTCTTTTACTGCGAAGTACGGGTAATGTTATACTATACAATACATAGTCTATGTCCGTCCGCAAGATACAATCTATAGCCTTATCAATAATTTATAATTTCATCCAAATACGGTTATACAGTCACAGTTATTGCTGTTGCTGATTGTATTTGTACCTAACAAGTTGCAACAGTCACCATACTCTTATTATCATTACGGTTATTACAGACGCTATCCCCTGTCAATTACTTAACTAACAACCACCTACGAGATATTAGTGTATAAAAAGTGTATTTGTATTGTACAGCAATAAACGCGCAGTTCACGCCTATTGCTAACGTTATCGAGTGTAACGTAATGAGGGACCTGTTTAGTCGTTTAGCCAACCAAAAGGTAACAAACAAACACATTTCACATCATTTTAATATGGATATCTGTGAATCAAATAGCTCTTAAACGGTTGGTTAGTGGGTTGGCGAATGCTTTGTAGATATTAGCAAGTTTAGAGTGAATGGAAGGATAACATGAATTGAAATAAGATAATTTATCTCCGTGGCCTAGTTTCGCTTGTGACGACGTATTACTTTTAATTTTGATTACATTCCTTTTTATTGTTTTATTGTCTTGTGCCAAGATATTCAGGTTTATTGTTAAAAGTAATAAAATATTCGTAGATAGGTATAATTAAATTGATTAAGTACTTAGTGATTTATGAGGATCGGTAGTGTTTTTTTATTTTTTATTATACTGTTCCTTAGACAGTATATTTGCAGGCAAGTAAGTATTTTATTACTTAATTAACAAAAACATTATGACTAATTATTTTCTGCTACTCAAAATCTTTAAGTAATAAAAAATATTTTAAAACAAACTTCGAGCTTTTTTCTGTCTAATCATAAACGTCATTGACAGGTAATGTCAATATTTTGAATGGCTCCGTGATGCATATCTTTATCCTGTCCTTTTATTTATTACATAGAACTAGGTTTAAAAAACATAGACATTTACAGGAATCAAAGCTTTGACTGACTCATGTACATTAAAGACAATGCACAACACCCCTGGTCGTAGAAATTTGAAATTAGGAGTGGTGTTTAGTGTAGACACGCTCCTAAAAAAATCTTGAAATTGAACACATAGGTGTTTAATATTAAGATATTTTTTTTACAATAACAAAGTTTTAGTCCAATTATTTACAATCCTAGATTCGTCGAGGTTTTTTTTCTTCTATAAGTTACGCTAGTACTTGCTTATATTATTTTTACCTCCTTCAATTGAATAGTTTAGTTAGTTGCACTGTAATGTTTGTAGAGGATTAAATAATAGGCAGTTGAGTTATCTATATATCGTTTTAAACAGTCCTTAGAGATTTGATATTATTTTATACATTTCTGTAAATAAATATATTTTATATTTATAATAATAGACTGGCCACATCTTGCGTAAGCCCGTCCCGTCACGGCGCCCGCGCAGTGCACAATGTTAAACAATGGATTATGACGAGATTCGACGATAAACGTTTAGATTTACGACTTCTGAGGTCGAGGAACTTAGGTCCCTGAAGAATTATACAACTAGGTAGATACTTGGATTATCTACATCATTATTATGATTTTTTACTGTTTAAAAACGGTTTAAAACTGTTTTAAGGCGACCTCTGTAGTGCAGTGGGCGAGGACCCGACAGACACAGAATGTTGCAAGCGAGACAAAATCTTAGTATGATATGCAATTTTTTGTCTCGGGCTTAGGTGTTTTTCTATTTATAATATTTATTTACAAAAAAGTATATAAGTAGCATATTAGTCATGTGGGTCCCATAACTCACATCTCCTCATGAACTAGAAAAGAGCTGATCTCTGAAATGGCTGAAAAGATTTTCTTAAATCAATAATATGAATAATCTCGATCTAGTCATCTTTAAACAACAAAACTAAATCAAAATCCGTGCATGTGTTTAGGAGTTACGATGTCACAGACGAAAATTATGATCATAATAAGGTATATTTATATTTATAAAAACACTATTTTAAAAACAGAAAAGGCGGGGGAATGTTATTCCAGCACTAGGTTGCTTTGTACCGAAAACTGCCCCAAAACGCAACCGTTTTGTAAGTGCGCTTCGGAAGCTCCTTTCGAGCAATTGACGCAGTGGGCTAAGGTCCGGCTGAGGCGCAGAAAGTTGCGAATTTGATTCTCGCCGCGGGACAAATGTTTGTATGATCTGCAAGTATTTGTCTCGGGTCTGGGTGTTTCTATGTATATTAAGTATGTAATAAAAAAAAGTATATAAGTAATATAGCAGCCATGTGGGTACCACATGGCTGTGGATAACACAAGCTCTGCTTACTTTGGGGCCAGATGATGCTGTGTGAAATGTCCGTTATTTATATTTGTATTATTTATTATTATTATTGGTGCACGACCGGATTTGACCTATATTATTATTGCCCTACGACCTCAAGGTCGGCAGGCGGAGTCATTACCACAACCCTAGGAGAGAATCGAATCCTCAACTTACAGTCCAGAAGGCAGAGCTGCTACCAACTGCGCTGACAGGCCAGTCAAACAAACAAACAAACGACTCATCTTTACAAACAATCGGTCTTGCTTATAAACGCCTCTTAACTTTTTCTTCTTCTTCGTTAATTGCATGTGTCATAATTATATCAATTTTGCCAATGTCAAGTTGATTATAAAGTCTTAGTCGGTTGTCGATGGTCATGTCTATTCTAAACGTCATCGCGGAATGGCTGTCTAGAACTTTTACGGATTCCTCGACGTTCAAATCACATTACCCTAATACACTTTTAATTAAATTGTCCATACTTATGCTATGAAGTCACAAGTTATTGATTAAAATTCCACTAAGTTTACTGAATAAAGCATGCATTAGCAAGAGATAAAATAATTTAATTTGAAGTGCTATGTTACTTTATGAAATGACAAACGAAGAATCGCCTCTCAATGTGAACACTGCTTAAGATTCGTTGTCACTATTTATCACTATCTTACAAAAAGGGATGGCACTATTTTAACAGTGATTAGCTTATGACAATGTTGAGAGATGTTTCTAGTAACGCCGTATATATGTTTTTATCGTAAGAGTGAGATGGCATATGAGATGTCTCGATACCCTCAGCTCCTGCTGGCAAGGTGTGGTCAGGACTGCCACGCCCACCCCATCGATTTTAGGACATAAATTATTCATAATTCTCGTATTATGATGTCCTTTGGTGAATCTGACATGTATTACGTAGGTTATAAGTAATCTTAAAGTAACATATCTGGAATAAAATTAAGCCTAATTTCTTGGTTCTTTGGTAGATAATTGTAGGAAATCTTTTCGTAGCAAAAACGAGGATAACTATTTTGTCTGGCTTCACAGAATAGTTGATAGTAGCTTTGCGGTCTACGCTGTATTTTGTGGGCTCGAACCTACCCCTAACAAACCTCTATGTTCTATGTCTGGGTGTTACAAAGTATTTATATGTATGTATTTACA
This sequence comes from Lampropteryx suffumata, assembly GCA_948098915.1. Classification (NCBI taxonomy): domain Eukaryota; kingdom Metazoa; phylum Arthropoda; class Insecta; order Lepidoptera; family Geometridae; genus Lampropteryx; species Lampropteryx suffumata. The sequence goes on along the minus strand of OX402568.1, from coordinate 1,170,008 downwards.
ATTTATGTATATAAATACTATATCAGTCATCTGGTCACTATAATACAAGCCATACCGACTTAGTTTAGGGCTAGATGTTGTTGTGTCAATTTATCCAGCTATTGTTTTTTAAGGAAACCTCGAAACCTTGAAAGGAAAAAACTGAACCCTTAAGGATCACTTTGTTGTCCGTCTGTTCGTCCGCCTTTTTCTCAAGAACGCGTGGAGGTATCAGGCTGAAATTTAAATCAAATACTCAGGTCTTCTGTCCCTTAAAGCTGTGAAAAAATTAAACTTCTAAGCAAACGCAATCAAAAGATACAGCCGTTTACGCCCAAAACCTACAGTGTACTTCCCGTGAACTCAGAATCTTGAAATTTGGTACGAAGCAACGTCTTATATCTCAGATATAGGCGAAATCCGTTAATTTTTGGTTACAATCATGTAATAAAAATATTTTTAATAATTTTAAACTAAGTTTAAAATTATAAATTGTAAGTCTTACTACCCCTTTCTTGAGATCTAGAATAACATTTTTTTGCAATAAAAATACCAAAACTATGACTCGATTGTCGTGATGGGTGAATTTTTGCTTATATACCTACAGGTTTGTACGGAACACTCGGTGCGCGAGCCCAACTCGCACTTGGCCGGTTTTTTTTTTAATTATATGATAATGGAGCAATGGAGCGCGCTGTGCTCGGAATATCACATATCCAATGTCGAAATTAGATGTCGAACCAAAGTCGTGGACGTGGGTATGCAGATCGCCACTTGGCAAGAACGGGAGATGGACAAAGGCGGTTACGCAATGGCGGCCAAGGGATGCTCAACGGCCAAGAGGCAGACCATCCGCCCGATGGTCGAACGATATAGTCAGCGTTGTCGGGAACCACTCTGGATGAGACTTGCTAGGGACCGGAAAGAGAGGCATAATAAAAGGGAGGCCTATACCCAGCAATCGGGTGCAATCGGGCTGAATGATGATGATGATATGATAATGAAAATAATAATTAATGTAATAGGAAGCACAAAATTATTACGAAAAATTGTATGCTTTGACCCCGTCATTCGTGTAGCTAAGTGTTTCCGTGTCTAAAAGAACAAATAGCATTAAAACATTTGATATACAATATTCAATGTAATATCAAGGTCCGTTTTAATCGTCTTCTTACATGCTAGTGAATGTAGGTGCCGGTTTCTCCTAACCCCAGGTCAAGAAATATCCGGCAACAAACTCGTCCGGTCGTAACACTTTGTATGATTCTTGCTAATTTTGTTACGGATGTCGAGTCCAGTTGGAGCAGATTCATCTCAAGCTTTTTAACCGACTTCATCAAACAGGAGGAGGTTCAATTCGTCGGTTTTTTTATGTATGTTCACCGATTACACGAAATCGCCTGAACCGATTTGGAAAATTCTTTTTTTTTTTCGAGTATACTTCAGAGGTGGTGGTGGATAACATTTAAATTTTATCAAAATCAGTCGTGCTGAAAAATCTACGAAAATCAAAAAATTGTATACACCGATGTTTTCGTGTACTTCGATACCTCGCTTCATTGGAGCGGTGCGTTTATTTGGCCTACCCATATTATATATATACAAAATACATCTACTTTCCAATAAAAATGTATTATAGGCTCAAATTTCATTTAATGAAGTCGGTTTTCTTTTTAGTTTTTAAAACGTTTTTATTTGTATTCTAAATAATTTGTTATCTTATAATCAGTTTTTTTATTTGCTAAGCGACAAATGTCTGTCGCATGATATTTGTTATCTATGGTATTCAGTTTTTAATATAACCCTTACATATATCTAAAGTGGCGTTAAAGTAGGTATGCTCTGTCCTTTTGCATTTTAATATTAATGAATATAGAAAGCAATAGATTTAAACATTCTCATTAGCTAAAGCGCGATTATAACATAGACCCGTAGAGTCTTGTAATAAAGAGTGATATGGCGTACTTAAACCAATTTGAATTCACATTTTGTATGTAATATTAGATACGCCAATTTAAATGTATAAACACACCATGTCGTGACTGAGTTAGATAGTGGTAAATAGTTATTTCAATTATATAAGTTAAATTGTAGTATAATTGACACATCGTGCGAGAATGTTAATAAGGTGTCTATGTCGTGTCAAAATAACAGAAAATTATTAAACTAAATACGTTTTAAAAACTGAAAAGAAAACTGACTTCATTAAATAAAATATGAGCCAACAAAAATATAACTGAATTGGACCTTTATGAAGTTGATTAAAAAGTTTTTATTTTACGCTTTTTAGTACTTTTAGTTCAAAATTGGTTAACACGACTGGAAAGTCACAGGAAATCAAATAACGTAATTTCGTTTACTTGGATGACATTTTTAGCTAATGAACGGATTTTGATAAAACTTCTATGGGACCAATCGGATAGTAAGTATATCCTTTCGAATAAAATATTTTTTTCTTAAATCCGTTCATATATCACGAAGTTATGAGGGAACAAATATTAAAAAAAAACAACTGAATTGAGAACCCTCTCCTTTTTTGAAGTAATTTAAAAACGCGATAGCTCACATAATCACAATGATCATTCAATTTAATAATTATATGCTGCTCGTGACTTCGCACGCGTGGTCTATGCCCTTTTTCAAGATAGACTATTTTCTTACTAAATTATATCGAAATCCGTTCAGCTGTCTAGACGTGGAAACGTAACGAATAAACTAACAGACAGACAGACAAAACAGACAGAGACACAAATTTATCATATTAAAAGTGAAATAAGTTTATTTTAACACACACGCACACACAGATAAAAATAACACAGAATTGTAGGTACAATCAAAAGGACAAAAACAAAAATAAAATATCCTTTGAAATGAGGAGTATGTGTACCTACCCTGCACCAACCAAGTCAATCTCAGCTCTCAGTCGTGCGTGCTACTTCACAAAATAACGCTGGTTTTCTGCCTGCGCCGACCAAACATTAGTATGAATGTGTTCATTAAATAGATGGACAAATATTCAGTACTATTCCGCCAATCTATTCCCAATGAGTAGGTAAGACACGATGCAGACGCATGCACCTCCCGCCCGCCTAATTATTTAGTACTAATAGTACAGAATAGTACTAAATATTTGTCCATCTATTTAATGTTTTGTAATGGATTTCCGCAGTCACACCTGAATCAATTATCTATATGAATGTGTGGTTGATACTGTTTTTTATAGCACATAATATTTTAAATTTAAAAGGTTATTTCTAATCCGAGAGCAAAACCACAGCTGGATGCTAGTATTTCATAAAAAAATATATTAAACTAAATCCTTAAACATGTGAACAAAAAACTCCAACATTTTTGAAAATTTATTTTTTAACTTTACACGTCTAAATGGCTGAACGGATCTTGATGAAATTTGGTAAGAAAATAGATAGTTTATTGGGGAAGGACGTTTATTACGTGGGTATAATAAACGCGCAACCGCGAGCAGCAGTTAATACTTATATATCACCAAATTTTGTTACAACTTTTGTTTGAAATATTTTGCATATTCATCAAACCTAGCACTAAAACCTGACTTTCCCTATTACAGAAAAGCTCCGGCTATCCCTCTGCGTGGGGTGCGGCGGCCAGATCCACGACCAGTACATCCTGAGGGTAGCTCCCGATCTGGAGTGGCACGCAGCCTGTCTGAAGTGCCAGGAATGCAGACAGTACCTGGACGAGTCGTGCACTTGCTTCGTGAGGGATGGAAAGACTTACTGCAAGAGAGATTATACTAGGTACTTATAAATAAAGAACTTTTCTAGAGGTCGAGAAAACGATGAACAATGTGCAAAACCGAGATAATAATCGTGCAAACCCTACTCTTAGTCACGTCGTTTCCACTCTTGTACTTCTTCTTCTTTTCTTGCTATAATGACATCTGTCTTGTTGACAATTTTGCCAGTGTCATCAAGTGTTTTTTTTATTTTTATAAGTATAATATATAATAATAATAATAATATTGCCGAACATTTCACACAACATCATTGGGCCCCAAAGTAAGCAGAGCTTGTGTTATGGGTACCACATGACTGATATACTACCTACTTATATACTTTTTTTTTTTGTAAATACATACATATTATACATAGAAACACCCAGACCCGAGACAAATACTTGCAGATCATACAAACATTTGTCCCGCGGCGGGTATCGAACCCGCAACCTTTTGGGTCTCAGCCGGCCTTTAGCCCACTGCGTCACAGAGGTCGTCAAAAAGTAAACATTTATTTACAAAAATTATTACAGAAATGTACAGAATAATATTATTCTGTAGGTCTATAACTATTTTATAAGAAATGCATGTGAAACAGTTGAGCTATCTAAGGACCGTTTAAATCGATCTATAGATAGCTCAACTGATCCAGATCATTGCCAGAAAGCAGCGTTCCCAAGATACTGGCGGCATTGCCACGTTGAATGGCAATGCTAATACGCCACGCAATATGTTGTATATACAGATTGGGTCACGCAATGTATATACCAGACGCCGTGAGATAATTTTGAAAACGCGATGGGCTCTAAGAGTCATTGTTTGATAATAAAGTCTAAGTCGATCGTCATTTGTCTATTCTAAACGTCATCCGTCTAGAACTTTCTCGGGATTCCTCGTCGTTCAAATCACATTGCAACATAATACACTTATAATTCAATTGTCCATACTTATCCTATGTAGTCACAATTTATAGATTAAAATACCGCTAAGATTACTAAATAAAACATAAATAATTTAGAAGTGCTATGTTATTTCTTGAAATGACAAACAAAGAATCTTGACGACCTCTGTGGCGCAGTGGGCTAAGATCTGGCTGAGACGCAGAAGGTTGCGGGTTCGATTCCCGCCGCAGGATAAATGTTTGTATGATCTGCAAGTATTTGTCTCGGGTCTGGGTGTTTCTATGTATAATATGTATATATTAGCAAAAAATAAAAAGTATATAAGTAGTGTATCAGTCATGTGGTACCCATAACACAAGCTCTGCTTACTTTGGGGCCAGATGATGCTGTGTGAAATGTCCGGCATTATTTATTTTTTTATTTATTTAATCCCGACACTTCTTTTTCTCCTATAATGACATCTGTCTTCTTGGGAATATTATCAATGTCAAGTGATTATGTTTTGTTATATTAAAGACGATCGACGTCATTTTCCTGTTCTGAAAAACACAGCGGATGACCTATATTTCCTATTTTAACTCCTACTACTTTTAACACCTTTTACTCTTGAATAAGTTCAGTAAGTTCTTGATAGTCAAGCTACAAAATTTATATAAAATATTTAATTTCTCAAGCTTTTTCTTTCTTTTATAAGAAACTATGACAGCACCAAATTAGCTTACTGCCGCTTTCAAACTGAGTTCATCAACATTATAACCCTTTGCTTACACAAGTTTAAAAAAAAATCATAACCGAACGTCAATCACTATAGCATCTCGGCGCCACTTTTTATACACAGACACCAAAGATAAATTCACTAAAATAACGCGCATAATGTTTACCTTTTCACCCTTCCATTTCTCGCGGCCAAAATATAGAATTACACGAATGCAAATATACTTTCAACTATCCGTCTTCCAAAAACAACTTACCCACACGCTCTGCCATCCGACGTTAGATCCAATATCAACGGCATTAAAGTTTTAAATTGCATGTACAATCGACAAGCCGCGCTTGTCACTCTATACTGTGATGTGCCGAAGAGAAAATAAACTGAGTTTGACTGAGCATTATGTATTTTGGCGCCAAAACAAACGTCAGTCTGACAGCGCGGCGGGCGGCGGGAACCCGATATGTCTATGGTATGTTTGTTTCCGTTTACACCGGTCCGGATAAGCGGGTTTTAGATTACATTTTTATTTTTCTGTATTAGTTTTCGGCAAACTTTGTCTTTGTTGATATCGACGGCTTTTTATTCATTTTTGATGTTCCATCCGGTTTCTGGGCTAAAATATATATGGTAGTTTTACTTTCTATTCTGGGTTTTTTTTATTTTTGTATCAATATCATTTTTTTATCATCGTCTTATCGTCGCCTGGTGGTAAGCGACGATGCGGCCGACGATGGGGCACGAAGGTCTAAGACATTCGCTCTTGACTTGCTCTTGAGATGTCTTGATGTCTATCTTTCCTGAAAACTACAATCTGGGTCTCTGGGACGGCAAAGTATTCCAATACTTGGCTGTACCACGCTGTACACATTATAAATGTGGAAGCAATACGCTTTGTTCTAGAGGGTGGTAGACAGACAAGGTATAGATGGTACTGAGCGATACGTCTGCTTGTCCTGTTGTGAAAGGTACAGCTAATTCAGACGTGACTTTGTGGAAATCTATACAAAACATTGAATTAGTAGACGAATATCTAGGTACTCCTCAATCTATTCGAATGAGTTAGAAATAAAAGAAATAAGACACGTGTTTGGCCTCCACGAGGGGAGTTCCGATCCTGCTAATAATAAATAAATAAATAATGCTGGACATTTCACACAGCATCATCTGGCCCCAAAGTAAGCAGAGCTGGTGTTATGAAAACCATATGACTTATTTACTACTTATATACTCTTTTTTTGTTGTAATTAATATACATAGTTGTAATTTATACATAGAAAGAAACACTAAGGCCCGAGACAAATACTTGCAGATTATAGAAACATTTGTCCTGCGGTGGGAATGGAACCCGCAACCTTATGTGTCTCCTGTAAACCGGGCCTTAGCCCACTGCGCCACAGAGGTCGTCAAGTCTGCAGAGAAGATCGTTACGAGAGATGCTGTTTGGAGTGTTGGTGTTTCTTGTGCGGATCAATTAAATAGATTGGCGGGATAGTATTAGATACTCTACCTATTCAATGTATTCTAAATATACATAAGTAGGTAACTTGTAGACAAGTATTTAAATAAAGTTTATTTATGCACATTAAGCGGTAGGTCTATAACAGCCGTAATACCATGACTGAAGCTCGTGGAGAGCCGGTAACTCAAGTTATATAAAAAAAGCTACCAATTAATAAAGAAAGAGAAAATCATAATTTGAAATACACTTAAAAAGAAGAAAGAAAGAAGTAATACATAAAATAAGAGAGCACTGAAAGCGAGTGGGTGTAGGTACTAATAATGTTAACCTGTAGTGTCCCACTGCTGGGCAAAGGTCTCCCCCTTTAACTTCCACTGTTTGCGCTCCAAGGCCACAGTTTGCCAATTTGGCTCGAATGCATCTAGATCGTCTCGCCATCTTTTCTGCGTCTGCCGCGTCGTCTCCGACCATCGGGCACCCACTGAGTGACGAGCCAAAGCTCGTCTCGACAAAAGATGAAAGAAAATGAAAGATGTGACTCGAATGCATTCAGAACGTTGGGCAAACCCAACGTTCTGAATGCATTCGAGTCACATGCCCTGCCCAGTCCCATTTCAAACATGCAGTCCTCGTACCTACATCCGCTATGCCCGTTTTCGATCGGATTTCAGTATTTCGAACCCTATCGGTTCTTTTAATTCCCAAAACACTGCGCTCCATAGCTCTCTGGCAAATTAATTACTCAATCAAAATACAAAATAATATAATTAAAACTATTATTTCTGAATATGAAATTCTATTTTCTATTTCTTCAGAACGGTACAAAAATAAACGAACTCCGAAACTGTTTCTTCAAAACATCCTGAAAATCACATCCTGAATTAAAAGTCTTCTTTAAACGAAGGAAGATAATATCCTGTATTTGTCTCATTGTTTCCGATTGCTTCAATTATTTTCTTTTCTCAAGTTTTTAATACTTCTAATTTTATCGTTTCTGTGTTCATTAACTGCTATTTGTGGTAATGTATACATTTGTATCCTCGCCCCTTTACTCCGAAATGTATCTATAGAACATTATTTATGAGTAGAGTGATCATGTAGAGATTCCTTGGTCATTATTTTATTAAACACAAATCCATTATCTAAACTAATATTATGAAAAGACATAATAATCATACATTTATTTATTAACAGAAATAATTACTTACAGAAATATACAATAGTATAAAACACACGTCAAACAGTTGAGCTATTTAAGGATCATTTAAAACGTTCTAAAGATACATAGCTTAACTGATCCAGATCACTGCCAGAAGGCAGCGTCAAGACACTGGCCAGTCTTGAATGGCAATTTTAATACGCTGGATCAGAAAGGAGCCAGCTCTTGGGTCTCGCAAGGTTTCTACCAGATGCCGTGTAATAATTTTGAAAACGCGGTGTATTCTGCAGAATTGAGGCCCAGGACGAGTTTCTTGTCAATTCTTCTCGGACTTGGGTTTGAAGGAATTGGCACCAACATTTTTAATTAATAGGTCTTATTTATTACAATGTTAACAACAAATTCATTCATTCATTCATTACGTTTATTTCAGACAATAATATTATAAATTCGTTACAGAAAATAATTAAAGTTTCCATATTAGATTATAATTAAAATTAAATTACCCTAACTATCGCACACTGGTCAAGAGAGCACAATATACACTCTTGTCCAGTGTTCCATAAAGAAACAGTCAGTGTCCAGCCTCTGGGCAATGAGCTGTAGGTAGCTGTTGGAGCTGTCGCGCACCCGTCGCATCAGGGACGCAGATCTTTTGCGCATTATCGCCGCGAATCCGTCTACTCGTGCGTGTGAGTCAGCAAACATTCCTGACGAGTTGCAGAAGCGCGGCAGCCCCATCAGCACCCTGAACGAGTTGTTGTACTGGATCCGCAGGGCATTCCAAGACTTTTTGGTGTGGTTGACCCAAAAACCTACAACCAGCATGTTCGCTCTAATGGATAACGCCCTGCGTTCCCTGTCCATGTCCATATCATCTTTAAGAGACTCGGTTACCCAATGGCCCAAATACTTAAAGCAAGCTACTCTCTTCAGCTCTCTGCCGTTCAGGATTACCGGCGGGATGGTGGTATATGTTTTAGAGCCTGATTTAATGACCATTAATTCACTTTTACTTGCATTGTATCTGAGCCCGTGAGCCTCCGCATATCTCTCACAGATCCCGAGCAGTTTTCTGAGAGCACTGGTTGATGGGCTCAGCAGCACCATATCATCGGCGTAGCTAATGTTATTGACCAAGACACCATCAATAGAGCAGCCGACCTGAGTGCCGCTGATCTCACGAATCAGACGGTCTGTATATAGGTTGAAAAGTCGGGGCGAACCCGCTCTATCGCACCCCACATTCCAACCCGTACACAAATAAACTGTTATCTATACTTCCATATTAAATTATTAATTCGAAAGTGATCCCATCTAGATTAAATTTTGCAAGGAGATAGATTGTATCTCGAGGAAGGACCAAAGCAACTTTTTTTGTAAGTACACGAATGCGAAACCGCGGACATCAGCTTGTATAATAAGCCCAATTATTATTCGAATAATTGTGACTTGATATCTTGATTTTTAATAATGTCACATTATGATAAAATATGAGGTATTATCTCTATAGCAATATCTGTACTTAAATTACCTAAGCAAAAAACACCGAAAAGAAATTGCAGGGTTATTACGTAAATCTAGCACTGTCTGTGAATTCTTGTCGCGAATGAGCGAAAATACACATAACGGAGATATTAACGAATAAAAAGTCTGTTTGAAAGCAATGATCGCGCGATTCACGTTGCAAACTACGTAAATAAGGAAAGGATGTTTTTTGGTTTGATAATTCAGGGAAACCCCCTGAAATAATCTATACTAATATTAAAAATGTGAAAGTAACTCTGTCTGTCTGTCTGTTTGTTACGTTTTCACGCCTAAAGCATGTGCTACACGGTTTGAAACCACAGTTTCTACCAAGGTGACCATGCTAAAAACGTATGTTTCAAACCGTGTAGATAGTGGTTTCAAACCAAATTTCGCATGAGCTTTAAACGCCCTTGGTAGACAGGCTTGCCCAGCAAACCACTGGCAGAAAACTCTAAAACTCGTTTCAAACCGTCTAGCCGCTTGTTTAAAACCACGCGTACCACAGTTGCGCCGCTGCACGCATCGAGCGCGGCCGTATTGCGTGCACGCACATGCAGAACATGCAGTCATGCAAAAAAGCGCTAGGACCAGGACGAGTTTCTCGCCAGTTCTTCTCGGGCTTGGGTTAGGAGGAATTGGCACCTAAATTCACCTAGTATGTAAGACGATTCAAAGTGATCCTTGTGATTGTTTTGAATAAGGTATCTTTTGTCTTTTGACTTTGACTTTGAACCGATTTTGATAAATTTTAATATAGAGATAGATGGGACCTTGGAGAAGGACATAGGCTACTTTTTATGTACGTTCTACGCGTGCAAAGCCAGGGGCAGCAGCTAGTATATTATATATATAGGACCTAGTATCTGTAACTTTTATTTACATCTTATCTTAAAATCACACATTAATGTGTTGTTTAAATATGTTGCCGTCTTTATTAATTGATATTAGTATGACAAGGACAAACATATTTACTAGACTACATGTTATCTTCAAAGGTACAACGCTGGCAGAGCCGCGTGCAGCAGCAAAGTCAATGTCAAAACGTCTTACATACTAGGTGAATTTAGGTGCCAAATCCTCCTAACCCAAGCCCGAGAAGAACTGGCAAGAAACTCGTCCTGGTGCTAGCGCATTTTTAGATGATCCATCTTATACGAAATAGACCTTTACTACGAAAAAGTAATACAAGAGAGTTTATACATTTCAAATGTGTCAGTTAAATGTCTGAGGGCAGAGCAACATGAGGCCATGCATTCTTAACAATAATATAGTTATTTTTATTATAATATTCTAATGATTATGATCAAAAATAATGCACAGATTTTTTGACAGCATTTATTCAGAACTGTCAGAAAACCATTGCTTCGTTTCAGTTTTGGTCTAGAATAAGGTAGAAATAAGAAGGATAATGCAATGTATTCAACCCCTGACGTGTATACGAGTTGTGACCCGACAATTAGCGAAATCGGATACCTATGGCTGGTATTGGGTGCCACCGTCACGGCTATTTACAGACAGACAGACAAATAAATAACAGGAAATGTTGCCTAGAGATAGACAAGACCATTTTACGTAGATTAGTAAATTTATTTATTTATTACGATCTCCTGCCTGCGGGTTCGAACGTGTGGCACCTAAACAAAAATTAGCCTCTGTCCGTCGCTAAAATAAATTCCTAAATTCCGTTCCTATTTATCCCTTTATCGAATTTCATCAAGATCTGTTCAACTGATTAGCTGTGAAAAGGAAAGTCTTAATAAAAAAAATAGTCTGTAGGTAGTAGGTAGATTAGGTAGGTACCTAATATCTAGTAGAGTTCGTTTTAAGATGTGGCCTAACTTACTTTTTCCGTAAAGGTTTGGGCAAACAGCAGGGCTATTACGAGTTTCTGAATAGAGGCGAGTCACTTCGACTGATCGAGGTCACTCGCTCAAAATCAACGATCACTCTGTTACAGTTCAGTGTGACAGTCGCTAGGGGGCGCCTATTGCATTTTCATATCAAATGATTACGTTTTAAAACTAAAAAGAAAACCGACTTCATTGGATACGATTTGAGACCATAAAATTATTTTATTTTGAAATTTTTTGTGGAAAGTAGATGTATTTTGTTTATATATAACATGGGTAGACCAACTAAACGCACTGCTCTGCACCTCCTTTTTTGAAGTCGCTTAAAACGGAAGCATCTGCAATCTGAGATTAGTTGACTCGCTTCATATAATGTGAAAGACTACTCAGAACGCGTTTCTTATGGCGCAATTAGGCTATGATTCTAGATACATAAAAGAATATGCTATTTAGATTTTGTAATAAACGGTAAATAACTAGTCAGAACGCGTTTCTCTTGTCGCACCTAAGCTAATATATCTACTAGATACATAAAACAATGTTCTATAATAATTTTGCGGTGTTTTTGAAAAGCAAATATGCCAAATTTTTATCAGTATTAGATTTGCAGTAAATAAGATTTTTATGACCGGTAATAATCAAAGAAAAAATTAGCTATCTTATCTTTGCGTCAAATTATCTGAATCCGTAAACATAAAATCGAAGATTACGCCATCATGATCTAATCAAGATAGTCAGCTATATAAAAATTATTGTATACCTACTTATTCTGTAATTATTTTGAAATAAACCAGAAATAACAAATAAAAGTAGTAAATAATCTGTATAATAAACAAACATCTCTTAATCGAAGTGAGCACTTTAACATTAAATTTTGCGGTTTGCGGGTTATATTCTCGTCGCGGGACTAATGTTTCCTGATCTGCAAGTATTTGTGTCGGGTCTGGGTATTTTTTTATGTATAATATGTATGTATTTACAAAAAAGGAGTAATATAAGTAGTATATCAGTCATGTGGTACCCATAACACAAGCTCTGCTTACTTTGGGGCTAGATGACGGGGCTATGTTAAATGTCCGACATTGCTGGCAATTCTGTTGTTTCGCTGGACTAGCTAATATTATCTAAAATATGGACAACCTTATTTTGCTACTGATAAAGCTCAAATTAGAGTACCCACTTTAAATCACAGTTCTTAAATAAGTTAAAATTATTTTTTGTTTGATTACTATAATTTTTATTCCAATTAATTTCTTTATTGAAAATAATGTATAGAGGTGTTAATAAAAACTGCGAAAAATAACCACAGCTAAAACACGTCAGTTATACATTAATTTAGGAAGTGTCACTAAAAATGTTACTCTACTTCAGGCTTTAATGCAAACAAAATAAGATCGTTTATGTTTTAGGAAATTTTAGTTACTCTAGCGATACAACTGAATTGAGCCCTATCTATTTATGTTTACGAATCGCTAAGACGGTTATCCTGTTACTCATATCCGTATCGATTAGCGCCCCTAGCGATTCACCAAGTAAACCTAAACTTAAATTGAGAAACCTAATAAACTCCTAATCAGCCCTCAGTCTACACAAATTTTAAATCGATCTAGGTATTACTGTCACCAAATCTACCTACTCCTAAAATAAAATATTTTATAATATCATTGTGTAAAAATAGTACCTAATTTATATAAAATAACCGAACATTTATTTTATTTGACTACAATTGATCTCTTGCTTATAAACCAAATTGCAAATGCCTACTTTCATAATAGGTGGGTTATACACCTATACTAACATTCAATAGGTGAAAGGCCTCTCGACTGGCATCTCAGTTCAATTGGTAGTAGCTCTGATTTCTGCACTGTAGGTTGAAGGTTCGATTCTCCCAGAATTACCATTTGTGATGAACATGTGTATATGCACATCTGGGTTTACATAATATCATAAAATTTAGATAAATAAACAAATATTGTATATCAGTTATTTGGTCACCATAATACAAGCTATGCTTAGTTTGGGGCTAGATGGTGTTGTGTGCATTGTCTACCAATTATTTATTTAGGTAGCAAGCCCACAGCCGTTTAAAGCATAATTTGCCATCGCCGTTACTATAATACGGCTCGTATGTTACCTTACAGCGACTAACTTTGTACCCGGCATCTGAAACCCCTAATCCTACTTCACGCCCTAACCCTATCTCTACAAGTAGGTAGCTATAGGCGATGCTTTTAGCGATATTGCCGGGGGTAGGGAGTGGTTTCATCCCCTAAGTGCCGGTCGATGACCCGGGGGAGGCTTTTACGGCCGTTTTGGGCGTTGAAATGATGAATGTGCCTCAAATTTGATGTATGAAGGTGCTACTTTTGGAAATATTTAGTTTTTCTAATTTTTTTATATGTATTAAATAGATATTATTATTCCTCCTTACTCATATTACTCTGTCGTCGTCGTCATTAGTCGTCATTCACATTTGCACAAAAGGAGCCTCTGAGCTGAGTTCGAAAGAACTAGAGACACGATCAGAAAAACGAATTAAAATGTCGATAAAGATTCACAGGTCACAGATTTTGACGCCATATGAGCTATATAAGGCTTAGAAACATCGATTTAAACAACCTCGATGCTCACCATAGGCAGACTTAAAGGTAGTTATAGAGACTACAGGGACTTCTGTCTATAGCGTCTCTCATAACAACTGTCTGTCTCTCTTTGAAACGTCTAAAATACTAAGTAGGATAAATAGGTGCAAAGAAACTCGTCCTGGTCCTAGCGATTTTTTGCATGAACTAGCTTAACTTTGAAAAACGAATACTTACAAGTTAACAGTAAGTTATACTGTAAATCAGTTAACTGTATGAGGACAGAGCAACATGAGGCCATGCATTCGTATCAATAATATAGTTATTAATATTATAAGTAATACGGTTTCTTCACAAGACTGCCCGCTACAAGTTTCTTAATAGGTAGTTTAGTAGCATTTTCAGGAAGCTTATTATAGAAGCGCACCGTGTACAAAGAAAAAGTAAATAAAGGACTTATTTACTTTTTCTAGTCGAAACCTAGGGATGTATAATTTATTTTTGTTCTAGTTTGATTCTATGATAATGTATATATAATATATAATAATATATAATGTACCTGAAACACATTTAGCTGAAACACATCTCTATTATTATAAAAGTATAGAAGCTCTCAAAGACTCGCTGTTTCATTTTATAAAAGGCACGTATTGTCCTTTTTTGAAGAATACAATTACGTTTTAAAAACTAAAAAGAAACCGACTTCATTGAATGAAATTTGAGCCTATAATACATTTTTAGTGGAAAATGAATGTATTTTGTGTATATATAATATGGGTAGGCCAAATAAACGCACCGCTCCAATGAGACAGTGAGGTATCGAAGTACATGAAAACATCATCGATGTATACAATTTATAGATTTTCGTTGATTTTTCAGCTCGACAGATTTTTATAAAATTTATATGGGACCACTTGTGACCCTTTCAAACAAAAAAAATATTTTCCAAATCGGTTCAGCCGTTTTCGTGTAATCGGTTAACATACCTACATTCCGACGAATTGAGAACCTCCTCCTTTGTGATAAAGTCGGTTAAAAATCACGAACTATATTTACAGATTCATAATAACTGGGCGCTTTTACTGCATTGTTTTAGTGACATGTTTTAACAATAAAAATTATATCGTTTGTTTGTTTGTTTGCAGGTTATTTGGAACAAAATGCGATAAGTGCGGTTCGTCATTCAGTAAAAACGATTTCGTGATGCGAGCGAAAACGAAGATCTACCACATAGACTGCTTCCGGTGTTGCGCCTGCGCTAGACAACTTATACCTGGTGAGTTTTAAATAAATTAATATTGGTGGACAATGCGCACAACACAGTCTAGCCCCGAACTAAGCATGGATTGTGTTACGTGAATCAAATGATTGAATACTACACAAAATAAATATCTATGTTCATCACAAAATTGTTTGTCCTGGAAGGATGTCGAACCCAACGCAAAAGACAGAGCTGTGAGAGCAGTCATAATGTGTTAAATGATGCTTCATTTCTTTTCTCTAGATGCTGTGTTTAATTTGATGCTATTATTTGCAGGTGACGAATTCGCGTTGCGGGAAGGAGGAGATTTATACTGTAGGGAACATCATGACGTATTAGAAAAGGTGGGTTTTATATAGTTTTAATAATTTTGTAAATAATTTCCGTAAAACACACTGAAAACTTTAGCCCATTTCGTTTTAGGGCACTGAAGGGAAAAGACAAAAACGAAGCTTAGTAAGTAACACATTTTGATACTCTTGGGCTGATGAGGAAGGACCTACCATGCTTACTTTTATAGCTGGTAAAACCAGCTACCAGCTGCGTTTAGATGGGTTTAGGATCAGTAAAGTTATCGCAAATGTAATAGAACTATTATCCACTATATTCTTTATTACATAAGAATGATATATCTTTTTGAATTATCCAAATCGGACCATTACTTACGAAGATATTAAGTAATAAACATTATGCCATTCCTACCGGTAAAATTAATGTACGCGGGTGCGTGTGACGCCACTGGGACGGTGCCCTCTTACTTCACGATTCGATAACTGGCGGCGACCGTCCCTGTGACGTCACAGCTAGCGCGGCGGGTAAACTTCGCTAGTAATTTCGTCATAACTTCGTAAAATTTTGTCGTAGAACAAAAAAAATTGCATTGTATGTTAGGGATTTCTGAGCTCTATAAACCTGCATTCTCAACTATAATCGTTACGGATCCTCATTCCGTATGAGCTCGGTTTATGACGTGCTTGTCATTTTTGTAGTAACGTAATTTTGTATCTCTTTAAAATAAATTCTTTCAAAAGTCTTTTGGTTTTTTTTAAAACCATCGGTTGTGACTTACGTAATTGGCGCAGCCGGTAGGATACTTCGAAGCAGTGCGTTGTTCGTCCAGGGTCCACAAATCGGTTCCAGACGAACAGACCACTGTATTCAGAATCTACGGACACGCAACCAAGGGCACTTAGCAATCATACAAGCAATCATGAATTCCCGGTGTTTTATCACGGCAATATTATTTCGGGATCTAACAGTAGATCCCATGTTTGTTTTTAAGACAAAGTTCAAAGTCTAGTTAGTAATAGATTTTATGTTCGTTATCTTGTGAGTCCAACTAGCAGCTTCATCTAAAGTTCAGCTTTGATTGCAGAGCGCGAACACGAGTGGCAACAGCGGCAACAGCGAGTCAAACAACAACACCACACTTAGCAACAACAACTCACATCACCCGGAACTGGGCTCTATGTCAGGTAAGCCGCCACTTGTTATCTTCTATCTTCTATATAATAAAAACTAATTGCTGTTCGTTAGTCTCTAAAAGCTAAAACTCGAGAACGGCTGGACTGATTTAGCTGATTTTGGTGTTGAAATGTTTGTTGTAGTCCAGGAAAGGTTTAAACGGTGAGAAAATTTGTGGCATTGCAACGCATGCCGGGTACAGCTAGTTTCATATAAAATCGTAGCTTTTCATGCTACTAATATTGTGTAAATCTCATAATCAGTGTTAGTATTGCGAGGTATTTCAAGAAATTACAAACCGTAGATAACCATAGCGCGTTCTAATTTTTCCTGTGGCGCCATCTTGTATAAAATAATTTCTGGGCCATTTTTGCTCACATCTCACATCACAATCACATGAATTGCAAAACGTTTAGGTAATACAATTATTCGCACCCGAGTCTCTAACTCTAGCTTTATATGAATTAAAACCTCGAAAAAAAAAGTCAAAAAAAATCAAAAGATACTTTATTCAATACAATCACAAGGATCACTTTAAAACGTTATTTAATAGGTTGAGGAAAAGGTTTCTTCGCATTTTTTAAGAAAATTCAAAACATTTTTTAATATAGTTTATTTACATTTAACTAAAGTATTTAGGTACCATTTTGTTCGATAACTTTTTGCCATCTTGTAGGTAGGGACATGAACCCATTGCTATAGAAATTTTGGGACTTCTGATCAAAATACCGTGACAAGTGGTTTTGGCAGTCCTCTCGTGATGTTAACCTGACACTGCCTAAAGATTTCTGAAGAGACCGAAACAGGTGGAAATCTGAAGGTGCAAGGTCAGGGCTATACGGTGGATGCCAAACTCTTAATTTTTGCTGAGTAGCTAAAGATGTGTGAGGTCTAGCGTTATCATGATGAAAAACCACACCCCTTCCGGCCGGTTTCTCTCAACTTCTTGCTTTAATCTCATCAGTTGTTCGCAGTAGAGTTCAGAATCGATGGTCCTGCCTGGTGGTAACAGCTCATAATGAATAATGCCCTTCCAATCCCACCACACACACAGCATCACCTTGTTGCGAGTTAACCCGGGTTTCGCCACAGTCTGTGAAGCCTGACCGGCCTTTGACCACGGCCTTTTTCGCACGTTCTTGTCGTACGTGATCCACTTTTCATCACCAGTTATCAGCTTCTTCAAAAATGGTTCGGTTTCATTACATCGTAATAAAGAATCACAAATGAGTACACGGTTCATTAGGTTTCTTTCAGTGAGCTCGTGAGGTACCCAAATATCGAGCTTTTTTGTTTACCCAGTTTTTTTCAAATGCGCCAAAACAATTTTGTGGTCAATTCCCAGTTCTTCAGCTACGTCGTAACTACTGATATGCTGATCTTGCTCCACTTTTTCAAAAATGGCATCCATTTTATCCGTAATAGGGCGACCAGAGCGATGTGCATCTTTGACATCAAAATTTCCGGATTGAAAACGCTTAAACCAAATTTGTGCTACTCTCACAGACACTGCACTAGGTCCATAAACATCGAAAATTTTTTTCGAGGCTTGCGTTGCATTTTTACCTTTTTTGTAGTAAAATTTCAAAATGTATCGAATTTCTTCATTAGATTCACTCATCTTGACAGTACGAAAAACAAATAAAATCACACATTTTCCTAATTTGAATTTGGAATTATGTTCTTTAAAATTTAAACTTTAATGATACTAAAACCAGCCAGATACAAATAGTATAGCCAAAGAGATTTTATTAGAAGATCATACATACTATAATGCGAAAAGACTTTTTCCCCAACCTAATATTATTTAAACATTATTAATTCCGCTAAGATTATCTACCCAATAAAACCTGAAATAACACGAGAAAAATAAATAATAGTTTAAAAAAACGAAAAAACACGCTTTATAAAAAAACTTTTTTAGTTTTTTTAAACTATTATTTATTTTCTACTTTTTAGTTTTAGGATAACCAAGTATTTTTTTATTTTTTTAATGTTTTTTTTAAATTTTTTTTCGTCGGTCTTTGACAGGTGTGCAAAATTTGAATGAAATCTGGCCGTTTAAAGTGGGTCAAAATCGCGTCCTAAGGAGTCGGTTACATACAAACATACAAACATACTAGCATACAAACATACATACAAGTGAAGCTAATATAAAGCGTATAAAAACTAATTAATATAATTTTTAAAAATCTTCATAAAATGTCAAACGAAGAATCATTCACCCTCTTCGTCTAAAATCGCGAGTGGCTTCATATTACGTAACTTGCGACAACTAGCGGGTGTGAATTGCGCGATCACTGCTATCAAACACACTTTTTGTAATATTTCTAATGTATGCGTATTCTCTTATGGGTGGTAGGCCGAGGCTGGCTTCCATTATAAGAGTTTTACAAGTTGAGACTGATATACTCTTACGTAATAAGCCAGATCTTGATTTGAAAGGGAAAATTCATCGGTGCGTGTACGAGTTAAAATCCACGACCTTACAATCCGATCGGAAGGCAGGGCTAGCTACCACTACACATTTAGTTCTCAAGTTTGACAACCTCTGTGGCGCAGTGGGCTAAGGTCCGCAGACGCAGAAGGTTTCGGGTTCGATTCCCGCCGCGAGATAAATGTTTTGTATGATCTGCAAGTATTTGTCTCGGGTCTGGGTGTTTCTATGTAATATCTATCCAGTTAGGTAACTTATACTTAGTTTGAACAAGTTCCTAAAAGCAATTAACTTTGTTATACGCAACTTACCAAGAAGTACAAACTTAAACCAGAATATAACCGAAAAAAACTTAATTAAACGATAAAAAAACAATTGACACCTGAGCGGCGGTATCAAAAGCGGCGGGTACTTTGTCGGCCGAGTTCAAAGTGTTATCTAGTAATCACTGCATCGCGAATCGATTACTATCGATACATGAATGTAAGATAGTGATGTACCCTACCTGCTCGTATCTAACTTACAGAGAAGCTATACAGACAGTAGGTACCGACTCTACTTGTAATAATTTACTAATGTCATAATTCTATAAGTGGCCAACTACTTACTCTCTATCTTAAGTCTTGTATAGGATTCTTCGTTTTTTACTTATAGTAATATTAGCTAGTAATATTATAAACTTTCGCGTTTATAATATTACTAGCTGACCCGGCCACGCGTGGCTGTAGCTCACCCATATACGCTAATCTCTAAAATTATCAATATTTCTCTACTATATTATACTATACTATACTATACTATACTATAGTATGTATTATACATATAAACCTTCCTCTTGAATCACTTTATCTATTAAAAAACCGCATCAAAATCCGTTGCGTAGTTTTTAAGATCTAAGCATACCTACATAGGGACAGACAGACAGCGGGAAGCGACTTTGTTTTATACTATGTAATGAAGTAAGGATAAGGAAGTATGGATTTTGGTGTTTTTATTTAAATAGAGCTAGAGTTATTGACTCGGGTGGGAATAATTGAAATAAATGCTTTGTGAAAGTTAAATTATGACCATTTGACACCAGTAATAGCTAAAAATCGTTTTTGAAATGGAAATACACAGACACACATACTATAGATCGACTTGCCATTGGATTAGACGCTTCGAGACAAGGATTTTCAGTATTTTTAGTAGGCGCTCTTGAGGTCCCTTGCCGCCTCGAGACAACTCACGTGAACAGACAACAAACGGGAATTGCGCAATTACTGCAGTCAAACACACTTTCTAGATAGGCTAATATCTCTGCGTTATGCGTATTTTCGCCTGTGGGTGGTTGACAGACGGACATCAGGTAGCGGTTGGATTCCGTAATACCTACGATTTGTTTTTACGACTTTTGTTTTTATTCTCAGACATTGCTGTCATGTTGCTATTGGTGTCGCTACTTAAACTTTCACGTAATTACCTTGCTGGACTGTTTTGAGTGTATTTAAATATGATTGGATTTAAGAATAAAAATGGGAATATGATATTAATAAATTGATTTGATTGATATTAATTTAGGTTTACCTATTAATAATATTATTGGTCATCAAAAAGTATTATTTTCAGTAGGTGAGTAGGTACATCATTAAATACCATCTAGGTATACGTAGATACCTATCTAGGACTTTCGGAAACAGGCACATCACCATGATATTGATGCACGATTATTAGGATAGTGTCGACGATGTTGTACGATAAGATACTGGGCCCGGCCCGGTGTGATTTAAATGTTTACTCAAATATACTTTATTTAGATACCTCGTTACCTAGACACCTTATTAACTGAATACCTAATATAGTTTTTTTTTAAACGTGACCTGATGTTCATTTATATTTTTCAATAAACATTAAACACGTCTTCGTAAGTCAGCTAAAAAAGTCTTGAATCTACATTATTTATAAGTACTGCCCACATATGTAGATTCATACAGAATCTAATTAAGTGGTCTACAGAATTATTATTTTCAATCAAGCTAAGAGACAATTTCAACCCTTCTCATCGGGATGGTCAAAGGGTGCTAATCCCTGACCAGTGCCCGCATAATACTACTTTACACCTTCACTAATCCATGGTGTTTAGTAATTATGCACTGCATTTTTAATAGTAGGTACCTACCTACTGGGTTTGTTTCAGACTCTGGCAGTGAATCAGGCTCCCACAAAAGCGGCCGGCCACGAAACTCTGCAGCAGCCGATGGAAAACCCACGAGAGTTCGAACTGTGCTCAATGAGAAGCAGCTCCATACCCTTCGGTGATTAAAAATATTTTTAACTATAGGTACACCATCTTACCAGAAATAATCATTGTGATCATTTTGAAAACATCATTGTGTGTATCGCTTTTTTGACTTTGACATTGACGTTGACATTGGATGAATAAAAGAAATGATACTAGGCTTGAAATGCGAAGTAAACAAGATTACAACAATGGTGCCACTTTAAAAATACTACCAAAATATGGGGAAATTCTAATTATTGAACTAATGATATTGATTATTATACCCATTAAAATTATGATGACAATTACTTTTCTGTGTTGACAAAAGCCTCCTTTATATATGTTCTCTTTAAAAAATTAAAATAAATAAAAATATAAATCTACAGTACCTAAGGGTTACGGTAACGCTGTGACACTAATTAATCCGTGTCTATCTAAGTTTTTACGTATATGATTTACAGAACGTGCTACAACGCAAATCCTCGTCCAGACGCGCTGATGAAAGAACAGCTTGTGGAGATGACCGGTCTCAGCCCAAGAGTGATCCGAGTGTGGTTCCAAAACAAAAGGTGCAAAGACAAGAAGAAAACTATTCAGCTGAAGATGCAGATGCAACAGGAGAAGGTGGTAATTGATTATGTATGGTATTTTCTCAAACATTTGGTGTAGGTACTGCAAAGGGGTTATAATACATTTAAACATCCTATGGTTATCTAATCTAATTTAATTCAAATATGATTATGTTGCAAGAGTGTTTTATTTTCATACATAACATGAAATTAAGTTAGTTAGCTTAAAATCTTAAGGCACTAAGTACTTTAGAGGAAGAATATGATTTAATGGCATGAATTAGAAAAGTTTTTAATAATTTGACCTAACTGACTGTCGTTTTCAACAGGAAGGCCGTCGTCTCGGATACATGTCGATGGGAGTACCACTAGTGGCGGGGTCACCGGTGCGGCATGAGGCTAACTCTCTCGCGCTCGAGGTGACGGCATACCAACCTCCGTGGAAGGCTCTCTCGGACTTTGCCCTCCACGCAGACCTGGACAGGGCACCGCATCATAGCGCGGCGTTTCAGCAACTTGTCAATCAGGTAAACTGGTAAAACATTTGAAGTATCAAAGGAAAATCATTGACAAATTATTTTATTATAAATAGGTTATTCAGTAAACAAATACCTACACAAAAAAATTAAAAAAATGTATGTATGTACAATAATAATGATAGCAAATAAATTAATTTATATCGGTTTTTACATTACACCATATAGTGTTACCAAAATGCATAGTCTAAATGTTAGAAGTTATAATATATAATTTAATAATAAAATATAATTTGCATACAAATTTATAATAATTTAAATATTTGAAACGAAAGTCATGTTAGTTACACCGAGACCTGCAGGACCGATTTTCATGACTTTTGATTTGTTAGATTTGTCTTCGCCTTTAATATCAGAATAACTATCAAAAAATCAAAAATTTGTGAATTAAAAAAAATAAGATTAAAAGTGGCGAGTTCAGTTTGATACAACCTTTGACTATGTTTGGTTTGTTAGGGTATTACAGTTGTGCGCACATGAACAATCGTGTCATATTATAGATGCAAAGTTACGCAAAATGTTTTTTTTCTGATATATTTTCCAAATTATTAACAAAATTCATAACACATAAAAATAACATTTATTTTATTAATACTAGAATTGATTTTAGTGAGATCTACGCCATATTCAATAATTTTGCACTTTGTTTTAGAGGTTAGACCTAAATTTAATGTAGTTTTGTATTCTCATTCCAGATGCATGGCTATGATGTACCGTCCTTGCCCCCACCTCGACCGCCTCACGTCCCCGGTGAAGATAACTACGTAACATACCTTGAAAGTGACGACAGCCTCCCGCCATCACCCTAGTGTTGTATTTCCTAAACCCTACAAAGCAAAGGGTTTAAACTGACTTTTGTGTTCAAAGTTATGCTGCATTTTTAACTTTGATAAAAGAAGAAATATTGATTTCTTCAGTCGCCGTCTCACTTGTCATTTGTGTGATACTGAAAAGTGGTATTTTCAATGCGAACTATAAGTATATAGCTAGAAGAGAAGTATAACTATAATGTTTAAGTTACTCTCTAGTTTTTATTAGGGTTTCATCGGCATCATGCAGTATTTTTATCATTCAATCGACGAAAGTGCTGATATTGATTAAGACCTCTGTTTTGTAATAAAATTAAGTACGTAAGTGAATTAGATAAATTGTAAATTGTTATACCTAATTATCAAGTTTATAGTAAACCTAGTAAGTACTTACATTATACTTACAGTTTATTTGTGATTTACCATTAGTTAGTTTACTGTTAATTATTTTATTATTTACATTTTACGTGATTGTGATTATCATTGTACGAAACCATACGTATTGCTAGAACCGTTATTGGAAATATTCTTTAACTTTAAGTATTGTATTCTGCTTCAAGATCTGTCTGATTTTATGTAGGTAGGTAAGTAGGTACTTCTTGTATATAAAAATGAATGTAAAAATAATTATAATACTAGACGTAGCTTTGATTATCAAACAATCCGATGAGACACTATTGATATTGTGACTTATAACAAATAAATTGCACTTTTTTACGGATTTTTGAAGACTTCTAAGGCTAAAACTATAAATATCTAGTTTTTAATTTTTTAACGTTGTTTATTGTGAGTTCGGATGCCTATTAGTTAATTAGACCAAGTAACTATTAATAAAATACTTAATACTACCTACTTTGTATGAGTCAGTGGCCTAATTTTATGGGACAAAAATATGCATTGCAAAGCTACTCTAATAAAATGATCAATATATTTAGTACTTACTTATAGTGTAAAAAGGGTGATGTAGGTAATAGTAATGATAATCTTTGTTAAAGGTTACTAAAATGTTACTTAATTTATTCAGTTCATAGTTAAAATAATACACTGTATTTAGATTGTGAGCATTATTATTATAATTAATACAGAATGACATAATGATAAAGTTGTTTTACTTGTTTGAATGAAAAAACATAATTAAAATGGTGTCGTACGCAAAAAATAAAAAAAAAATAAAAGGTATATTAATACTAATACTAATATAATAACAAAATAAAAAGCTATTAATATAATCGTACTTAGCGAATGTGTGGATTTTATTATAAAGACAGGGTTCAAATTTACACTGAATTCGGCGCTTTTATGCCTTACAAGCAAATATATAGAATTGCCTGAACAAACGCGCTACCATCCATAGAGCACCGGGATACTCATCACGATTTCCCCTATCATTTACCCTACCATTTTATTACAATTCAATAATCAGTTAGTTTTAGATATCATACACCGGTATACCATTTAAATCTCTTCTAATAAACATTTCGTGTATATACCTTTCTGAAGTCTAATACGAGTATTTATACAATCATCTACAATGAACTTTGGACTTCTTAGTTCGTTACCTACCAACAACAATAATCATAATGTAGTTTAGTACCTATTCCTACTATACAGAGCTCTAGCCTTTAATAGGAAGCTTTAATAGTAGCCTTCATGCAAAGCAAACATGGTGTTCATGTATAATTTATTTTTCTCATGTTATTTCAAGTTTTATTAGTAGTGTTTTTTTCTAATAAAGCTAAAACTGTTGACTCGGGTGTGAATAAAACAATAAAATATTTGTGTTTTTAGAAATAGGTAGGTATAACCAATATTTTATATGAAAAGTCGCCGTTTTATTATTAAATAACATATTACCAGCGACTATTGTAATATAAAATTTTGAATGTGGGAGGGACGCCAAAATAAAAGAAATCTAAATAAAACTAATAGCTACCTAAATGTAAAAAATAGGACATGGCAGTAGAAGGATGACCTCAAACAGGTATTAGACCTGTTAAATAGGTAGGTAAATTTTCAAAAACATGTAAGGACTCGCAAATGCGGCGTTACAATATATATATATAAACAGAACGACTTTGTGACGTCTTATGTTAAACAGTCTATTCATATGACATAGGCAAAATTTGACATCAATACAGTACATAAGAAGAGAATAGAGGCTGAGATTACGTTACATTACGTCATTATGGGTTATAGAAACACGTTGTATCATGCTCATCAAAATATCACGTTATAATGACAAAAAATATGGTGCAAATCTTCTATTTATAGCTAGTAACATTATTTGATAACAAATGTCATCTGTCATGTATCTGACACTTTGTATTTGTTTTGTTATCGGAAAGGCGGGAACCTCGAAAGTGGAAAGGCGCGAACTCTCGAAATCTTTTTGTAATTTAATTGTAATTCTGTAAATATATAATCTTTTTCGTTGTAAATAAAATACAAAGCTAGTACTGGTACCGGTAAGCCATGGGGAAAAAGAGGAAGAGGTGTGAGCAGCCTCCACCTCCGGATGAAGACCGGTCGGAAGGGTCGACCTCAGACTCCGACTCGGTCGAATCTCCACAAGGGGTCAAAAAAAACAGTAAGGAAAAGGACAGGTATGAGATTTATAAAGTTCAAGGATACATACGAAAATACCCGGATAATTCCAACAAGTCGGACGGATTCATCGTATTCCTGACGCACACTGATGACGGTGTTGCTTTTAATGACCGTGACCGCTTAAAACTTTCCAAAGCATTGCGTGAACATTGCGTCTCTGGAGTTTTACATCTGAGATCAATAAATAGGTACAAGATAGGAATAACATTTGACCTATCTAACAACGCCAATGTTTTTATACAAAATAAAAAACTACTGGAACAGCTATCGCTAAAAGCCACCATCCCAGCAGGCGACACGGAGGTAACAGGTGTTCTGACATCTGTTCCTACTGAGATGTCAAATCAGCAAATTTTTTCGCTTATTGGCAGCTCCAAAAATATAATACAGGTCAGAAGATTTATGCGTAGGGTGCGAGGTGAGGGTAGTGTCTCGTTCCAGCCAACCCAAGCGGTTGCTGTTACATTCGCGTCGACTCAGCTCCCCGAATATGTATACTTGGACTCTTGGCGACATGAAGTGAAATCATACATACCCCCTGTAAAACAGTGCTTAAAGTGCATGCGGTACGGCCACATTGCTAAGTTTTGTCGCAACACAGAGGTCTGCAGCATCTGCTCCGGCACGCATAACTTCAAAAGCTGTAGTATTGAAACTAAAGATGCAAAATGCTCAAACTGCGGTGGCAATCACATCGCAATATCTGCTGCTTGCCCTATTAAAAAGCAGAAGGTAGAAGAAAATAAAATAAAATCTCGATCTGCCACATACTCAGAACTTTTCGACTCTAAGTCTTTCCCAGCATTGTCAGCTAGGACACTTGATGTACAGGTTAATAATCTCATGAAGTCTGAAGTTTTTATTAATATTTTAATAGAAACAATCACTAAAATTATAACAAACAAAGATGTCCCCATAAATTCAGGGTCTATTAGAGATACCCTAAAAAAAACTCTAAGTAACAAGTTACCTCCAACATCATAATGGATTTTTTAAATATTATTCAATGGAATGCACAAAGTCTAAACAGTAACAAACATATATTTACAAACTTCCTTTATTCAAATAACATTCATATTGCAATTATTTCTGAAACATGGTTTAAACCATACCAAACATTCAAAATAAAACATTATAACATTGAACGTAATGATTGTGGAAACAATCATAATGGTGTAGCTATTCTAATTCACAATAGTATCGCATATTCTAAAGTCAACACGTTTTTTGATGACTCACTACAAAATATTTGTATTAAAGTAACAATTAATAAGAAAGTTATGAGCATAGTCAGTTTTTATAGCCCAACAAACTGTAGTCCAGCCTTTAGTAAAAGCAAATTTGACGCACTAATCAAGTCTATTCCTGGTCCATTCATATTTGCAGGAGACTTCAATGCACATCATACCTCCTGGGGTTGCAGTTCTGACACTCCTCGTGGTAGAGATGTTTTGGAAGTGATTGACGACAATAACTTAGTTTTGTTAAATGATGGTCTGCCAACGACGATTGGTTCGTTGTCCTGGCGTCCGAACGCATTAGATTTGTCGTTGGTTTCGCCATCATTGGCGCTACATTGTGACTGGTCTGTTTATGATAGCCCAGTCGGCACAAGCTATCATCTTCCTGTAATAGTTAAAGTTTTATTGAATAACAATATCACTGGTTCGGATCCTAGTTGTCATAATTTGAGACATTTACCAATCTATCCAAATTACAAACTTACAGATTGGAAAATGTTTAGTAGTTGCATGGATAAAATGTTGGTTGATTTTATAGTGGATACTGAATGTCCGCAAGATTCCTATTTAGATTTTTGTAAAGTATTGCGTACGGCCGTTGATAGGTCTATTGTAAGCAGAAATTCTTCTGTTGTCGATGTCACTGACACTGACAGTCAACAGTCATGTGTTAATAATCCTGGTAAAAAACCTTATCTGCCTTGGTGGAATGAAAAATGTTCAGCAGCTGTTTTGAAATCCAAAGAAGCATATTTAAATTTTAAATTCAATCCAACAGAAGAAAGCTATTTGGAGTTCAAGAGACTGCGAGCTCATAAGAAACTTACAATAAAAATAGAACGACAAAAAAGCTGGGTCTCTCTTTGTGAAACTTTCAATCGATGCACTCCATTAACCGTTGTATGGAAGTTCATGCGTAAATTTAATAAATCTTACTATAAACCTATTCAATATGAAGACGACTCATGGATTTGTGATTTTTTATCCAAATATACTCCTGATTTTGTACTACCTAAATCGAAAACACTTAAATCAAATAATTTAAATTCTAATAATAGCTTTCTTGTAGACTCTTTTTCATATAGTGAATTAACTTCTGCCATTTTCTCTAGGAGGGATACTGCTTTTGGTCTTGATGGAGTTCCATTTATAATCTTTAAGAAAATGAATAGAAACTGTTTGACAATTTTTCTCCAAATTTTAAATTTACTTTGGCAAAATAATATAGTACCTCACAATTGGAAAACTGACTGTTTAGTACCAATTTTGAAACCCAATAAACCCAAATTATGCCCTGAATCTTATCGTCCTATTGCGCTCACTTCATGTGTCGGTAAAATTTTTGAGCAATTGCTAAAGCAACGTTTGGAATTTTATGTAGAACATCACAAACTTTTACCTTCCAATCAGTTCGGTTTTCGTAGAAATCGTTCTGCTCGGGAGAGTATTTGTCAATTACAACTTGATATATGTCATTCCTTGGCTGCAAACAATCATCTTGTCGCTGTTTTCTTTGACATTTCAGGCGCTTTTAATAGCGTCAATATTGAAATTCTTTGTCAAGAACTGCTATTACTAGGCATTCCTGAAAAAATTATAAATTGGATCCAATGTTTTTTCTCAGATCGAGAAGTTTTTGTAAAATACAATAAACATCTCTATGGTCCAAGATATTCTTCTGTAGGTGTATCTCAGGGTGGCATTCTGTCACCCTTAATTTTCATTTTGTATATATTTCGTTTAAATTTAATATTAGGTTCACATGTTAAAAATCTTCAATTTGCAGATGATTTGGTTGTTTATGCGTCGGGAGCAGATTTAGCTCCTGTAGCTGAAATTGTCAATGACGCATTGACAAAACTTGAAAAATACTTTTCTTATTTAGATCTTGATGTTAATTCGTCGAAGTCTAAGGTAGTGGTTTTTGGGAAAAAATCTAATAACTTGCCAGCGATTTATTATAAAAATGCACCTTTGCCAGTGTCTCTTGAAGTTAAGTTCTTGGGAGTATTATTCTCCCATAATTTATCCTGGAATAATTACTCTAAACAAATCATTTGCAAAGCTCAAAAAGCTCACAATGTAATAAAGTCTTTGTCAGGCTCTTATTGGGGAGCAGATCCAAAGATTTTATTAACATTGTACAAATCTTTAGTTCGTAGTCATTTTGAATATGGCTTCGTTTGTTATGCTGCCGATGTAAAAATTGTAAATAGAATGAATACATTTCAAAATAAATGTTTGCGTTTAATCACAGGGGCATTTAGGAGTACTCCTATCAATGCTATGCAGATTGAATGCAGGCTTCCACCAATTAATATTCGTTTGAATTACCTAAAAGAAAGGTTTATATTAAAACTTCATTGTGTTTCTGGCAATAGTCTTTTGACTAATCTGTCCGGAGCCCAAGGGGTTTTTAAATCTTTTTTTATGCTTCAGGGCTTTCAGAGTTTTAAACAATTTCTTCAAAATTTAAATATATATCAGGCAAATCATACCTTACCTTGCTATGAAGGATCTTTTAATAGTAAATTCCCAGAAATTAATGTAGTAATTGATAATGCTTTGTCAAGTAAAGAAGAAGTGTGCACAATGCTGTCTGAATGGACAGATCACAAGTTTGTCTATACGGATGGAGCCAAAAGCGATAACGCTGTGTCTTTTGCCATATTTGAATCGTCTTTGAATATTGGTGTTGGTCATAAAATGGATAAATTCGCTAGTATTTTCACAGCTGAAGCTGTTGCAATCTTGAGCGCTTTAAAACATATTAAAAGTCGTAACTTGGGACACAATAAATGGGTTGTTGTTAGTGACAGCATGAGTGTTCTAAAAAACCTGGCAAATAACAAATTGCATGCTGACACTAATTACATCATTTACTTAATAAAACAGCTATGGGTGGAGTTGTTTGATTTAAATATTAATGTTAGCTTCGTGTGGGTGCCTTCACATAAAGGTGTTGAAGGAAATGAAAAAGCAGATTATCTAGCTAATACGATAGTTAAGTTTTCAAATACCATATCATCTAATATTGAAAGCGGTGGTGATGCAGATGTCTTGTTACCATACACAGACGTTGTAAGTCTCTTAAAACAACGGATGTGTCATGCATGGGGAAGACATTCGTATCACTATACGCAAGTCGAAAATAAAGGTTCCTGGTATGCAACTCTCGATGTCCAGATTGATTCTATACCGTGGTTTTGTAAGAGTAAGATTTTCTTAAATAGAAAATTTTATTCTACAATCTGTCGAATGCGCTTTGGTCACTGTCGTTTGAACTATCATCTCTATCGCTTAAAGCTGGTTGACTCTTCTGATTGTGAGCATTGTCAGTCACGAGAAGTTCAATCATTAAATCATATATTTTTTGATTGTCCATCATTCAGTATTCAGCGCCTTGTACTGATAGATGGACTCCTCCAAATTTATGGTGAGCCTGATTTGGTCCCGCGTTGTATTCTGGAGCTACTTAAGAATGAGTCAACCTATATAGAGTTGTATAAGTTTTTATTTAGTATTTTAATAGATATATAAAAATGTGCAAAATGTACATAGATAATATAATTATAAATCTAAAAGAATATTATAGTAATTAACTATTAAAAAAAAATAACAAAAAATGGGAAACCAAAAAAAAAAAAAAATTTTTTTTATTTACAATAATAAATATGTAAGTACATAACTATTTTATAATATTATTAGCAAAATAAAATACTTGTTCAAGTTAAAAAAAAAAAAAAAAAATCGTTCAGACGTATCAAAGTATTTTGATGAATACATAAACATTGTTTATGAAACTTACGAAAGACATAAAATTTACCCTTGAAACGGATGAAATTATTTAACGCAAGACAAGGCAGTATGGTCTCTAGACTTTAGCCTGCTCATATGAGCGAAGAAAGAAAAAAAAAAAAAAATTGTTTTGTTATCATATCACCA
Organism: Lampropteryx suffumata; assembly: GCA_948098915.1. NCBI lineage: Eukaryota > Metazoa > Arthropoda > Insecta > Lepidoptera > Geometridae > Lampropteryx > Lampropteryx suffumata. The sequence goes on along the minus strand of OX402568.1, from coordinate 1,138,952 downwards.
GCTGTTCTGCTGAATTAGTTTGCCGATTTCAAAAAGATTAGGCTCTCAGCTCAGGAAAGTCGCAGAAAGACACGGATTTGCTAACTTAATTAAAAATTAAATAAAAGTTTTGTGAAAATACTACAAAATGGCAGCAAATGTGGACGAAAACGATGGTCTGAGACGAAAGAAAGGAGTCGCACTGGTGAGTAAGATTCTAAGAAAGTTTGTGCCTTGCCTTATATGAATCAAAAAGTGTATTTTTAATTCTGTAGGTACTATCGCTATCTATGTGTAATATCTGTTTCCTAACCGGATATTTGTCATGTTAGTTTAGAAACTAACTAACCTATGTACCTATGGTACCTATTTGGAGTAGGTATACTAACAAATGTATACTAAATAAATGGACCCTTATAAAACTATGACTACAAACTACGAGGCACTTCAAAATAAATGCATTTTTATATTATGTTTGTCGAGGATACCATACCAGATATACTACTGATTAAAAAAAATCCTTATTCATGAATTTCAATTGATGGTTTCATGTTAATAGTTAGGATCCAAGGTAGGAATGTACTTGATACAAATAAGAACATAATGCTCTGTAGTTAAGAACCTATTTGCTAGAAGTATTTGAATCATTTTATGATAAATGAACGATTTATGGGTGTACCTACCCACTTACTCACTTTTCAACAAATTTATTGGTAAGTTATAAAAGTATTTATAACTGTAAAGCATGAAGTTTATTGTTTTATTGTTACTTATTTGATAGCTATACTTTTGCTCGGTAACAAACAACGGTAAGTATTTAATTTTATTATATTTTTATGAGCTAAAGAACAATAAATAATGCAATAAAGATCATTGCGTGAAGTTGATTCAGAATTGAAGTTTAAGTTGGATTAGTTTAAGTCACTAATTTGTTGTATCGAACATGCAACATTTTTATTTATTTACCCTTTAAATTTGAATTCAAATGTGCAATTACAAATTTTCAGCAATAGTTGTTAACGATTGGAATATACTACCTGAATATATTGTAACCTTTGTTAACATTCAAAAACTGGCATTTTTTGTGAATTCTTAAAATAATTCATCAATAATAATATTTAACAAAGATTCTCAATTGAACGTAGACACATCAGCAGAGACTGGTTTTTAATTTAATAAATAAATTCCACATGTAAATGTATTTGAATTATATTAATTGAAATGTAAGCTTTGGGTTTACATCCCTGACCTTAATAATAAATAAATAACGCCGGACATTTCACACAGCATTATCTGGCCTCAATTTAAGCAGAGCTTGTGGTATGGGTACCACATGTCTGATATACTTTTATAACACCACGTCTCAAGACAAATAAATGCAGATCATACAAACATTTGTCTTGTAGGGGAATCGTACCTGCATCCCTCTGTGTATCAGGAGGGCCTTGGCTCACTATGCCACAGAGGTTGGCATAATAATAACATAACAAGCAGCTCTTGTCCAAGTTCTCAGAAACAACTTAGTAGTATTTTACTACCCAAATACAAAACATGGCTATATAACATGTCTTAATGCAATGACTAAACTTGCTGCCTCTCATCCAAGACTATGCTATTGAGGTTACCTACTGAGGCTTGAGTTTATAAACAGATCTATTTATTACTATGAATACTATTGTAACAGACTTAATAAGCACTTATGCCTCTGTCATGCCTTATAATTTTATGAATAGCAGGGACTCCCAGTTGAACCGCTGTCTTAAGCATGAAGCAGATGAAATTGCCAATATGGTCAGCCTTTCAGGCACTAGCTTACCTCACAAAACGTGTTTTAACATCGTTGATCTGTTAACAAGGAATAAGTGTAAATAAATAAATGTTACAATGCCACCAGCCATGAGGTTCATTCTGAAAACCAGCTGCCTTCATACTTTGTATAGAAGTCACATAAAACAGAGACTGGACCTATTTGAGCACACACAGAGACTGTCAATCATGGGTGTGTTTTTAGTAGTAAGGTCTAGTGTACCCATCTGTCTGGGTAATAATATATTCAAAATTCAATATAACTTTATTCAATAAAATCACAAGGACCACTTTGAATCGTCTTCTAACATGCTAGTGAATCTAGGTGCCGGTTTCTCCTAACCCCAGTTCAAGAAGAATCCGGCAAGAAACTTGTCTGGTATAGGTATAGGTATAGGCACCCTATACCTATACCTATATTATTTAGTTTTTATTTTATTTATACATTATCTTTACATGATTTTCTTTGTGTGTGTACCAAATAAATGTCTATTCTATTATTAAAAAAATATATTTAAAAAGTATAATTTAAGAGGGATTCACATTAAACTTGTCTGGCATGGTGTAATGTGAACTGCTCTTTAAACTGCCCCACAAATAACATATATTTATGTGTTTCAGAACCTAACTTACACGGGTGTTCCGACCAGCGATTACGACAATGGCCGAGATGAAAAGCCCTGGCAACGGGTTAATACCATTTTTAACATACTATCATTACTCTCAACACAACCTCTAGGTTTGCTTACCATCATCTGTACATTAAACTTAGATTATACAATCATCTAAGCAAACAAAGCCAATGTTTAAGCATTGGATGTGTTGCTTCCCTTCAAATTAGCGTCAGTCTGACGCTGGTCTTCCGATATTCAAATTATTGATTTGAGTACTTACCTACGCTTTTTGGACGTCGGTATCAATTTAATGTATGTGACTAATGCCACTTACTTCTATGCATTACTTCAGTACTGTGTCAGCGAAAATCATAATGATACTTCATATGCAATCATTTAAACTTTTACCCGACTATGGTATAGCTTAAGGAGGGTTATTAGTTTTGCAGTCTGTGTATGTTATTGCCTACTTTTGTTTCAAACTCCCATAGGTCCCTTCTCTATAGCTATATATTTTAATTTTCCAAAAACCTGTTAAGACGATCCCCTGATCAAATGACCTTTTTCAAATGAATTTTTTACCGCTATCTGTGTGGCTATCTTCTCGTTACTTATAGGAATAATCATTGAACAAAAAAAGTATGTAGGTATATTAATATTTTGCCTTCAAGTTACATGTTACACGTTTTAAATCGTTTTTTCATGTAATTGTTAGTTCTGTAATTTTAATAAGTAATTAGGTCTAAAAGATTGGCAGTGATTCTGTTGGTTTGCTGCACCAAGCACCAAAGTCTTGATTAAATTAAGAAACATTTTAAAAGTACTTACACATCTTAAATTTACTCGAATAGTCTCTATTTCAATAAAGCTGCGGAAAATTCTAGAAAAAGTAATTCAATTAAATAACAAAACGACAATTTTAACTTGAAACAGTAATTTAAAAATGTTACTCTAGTAAATTGAACTTTAGTGTATGTAAAATAAGATAAATAGCAAAATTTTAGCCAGGCCAGCAAAATAACAGAATCACCATCAATGTCTCCTCAAGTTAACGTAATTTTCGCTTGCAGCTTGTAATAGGTACAGAAGAAACCAATTACAAAATCGACAAAACTCGTTACATGAATATTTCCTGATTTTTTAATCGAGATTTGCGGGTAGTCAAAACACGTCAAGGTCATTAGCACAGGGTATCATCTTAATAAGCATATTCAGCTTGAATAAGTATAGAGTTCAATTTTATATATCAATTTTGGAATTATTTTAGGTGATAAGCGAGATGACTAGGAAAGGCAAACATTTGTACCAACCTGTCGTATCTGTAAGTTTCAAGGATCATTTTTGGGATGTTTCTGTATGTCCTGGACATCTGTTTCTATGTTACTTTAATGTTACTTATTAGTCGTGTTGTCTTTAAAGCTTTGGGGATCCTACTCGTGCCTATACTACATCTAGATACCACAAAATATTAGTATAAAAGATCCTATAAAAGATCTAACTCGTCACTGACATAGGGTCAACGCACGTCCTTAACCACTGGTCGTAGAGATTTGAAATTTCAAGGGCGTGTTATTTACAGTGAGGAGACACACACTACGAAAGGACATCCCGAAATTGAACCCCTAAAAGTGCAGCGGGGATGTCAAAGTTTGTATTAAAATAACATCACGCGCGTTCTATCTTTTAATCCGTCTATCTCATAATTAGGTAAATTATGTGGCGTTAAAGTATAGTCTGTCCTTGTCAAGCTTATGCCAATGAATAAAAATAACAATAGATTTTAATATGTACATCAAAATACAATCAAAATTGTTATTCAAAATTTTAAATGGGCAATAATAATAACTGCTTCTTGATATGTGATTGTGAGTTAGATACTATATCTTTATAATGTTTGTAGTCAGATTAACTAACAACACTATTTCGTAAGTTATTAGGACATAGGAATCTGTATACTAATATATAGATTCCTATGTCCTAAAAACATACCCTTTATCCTAAATAATTAGTTAGCGTGGTTCTTAATATTCTTTGTCCTTGTCAAAGAATAGAGAAGGCAACAAATTTAAACAATACATTAATAATAATAATAATAAATATTGCTGGATAATGCACACAACACCATCTAGTCCCAAACTAAGCATAGCTTGTATTATGGTGACTAGATGACTGATAGAATACTTATATATTTTTAAATATATACTTATGATACTTTATAACACCCAGACACAGAACAAACACCTATGTTCTTCACACAAATGTTTATCCTGGGAGGAAATGGAACCCTCAACCTACAATGCAGAAAGCAGAGCTACTACCAACTTAGCTGACAGAGCAGTCAGACATTAACTAGTGTGTGTTTATAAGATTACTCATAATGTTTTAAAATTTTCATATTATCTTAATAGGCATATTTACATTTGCATTTAATAATGACAAATGTTACAGTCTTTGTAGGGTTTATAATTATTTTAACAAAAAAATAATGAAATATAATAATATATTATTAGTAGATATAATACTTATAACATTTATCGTAATGTCATGGAACTAATTTTAAATTTATATATTCCCATTATCTTACGGTCAGCGAGATATTGATGTTTTCTTTCACAATATGTTTCATAAAATGATCTCTTTTAAACTCGTAATGCTATTACAGTCATATAAAGGGTTTCAAACGATAACAAGCTGGAAACTCATAAGTTTCCACCTTCATTTTGGTGTATTATGGCTGCTAAGAGCGCGGTTACTATCAAAAACGGTTTAGCGCATGAAAAAATGTTTGGTACAAAATTTGTTACAATTCTTATACTCTACTTTATGCTTTACAATATTTTTAATAGATGTTAACATAACTACAGTAATAGAAACTGAGATAATCGCGAAAACCCGATTTTTTGACCTTTGACTTCAACACGAGACGAGACGAGACGTTGACCCCCTGTGACTGCACTTTATGAATTACATTGTACAATCTGACAGTTCATTGAAAATGATTTATTAATGTTAATAAGACTTGCAATTGGCAAAACAAACATACTATGGCTAGCACTTTATCTGGAACAATTATTTAAATGTTTCCTTGTGTGATACCTTCAACTCTTTCTCGACTAAAGACGATAAGCGAGATGACTAGGAAAGGCAAACATTTGTACCAACCTGTCGTATCTGTAAGTTTCAAGGATCATTTTTGGGATGTTTCTGTATGTCCTGGACATCTGTTTCTATGTTACTTTAATGTTACTTATTAGTCGTGTTGTCTTTAAAGCTTTGGGGATCCTACTCGTGCCTATACTACATCTAGATACCACAAAATATTAGTATAAAAGATCCTATAAAAGATCTAACTCGTCACTGACATAGGGTCAACGCACGTCCTTAACCACTGGTCGTAGAGATTTGAAATTTCAAGGGCGTGTTATTTACAGTGAGGAGACACACACTACGAAAGGACATCCCGAAATTGAACCCCTAAAAGTGCAGCGGGGATGTCAAAGTTTGTATTAAAATAACATCACGCGCGTTCTATCTTTTAATCCGTCTATCTCATAATTAGGTAAATTATGTGGCGTTAAAGTATAGTCTGTCCTTGTCAAGCTTATGCCAATGAATAAAAATAACAATAGATTTTAATATGTACATCAAAATACAATCAAAATTGTTATTCAAAATTTTAAATGGGCAATAATAATAACTGCTTCTTGATATGTGATTGTGAGTTAGATACTATATCTTTATAATGTTTGTAGTCAGATTAACTAACAACACTATTTCGTAAGTTATTAGGACATAGGAATCTGTATACTAATATATAGATTCCTATGTCCTAAAAACATACCCTTTATCCTAAATAATTAGTTAGCGTGGTTCTTAATATTCTTTGTCCTTGTCAAAGAATAGAGAAGGCAACAAATTTAAACAATACATTAATAATAATAATAATAAATATTGCTGGATAATGCACACAACACCATCTAGTCCCAAACTAAGCATAGCTTGTATTATGGTGACTAGATGACTGATAGAATACTTATATATTTTTAAATATATACTTATGATACTTTATAACACCCAGACACAGAACAAACACCTATGTTCTTCACACAAATGTTTATCCTGGGAGGAAATGGAACCCTCAACCTACAATGCAGAAAGCAGAGCTACTACCAACTTAGCTGACAGAGCAGTCAGACATTAACTAGTGTGTGTTTATAAGATTACTCATAATGTTTTAAAATTTTCATATTATCTTAATAGGCATATTTACATTTGCATTTAATAATGACAAATGTTACAGTCTTTGTAGGGTTTATAATTATTTTAACAAAAAAATAATGAAATATAATAATATATTATTAGTAGATATAATACTTATAACATTTATCGTAATGTCATGGAACTAATTTTAAATTTATATATTCCCATTATCTTACGGTCAGCGAGATATTGATGTTTTCTTTCACAATATGTTTCATAAAATGATCTCTTTTAAACTCGTAATGCTATTACAGTCATATAAAGGGTTTCAAACGATAACAAGCTGGAAACTCATAAGTTTCCACCTTCATTTTGGTGTATTATGGCTGCTAAGAGCGCGGTTACTATCAAAAACGGTTTAGCGCATGAAAAAATGTTTGGTACAAAATTTGTTACAATTCTTATACTCTACTTTATGCTTTACAATATTTTTAATAGATGTTAACATAACTACAGTAATAGAAACTGAGATAATCGCGAAAACCCGATTTTTTGACCTTTGACTTCAACACGAGACGAGACGAGACGTTGACCCCCTGTGACTGCACTTTATGAATTACATTGTACAATCTGACAGTTCATTGAAAATGATTTATTAATGTTAATAAGACTTGCAATTGGCAAAACAAACATACTATGGCTAGCACTTTATCTGGAACAATTATTTAAATGTTTCCTTGTGTGATACCTTCAACTCTTTCTCGACTAAAGACGTATCAATCAATACCTCTCAATGTCATACTTGAAATCCATCATCGATCTTGCTTTTTAAAGTAGTAAATTGCACAAATTCTTCATAAAACATGAGTGTAACTATCAGCAGTGATAAGTTTTATCTTGGTCAACAAAGACTGATAATGCTATCTAGCGTCTTAGGCTCTGGACCTTGTATTGGTCACCATCCACCTTTACTTATAAGAAATACTGAATTTTTGCTTATAGACTATCTTATCGTGTTTCCAGTTATTTCAAACCAGTGTGGTAAATGGGTGCGCCTCCAAGCCTCCTTTTGTTCACTTGATACATGTCTTCGAACTTTTTAGATTCTACGACAGACCTCACTAGTTCTTCATGATGTTTTCCTATTACTTACTAAAGTACTTCCTTAGATACCTATATGAATACTTAGTTGATTTTTAGGGTTGCTTACCTTGAAGGAAAAGGAACACTTCCGGTCTGTCTGTATGTAATTCGCTTTTTCTCAGAAAAGCGTGAGGTATCAATTTTAAATTAATATGAAATACGGTCTACGGTCCCTTGCAGCTGTAAAAAAATAAGGCTACGTAATCAAAAAAGGAGGCCTAAATACGGTCATATGTCTAAACTAAATCAAAACCTACCTACATCGTCCCAAATGGGCCGTAGGTATGCGGGACGACTCACCACTTACTCGGTACTTTCTGTTGACCTAGAGTGATGAAATTTGACAAGAAGCAAGGTTTTACAGTATAGGTATAAGTTAAGGAAAAAAACAAAAAACACTTAATTTAAGTGAAATTAGTTTGAATGGTGTGTATAGTGAAATTAGTGACATTAAAAAAAAGATATATTCTTTTAAAACTATCATGGTTTTGATCATAATTTTCACTCAAAACGTGATCTTTACCATGAGTTTTTTTTAAATGCAGCTGTGCCGAAATATTGGGAACCCGAAAAACTCGTATATCATACAACAATTGTTTCCGATTACAAACTTACATGACCGTGACGTATATCGATGTGTTGGGAATAAATTTTCCCTATTGTCTTTCGATCCCACTCATTGTTAGAGCGATTTTCGGTGCTCTTGTAGTTTGTGACGGTCCGATATTTAGTCTGATGGTAAAATAATTATGATGGTGAAAAAGTAGGTACTTAGGTAGATAGGTACCGTAACCCTCTCAGGCTCGACTGTTACGTTTTTCTAAATTTGCTTTAGGTAAATTTATAATGATAATGGCCTCAATTCTGTTAGCACCAACCTAACTAATTTTAGCATCGTGCAATTCACACATGGTAGAAGTGAAACCTTCAAAAATTTTGAGCACAAAGAGAACCACGAATATAAGAAACACTGTTAATGCTTCCTATCTCATTTTCTCCCACGTTAAATCTTATGATTTATGCAGAATTTATGTGTCTGTCTCTTTTTACTGTCGCTTTTTCGTTTCATCGACTTTCAAATCACAACGATGCTAAAGAAGTTTTCACATCAAAACTCTTTTTCGGAAACCAGCTGCTGTTTTTTACTGAAAATACGCTCATAGCAGACATATTAGCGTATAAAAACAGAGTTGTCGTGAGTTACGTTATCTATTCACTAATATTAAGCACTCATAGGTACACATTGTCTGATGTTTTGTTTGCACGCAAGGTATTAGTGTTGTTACACGTACTAAGCATTGGCTACGAAGCTCGTAAAAGCTAGCTATTATTCTAATATTTCTAAAGTGGCATAAATAATATCAACACAGCTCACGAAATACATCTCAGTAATCTTTTAAGTAGGTAATCTTCATCGTAACTATTAATCTTAAAATGATTTTCATGTTTTCGCTATCACATGATTACTTGTCTTGATTGTCTATATCGAAAATATATCTACATCTGTCTGGTTAGACAAGCACATAGTTTTGAGCCATGCGAGTTGAAAGACAGCATAAATATGTGAACGCTTCAGCCGTAAAGCCATTATTGTGGCATAAAAACTCCGTGAGAGCAAATATATACTCATGTAGATATATTCTAATATATTAACTAAGTATTCTTTAAAAGTCTTCGTAAATTAAACTCATTTTTATTTAATTAAATTACAAGGATTTTATTAGTCAGTTTTAAGTGGATCGGATCTAACAATGATATTTGTCATTGGTCAAGGTAAAGGACACAAGGTACCAACCATTTATGCTGTATGTAACTTGCCATTATGCATGTTTCAAACCTGCTTACCACGCTTTTTGTTGAACTTTGTAATGTTTGTTTCTGATTTAGTGGTATTTTAACCGTGTACTGTATCTGTTGTGGTTTACTGGTTTTTGTAGGTTTAGCTAGGTACATATTCACTTACGCTTCAGCACTTGCAGTTGCACGATGGGATGTCATTAAAACCGCTTGAAATAGCAACTGGACATCGTTGTATACATAATTACGTTTTAAAACGAATAAAAAGAAAACCGATTTCAATGAATATATAAAAATAAATACAACCGAATTGAGAACTTCCTTCTTTTTTTAAAGTTGCTTCAAAATGGTTAAATTTTACGCTTTTTAGTACTTTTACGTAAACACTGGAAAGTCACAGGAAAGCAAAATACGAAATTTCCTTTTTTTTTTGTTTCGAAATTATTTTTTTCCAGCTATTTTGATTTAAAACCCAAACTAACGAACGGATTTTGATGAATTTCTATGGGACCAATAGGAAAGTATGTATATCCTATCAAAAAAAATTTTTTTTTTTAATTTAAAGTTAACAAACATGTGAAAAAAATATACAACCGAATTGAGAACCTCCTTTTTTAAAATCGGTTAAAAAAGTGCACGTGCTGAAGCAAGTAGATTATGTAGTGAACCCTATTTGCTTTTCTTGGTGTGCAAATTGTGTCGAATTCCAAGGTCTTGGAATTCTTTTTTCTGTTTAAATTATTGTATTGTGTGTGTTACCTATCTATCATATTAGCTCATAGTTCTACCCGACCATCCAATACTTGTGAGTGTCACAAGTATTGGATGGTCGGGTAGAATGTAGTTTTTTGTGTGGTAATAAATTTACCGATACAATATTTTTGGAATGTCCAAGGTTTGTTCGATATGTGCTTACTTTGTTAATTTCGTGATTCGTACTAAAATTGGCAAAACTTTTAAATATATATTGGTGAACAATGCACACAACACCATCTAGCCCCAAACTAAGCATAGCTTGTATTATGGACTAGATGACTGATAGAATACTTATATATACTTAGAAATAAATACTTATAATACTTTATAACACCCAGACACAGAACAAACATCTGTTTCATCAGACAATTTGGCCTGGGAGGGAATCGATTCCTCAACCTACAGCGCAGAAGGCCTGTAGCTCAGCCCAGTCTGTGACCTGGGCTGAGAGGCCACTCAAAAACTCAAAACTAAACAACTGGATAAAACTTGATACAAAATTTAAGTTGATACTTTCCACTAAAGTCCTACTTACTAAGTTGGATTCAATGGCCAGCTCTAAAGGAGTTAATACCGCCCGAAATCGAATCATGACCTAACATTTGAAAAGCCGCGACTGTCAGCTTATCGAGCCTTCTGAAGCACGGAAGCGCTCATGAAAATGTCACTGGGCCCCCATTCAAGGTTTGACGTCGTACAAGGTTGCTACGAGCGTTTTTTTTAAGATCATAGTATTTTTTAAAGTTAAAAAAAAATATTTTTTATTCAATACAATCACAAGGATCACTTTGAAACGTCTTACATACCAGGTGAATGTCCTGGTCCTAGCGCTTTTTTTATGATCCATCTTATAACTGGCTTAATTACGAAAAAGTAATACTAACACTGTTATAATGCCCGCGGCTTCGTACGCGTGGTACCTACATAAAAAGTAGTCTTCCATATACAATCTATCTTCCTACAAACAAACAAACAGACACAGACATATTCGAATTTATAATACTTATAAGTATTTTTATCACAGGTCATGTGAGGTCAAATTAACTACTTACATCTATTTTCAGGTACCTAGTTCGTTAATAATAATCCTACTAGGATGGTACTTATTACTGGGCTACCTGACGCAGTTGGTCGAGGATGGCATGCCCAGAGTGATCAGCGATTCAGATTTACCTAGAGATGTAAGTACCGACTCGTATACTCTACAACACTGCCCACCTGTTGGTGTCACAGTCAAAGTGACTTTAGATAAATAAATAATGCCGGATATTTCACACAGCGTCATCTAGGCTCTAAGTAAGTAAAGTTTATTCTTCTTGAGGTACCACATGACTTATATACTAACTAATGTATCAGAACCTAGACAAATACTTATAATATTTTACAAATATTTGTTCTACGACGGGAATCGAACCCGCAAACTTCTGGGTCTCAGGCGGATCTTGGCCCACTGCGCCACAGAAGTCCTCTATATATATGGGAATTACATTTCTATACGATACGTGAGTTAGCCCTAAACTGTTATAAACGCCCAACAAGATACATTACGAGAGCTGTTACACCCCCCCAAATTAGTTAAATTAAGCTGCACATAGTGCCATCGAAAAAATGAGTAGAATAACTCACATACCCTCTATGTATTTTCCAGAACACAGATGTGTTCAGTGAAGAGTCTGCGTGGAAGTATCTCCACAGCATTCTCGGTAACGAGCCGAGAGTGGCCGGTACTGCATACCATTATAACAAAACTGTGGATATGAAGGCTATGGTGGACGATATAGCATCGCAAGCTAATCAGCGTGTACGCACCGACTGGCAGATTGTTACAGGTAACTTTTATACTGCTTCTTCTGTTACCAGATAGATAGATATATAAACGCTTTATTGTACACAGAGAGAACACATAAAAATATGAGTTATAAAGTTGTACAAAAAAAAAGAAGTCGGTCCCGATGTATGCTTAGATCTTTAAAACTATGCAACGGATTTTGATGCGGGTTTTTTTAACAGATAGAGTAATTCAAGAGGAATGTTTATATGTATAAAACATGCATAATATAGTAGAGAAACTCTGATAATTTTAGAGGTTTCTAATGTGGTGTCGTAAATAAACACTTTTTGCGCTTACATAATGTACAAATAATGTACTACAGTATTGTACACCTTAAAAAGGTCTATACAAAAGTCCGCAATGGTATATGTCTATCTCTTAGATAACGTTTTATATAAAGACAATCTGTAGTATATTTAGTATCTGCATTACACGTGCGAAGCCGGGGCGGGTCGCAAGTACAACATAAATACAAAATAATAATTAAAACTCTAATAATTAAAACTAAAACAAAGAAGAAAAATAAATGAGTGAGGACTGAGTGGTGGTGAAATGGCCCACAACACTGCATAATGCTACTGCATGTTGGCTGCAGCGCTGCTTTTCCACTGAGGCCAATATTGACTTCACGGACATCCTGAACTTAGTTTGCTCAATATACTTAATAATGAGCGGCCTTATCGCTATGTTTATTTTGTACTAGCTGCCCGAGGCTTCGCTCGCGTGTTACCTGTATAAAAACCCTCCATTGCTTTGCGAGGTCGGAGTAAGAGTAAGAGGAAATGACTGAAAGCTTCATTTAAAATTTGTATCTTTATTGAAATAGTTTATATCAAATGAAAATTTAAAATGGCGGAGATTTAATGGTATTTTTCCTTTTCAGGCGATTACCACTTGGCATCGTCAGCGCCATTCATAAATTTGTACGTTAACGTATCTAATATTATGGCTGTGTTAGAGGGAGAAAGCGGATTTAATAGTGACGGAACTTTAGGGACTTCAGTGCTGATCAACTGTCATTACGATTCTGTGCCTTTTGCTATGGGTAAGAAGGTCTAAATTACGTTTTAGTGAGCAACATTTTATTGATCCACTTAGTGGGGTCTGCACAACTGGTTCCTTCCTCACTAAGTGTGGTAGGCAGTTCTGATTCTTTTATCATTAAGTGGGGTAGGCACAACTGGTTCTTATCTTCCACTCTCCTCTATCACTCGTCATCTCAGTAATCACTCCTTTCTTATAAATATCATCTTCCACACAGTCGATCTATCTTTTCTTAGAACTACCTCTACCCTGACATCCCTCCACATTCAAATCCATCCCTCTTCTTGTAACATAACTTCTTTCCCGCCGCACGACATACCTATACCGCGATAACCTATTCATCATGTTTTCCGTCAATATTTAATGCCCAATAATTAAATATAGGTAGACAATTCTCACAGCACTATCTAGCCCCAAACTAAGCATAGCTTGTACTATAAGAACCAGATCAAATACTAAACATTTAATCTTTTAAATAAAGTTAAATATTTTATAACATCCAGACACAGAACAAACATCTATGTTTTTTTATCCTGGATAGGGGTTGAACCCATAACCTACAGCGTAGAAGGCAGAGACACCAACTGAGCTCTAAGGCATGTCAACAATAATCTGTATTAGGTAAAATGACTGGTTTCTCAGCTCAGATGGTAGTAGCTCTGCCTTCTACGCTGTTAAGGGTACGATTCCCTCTTAGGATAAGTATTTGTGTGATGAACATAGATGTGTGTTCTGTGTCTGGGTGTTATAAAGTATTTTACGTATATATTTTAAAGTTTATAAGTATGCTATCAGTCATCTGCCGTGGGATTACGGAATTTTGATACCATCAAAACTTTGATACTAATCGCTTTCAGTCACTATAGATGAATTGGGATTACGGATGTTTTTTGTTGATTGACATACATGATGTCATATCAATAGAAAGTACCAAAACAGACCAAAGTAATATAAAGGCGGAGCACCGCGATCAACCAAAATAAATAAATTCTGTGACTTTTTTGTCAAGGCATATTTTAATGTTTTTTTTGAGATGTTTTCTAGACGGTGACAGGAAAGAATGTTTAATAGTACAAGTATGTACGTATTTACTAAGAGCAAGGAGCTCAGTTTGGGTGGATGTGTGTGTGTTGGTGCGTGTATTTACACATAGGAGCATGGTTTTGAGGCTTCATTTAGATTATGTTATTATTATTCACGGCCCTCTGCCTAAATATTTATTTGGTCTGAGATAGACACCGAACGTACGCAATAGTAATCCATCTTGTTAAACCTGGTTCCAATTAAAATTATGCAGTTTGCTAATCGAAACTAATAGACATTGATTGTGTCAACATTTCCATAATCGCCATATTGGTATCAGTACAAGCTATGTTTAGTTTGGGGCTAGATGGTGTTGGGTGCATTGTCCACCAAAATGTATTTATTTAACAAGTGGATCTATAACAGGTGCCTCGGACAATGCCGTATTCTGTGCTGTTATGATGGAGGTTTTGAACAAATTCTCGAAGAGAACGCGGAAATTTAAGCATAATATCGTGTTTCTGTTTAACGGCGCTGAAGAAATGGGCCTTTTGGTAAATATTATAGCCATAGACAAAATCAATTCAGTTTTATTCAATACAATCACAAGCACTTTGAATCGGTACATGTGGTAGTCGAAGAGAATCATATTTACTAACATATTTATTACATAACTAGCTGACCCGTGCCCACTTCGTTGGGCGGTTACAACTCACAAAAATATTAAAGTACCTACTAATATCGCTTTAATAAAAAGCAACTCAAATTATTGTAATAACTCCAGAAATTAACAAAGTTACGGATAAATATTGACAGATGACGCTAGCGGCGCCGCGCCGTCCAGCGGTTCTCGAATTATAAGTGGTGTAACTAACACGACTTTCTTTTTTATGTATGTATGTATTTACAAAAAATATATATATATATAAGTAGTATATCAGTCATGTGGTACCCATAACACAAGCTCTGCTTACTTTGGGCCAGATGATGTCCGGGATTACTATTCAGGCGTTTAATAGTTCAATAGTTCAAAAGTACGCTTACCTTTTACAAAGGCTTTGCATGGCTTTTAAATTGCGGACAAGGACAATTTACCCGAGACAAATACTTGCAAATCATACAAACAGTTGTCCCGCGGCGGAAATCATACCCGCAACCGAGTTCGTCACATTGACTTGACTTTGAGTTTTGCTGCAAGGATTTGCATGAAACTTGGTATATACGAAGTCTATAACTATATAAACTTTTATGTAGGTACTACGCGTGCAAAGCCGCAGGCATCTAGTATACTGACTGTACTGTATACTGACTACTGATTTACAGCTGCTAGCTACAATAAATCACAGTATAAGTACAATTTCCGTAAAAATACATGTATTTAAAATGTAAATTGTTCCAGGCGTCTCATGGTTTTCTGAAACACCCTTGGGCTAAGGGAGTGACTTCAGTTGTCAACTTGGATGCAGCGGGTATGAACGGCAAACCAACTGTATTTCAGGTAACCTTACTTAGATTAAACTCTCTTATATTATCATCGTTATTTCTATCCCCCTGTATCTATAACCTAATCATTGAGAGCATTCCATTGAGGACAAACACGATACCTCTGCTGTTGGTGAGTTGGGTATCCTGTAGATTCCTGTGATGTTGCAGCATTATGTCTTATGGCATTCTGTTGTGGGAGGCCCTAGAGAATCACTTAGATATAGTTTTAAGGTAATATCATGACCGTGCTTTGTCATTATATATTCGAAAATCTAATGTATGTTCACAAAAATATACATTTGATTAAAAAAAGTTGCGATAATCATAGTATTAATACTAGAATTATTTTTTAAAGGCATTGTGTACGCTTCTATTGCGAGGTTCCCAACGATGTGTTAGATTTGTCGATTTTCAGATTTCAAAACGTTTTAAAACAGTAACTGTCTCTTAAAGCATATTATAAAATATTCGATTATTTAGATCACAATAAAGCTCTGCTCCAACTCGCGATAATTTCGCGGCATTTTTCGTACCACAATTTTGTCAATTTTCCATTGGTGTACGTCCGGATTCGAACCCACGACCTTCCAGGATCCGATCAGACCAGGATCGAAAGGCGAGGCCACTACCTCTAGACCACCAGTGCTCTAAATATCTAGTGACACGATAACAAGAAAATCATCTCCTACTTTTCCTTATCCCATTAGGTTTTGTATCTAAGTGTTGTCAGCTCAACCTGTTCTCATCTTTCATCTCTCTCTATCAGCAGTTAGCTCAGTACTTACGTCTCTCTTACCCATATCGTCTCTTACACAAATATTTTCTTCCTCTACTTTTCTGTCCATCCACATTCATCTCTTCTCGTCACATGACATTCGTCCCTCCTCGTCTTGCTAAATAATTACCTGTAGACGTCAACCATTATAAGATTCATAACATCTTTCCTACCGGGTGTCTTACGACACCTCACCGTCTGTTTTTTCGGAGTTTTGCTATGTCCGTCTCTCTGTCTGTCTGTCTGTCCGCCCCTAATCAGAGCTCGGAGAATATTCTTTGTATCGTAATTAAATTTTAAAATATACCTATTAGTGACCTCTACATAGTTATGAAATAAAAACAGTTAAAATAATGTATTAGGGGTTTAATAGGGTAGTGATACCTCCCCTACATGGCATACCGCTGGATAAGTATATAATAATAAATAATAAATATTGTCAGACAATGCATACATCTAGCCCCAAACTAATCGTACTACCTATATCCTCTACCTTCTATGGAAAGTCATTTACAGTGCAGGCTGTCCGCTTGTGGAACGCGTTGCCTGTAGATGTCAGAAAGGCAAAGACTCTTCCCATCTTCAAAAACATGGTCATGAAGCATTTTTTGTCGTGCTGTAATACGTAGTTATTTCTTAATTTTTGTTTTTTTTAATACTATTCACCTTATTATATCTATTGAATACATATGTATGTATATATTTATATCTGTATTTGTTTAGTTTATATAGGTATGTAAGTATGTTATTATATAAATACACCACACCTACATGCCCCTTCTCTGTTTATTTATGATCCAGTCAATCCAACGGTTGCCTGGTAGATATTGCTATTAGCGATAAGGCCGGCCATTGTATTGCCTTAAATAAGTTAAGTTATTGTTATTGTAATATTCCGTCACGTGGTAGTCAATAAAGTGTTTTCTATCTATCTATACCATGTATTATGGTGACCAGATAACTGATAGAATACTTATATATTTTTTAATATATACTTATGATACCTTATAACAGCCAGACACAGAACAAACACCTATGTTCATCACACAAATGTTTATCCTGGGAGAGAAAGGAACCCTCAACTTACAGCACAGAAGCCATAGCTACTACCAATTGAGCTGAGAGACCAGTCATAGGTTTTTAAAGATACGAGGAGGTTTCTTAAATAGTTTTTCGATACAAATATTCGTTTGATAAATGTTAAACTTTGCAGTGACCATTTTTGGTAGAGGTCAGTGTCCTGCTTTGTCAGTTTATTATTTAGAAGACCTGCGAATGGTCACCTAACTGGATCTTACAAAACACTCTTTTGCGCAGTGGGCCAAGGCCCGGCTGAGACGCAAAAGATTGCGGGTACGACTCTCGCCGCGGGACAAATGTTTGTATGATCGTCAAGTATTCGTCTTCGATCGTCTCGTATCTGGGTGTTTAAATGTATAAATTGTATAAATTTACATAAAAAAGTATATCAGTCATGTGGTCCCCATAACACAAGCTCTGCTTACTTTGGGGCCGGATGATGCTGTGTGAAATGTCCGGCGTTACTTATTGCTTATTTATATACTAGCTGGTTCCCGCGACTTTGTCTGCGCAGGATTAGTAATTCGAGTAGCTTAGTTTCTTCTCCAATGTCCTATCTATCTTTATACCAAAATTCATCAAAATTAGTTCTGCGATTTAGTTGTGAAGGCGTAACAGACAGACGGAGTTACTTTGAAAGACCCTTGGACGAAGTTTATCTACTCTAAATACCAGAAGCGATAAAAATATTTATTATGAAATGAGGATTAATTTGTTAGATACCTACTACCAAACCTACATTAGAAATAAATTATAAATTTTTATTATATTTATGGTTAACTATTTTGGCGACAATGCCTTACACATAAAAGATAGATATATATGCTGTCGCGGGTTTTTTTAGGATTTTAGGATAAACATTTCCATTATACATTATATACGTGTAATTCAAACGGGATTTCAGCGCACGCCAGAACAGCTCGCAGATGGCAGATTTTTTTTCCACTTGACACTTATCGTTATATTTTGGACAATTCACACAATATCTTTATAAATTATAATCTGTTTGTTATTCTGATGTATAAGCCATACTATTGTTAAGTTTTAAATTAAAATCCATTCAGTAGATTTTGCGTGAAAGAGTAACAAACATACATACAAACTTTCGCGTTTATAATATTAGCAAGGATACTTACTATAAACATTGATCAATTAATTCCTAATTTCGTATTATTGATGCAGGTAACGGACCCTCGTCTCCTAAACGCGTACAAACGAGCGGTCAGCCGACCTAATGCCCAAGGTTTAGGGGAGTTCCTATTCTCCTCGGGAATCATTCCCTCTGATACCGACTTTAGGGTGTTCAGAGACTTTGGGGGTATTCAAGGTAAGATAATTACTGTTATTAGTGTGCTCGTGGCATAGCTCAGTCGCTCAGGGAGGTCACACATTTGTGTCATGGATAGAATGGCTCCAAAAGACATGAAATGCGTGTGACGTCATGGCCCCTTAACCTGTTCCCCTCCGGCTTTCCAAACCTTTGATGTTCCTTTGTTTTAAAAAAATGGCGTCGGAGATGGGTTGTTAAAAACGTTCAATTATATGTTATACTACTTACTGTAATCTGCAATACTGTAGAAGAATTTGAATTTGATTCACGCTTGAATCGATTATCTACCAAGAAATCTTAACTGTTATTTACCATACTTTTGACGTGATAACGTCTTATAAATCGATGAACGCCGGCTGCACCCACGAAAAAGTGTCAAGTTCCGCGTGTCCCGAGCGTGCAAGCGAGAGCACAGAACAAGCGATAGAGAGGCACGATCGGATGTTTTCTTATGACTTTATCACGTAAAACTATCGTCCGTAAACCGACTTTACAGACAACGAGTTTTTTTGTATACTTCCAGGTATTGACATCGCGTTTACAAAATGGGGCCACGTGTACCACACTCGCTACGACCACCCGGACCTGATACGAACCGGCGTCTTGCAGAACGCGGGGAATATGCTGCTGGCGCTCGCTGGGGAATTGGGGGATTTGGAACTATTGGAAGCTAAGGTATGGACCAATCATTCAGGCATTACTTGACATCTATTACACTATACTATAGTTCAGTTTCGATCCAACGTTCGGGGAAGCAACAAGTCTGCAGAGCTGTGTTTTTTTTGTCAAAGTGCGAGTCAATTGTTCCTGAGGATGCCTCGTGGAGGCGAAACTCGTGTCGAATTTGTTTTTGAGGTTGCCTGTGTGGATGGCAAGTTGAAGTGGCAATGGGCAGGCCATATAGCTCGCAGAACTGATAACCGTTGGGGAGTAAAAGTTGTCCAATAGCAACCAAGGACAGGAAAACGAAGCGTAGGACGACCTCCCACCCGATGGACTGACGACATTGTAAGACATTGTCGCAGGAAGTCAGTGGATGGAGAGGGCTCAAAATCGTTCTTCCTGGAAATCTATTGGGGAGGCCTATGTCCAGCAGTGGACTTCATAAAGGCTGTTATGATGATTATGATGATGTGTGGATGGGGTGCTAGATTAGAATAAATTGGTAGAATAGTAAATATTTGTCTGTATATCTGTTTAATGAAGGTAAGGTATGTTTTTGCAAACTGTTTTAATAAGTTTAACGTATGTGTCTGTAACGTATGCATTCACTTTTTCGCTTTTCCTTTTTAAGCTGGTTATAGGATAGATCTTGCAAAAACGCGCTAGGACCAGGACGAGTTTTTTGCCAGTTCTTCTCGAGCTTGGGTTAGGAGGAATCGGCACCTAAATTCTCCTAGTATGTAAGACGTTTCAAACTGATCCTTGTGATTGTATTGAACAACAGTAATTAATTGATTTTAATTTGTTTTTGATTTCAGTTAGATCCTCCAACTA
The DNA here is from genome assembly GCA_948098915.1 of Lampropteryx suffumata. NCBI lineage: Eukaryota > Metazoa > Arthropoda > Insecta > Lepidoptera > Geometridae > Lampropteryx > Lampropteryx suffumata. The sequence continues at coordinate 1,118,592 of OX402568.1, read as the reverse complement.
CGGCGATATACTACGATTACTTGAACGTGTTTATGATAACGTACTCTCTGTCAGCTGCGTATGCTGTCGATGTAGCCATCGTTATAATCGCTTTACTAAGCATAGCTTACTACATCTGGCTCGTGGGACCACGTAAGTTCATTTAATCCTAATTTTCACCATAAGCAGGGAATTTCACATGATTTATGAATGTTTCTAATTCCCAATATTTTTTGAATGTTTCTAATTCCCAATAATTTATGAATGTTTCTAATTCCCAATATTTTATGAATGTTTCTAATTCCCAATATTTTATGAATGTTTCTAATTCCCAATATTTTATGAATGTCTCTAATTCCCAATATTTTATGAATGTTTCTAATTCCCAATATTTTATGAATGTTTCTAATTCCCAATATTTTATGAATGTTTCTAATTCCCAATATTTCTACACTAAGCATAGTTTCTCATAGAACCTGAGAACATACAATGATATTTTATAACACTCGAACACAGAACAAACATCTAATGTTTATCACAAATGTTCGTCCTGGGGATCGAACCCACTACGTACTACGGCGGCAGAGCGGCAACTGAGCTGTCAGGCCAGTCAAGAATAATTAATTAATGCCGGACATTTCACACAGCATCATCTAGCCCCAAAGTAATCAGAGCTTGTGTTATGGAAACCACATGACTGATATATTACTTATAGACATTGTTTTTTTTGTTTATAAATAATACTATACATAGAAAAACACCCAGACCCAGACATAGAGAAACATTTATTCCGCGGAATCAAACCTACAACCTTCTGCGTTTCAGTGGAGCCTTTGCCCACTGCGCCACAGAGGCCGACTTATGTGACCCAGATACAGAACAAACACATATGTTCGTCATAAATGTTTGTTCTGAGAGAGAATCGAACCCCCAACCTACAGCGCAAAAGGCAGAGCTACTTCTAACTGGGCTGACAGGCCAGTCGTCAGTCAAAGATATGATTAATATGATAAGAAAGATATGATCAAAAAAACATATTACAGGATGGTCGACAGTCCATGAGTTATTATACTCAGTACTAGGCCGCATCGGGGCGATGGTGACCGGTGTCATCGTTACATTGATACTTGCTTCTATCATGATCGCTACCACTACACAATTAAGGTCAGTTCTAATACTAAAACATTTAGGGGTCAATAATAAATTACCAGTAAAAATACGCCTGTCCTATTCCTTTTACGGCTTAGTAGCTTAAGAAAAGCTGGGACCGATGGCTTAACGTGTCTTAACGTGTCTTAACTAAAGCGTGCAGGTGGAAATACCTCTACGGTCATCCAGGTGCTGTGACTTTACAGAGCGTTGCTTAACTTCGTTCTTTTGATACTCACATTACCTTCGATTGTAATTCTTCAGGTTGCAATGTATGTGAGGAAAAAGCTCAGGACGCGTGGAGATGGCACGCTCGTGTATATAACACCCGTAGAGATGGCACGCTCGTGTATATAACACCCGTGGAGATGGCACGCTCGTGTATATAACACCCGTAGAGATGGCACGCTCGTGTATATAACACCCGTGGAGATGGCACGCTCGTGTATATAACACCCGTAGAGATGGCACGCTCGTGTATATAACACCCGTGGAGATGGCACGCTCGTGTATATAACACCCGTAGAGATGGCACGCTCGTGTATATAACACCCGTGGAGATGGCACGCTCGTGTATATAACACCCGTGGAGATGGCACGCTCGTGTATATAACACCCGTAGAGATGGCACGCTCGTGTATATAACACCCGTGGAGATGGCACGCTCGTGTATATAACACCCGTGGAGATGGCACGCTCGTGTATATAACACCCGTGGAGATGGCACGCTCGTGTATATAACACCCGTAGAGATGGCACGCTCGTGTATATAACACCCGTGGAGATGGCACGCTCGTGTATATAACACCCGTAGAGATGGCACGCTCGTGTATATAACACCCGTGGAGATGGCACGCTCGTGTATATAACACCCGTGGAGATGGCACGCTCGTGTATATAACACCCGTAGAGATGGCACGCTCGTGTATATAACACCCGTGGAGATGGCACGCTCGTGTATATAACACCCGTGGAGATGGCACGCTCGTGTATATAACACCCGTGGAGATGGCACGCTCGTGTATATAACACCCGTAGAGATGGCACGCTCGTGTATATAACACCCGTGGAGATGGCACGCTCGTGTATATAACACCCGTAGAGATGGCACGCTCGTGTATATAACACCTGTGGCGCTGGCAAGCTCGCCACGATAACCCACAGGCTCGCTAAATAGGACCGGCTAACCCACATCTTGGGACCTGCCGTCTATAACCGTCTGCCTAAAATCGTTCAACAGTAAACTTAAGTAATGGCTCGTCGACAAGGCGTTCTATTACGTCGAAGAATATACTTGCAATCTGCAATAATTTTATTTAAAGTATCTTACCTTATTTTGACATTGTTAATAATTAAATTGTAATTTTTTTATTAATTGTTATAACCTGTATTATTTTATAGGTTTTTATAAATCTATGACATGACATGTAAACTTATATAGTTACATGTCATGTCATAGATGTCATAGATGTATTTATATAGTTTTAAATACATACTTATGATACATTATAACACCCAGACACAGAACGAACACCTATGTTCATCACGCAAATGTTATGTAATGTGAAAAGAAATCGAACCTTCAACCTACAGCGCAGAAGTCAGAACTTCTACCAACTTAGCTGAGGCCAGGCAAGAAGAAGAGAAGCAGAACACAATATATTATTAACAATAAAGTTGAACAAGAACCTTATCGCTAAAAGCGATCTCTTCTAGACAAACTCTTAAGATACGTTTCTTTGTTAAAACAGGCTATACATCTACAAATTCTCAGTTACCACTTAGTTTCTCGTCATAGCCGAAAGTCGCGGGTTCGAATCCCGAGGAGCCTATGCTACTTTTTGCACTATTTATTTGTTTCAGGTATCTGTCAGAGCCGTGGATAGTAGTACCTATATTCTGGATGCCGTATCTGATCGGCGCGGTCGCTGCCTCGGAAGGCTTTGACGCCTGGCGGACTAAAAAAGTTAGTATATTAGTATAAAATGTTTGATACATATGAGACGCAGAAGGTCGCAGGTTCGATTCCCGCCGCGAGACAAATGCTTGTATGATCTGCAAGTATTTGTCTCGGGTCTGGGTGTTTCTATGTATAATATGTATGTATTAAAAAAAAAGTATATTAGTAGTATATCAGTCATGTGGTACCCATAACTCAAGCTCTGCTTACTTTGGGGCCAGATGATGCTGTGTGAAATGTCTGTCATTATTATTATTATTATTATTATATCTCACAGATATGTATGACTTCGCAGATGACTTTATTATCTCACCCATAAGTACAAATACAAATACAAATACAAAATATTTATTTCTTAAAACTTAATATATGATACATTTCATGGGTGTGGGATCCTCTTTTAAGTATATTATATACCTGTGTTAGAGGGTCTCGCTCTTCCGTAGTACAGTTATATACATTAAATTAAGTTAAGCAAATAAATAAGATAAAACAAAATGTAGGTTAAATTAAATTAATGTTAGTTACATTGATTAGTAGTACTTTAGATAATATATAAAGTAAGTTAGGTTATGTATGTACATTTACATTGATTGTGTGTACATACATATATGTGTGTAGTGTTTAGGCGCTCCTGAGCACCGGTCTGCCAAGAGCATGGGTAATTCAGGAGAGCCCAAGTGAGTATGGATGTGTGTGTGTGTGTGTGTGTGTGTGTGAATATGTGTGTGAAAATGTGTGTGGGAGTGTGTATATGTTTGTGTGTGTGTGTTGTGTGATTTTACGAAACAATTTCTATTAGTTTTTCAGTTTCCTCGTAGTTTAGTGTTAGTAGCCATTTACTTAGGGAAGTTTTGCATTTATAATTATTTATAGGGTAAATATTTATTTTTTTATTAATAGTATTGTAGAGGTAGGCAGATTGCGTGGCATATTGTCGCGACGCAAATTGAGACCGAGCCGTGACTTGAATAGCTACTCTACCTTTCCTCCGCTTATTCAGTATTCCGGGGTTGTATTCAAGAGTTCTGTGTAACTTCAGAACTGCGTTTAAAATGTAGAGTTTCCTGACTGATAGAAGAATAGCATCTTGATAGAGCATATCTGTAGGGTATCGGTAGGGCTTAAAATATATAACTTTTAATAGAGACCTCTGTGCTCTTTCTAGTTCCAAAAACTTTGTCTTAGTAGCTCCTCCCCAGACTGGTATACAATAACATTGAATCGATTCTGCTAGAGATCTGTAGATTTGGTTTATTAGGTTTCGTGATGCTACATGACGAAAAATTTTAAAAATCCAGATTAATTTACGTACTCTATTCATCAGCAGTTCAATGTGAGCATGCCAGGACAAACGTTGATCAATCATGATTCCTAGGTATTTTGTTGTTGTTACCTTAATGATGTTAGGGCAGTCACATGAAGCTTGGATAGAGTTGCATTTGTGTATTTTTAGGCTAAAATCGAGATTGGGTTGGCTGTTATTATATTTTGTAAAAGTCATAAAGTTAGTTTTGGAGACATTTAAGGTAAGTAAATTTAGGCTAAGCCATTTAGATATTTTAGAGAGTCCCTCTTCGGTGCTTTTTTTAATGTCATCCCAGGATACACCAGTAAAGACGACAGCAGTATCATCTGCATAAGAGAAAATATTTGCATTGTTTATTTTGAGGCTACAGAGGTCATTTATGTAGACTAAAAATAGAGTTGGGCCTAAAATGCTTCCTTGAGGTACGCCATAGTTACTAGTCTCATGATCACTGATATATTGACCGATTTTAACACTTTGCTTGCGTTGACATAAGTAGTCTGTCAAAAGGGCTAGCGGCCTGCCTCGTACCCCGATATTTTCCAGCTTTTTAATTAGAATTTCTACAGACACAGTACCAAAGGCTTTTTTGAGATCAAGGAATACGGCCAGGCACTTTTTTCCTTTGTCGACTTGTTGCACAATAAGGTTACTGAGTGCTGTAACAGCATCTTCAGTAGAACGTCCTTGTCGAAAACCGTATTGCGAGTTTGAGATTATGTTAAACTTATCTAAATATAATAAAAGTCGGTTATTAATCAGTTTTTCCATTATTTTTGAGATAGATGGCAGTACGGATATAGGTCTGTAATTATTAATGTCATCACTCTCTCCACTCTTATATACCGGGGTTACAATAGACTGCTTAAGAAGATTGGGAAATATTCCTTTTGTAAAGCATAGGTTTGCAAGATGACATAAAACTGGGTTTAATATATGCTTAGATAATTTTAGAAATTTAGTAGGTATATTATCCCATCCGGGTGCACTTTCAGACTTGAGGTTCATTATGACATTATGGAGTTCTTTGGGATCTGTTTCCAAGAGTACAAAAGATGAAACTTGACTGGGAGGTAGATTAACGACAGAAGATGAGAGATCGTCTGTTATATTGTGTGGAGAAATACTTTCAGCTAGAGACTTTCCTACATTAGAGAAAAATAAATTTGCAAAATTAACTAATTCTTTAGGTGAACCCTTCGTATTTAGTAATTGTATATTCGGTGTCTTTGTTGATTTGTAATTAGTTATATTGTTAATAGTTTTCCATAGTATTTTACTGTTTTTTGAAGAATTATTAAGTTGTTTTATGTTGTATTTTCTCTTAAGTTTTTTTATCAAGTTATTACAGTAATTCCTGTATCTTCTATAGGTTATCTTTAGTGTTTCATTATATGGGTCAGTGCGCAGTTTTCTTTGCATATTATTTCTATTTATGATGCAGCGTAAGATGCCTTGTGTTATCCAAGGCTTTATTATTTGTTTGCTCCGAGGCATACGAATAGTTATTGTATTGTCAATGAGACATTTTTGCATCATAGTAATTAATAGCCTACATAGAGAATTAGGATCATTTAATTTAAGTAATTGTACAAGACTTTGCTCATTTAAGGATTTTATTGCATTTTCATAATTAACTACGACTTTAGACCTGTAACAGTTTTTATTTGTGATTTTTGAAAGGCTCAGAAGGATCATAAGATGGTCAGTAACAGAGGTTTGTAGCACGGCAACATTGGCGGAGTTTTTATTTTTATTTATTTTTAACATGACGTGGTCTAAACAGCTATCTACTCTCGTAGGTAGGTTATGTCCAGGTAGAAGGCCATGCATAGATAACATGTTTAAATAGTTTAGTCTATTGTTTCTTTCTTGACTATTTTCTGTTGATCTTGGCAAAATATTTATATTTATGTCACCTACTAGTATAATTTTTTCATATCCTTTAAAACTTTCCAAATACGAGTTTAAGGCGTTTACAAATAATTCAGCATTTGTGTTAGATGGTGATCTGTAAATACATAGAATAATCGTATCGTATATATTTATTTGTAGGCAAGAAGCATGTGCCAGTTTTATTTCTTTAACTATTGTTTTGTGCGTAAGTTTAATGTAGGTAGTGACCCCATCATTTTGGTTTAACATACGTGTAGTAGAAAAGGAAATGTAGTTCGCTAGGTATGGGACAGGTTTATTACTGGTAAGTCTGCATTCTGTTAACACAATAATATCTGCTTCAAATTTTAGTAGGGTCAAGTTAGACAGTAAGTCATCCATATTTTTGTAAATACTTCTAATATTCTGTGAAATTATAGTTATATCAGTAGGTTTAACACATAATTTTGTAGAGAGTTCAGTCGTGGTACATTCAAAAGAATGCGCAATTTCAGCATTGTCTAATTCGTTTACTTCTAAAGTCTTGTTCATCATGGACTGTCGTAAGAGAGAACTTCATGCTGTACTAGTAGGCGTTGCGTGATATTTTTAGATAAGTTGTGTATATGTGTATTGTTAAATATGTTTAGTTTATAGGTTTTAATCATGGAGAATGAGAAAATACGGTTACTAAAAATCATGTTGTACTGTTTTGTGTGTAATAATAGATTATTTTTTTTGTGTGTTTGTGTTTTATGTAGAAATGTGTAGAGTAAGACAAAGTTTATATACAAAAAGACAGTAATATAAGGTTTTTTAGCGGTTCTAAAATAATTTAAAGTTGCAAAGATACATCCTATTAAGTGCAATAGTCACGCTGCCTGAAGCATGCTCTGAACCTGGTTTTCAGATTTAATTAGTATGATAGGAGTATTTTCAGACATTCTTACGTAGACGCGGCCATAGGATGTCCAGCAGAATTTATACGCCTTAGATTTGGCGAGGTCCCTGGCAAGGAAGAAGAGACGTGAACCTTTCACTGTCAGTTGCTCAGACACAAATATAGGCGTTTCCTCGTTCTTCGTAAAGCCAAGGTTCTTAGCACGGAGTTTACTCTTGTTTTTGATGTTGTGAATTTTACACTTTTTTATGACGTCAGTCTTCAAGTTAGTAGAGGAGAATTCAACCACAATAGGTGTGGTTTTCGGTCCATCTTTCTTTTCCCGTACTCTGTAAATATCTCTTATATCTGACTTATTGATATTGCAGTCAATAGATTTCCCTAAGCGCTGAATCATATTTATGAGATCTTCTTTATCCTCAGAGTTATTTTTTGGCACATTTTTAATTTCTATATTAGTTTTGCGGCTTCCCCTTTGCAGATCCTCAAGCCTGTCTTCTAGTAACGTAATTCGCTCTCTATCTTTCATATGTTGTTTTTCCAAAAGCCCAATTTTCTTGGTCAGTTCTTCATTTTGCGTAATTACTTGAGTGACAGAGGCTTCAATGCAATGGTTTGATTTTTGGATTTCTGCTAGAGAAGGTGTAAACAACTTTTTGAGTTCGGCTTCTTGTTTCGTCATCAGTTCTTTAATCATGTCCTTCATCTCTTCTCTAAAAGTACGTAAGTCATCACACCATTCTGCCTCTCTTACTCTTTTTCCTCGTTGAAAACCGTAGTTAGGCGATAAGTAGTCATATTTTTCGTGTTTCTCACTTCGGTCTTTGAGATTTCTCTATCAACCTATACAGAAAAATCCGGTATGTCAACCAGGTACCCAAAATTAAACATTAAAGAAAAAAATAGTAATATACATAAATCTTTTAAATCAAAACCGGACTATTTTTTTTATTAAATACGTTTGTTAATTTTGTACATACACTAGATATTAATTTCACTTTATCGACTCGACTCGCTAGAATTTTTGCTTATTTTTGCTAATATCTAATTGAATACCATTTACTCAAGAATCACTAGATTCACTTACAAGTTATTTAAATAAATAAATATTGGTGGACACAATATTACACAGAACACACAATTGTGTTGTGTTGGTGCACACAACACCGTCTAGCCTCAAACTAAGCATACCGACGTTTGTTTGTCAAGACCTCACTTCTCTTCCGCCGCTGACTTGGGACCACGTGGACGTTACGCGTGTCCTTAAACAGATAACACAACTGAAGGCAGATGTCTCCAGCCTCCAGGCGCAACTTCAACTTCACTCACTTTCGGATTCAATCACTTTCGGAGCAAACTGGATCCGAGTTGAAGCTCGAAATTGTGGCATCGCGCAATGTAAATGCAGTGCCAGCTATTTCGCCGCAATCAGCGCAAAACGTAAATATGCGACGCGGTGCCATCCGATGCCGGACTTCACCTGTCAGCAGTTATGAAGACGCGACGCTTTACACCGATACGCAGGTAAATGACCGACCGGCTTCGCTGACCTCGGCCCCCGGAACGTCGCCCCCCCCCTCCTGCTCCCCCCCCCCCCCCCCCCCCCTAGCCGCCAGCTCGCCAGCAGTAGAAGAGTTACGCGCAGGTGTCCCGCCATCCTCAGCCGGCACGCCCGGCGCCCAACGCCGAGACGCACCGAATGAGTCGGGCACGGCCGAAGAAGCCTAGCGGTGGCTTGCATAAGGTCGACGATGAAGGCTTCACTATCTTGGAGAAGAAACGTCGACCGAAATCGGCGAGGTACCGCTCCACTATCTCACTCTGCAGACGGTGGAGCCTACCGTGTCGATTTATGTGTCTCGGTTAGACCCGACCACTACGGGGGAGAGTATTCTCCGGGACGTGGCCGAGAGAGGCCGATGCCGGATCAGGGAGCCGCCCGCTGTACTTGTGCATGGCTTGAAGCGGTTAGAATCAAATAGAGAGACCAACTTCAAGTCGGATGTGCTCCGGGTAGCTGCCAAGTACAAGGACGTATTTCTCGCACCCGACTTCTGGTCAGCAGGAGTTGTCTACCGACGGTAGTTCATAAGTTATATGTATATATATGTTAGTCTATAAGGTATTTATTTTCTATGGGCCCTTGTTATTGTATTTCTTACACTTAATTTTGTTGCCTGAAATAAAATTTAAATTTATTAATTTATTTATTTATAGCTTGTACATGGTGACCGAATGACTGATAGAATACATATATTTCAAATACATATTTAAGATAATTTGTAACATCCAGATACATAACAAACATCTATATTCATCACACAAATGTAATATTTAGTCGATGGAGGTACCAACTTTGTTTCTATTCATCTAGAGTATCTGCATCAGAGTGATTTTGCTTGCTCCTGTTCACGGCCGCGGTTTACGAATAGCGGATCATATTGCAATATTAAAATACTCAAACTAGCTTCACTTACGAGCACAAAACTCATTCCCACACAACGCTACACAACACTACATACACACAAACACACACACACTCACACACACACACACACACACACACACACACTTAACTAATAATTAGCTTGATAATAGTTTAATCTTAGTGTAAAACGTAATGTATAATTGGAACCCAGTTCTCTTCGCTATGGAGAAGGGCTTACTTGCGACGCTTGGACTTACTTTTTATTATATTCCAAATAAAGATATTATATATTGAATTGAGCTAATTGGACCCAAGCTCTGTCAAAGGTATCGACATCATCTCACCATATCTTTTTGGGTAGAAACGGCGCTCGCTATCTCATGGCTCCAATGAGTGATGATTTTGACCCACTGACTGAAGGTATAAACAATGAATCAATAAAAACAAAGTCATACGACTATACTCAGATGACTGGATAGGAGGCCTTTGCCCAGCTGTGGGACATGGGGTATGGGGTAATGGTGTAATTTTAATCGTAATATTGATTGATTTCAATGTGTGATGCTGATGATATATTAAAGGCAAAATCCCACCTGATCACCTGTGACAAAGACGGGGAGTGTTTCCAAAAACCATGAATTTCATGTCACGACTATATGGATGATCCTATATCTTTTCCAGAGTGGTCTAAACCGATCTATACGAGCGCTTCAAGCGATGACAGCGACGCGACTTATTATTGTAACAGTACTACTGGTCCTACTCTGTATCACCAGTCTCCAGTCCACGAGATATCTCTTCACAGTACCCCTGTTCATAATGTCGGCGACATCTTTTATATCACTGACTGTCATTCGATATGTGAGGTTACAAGGTGAGTTTTTATTCGACGACCTCTGTGGCGCAGTGGGTCAAGGCCTGGCTGAGACGCAGAAGGTTGTGGGTTCGATTCACGCCGAGGGACAAATGTTTGTATGATCTGCAAGTATTTGTCTCGGGTCTGGGTGTTTTTATCTATGATATGTATGTATTTACAAAAAAGAGTATATGAGTAGTATATCAGGGATGTGGTACCCATAACTCAAGCTCTGCTTACTTTGGGGCCAGATGATGGTGTGGGAAATGTCCGGCATTATTATTATTTTCTTTCCATACAAACGTCAAAGGGTGTTCACTTCTCTGATGTTAGACGATATAAGTTAAGAGTGATATCAATATGTCTCGTCATAATCTATGCTTGTATCGCAACAGAACCGTAAAAAAATATGGATTTAACGATAAAATAAAAAATTGCAACACTGATTTTATCCTAACTTTGTGCGTAAATAAAAAACATGTAGACATGTTTTAAATAGTTTGTTTCCTGACATTCATAAATAAATAAATAATGCTGGATACTTCATACAGCCTCATCTGGCTCCAAAGTAAGCAGAGCTTGTGTTATGGATACCACATAATATTTTTTTATAAATACATACATAGACACCCCAGACCCGCGACAAATACTTGCAGATCACACAAACATTTGTCCCTCGGCGGGAATCGAACCCGCAACCTGCTGCGTCTCATTCGGGTCTTCGCCCAATGCGTCACAGAGATCGTCATTTAAAATAAAAAAATATATAAAATATATATTACGACGAGACGTTTCGGTGGTCGCGCACTGACTGACGCGGGATGCCGAACCACCATCACTCGCTCTTCAGAATTTGAGTTTGTTTTATATTACAAAAGAAATAGATAAAATTTATTTACAAGAAATATGGTAGGTAAGATATCTATCTTCTATCTAGATAGATTAACGCCAAAACAAATAATTATAAGCAATAATTTTATAAAATGGGCGGCCTTATCGCTAAAAGCGATCTATTCCAGGTAAAAAACAATATGTACAAAAAGATACATAACATTAGATAACAAGGTATAGAGTACAAAAATTTCGTAATATCCCGCCAATCTATACTAATTAGTTAGATACAAACCAATTCGACGTGTGCCGCCTCCACGACACATCCTCGGGAACAATTAACCACACTGGAGCGAAAAAACACCAACATAAAGGACATAAAGGAATCCCTTGTGGAATAAAAGTCCATCTCGTTTTCAAAATGATTTCACGTCGTCTGCTGAAATCAAAATGATTTCACCAGACGACGTGAAATCATTCTCAATCAATCTCAGACACATCGCGTTACCCAAGAGGTGCCGAATCTAGGTGCTGGTTCCTCCTAATCGTTACAAATTTTGTTACGAAGTATGAAATTTAATTTATTTAATTATTTTAGCATGGCAACACTTATTACTAGAAGTGTTGCTATCAACTCCCGCGGTTATGTTTATGTTCGAGCTGGCGTTACGTATGGACGCTATGATGTTGCCGATAATGGGACGGACACCGACGGACAGTCCGGACTATACGGTCGCATATATCAATATAGGACTCGCTATTTTGGTGGCTACCACTGTTGTAAGTATTGTTACACTGTTAACTCATTAAATAAGTCTCATTAATCGCAAATAAAATTCATATTTTTAGTATTAACAGATGTTTACTTTACGGCTGCGAGACAAATTTTTGTATAATCTGCAAGTACTTATCTCGGGTCTGGGTGGTTCTAAAAAAAGTATATTTTGTTATTATTTTTGTTTGATTTTTATTTTATTTTATTTAGTTCTTTTATACAGAACCTAGTCATCAGTTCTGGAGGTGGGCGTTGAGACTGCTTCGCAGTTTGTAACTTTTGTAGTTCCATCGTTTTACTTGTAATTCTTGTTCTATTCTGTACTTTGTTCTGAATAATAAAAAAAAGAAAATTTTTACATCTTTTAATAGTTCTAGTTCTGCTTCTGTGCTTTAGCTTGCTGGTTCGATCCCCAAGACAAACATTTATGTGATGAAAATGTATCTTTGTTCTGTGTCTGGGTGTTATAAAGTATCAGAGTTGAATGTACATTGACATTCTAACAATCATCTGGTTTCCATAATAAATGATTAGCTTCGTTAAGGGCTAGATGGTATAATGTGGATTTGGTTCTGAAATAAATTTAATATCAACCCGTTACCATAATTTTAACAGTTTCAATAAAACTGGTTCGAAAGTAAGCAGAGCTTGTGCTATGGGTACCACATGACTGATATACTACTTATATACTTTTAATTGTAAATACATATTATACATAGAAACACCCAGACCCGGGACAAATACTTGCAGATCATTAAAACATTTGTCCCGCGGTGGGAATCGAGCCCGCAGTCTTGCGTCTCAGCCAGGCCATGGCTCACTGCGGTCATTGTTAAAATAGAATATATAGTTATTGTGTAATTCCAGTCGGGTATGGAGCTTTTGTTCTCTCGTCGTCACATGTGGCTCCCTCTGTCGGTGCTGCTGGCGGCGAGTGTGGTCATCATGTTCATTCCGTTCGCGCCCTTCAGAGACGACGGACCGGCCACGCAGAGGCATTATTGGTTTGTATGTATTTTGTTATACTAAATCGCAAAATGCAAATGTTGTTTTTACCCGACTGCCAAGGAAGGGGTTCCGTGCGTATCTTGGATGTATGTATATTTGTAAATTTATTGATTACGCGGATCTTACAAACGGCTGGATCTCGACAGTTATGGTATCGGTATGTTCGTCTTAAAAACCAAATTCACTAGGTTTACATTTTGATAAACACGGGCTTTACTCACGTATTATTTTGTCGATGGAGGCACCGACACTGTTTCGATTCATCTAAAGAATCTATATAATCGGTCATTGTCGGTGCCTCCATCGACAAAATAATACGTGAGTAAAGCCCGTGTTTGTCAAAATGTACAACTCACGAATGTTTTGAAAGTGAATAATTACGTTTTAAAAATAAAAAGACAACCGACTTCATGTATATACGCAAGGTAGCTACTGTAAAACGTTGAGGAGTTCCCTTGACTGTCCTCGTCTTGTCTTCGGTCATCATCAGACCCCTAATGACAGTCACAACTCATCTAGATGTACAGTTCTCGTCAATACAAATGAATCAAGCCCAAACACTAGGTAATTGCTGTAAATCGTTGAGGAGTTCCCTCGACTGTCTTTCGGCTAAATCATCAGATCGACTCCAGACCTTCATTAATAGTAGTGCTTTAAAATACTTTCATAAAAAATAAACAAACGCACTAGTCGCCACTACGATTTTCGAAAGTTCCCCTCGATTTCTCTGGGATGCCATCATCAGATCCTGGTTTCCTTATCATGGTACCACCCTTGGGATAACTCCTTTCCAACAAAAAAAGAATAATCAAATTCGGTTCATAAACGACGAAGTTATCCGCGAACACACATAAAAAAAAATATACGAATCGAATTGAGTAACCTCCTTTTTTTAAAGTCGGTTAAAAAGTCATTAGGTGTTTGAAAAACAAAACAAATGGCTGAGTTTTAGCGCTAAATATTAATACGTCAAAAAACAAAATAAATCAAACAAATCGAGTAAAAGTTAAACCAATATACCCATATTGGTTTAACGTATCAGAACTACTGAGCCACAGCGACACGTGGCCGGATCAGCTAGTCACGGTAAACTCTTGCTACAGACTCCGTCATAAATTATCGGAATTATCTCTCTCTGTGCGAACTTAGGAGAACGGCACGATCCTTTTGTTTAAGCGCAGAGATGTGCATTATTGGAGCCGATAAGAACTTTCGATACATTCATATATTTTTACTTTGTTATTAGTTTTGTTTTAATATTTTTATTTGAACTTACAGATTTGCTTTCTTTGTTGCATATAGTGAAAGTTGATGTGTAAAAACATCGTATTTCGTAACATTGTATTACAAAAGGTAATTTATAAATATTATGTTTGCACTTGCCTCTTAAGGCTACTTCCTGATAAAATGATTTTGACGCATATTCAGATCGCTCAAATCACGATTTTTTTGCTTTCCGGCTATTAGTGTAAGCCGCAAGTAAAAACGACGTCAATTTAAGAGAAGAAGGTGATTATTAAATATTTTAGATATTATTTCATAATTAAATTATAAAACTAACAGTTACTTTAAAAACAATTTGGAACGAGTAAGTAGGAGGCATACAATAGTATAATATAGGCATAATATACAAACAATATATAATATACATTCTGTCAAAAAAGTATCGGAAATGAATGATTTGATTATGGTTCCAAATTCAATTAATTGTTTTTTGTTTTGTTACATTGGCACAACTGTTTTCCATTTTGGCGCTTAGTTGCATCTGTTATTTATTATTTAGATTAAGTACAGCTGGTTTAGTTAGATCATATCAAGTGTGTATTGCGAATTTCATAATGGACAAAAACATCGAACAAAGAGTTTGTCTTAAATTTTGCTTCGGCAATGGAATTTCGTGTTCGGAGTCCCTGAAAATGTTACAGAAGGCTTATAATGAATCGACTTTATCAAACACACGTGCTTTTGAGTACAAAGGGTACAAAAGCGGTCGAGATGTGATGGAAGATTTGCCTCGCTTTGGTAGGCCATCAACGTCTTCAACTGAAGTTAACATCACAAAAGTGACGGAAATAGTGATTGAAAATCCTCATTCAAGTTTGAGAAAGATAGCCGCTGAACTTTTTGTGTTTCGAGTCGATTTGTACCATTTCAAATAATCACTTGGGTATGTAACATGTTGCCGCTCGACTAGTCCCAAAAGACCAACATTTTCATAAGAGTCGCTGAGGACATGCTAGAACGAGTCAATTCCGATCCAATATTCATGAAACGCATTGTTACTGGTGACGAGACGTAGGTTTACGAGTTTGACATGCAAACTAGTCAACAAGCTTCTGAGTGGCGCCTTCCAACTGTAACCGAAAACCCCACGCCAAAGTCATGTCGACTGTTTTCCTAAACTATCGCGCTGTTGTTCACTCGGGATTCTCAAATGTCAAACGGTAAATAAAGAATATTATTTGAACGTTATGCTGCGTTTAAGAGAGCAAATTAGAGACGAACAAGGCCAGATTTGTGAAAAGAAAATTCTTGCATATTGCACAAGGCCATAATTATAAACGAATTTTTGACCAAAAACTCAAAATACACCATATACATATACCAATAACACCATAGAGCAACCACTTTATGCACCAGAAATGGCTTCAGCCGACTCTTTCTTTTTTCCTTAACTCAAATTACTACTTCGTGGCATACGTTCGGTAGAAGATATAAAGGAGAATTCGCGACTAGAAATGAACTCAATTCCGGGAAGGAGTTGGAATAATGTTTTGATGATTGGATTATTCGTTGACGTAAGTGTATCGTTTCTAAAAGAGCATACATTGAAGACGATAAAATAAATTTAGATGAATAACTAACATTTTGTGTGTTATTGATCGTTTCCCGGTTCTTTCTTGACAGAGTAGTATATGTATTTAAGCATATCAGCATATCAGTCATGTGGGATCCAAAACACAAGCTTTGCTTACTTTGAGCCCAGATGATGGTGTCTGAAATGTCCGGCGTTATTTATTTATACGTTGACCATTCTTATGCTTAGTAATAACGTTTTTACAGCACACAGAGATAGTGTCCCACGACGCTAACCAACGTCCGATAGAGGTGAGCACGGGTGTGGTCGTGCTAAAGCTGGACGCGTACTCGGCCGCGTCCGTGGCGCCGCTCGTCGCGCACCACACCTCCTCTCTCAGTCACGAGTGCGCTGTGCGGCTCTACTGCAACCTGCCGCTCTACAGGACTAGCTACGCGAGACATCTGTGAGTCGATCATCTTAATAATAATCGCTTGGAAACTTCATTTATGATGTGCAAAATCTTGCAGATGAAAAGATCTTGTCGATGGAGTTATTTTCAGCTCTTTAGTAGTTATGCGAGGCATTTGTCGCGTGGTCCGGTAGTGCAACTGGGTTTTAGATTATTTGTTGATATAAAATATGTGTTTTAGACCCTTATTTATTTAAAAAGCACCGGTGGTCTATTGGTAGTGGCCCCGCCTTCCGATCCCAAGGTCGTGGGCTCGAATCCGGTCGTGCACAAGTGCATTTTCTGTTCGAAAAATGTGTGTATATATCGGTACCCTCAATCGTGAGTAAACCGGCATATTTGTAGAACACTACACGCAGTTACACTACAGGAGCCTCAGAAGTACACTTAAATCCTTTCACCACGCTGGTTCGTTCCCGTAACGCTTGAAATTTGAGGAGGTATCACTCGCACGTAGCCGACCCTAGACTTTTGTCTGCTCGTCCAGTAAAGTGAGTTCGTCCAGTGCCCTTGGAACGGGCACACAGTAATGTGCCGCACACTACTGTGTGGAGACATGATATGTGCCACTGTACTGGGTCCTTTCGTTGAATTTGCCGGTCGATCTACAGTTCTATATAAACTAACTTGAATATATACGTTGCAGGCATGAAGCAGTGTTGATAGACATGCCCGGGCCCGCTGCTTTCGACCCGCCGGCTTCACTCACAGCGAGCAGGAGTTGTTCAGGAGATACTTGCACTTACAACTTTGTTATGATCGGTGAGTGATTTCTAAATGAATACTGGTGGACAATTAACAAGATCTAGCCCCATCCTTGAATTGTGAAAAGTTATAAGAGTGATCGTTTGAGATCAAAAATTTTCCCCAAAGTATGATGCCATATGACATAACATCATGGAAGTATCTGAAATATACTAGTCTAGCTAAACTAGTTTTAATCAGTAAGCCACCGTAGGCAACGAACTGCATATGCAGCGGAACTAAGCCTACCAGCAAATGTTAATTCGTTGTAAATTTGTGGTCTCCACTGAAGTTTTGCATCAATATCAAGACCTAGAAAAATCACGAATCTACAAGATTCATTGCCTCTCTTTTAATTTAAATATTGATCGGACATTTAGCAAAGTGAATTCAATACATATAGTTTTTGTTTGCATTAAGTAATAGATTATTTAGAGTGACCCAGATAACAACTAACGATAGGGAATAATTAACGCTATTGAAAACACTGAAATCAACAAAGTATCGTCAGCAAATAAAACTATATCACAAATATATTTTACAATAAAAGCAGATCGTTAAAGTAAACTAGGAATAAGAAAGGGCCCAGTACATAACCCTGCGGCACCCCTATATCAATAATTGATCCTTAAGACATTTCACATCCCACGCCAACCTTTTAGATTATATTGGATAAATAAGACTGTATTAGGTCAATCGTCCTGTTTTGGATACCGTAGTATATTAACATCGAGGCTACTTTTGCATGACTCACACAGCAAAAAGCTGCTCGGTTTTTCCTATTGCACCCTGCGACTTCTCCCAAGCTCAAATATATGCCTTAAGATTAAGAGCATATACCTGCATCAGCTGTTGATCGACCTTAATAAATCCGTATTATTGTTTACTATTTAGTTGACCGTTAACGTTGAAATGAGATAATAATTGCGAATGATAATTGCAAAGATTTCACTTAACGCGGCCAATATCGATATCGGCCAATAATTAGCGGGATCTTTTTAATTTGTTGACTTGAACATAGGTTACCGATTAGAGAGTTTTTAAGAGAAATGTTTTTAAGAAATTGATGAAGTGGTTTTATAATAATAAATATATAATAATTGATATTCTAGATTATACCTGCTTATTTATATAATATTGATGTTTCGATTTTTTTAGGTATACTTTTGATTAATAATCGTTGTTAGATAGAATAACTAGCATTAACTATTTATCTCATGGTTACCATGTTGATGTTTGCATGTCGCTTTACGACGTAGTGTGTATGACCATTATTATGTGTATGACCATACTTTTTCATTTCATACAGTGGTTCATGAGGTTGGGAAAAACTATAAGCATCCATTAAAAATATAAGCTAAACACAAAGTAATATCCTAAACGCATTCTCACATTTTGCAACGCTGGATTTTAACAGAACGAATGAAACTCCTGCAGAGTTTAACGATTTAGTTAACATTTTTGTTATATTTGAGAAGAAACTATCAAATGCGGTCGCAACCTCCTCAACAAGAACTTCTTGTTCTTGTGTCAAAACTCTATTATTTAGGTATCTTTATTTGTTTCATAGTTAATTAATTTTCAAGTAGTTATAATTTTCTACATTATTTCTCGAAAACAATGATTTGGCTGCATTACTGTTTTAGAATAGTTCTTAACATATAAAATAAATGCTGAATCATTTAGCATTGACTCTCTGGAAGCATATTGTTCGTATAGTTTATTTCTACCTGGTGTAGCCCAGTCAACAAACCTGCAAGAAATAGTGCGATTTCTGACGATGCGATGATGACGTGAAAAGGTCAGAGGGTAGACGTAGGCCTAATAAAAGATGGATCGATTGTGTCGATCGATAGACGGAATATCATTTTCATGTCAGAGTCATCTCTCCCTCCGTTAAAAAGGAAAACCTATCGAATGACCTCACATAGTAGCATAAAGGCACAATGATGATACTCCTTTGCCGTTCAAGAGCTGTGGGAATTATCCAATGGACATGTTTTCAGGAGCCCCCCACAACACAATAACGCTATGGCCTCGCGACAACGTGACTATATCGTCGTGGTCACTGGACTCGCCCGTCGTGTCGGCGGGCGAGCTGCTCGCGCGACCTTACTACTCCGTCGTGCACACACTCGGTACTTACCAACCCAACATGGCGCCTTACCACTTCACCGTTACTTGCACTGTAAGTTTACACTCTAACTTACTACTCCGTCGTGCACACACTCGGTACTTACCAACCCAACATGGCGCCTTACCACTTCACCGTTACTTGCACTGTAAGTTTACACTCTAACTTACTACTCCGCTGTGCTGTGCGCTTAACCTACAGTGTTGTGTATAAAGTGTGCTGTTATATAAACTAATTCAGGATTTATGTTAATGTTGCTTATTACCAAGGTGAGATGTCAGATGTTCACATCATATGCTACTACTGGTCGCACGTTTTTTTTACCTATTACTTGCATTGTTAAGTCATATTTCATGGAAATGACAGCAAGCTAATAAATTAAAAGCTAGTTTATTAATATTTTTCTCGAGTTATTTCCGGTTTTATTAGTAATTTTGGTGTTTTTATTTTAATAGAGTTATTGACTCGAGTTTGAATAATGGGAATAAAAGCTTTGTGTTCCTTTGTGATTCGAGCAAAAGTAATCCTTATAATAAGTTTATATGAAAGTCAGAATTTAAATAAAATAATAATAAATGACGAAAGACAAGATACGACTTTGTGTCATCATACTATATACAATATAAACACTAGCAAAATTGACATTATTATGGATTTTATAAACGTATTATGATCATTTCCAGATCCCTGTAGCCTTGCAGTCTTTGACAGCAATCGACGCGTCTCTGCACTCGCATAAGATCTACCATCCCGAGGACTTCACGCAGGGATACAAAAACCTACTTGACTCAACGCCCAAGTACTTCAATATCGCGAGTTATTTGACATTCAGACTTAACTATCTGTTCTAGTTTAGAAAAGGCTAAAAAAGATACGGTTACACGGGCAATTAAAATTGCTCAATCTGGGCTAACTGATAGCAGCGATATGATTTTGTCGTCTCGTCTGCTGCAAGAACACGAGTGGCCCTGATTTTATAGTTTCATTGGATTAACAAAAATTTTGTAAAATACGAACGCTCTTATTTTATTTGCACCAAAGTCTAAATTAGAGTAATATTTTTCAATTG
This sequence comes from Lampropteryx suffumata, assembly GCA_948098915.1. Classification (NCBI taxonomy): domain Eukaryota; kingdom Metazoa; phylum Arthropoda; class Insecta; order Lepidoptera; family Geometridae; genus Lampropteryx; species Lampropteryx suffumata. Next base: position 1,098,305 of record OX402568.1, on the reverse strand, counting down.
TACTTCTTAAATTTACTAAATTGACATGTTTTAACAAGTTTTAGACGCCATGTAATTTGATAGCCAATCCAAGAGACTGGTGGACAAGAGCAATGATCAAAGGGCTAGTGCTTACCTCGGACAAAGGATTACTTCAGCTATTCAACGGGGTAACGTTGCTGGCCTTTTGGGCACTTTAACTGCGGTCAATGAACTGAACGCTTTTTATCGATAAGTACCTATCTAATTACAGCTTGTAGAAAATAGAGGTACAAAAATACCTACTTGTATGCTTGTTGAGTAAGAAAGTCAATTCAATAATGGAACAAAATAACAATTTAACTTATTTTAAAACTTGCATTTTATTTTCGACTTTCGTGCAAACAAAATAAGAACGTTCGTATCTAACTAAATTTTAGCTAATCCGGCGAAACATTAGAATTAAGGCCAATGGTTAATCCGTCTAAACCCTAGACCATACATGCCAATTATGACGTCACAACAATATAAAGCAATTTACGGGAATACTAACATAAAGGTAGCAATAGCACTGAGAGTAATACCGTCACACCATAAAGTCAAGGCCAAAGTCAAAAAACTAATACAAGATTACAGTATTTCATACCTTCCAAATCTGTCAGTTAACTGTCAGAGGGCAGAGCGACATGAGGCCATGCATTCTTATCAACAATATAGTCATTTATATATTATAATACCTATAGTCATTTATATCATACCTTGCAATATGGTGCAATAGGAAAACTAGTTGCTTCAGATCCATATTAGTTGCCGAGCAATTATTGCTCATAAAATTGCCCGTGTGAGCGTACCTCAAGGTATTAAAGCGCAGATTATTTATTCTGATTGTAATGTGTAAAATCGCGTAACAGAATCAAGCATGGCGTTCAATCAATCTTCGCGTAATTTTGATAAGACTATGATTAAGGAGGCTCTTCCTAGTGGTCAAAGAGTCTAACTGGTTTGTCCAACAGGAATTGTTTCCCTTGTGATCAAACTATAGTTTATATAATTTATATTTTTCGGGCTTTCGTGATTATTTCTACGGGGCCAATCGGGAAGTAGCAATATCCTTTCACATGAAAAAATATTTTTTCAAATCGTTTCATAAATGACGGAGTTATGAACAAACAAAAAAAATACAACTTGGGAATCTTACCGTTTTGTCTTATTCTCTCACTCGCATATTATTGCTATTAGTATTGTGCGAGAGAGAGAGGACATCACTAAACGGTTATTTATCATTTTTGTCTTGTATCCACTGGAGAAGTTTCTGAAAACTGTCAACAGTATCAAAGTTGTGCCAAAATATCATGCATTTCTGACATTGGTCGATTTTACACATCTTCGCTAAGTGTGTAAGTAAACTAAGGAAGGGTGGATATTTTTCTAACGCGCTTAAGAATAACAGAATTACATCTTATTATGATCACTATTACTGTCATAGTCGAGCCAACTCTACGGAGTGACGGACTTAAGAGTAAGCTAGACGATAATATTACCATACAAACGTCGTAGGATGATCACTTCAGTTTCGTCCACGTTCGTAACTAAGATTTTATAACTAGTTATATATCAGGATTTTTTTTCACTGTTTCATAACCACTTATTAAACAAGACTTTTTCATTTTTATAACGAGAACCTCTTAGTCATGTATGGTCACTTGGTACACTGGACAAATTAGCGACCGGACAGAGTAGCGTCAGTAGAAAAAGTTAAATAAGATCGAAACCAGTTGGTTAGGTTATGTTAGAGTATAGAAAACAACGCGCAAGGCGAGCGAGCAAAGCGAGCGTGTGCCGAAGCGCCAGAAGTGACAATATTCATTATTACGAAAAACTACCAGGCCCAAAAGGTTCTCGTTATAAAAATGAAAAAAAAATCTGTTATGTTAAGAAATCTTAGTTACGAACGTGGACGAAAGGATCACTTCAACGTTTGATGTTGAACAACCAAAACTAAAAGTCATATCAATTTGTCTTGTCATAATCTATGCTTGTATCGCAACAGAATCGTAAAAATGAATTTTAAAGATATAAGCCTCAAATTAATATTTTTATACTAGCATAGTTAATTTATTGAAGAGCTTAAATAACTTTTTTTTATATAATTTATAATATAAAATAAATTTATTTTATATTAATTTATATTTTATACATTTAGTAGTTTTTCATGAAAAGCATTAATTCAAGAGCCTAATCTAATAATATAATGCAACTCTATTCTTTTCCCTCACTATGCTAGAAATGGTATGCATTTTAGCTGGGCCCACTGACGACCTATTAAGCCCATCCAAAGGTCTTCGTCATGGCTTAACAACTTGATAAGCCGGGACCGATAGCTCATGCTGTACAAAGCACGGAAGCGCTCAGATGAAAATGCCACTCCGGTCACCTATTCAAGGACTGATCTTGCAGAAGGTTGTTGTAACTTCGTTGATTAAAAACGTCTTAGTTAGCTATGCCAGGAGCGGTTCATTATCATATCATAGTGTACTGCTAATCTTAAATGAATTAAGGAATTACAGGGAATATTAGTCTATTATGTTATTTAGGCATGTATTGTTTTTGTGAATTTAAAGATGTAGCAACTTACTTATCATGAACAATTTGTATTATTTATTCTCAAATATGTTTTTAATTTTGTAAAGGGTTTGTAAGAAAATCCCACTTGCACAATTTTGAATTCAATTTAGGTTTTTACTAAATGAATTGAATTCAAAATTTTTTTCTTAACTTAATTTAATTCATCAGATTGATTTACCTGAATTAAATTGGACATAGATTATACTAAATATATGGAATTCAAAATAGACTTTCTAACTAAAATTAACTGAAATGATATTGATTTATAATCACAAATTAATTATAACTTATTAATATTTCCTAGTTTTAATTGTATTCAACGTAGATTTTTCTAAACTAAATTAAATTCAACATACATTTTTCTAACTATACATAAATTTTGACTTGAAAATGTTAGACTGTTCATTGTTGAAAATTTATGTAGTTACATATTGATTTTTCTAAATTTTCTTCTGAATTTTTGGAAATTTAATTCAACAAAGACTTGTTGTCAAATGATAGGTACTTAATGTAAAACAAACGAATGTTAAGTGTAGGTAATTAAATGTAAGAAAATACAAGGTTTTTATATAAATAAAAGAGAGTATTACTGAAAATTATGTTTTATTGATCGTAGAAAATCAGTCTTAGGTCATGTTCATTTGAAAAACATATCACAGTTAATGGTTTCATTTCAATATTATCTTCATAACATTTATAATTAATGTTATGAAATATATTTCATACTAATGACGATACTAATTTTATGACATTTTATATACAAAAACTTACTTATATTAGATTCAAGTCAGGTTTCCTATTATTTATAAATATCACACGAAGGTTAGACCCAGGTTCACCAAGATTGTAAAACTAAGCCAAATCTAGACAGCCGTTGTTAAAACCTAGACAATATTTAATAAATAATAGGACTTAACACTATAATATCGTTATTAGTACAAAATATTATTTTTTAACTTATTTATTATGAAGATCAACAATAAAATTACAAATAATCTTATAAATAAAACAAATTAGGGACAACAGAAACACATTTAAATTTTTGCTTTGTTTATTCGAGATCGGGACAACAATACCATGTAAAGGTAAAAAATAAAAACATTTATATAACTACTATTTACTATTTTATTAGCGAATAACAAAATACACAGTTTCAGACTACGGAAAGAGTAAGACCAAATACATTTGCTAAGTATCTACAACAAACTTTATGGAAATACATGCCCGTTTTCCTGATACCGAGCTAACTAATGCTTATTCACAAACTGTCATTTCTGACAGGCTAGGCGTACTCCGTAATAAGTACATTGGCGCACCCATCTCGTTGGGCAAATTAGTAGAGAAGTTCCGCGCAAGACGAGATGGAGTTATGCGATAGAGAGGCACTGTGTAGGTATATATAATGTTAGGCACTAAGCGCTTGTGCGAGCTTTCTTGTACTTTGTTGAGTCACTAATAGAGTACTTTTGTATTTTGACGACCTCCTCTGTGGCGCATATAAGGCTGCGGATTCTATTCTCGCCGCGGACAAATATTTGTATGATCTGCTAGTGATTATCTCGGATCTGAGTGTTTCTACGTATAATATGGGTTTAGAAAACATAAGGTATATAAGTAATACATCCATACCCATAACACAAGCTCTGCTTACTTTGGGGACAGATGACGCTGTGTGAAATTTATTTCTTTATATATATTTGTATTTTATACTTGTACTAATAATTATTTTGTGCTTCTGTCAGTTTATGAGTTGGCTAGCATTCCGCACTGTCAATCGGTGCCGGAACTATAGATAACGTCTAACGGTTGGTTTAACCGTTAGACTAATTATTATTTTAGTATCCGATTTAGGTATTAAAATGGGCATTACTGTCATTATCTCTACAGATATTAAGTATTTACAAAAAAAAGTATACAAGTAGCATATCAGTCATGTGGTTCCCATAATACAAGTTCTATTCGTGTGCCCTCTGCCCCAATAGATACTTGTACAAGGGTAGACCTCAACGCGGCTCAACTCAAGACCATATAACTGAAGCATCGACATGAAAAGAAGAACACAAGCTCTGCTTACTTGGGGCTAGATGATGTTGGTGAAATATCCTGCATTATTTACTTATTAAATACACTGACAGCTTAAAGCTAATGTGTGCATATCACTAAAGTCTATTTTTGAAACTGTTCACTGATGGAGCACTTATGGATGCTGATGAATTATGGAGACTACCGGTTAGGCAATTAATATTTTCGTGGATGATGATAGAAGTGATAGTTTGTAAAAAATAACGTTACCTAGCTGGACATCAGGTTAGTGAAACCGGGCGTAAGTGTGGCAGTTAGCCTAATGTGTCTAGCAAAAGTTATATATGCACATATTTTTAATCATAAGTCATGCCAGTTTTCTAACATATTCATCATATGCACAGTATTTTTTGTTCAAACTGCAGATACACTGGTTTGGATGGGAATCGAATCCACGACGCTCTTGAGTATTGATACAAGACAATATCATGTGCTGTTTAATGTAAACAATTAAGTTTCATCACTTTTGTGATTTAGAATTTATAATTTCTTTGTATAACTTTTAAAACTATCATGGTTTTGCACATAATTTTCACTCAAAACGGGATATTTACCATGATATATGAGTTTTTCTGCTTCTCGATATTTCGGCACAGTTGCATGCGCCATGATCACGAGATAAACTCATATATCATGGTAAATATCCCGTTTTGAGTTAAAATTATAATTTCTTTGTAGTTTTTGCAATCACACTTTAGATTTGTTTCAAAACTGTAAAAGCGATTTAATTACCTATAAGTATATTAGTACCTATATCTAAAATAAATGCAAAAATATACTATTTGATTTGTTTTTACTTGCATTTCGGTCATGTTTTATTGTTTGTGTATTTTTTTATAATATACCATAACTTGTTAACAAGTACTGTTTAAAGAAACGAATTCAAAATGGCGTCTTTAGTAATGTCATGTTTATAATATATAATAGTCCCACAATATAATATTGTCTTTACCAAAACATCTATTGATGACTAGTTTCTTTATTGTAACCAGTTATCAGTACTTCGTTAAGTATAAAAGCAAGTACGTAAGTTATACGTAAAGTTGTATTTAGCCAATCTTAAACAATATATAAATTATAAATTAAGACCATAGATTTATGTTAAGCATATTAGGAGTAGAACAATATTGTTATTTATTTAATTTATGAATTATTTAGAAAACTCTACAAGGAAATGCAAGTAAAACAAGAACACAAGCTCCGCGTTACACTACTACTAATATTATTATTAATAAAACAAACGTCATTATATTATAAAAACAAATCCAGCTTCAATAATCATTATTGACTACATTATGTAACATTTAACTATATAGTATATGTAGTGAACGCTTTTATTTATTTATAACGGTCGCTGTGGGCAACGCTCCACGAAATACCCACGATACATACCTACTCTTACAAATTTATTAAACATATAGAAAAAGGGTCTGAACAATTCGAGATATCAATGATTGTGTAGACTTATCATATGAATATTTAAGTCTTTACTAAGTATAGATTTGACAAAGAAAATCTATACTAAGAAACGACTTGGTTAATGACTGAAAACTCCTCAATGGTTACTTAACTCTCTATAGATTTGAGAAAAAGGAGCGACTTCAGTAACCATTAACGACTTAAGAGTCCATACTGGTTAGTTATGTCACTATGGATTTGACATAAAAGAGTGACTTAAGTAACCATTAACGACTAAAGTCCTTAATGGTTAGTTATGTCGCTATGGATTTGGCAAAAAGGAGCGACTTAAGTAACCATTAACCACTAAAGAGTCCTTAATAGTTAGAAAAGTCGCAATAGATTTGACAAAAAGGAGCGACTTAAGTAACCATTAATGCCTCTTTAGTCATTATTGGTTACTTATGTCGCTCCTTTTTGCCAAATCTAATGCGACTGAAGTAATCATTAAGGACTCTTCAGCTATCTGTAAGTCGTTCCTTGGTATACATTTTTCTTGTCATATAATTAGGAGCGACTTAAGTAACTATACAGTAACTTATTAACTCTTGTAGCAATTAGTAAGTTACTGAGGTCAGCTTGTTTCCACTACAATCGGACTACCAAATATTTATCGCATATCTTTACAGATTAATGCTCCGTAGAATATGTTTTTAGTTATGAGTTTTGACGCTACGAGTACAATTAATAACCAGAACACAATTGAAATATATTATAACTTGAACAAATTTAAATAAAATCACCCGTAACTAGTAATCATCTGTTGATGTTCCTTCCTGAATATCAGAACAGACCGTTTCCTTTCGCATTCAAAATTGAACTGACGGATGTTTTAACTAATGTTTGCATAAAGAAGCCGGCGTCAATAAAATTACATGAAAACCATGAACACTTTACGTAATACAAAACCCTAACCCGATTATTCATAAAGGTTTTTTAACTAAAATAGCGTTAGATTATGTTGCGTTAGAGTTATCGACATTTGCAGTACAGTAATTTATAATTTTTAATAACAAGAGATTATGAATAGAGTTTAGACTTAGAAGAACGGCAGAAAAACTAATGAAATAGAAATATATTTAAACATCGTGTATCTAACTTTATTAAATAGGTATATCTTAGTAATCAAACTAAACTAAACTTATAACAAACTCTCTTATCTAAATTTTATACTTTTAAGTTAGTATAAATTAGATTAAGTATAGTAACTTAAACTAGTTTAGTTCAAATTAGAAAATATAATTCTCAGACTCGGCATCTAATCACCGCAAGACTCAAAGTGCTCGTTTTCATTGTTTTAAATAACATCTGATTTCACTTTGATTTTACAAATTTACCGATTATTTTTCTATTACATGAATGTTTAGCTCAAAACATTGATTTATTAACTCATCAACTCGTTAAAGTTTCATTACACAATTAACGTATTTGTACAAATCATGTTCATTTTTTTATACTAAAATTAAATTCACATCAAAACTTGAATACAATCTTCTGTTACCAAGTTATTTCGGAACATATTATTAAAACAACCTAATATTTTCATTTCTTTAATACGTGTGTAGAGTTATGCACACATATTAAATAAATGAAAAAGGTCACAATAAATACACATAAACGTGTAAATCACTTTCATAAGTTAAAATGTTGACGACACAAATGTTTAGATGTAAGATACAATGTTAATTTTATCTTTATTTACTTACAGCCTTATTTACAAACGCCTCTAAACATGAGCACTGTCTAAACACTGCTAAAAGATTCGCCGTCACTGTTTGTTATCTTACAAAAAGAGACGGCACTATTTGAAACAGTGATTCACTTTTGACAGAAGTAAGACACGTTTATAAGTAAAACCGTGACTGTCAAAAACACAGGGTTTAGTAAACTATAATTCTAACGAAATTATAACTTTAATGTTATTTCCCAAAATCAAACTTCGGTTAACATTTATAAATTACACGTATTTTTTTTATTAATATTCAAATCATTAAATAGATGGACAAATATTTGGTACTATTCCGCTAATCTTGTACTCCGATAGTACTAAATATTTGTCCATCTATTTAATGTTTTGTAATGGATTTCTGCAAGGTCACGTCTGAATCAATTATCTATAATATTAAAATGTTTACTTATTGTACTTATATTTTTAGTAAATATTTTTGAATGTGATGATGATGATCAGAAAAGAAAGTCAATTAGTCACTACTGAATTATTTGTGATAGAAAAACAATTATCTTTTATATGAAATTACATAAAAATATCCCCAAATTTTACAAAAATTTACGGCAGTGCATCCAGCAATGTTAAAAACTAATTATGCGTATGCGTTAAGGAAGTTAATAGACCTAGTTTTTTACAACTTTTAAAGAGCTAGGATATACAGCTTAATATGTCCTCTGAGATAAAGTAGCGCTCAGGTAACAATGCTACTGACCTTACCGTTTGTTGTTCTGTTAGTAATAATTAAACTAACTAAACCACGAGCGCTTCTGTACTTAAGATCTTAAGAAGTCTTTAAGTGCACTTGAAGCTTTTAGTAAACTTTTATTATCAAATACAATGAGGATCGAGGAGGAATCTTATCGTCTTAATTCAGTGAGATTTAACATAAAGATGAGTGATTTTAGAATATGCTTTCGTCTGAATATTTCTCATAAACACATATTAACTAAAGTTCGACTTTCTTATTCTCATATCTGTGAATAAAGATTAACCACATTAAATTAGTGTAATTATGAAATAATCCCTTAGTAACTTAGTAACTAAGATTCTGAGATGCACTCAGAATCTTTAATGGTTACTTATGTCACTCTTTAGTAATTTGACAATGAAAATAAAAAAAAGAATGAGTGAGTTAACTGACTCTTTAGTAATTTGATTAATAACCATGAATTTTTAACATAGTTAACTCACGCCTTAGTAATTTGATTAAAATCTCTTAACTAACCATTAAATAATTACCCATGATAGAAGCGACTACCCACGGTAAGAGCGACTTAACTAACCTTTAACTAACCATGGTTAGTTAAGTAGCTTCTTAGTAATTTGACAATAAAAATCTATACTAAACGACTAAACTAACCATTAATGTTGACCATAGTTAACTCACACTTTAGTCATTTGATTCATAAAATTTATAACGAGCTACTTAACTAACCATTAAATAACTACCCACGGTACAAGCAACTACCCATGGACAGAGCGACTTAACTAACCATTAATTAACTGCCCATGGTTAGTTAATTCACTTCTTAGTAATTTGAAAAAGAAAGTACTAAGGAGCGATTTAATTACAATTAAGCACTGCGTATGTCTAAATAAACTATTTTTACTGCAAGGTGACAGTAAGTCGGCTGGCGGCTACCATTTTGTTGTTGAATTTCTTCTTAAACGTCTCGGCAGCGCCCGTCGTTTTAAAGGTTATCTTTGCACTGCGTTTTTCCTTGTCCAATATCAAGCTCTGCAAAATATCCCATGCTGTTGTCACATCTCATTTTATACTTATTTATACTAATCTTAGTATACACGTTAGTATTTAGAGTAGGTTTTGCTCTATACTATGCTAGGTTTAGATTGACATATATATAGATACACATAATATATCACAGATTTGATACTTATATTTAAAACATATTAATACATATTATCAAAGAGTAAGTGCATGAACGATCGAAAAACATGTTGAAATTAAGAAATCTGAAGTGAATATTAAAATGATGTCTTCTCCCTCGCACAATTCGTTTCTTTATTGAAACATGATTACACATGCTTTACGTTCGGTACTTCTGTATTGTAACACATTGGTAGTAATTCTATTGCATTTTATAATACTAACTCAATCAGAATTGCGGTCCGTTTCATTTCAGTTTATTAAGAGACAGCAAAAATTTTTAATTAAAAACTACTTAAAATTGTTACTGTCTCTTACTTCTCTTGCATTTAGAAATGCAACAGCAGAATTATCACCACTTTGTACATACATACATTTAGAACTTTACAATACATGATGTCTAATATTACATTATGAGTATCTTATAACATCACGGTTTTGCTATTAAAGCATCAAACGAACATAAATAAAATCGTTTAATATGTAGGTAAATAGATACAAAACTCATTATCTTATGTACTAGGTACATTCTCTGTCTCAGCACAAAAACGTAATAAAATGCAATGCTCGTGATTCCGTTGTTTGCCAGGACTACATCAAATATTGTAATATATTATATTAGATTGGCGTCTAAAATGTACTAAAACGAGTCAATTTAATCAATTTAAGAAGTGTTAAAAAGTGCTCTTTAGTGCAGTGGGCGTGCGATTCTCGCTGCGGGACAAATGTTTGTATTATCTGCAAATATTTGTCTCGGGTCTGGGTGTTTCTATGCATCATATGTATATATTAACAAAAATAAGTATATGTAGTATATATGAGTCATGTGATTCCCATAACACAAGCCCTGCTTACTTTGGGGCCAGATGATGCTGTGTGAAATGTACGGCGTTATTTATTTTATTTATTTAAAATATAACTTTAAAAATAATTTTCCACTTCCCAGGTGGTCTGATTGAATTTTAATCGAAATAGGTCGTGCGGTTTTTAAAAAAATCAACAAAAGTCTAACATTGTATCATCGACATGACCCATATTATATATAAACAAAATACATCTACTTTCCACTAAAAAAAAATTATATTCACGGAAGTCAGTTTTCTATTAAATGTTTAAAACGTAATCATAAAACTTATATGATATTTAAGTTCGTCCGTGAAACAACAGATTAAATGCCAACGTAACTACAAAAATAACAGCTATTTCCAAAAACCTTTATTAAAATATCACATCAGTGCATAAAAACACGAGGAAAACATATATTTTGTTTCTCGTGTGAGAGGAATATAATAAGTGCTACTAGTCGGTAAAATATAATTGCACCTAGAGCACTAGTATTATATACAATTAACTTAAAATAATTATGAATACTTCTTTGATACGTATTCATATATTACAATACATTTTGATAAACAAGGGTTTTACTCACGTATTATATTGTCGATGGAGGCATCGACAATATAATACGTGAGTAAAACCTGTGTTTATCAAAATGTATTACAACTCACGTAAGTTTTGTATGTGAGATACGTATCCAAACTAAATCACAAATTCTAGTGTAATAAATATATTTACATAAATAAATAATCACAGTTTCTATCACAGAGTTCTGTTTCGAATATTAGTTTGGTGTTTCGAATGTTTTGTTAGGTTTAATTATTAATTCAATAATTAACATATATTTCTTTAATTCTCTGTTTATTGTGTCACTAGTTATTTTGAACCAGTGTGGTGAAAGTGCCCCTCAGAGACTCCATTCATGCACCTGGCATACGTCTGAGAACTTTTGGGTGCTACGAGCTGCGGGTTTCCACACTATGTTTTCCTCTACTGTACTGGTAGCGCACATGAAACCGATGTGACAGATAAACCGATTTGAATAATAGTATTATTGCATGAATTTTAGCGTTTACGGTTCTTAACGCCTCGGGTTTGGGTGATTTTTGATCTATAATATGTATGTATTTAAAAAAAGAAGTATATAAGTAGTATATCAGTCATGTGGTCCCCATATCTCAAGCCCTGCTTACTTTGGGGCTAGATGATGCTGTGTGAAATGTCCTATCACTATTTATACATTATTTTTAGATTCTTTCATCTTATTTAAACCAAATGCGTTGTTATGTATATAAAAAGTGTTTTATGTTATTCTAGGTCGCAGACAACATTTATACCAACTTTCATCCAAATCCGTTCAGCCGTTTTGACGTGATTGTACAAACAGACATACAACATCTTCTCAAACTGTCAGTTTTACGCATTACTTAGATGCGTTTCTTTCTTTTCAGTAAATTTTTATTGGTGAACTTTTGATTAAAAATATTTTATATCAGTCAATTTTAGGCGGTCCCTAATAATAAAAGAAAATAAAACAAAAATAAACAATTTACAGTTAACTTTTTTACAAAATACATATGAAAAAAAAACGTGAGCGTCTCGGTACGCCCGACAGAAGTGATAACTTAAACTAATCTAACTAGCCCTGTGGGTTAGAGTGACAGCAGGAGCTTGCCTACCGCTGCCGTATGCGTTAGAAAAAGGTAAGCCAGACAGACTGGCGTCGTAACGCGTTACGTAACGAAGCGGTTTACCCTCCCATTAGAAGTTATCACTTAAAAATGGAATTGAAATTGAATTGTATTGGTATTGAACTTAAATTAAGAAGAGATCAACCGATGTATTAAGGAAAAAATCCTCCTTAATCACCCTTATCTATCTATATAGATCTATGAATTAGGTACAAATAGCAAGAATTATAGCATATTCCAAAATGCATCGATACCTCGCTTCAATTTTTATATAACGCCATCTAGTGATAAATAATTAAGTATTTTGCTACTTTGTGTGTTAGTTGTAACTCGTGTTTTTTTATTTTTCTTTTAGTGTTAGTATTTAGTATTTAGTTTAGTGTTTTATTGTTGTACCTTATTGTGTGTCTGTGTATTGTTGTCAAAAAAAGTTTTTATGTATCTATTTTCACGAAGTATGAAGTTAAATGTACATTGAGATTGAGTTACGCGATAAACAGAGGCACTATGTTGTAGGTATATATAATGTTAGGTACTAAGCGCTTGAGCAAGCTAAACTGCACTTTGTTGCGTCGACGCCAGAGTCGCCATTTATATAAATGTTTTTGTAGATCGCCTTTTCATGTACTAATATAAATTCTGTGATTTTACTTAACATATTAATTACTTTCATTTGAGTCTTATTATTTTAAGTCTTTCGTTCTGCGTTTTGAAAATTACAGAGAAATATTGAATTAAAAGTATGTATAATTACAACATGAAACTAAACACTCGAATCACCAAACGACCTTAGAAAGGAACCTTAGAAACATTACCTGTACATCGGCCGCCAGAGTGTTGAGTCTCGTGTCCGTCATGCCGTGCGGCAAGTTGTCCACGACCGCGACATTCCCTACCTCCTCATTCGGAAGCTCTTCATCATCAGAGCTGGAATCGTACTCTATTTCCGGTTCGTTTTTAATAACGATGCGGTGGCTCTCTTTCTCGGTTCGGTCTCTCTCGGCGATGGTGCGGACGGCTCGACTGAATATCCCGGGGTTGGGTTTGGTTGGGTCGTTGGTGATTTCGATGCGGGAAAACACCGATTTGGACTCCTTGCTCGGCTTACGTTGGAGGATCACGCGCCGGTTCGAGAATGCGGGCGCCTTCTCGCTCTTCTCCTGTTTCTCTTTTGAAGGCTGTTGGCGGAGTTATAGATATAATATATAATACAAGATGCTTTCCGCGGCTTTGCACGCATGGTACATATCTCCGTACCGAATATGATCAAGACCCGTTCTGCCGTTTAGCCGTGAAAAGGTAACAAACAGATACACTTTCGCAATTTATCGACTATATTGTCGATAAGAATGCATGGCCTCATGTTGATCTGCCTTCAGACAGTTAACTGACAGATTTGCAATTTATAATCTACCTTCTTACCTTGTATTCGTTTTTCGTGGTTAAACTAGTTATAAGATGGATCATGCAAAAATACGCTAGGACCAGGACGATTTCTTGACAATTCTTCTCGGCCTTGGGTTAGGAGGAATTGGCACCTAAATACACCTATTATTTAAGACGTTTCAAAGTGATCTTTGTGATTGTATTGAATAAAAACGTATTTGTGTTTGAGTTTGATAATATTACAAATATAGATGACACTACAGATTTAAACCAACGTGACGTTTAACTAAAGGGTCTTCCAATAGGCACGTCCGAACTTTGACAGTTGGTAGCGGTCATCTTGTTGCAGCTACATCTGTCAAATTGGTTGTAATTTATTCATTCTGTTTTGCCAAATCATCATGGATAGCTATAGCATTCAACAACACGTGCAAATGATAAAATTGTTTTATCAAAATGAGTGTTCTGTTCGGGCAACGCACCGCGCGCTTCGCTCATCTTACGGTCGCCATAATCGTCATACCGAGAGGACTATTCGTCGTGTGGTGGATAAATTTGAGTCCACTGGTTCGGTAAATGATCGACCAACACCCGTACGTCAACGAAACGCAAGGTCTGCTGAAAACATCGCCGCTGTCCGTGAGTGTGCAGGAGAATCCGAGGCAGTCGATTTCGCGTCGCTCGCAAGAACTCGGCCTTTCACAGACCACAACTTGGCGAATTTTGCGTCGTGACTTGGGCCTGCACCCGTATAAAATTCAACTCACCCAGGAATTGAAGGTAAACGACCATAGACAACGACGTGTGTTCGCTGAATGGGCACTGGAGCAGTTAGCAACTGACCGTAATTTTCACAGAAAAAATATCTTAAGCGATGAGGCCCATTTCTGGACGAATGGGTACGTAAACAAACAAAATTGTCGAATTTGGGACGATACCAATCCACATGAGATCCAAGAGCGTCCAATGCATCCCGAAAAAGTTATTTTGGTATGGGTTTTGGGCTGGCGGCGTCATCGGACCATATTTCTTTGAGAACAACATTGGCCAGGCCATCACTGTCAACGGCGAGCGCTATAGGTCGATGATTACCAACTTTTTTTGGCATGAACTGGATCATCTGAACACCAACGACATGTGGTTTCAACAAGACGGCGCTACGTGCCACACAGCTCATGCCACATTGAATATTCTGCATGAGAGATTTGAGGGCATGGTCATCTCACGTGGAGCTGATGTGAACTGGCCACCGAGATCTTGTGACTTAACCCCGCTAGACTTTTTCTTGTGGGGTTTTCTTAAGTCGCAGGTCTATGTGAATAAACCACAAATCACAGCGGCCCTCAAAGCCAACATAACCTATGCCATAAGTCAAATTCAGCCTGATTTATGCGCAAAAGTCATGGAAAATTGGATATCTCGCATGCGCTCCACCCAGAGAAGCCGTGGCGGACATTTGAATGATGTCATATTCCACACATAATGGCATCACTACATCTTTCAAATAAATAAATAATTTCGATAATATATCACACACACTTTGTTTTATTTAAATTTAAAGATAGGACACGCTTAATGAAAGACCCTATAGTAAACGGTCACCCATCATACTTGCTACTGTTTTCAGAATTAGTAATATAATAAGTTATTTTAAGTACATAGAATTATTACTTTTCTCAATGTTCTACAAAACTAAAAGAGCCGAAAAAAAGTACACTCAAGACATTGAACTATTATCCTTATATTTTTGATGTGATCCTCTCGCTTTCTTGCAATCTCTTGGAGTGATTTAATGAAAAGGGACCTCCGTGTGTAACAGGAAGCCGAAGAAGCGCGCGCTATTTGATTTGAGCAATGAGCGCGCTTGCGGTGGCCGTCAGATGGTACCAACCCATTTTCCTCCAGGTTGTTACTGTCAGCCAACAGTGTTTGCGTGTGGGTTACGAGAAAGAGAGAGGGAAATAGAGAAGGAGAACGCGTCAGGTGTGCGCTTAAATTGTGTTGTGTATGAAGTGAGCTGTTAAAAAAACTTATTCAGGATGTAATGCTAAAAAGTAATATATAATTAGTATATCAGTCATGTGGTACCTATAACACAAGCTCTGCTTACTTTGGAGCTAGATGATGTGTGTGAGAAGTGTCTTGCATTATTTATTTTTATTTATTTACCTTAGGTAAGTCCTTATTTTCGAAAATGATCCTCTGCCTCGATTTGCTTGGAGACAACTCACGTTTAGCTTTGTTCTGTAAATTACAAAATAAACATTAACATTAAAATATTCCGGTCACACTTACTCTACAATGGAATAAATGGACTACTCCAAAAAGGTTAGTACATGGTATTATTACATCAGTCACTTTCGTTCAAATCAAAGATCAAGGGTCAATCTTATAAACAATCTTATGAAGTCAAGTCAAAGTCAAAAGATACTTTATTCAATACAATACAAGGATCACTTTGAAACGTCTTATATACTAGTGAATTTAGGTGCCAATTCGTCCTAACTCAAGCTCGAGAACTGGTAAGAAATAGTTTTTTAGGGCTTTTTAGGGTTCCGTAGTCAAATGGCAAAAAACTGAACCCTTATAGATTCGTCATGTCTGTCTGTCTGTCTGTCCGTCCGTATGTCACAGCCACTTTTTTCCGAAAATATAAGACCTATACTGTTGAAACTTGGTAAGTAGATGTATTCTGTGAACCGCATTAAGATTTTTACACAAAAATAGAAAAAAAACAATAAATTTTTGGGGTTCACCATACTTAGAACTGAAATTCAAAATCTTTTTTTTCATCAAATCGTGATAAATCGTAAACCGCAATTTACCTTTCATTCAAACAACTCAAATATATAGAGAAAAAAAACATTTAATTTCATAAACATAAACCTTATGCATAAACCGTGAACCATTATTTTCTAAAGTTTTTTAAACTTACGCGATCAGAACACATTATTATAAATACTTACGGGTATTTATCGCGTTTATTTACCTATTTTTCCCGACGTTTCGACAGGTTTACACTCTGTCGTGGTCACGGGATGACTCAATAGGTAAATAAACGCGATAAATACCCGTAAGTATTTATAATAACATTATTTTCTAATAATCAATCTTTAATAGGTGCCTAAGTAAATAGTAATTATAATTCGCGCGGGGCGTGGCTTGATTGGTATCGCCCAGATGTACAAACAAAACTTTCATGGAGTTCATAAACAAAAATGTTTTTTGCAACAACAATATGCCAACATTACTTTTTGGAGACATCAACGAAGATTTTTTAAAAGACAATTGTATACTGTAATTCATGCAGAACGCTGGATACAGGACGTTATTACCACCTTGTCCGAGGAGGCACACAAATGGATAATATTTTTGGAAATATTTCTTGTCAAACTGGAATATATATTAGCTTGTTTAGCTATCACATGCCTATATGGGCTAGCATATAGTTAGATCTAAATCCCATCATTTAGGTACCTAATTATAATGTTTACTTATCAATAACTTAATTTAAAATAAATACACTATTATTAAAACATCGATCAAAGTTACAACTACAAGAACTTTTATATTAAGTTCCTTGCTGCTACGGAACCCTTCATGGGCGAGTCCGACTCGCACTTGGTCGCTTTTTTACATAATCCATCTTATAACTACCTTAACTACGAAAAACTAATACAAGAGAGTTTATACATTTCAAATGTGTCGGTTAACTGTCTGACGGCAGAGCGACATGAGGCCATGCATTCTTATCAATAATATAGTCATTTATATTATAACACGCTTTCTTCAAAAGACTACCCTTAATATATTTTAAATTTTAAGGGAATTCTCGTTTCGCAAGCCAAGCCTCAAGCAAGTCATGTGACTGCTGTAAACTATTAAAAGCGGTGGATTAATTAATAGCGTTACCTTGGCAGATTTCCTTTTAGTTTCCGAGTCGTCCACTTTAGTTGAACTGACCACGGCCTTTCTTGGCGGTGAAGACTTATCTGTAACAACACATTATTTACTTCTTTTATTGATGGGTGACCGTGGCATCATCAGCGGTTCTGTGCTTCGGAGGACACAATACCGCAACCTATGAGCCGGGCGATTAGGTCATTCTGATATCAAAACATTGGTACTAACAGCTTTCAGTACCAATCGTAAACTACACATCTATGGAATGAATTTTACTAATTATAAAATAGCCCTACAAGATATCTTAACTATCTTACGGAGAAACTGAGGAGTTATTATCAATACATAGTATAAAACAAAGTCGCTTCCCGTTGTCTGTCTGTCCCTATGTATGCTTAGATCTTTAAAACTTCGCAACGGATTTCGATGCGGTTTTTTTTATGAGATAGAGTGATTCAAGAGGAAGGTTTATATGTATAATACATACATAATATAGTAGATAAACACTGATAATTTTAGAGGTTAGCGTATATGGGTTCAATGTATTAAAACTACTGAGCTACAGCAACGCGTGGCCGGGTCAGCTAGTACCTAATAAAGTAGGTAATATTTGAAAACTTTAAAACTTTTGTGTTAAAAGTAGATTTTCGCTTTGATTGTCTTTCATATGAATTTCTGTAACCGTTTATATTGTAACATCGTTTATTTTATTTTATCACTTAAGTTTACTTACAGATTTTTGTTTATTTACCTACTTATAAGTTAATATTGTTAATCCTTTCCAGCCTGAGACACATAAGTACAAGTGGCTCTGTGAGCTGTAGATCTCGCGAACATTTTTCAAAATGACTGAAATATAATTTCTCCATAATAACTAATATTTCCTAAAATACGAAAGATCTTATTTCAATTAGACCAATAACTAGAATAACATTTTTAAATGACACCTATCCTAAACTATCCTAAACTATTAAAATTAAATCTAGTCTTAAACTAAGCACAGCTTGTGATGGCCAGATAATTGATAGAATACTTATATATTGAAGTGATAACTTTTTATGGGAGGGTAAACCACTTTGTTACGTAACGCGTTACGGCAACAGTCTGTCTGGCTTCCCTTTCTCTCACGCATACAGCAGCGGTAGGCAGGCTTCTCTTCTCTAACTCTAATTCACAACGCTAGTTAGATTAGTTTAAGTTATCATTTCTGTCGGGCGTCCCGAGACGCACACGTTATTTTATATACATACCTATGATACTTTATAACACCTGACCTGACCAGACATAGAATAAAAACATTTGCTTGTCCTGGGAGGGAATCGAACCTACAACCTACTAATAATTAAACTGAGAGGTCTGGCAAAGATATAGATGAATTTAGATAATTCAAGTGTACTAACCTTTCTTTTTCTTGTCATCTCTATCTTCAGTGAATATGATCTTTTGCCGCTGCGGTTTCTTAACGTCAGCGCTCTTCGGCGGCAGCTTGGAACGGAGATCCGTCACCGGCTTCGGTTTGGGAGCTTCAGGCCTGTCGGACACGCGGACAGACTTAGACATACTCGGAAATATGTTACTCGAACACAACCAGTACAAACAGTTGTGAGAATTCCATTTTTTTTGAACACGTCATAGGGTCGAAACTCAGATTATTTATATGACAGAAAACTCGGGACGAATCGGTTCCAACTCGATCCGTAACAAAATTAGCAAGGATCATACGAAGAAGCTTTAAGACCAGACGAGTTTCATTCCGGATTCCTCTTGAACTGGGGTTAGGAGGAACCTGCATCTAGATTTACAAGCATGTAAGCAGACGATATGAACTAACCGTTAAGTACAGACTTAAGCACAAACGCGCAGAGAAAGTCGCGAGCGTTTCAACTAGTTATAATTAAAAGGGCCAGATTTTGATAAGTGAGTGTCAACTTTAAGTGAAGCCCGATAGGGTGCAATAGAAATAGGTCTCACTTGGTGGGTTTGGGTTTGTCGTCCCGCCGAGTGAGGATGTCGTCGTCATCAGACAGGATGCCGTCGATGTCTCCCAGGATCAGTTCCAGCTCGTCGTCACTCGCCAGCGGGGGGGAGGGGGGCCGCGGGGGAGGGGGAGGGGGAGTCAACTCCTCTGGAAATATAACGAAGAGGTCAATCAAAGTACCCAGGGCTATCTACATAACTAACATGGTTATTCCTAATTAGCTGAACGCAGCGTTTAATACACACAGTACAAAATGCGTGCGCTCGCTTTTGTTTCAAAATAACAACTAGGACTTATGTCCCTCCCTTCAATCGGATGTCATGATGTAAAGATGAAAGCGCGGCGAAAACTTCATTTTGTGTGTCTGCTCGTCGGTGTGGTCAAACATACGACACCTGCATACCTATATAAAAAAAACTGACATGGGTCTCTAACACTAGGTAGTACCGACTTAATCGCATCGATATATCGATTATAGGCGCTCAGACTCCTAAAACATTGCTATTAGTATTGTGCTAGGACATTCTTATTCTACCATGTTTTACTTACACCGTTCCAGTAATATCGTGTAAGTTTATTGCGTTTATTCACTTTATATAAGTAAGTTTAAGTTAATAATTTAGTGCACCCCGAACAGTCTTTTAACCAAGCTAAACTCCTCTCCATCTATAGGTTGTCTGAAAGAAATCGCTTCCTTAGCGATAAGACCGCGCATTGTACATAATTATTCGTAAAAATAAGTTATCAAATATTGTTACGAATAATTATGTACACTGAGTTATGTACATAATTATTCGTAAAAATATTTAGTTGTATGATGATATAATATTATGTTGTACAATGAGTGTATTTAGTTTTAAGGTATACAATAAAAACTTTTCATTCATTCATTCAGTCCAAAATAGAGTAACATTTGGATTATATTATATTATATATTATAAAATAAGACGACCTCTGTGGCTTGTAGGCGAACAACCGCCTTTGACGCAAAAGGTTGCGAGTTCCCGCCCCAAGACAAATATTTGTACGATCTGCAAGCATTTGTCTCGGATCCGGGTGTTTCTATGTTTAATGTGAAATGTCCGACATTATTTATTTAATATTAGGTTGCAATTTGCATTTTGTAAATTAAATTGAATTAGGGATTTTCCGTGGTTTATTTAGCACCAATTTACATGGCGACTAGAATTATCTAATAATAACATTATAACTTACCACAAGTAGAATTAACTTCATCATCCTTCTTCATCGGTGACTTATCCTTACTGCTGTCCAACTCCGGGGTCCAATCCCTCTCCGGAGTCTTTCTAGTTGTGTCCGGCTTGATCTCCTCCTCACACACTGGCTTCTCAATAACCATGTCTATAGGCTTGTCTAAAGGCTTGTCTATAGGCCGCTCAGGTTTGACTATGGAAGGCTTGGGAACCTCTTTGATTTCTCTCTGATGGGTATTATCATTATTTTCTCTGTGGATGGAGTTATGATTTCATAAAATCGTAAGTAAATCATATAGGTTTAAGATATTTTCTCTGATATCTAATTACTCTGATCTAAGGTAGTCAAAGTGCTTCACACTGTGCAAAGATTATAAATCTTGTATGACAAATTATTTGTCCGCGACTTTAGACTCTAATTTGTCAAATAAAAGGTTTTAATTCACATGGGTATAAACAACTTACAGACTAACCTAAGTAACCTATATTCAATTATTAAAAACTTGGAACTCTATTTTCCAGCCGTTATTAGATAAATACTTATAATTGTTTGACCTGTAAGCTCAGTTGGTAGTAGCTCTGCCTTCAGCGGTGTAGGTTAGGGGTTCAATTCTTTCCCAGAGCATACATTTGTGTGATAAACATAAGTGTTTTGTGTCTGGGTGTTATAAAGTATCATAAGTGGGCATTTAATAATATATAAGTATTATATAAGTATTCTATCAGTCATCTGTAGGGCGATTACGGAACTCTTGATACAATCAATGTCTATCAATTTCGATTAGCAATAAGCATTATTTCAATCAATTATATACGATGTATTTAAATGCTTAGTACGCTAAACACGGTTCCTACCACAATCGAACTTTGTAAATTGGTCGAGTTATAGTTTGACACTAACTTCACATTGTAACTAGCGATAGAAGCCGATAGAAATCGCAGCGATCCGTAATACCAATTCATCAATAGTAACTGAAAGCTATTAGTATCAATGTTTTGATAGTATCAAAGTTCCATAATCGCCCCACTGGTCACCGTAATACAAGTTTAGTTTGGGGCTAGATGGTGTTGTCGACCAATATTTATTAATTATTATTATTGTTGTTCCCCAGGATTGAGAAATTTTAATTAGCCGTGTAATTTCAGTGATGTAATATACCTGTCTTGCATTTGCTTGATGTATATCGCAGCATTCTTTCTCCTTCTAACCTCCTTAGCACGTAGCACTCTCTCCCTCATATTCTCTTGTTCACGAACCCGTCGCTTGTATTCACTGTCCTGTTATATTACATTGAATTATAGTTTTGAAACAGCCAAACAGAGAAACTAAAAACTAGCTTCTGCTAGCGGCTTTACACTCGTAGTACACATGTAAACAGTAGTCTATAATGCTTTCAAAAAATCTGATATTTTATAATATGCTTTAACCTTAATAGACAGGTTTTTAAATTTGCCAATCGACATAATATAACACGTCACTTGGGACCTTTATATAGAAGTTTACATTTTTCCCTATAAAACACTTATTAACTTTAGCGAGCCTAACTGTGGGAACAGGGAGTTTATCTTTAAATCTAATATGAATACAATGATTATCGCTATTTTTAACAATTAAACATTTTTGTGAACATACATTAGAAGTTAAACGTAGCTATATAACTATACGCTAGTGTTTATAAAATTTTAGCGACCAGAATTTATATTGCTTCACGGTTAATTATCGCGTATTATCTATAAATTTATTAACAAGAGCAGTGGTGGTCTAGTGGTTATGACGTAGGTTCGAAACCGGTCGCGCTACATACAATATATTGTTCTGTACGAAAAATGTATATGCGCTATTCATACCAGTACTCTCAAACGGTGAAGGGAACTGGCATGTCGTAGAACCTAAAAAAATTTAAGACATGTTTCAAGAAAGGTGCCTCTGAGTCGCACTATAATCTTTTCACCACACTGGTTCGAAATAACGACACGATAGGAAAAAGAAGATTAGAAATCATTATACTATCTCCTAACTGCTCATCACTAGTCACTATCCTACGTGCACGTCTATACTTATCTCACACTATGCTAGTTGAAATAGCGTGCATTTTAGCTGCTGCTGTATAGTGTATCCTTAAGTTCGAAACAACTAGTAACATGAGAAGAACTTTTATTATCGACGTTTCCGTTATATTGCACTAACCTTGGTCGCGGGCTGACTGGATGAATCTATCATCATATCAGATGTAAAGGTATTGTAAGAAGGCTCAAACGGAAAAGCCATTTGAGTTAGCCCGTTGACTCTTTACTGGTACAATCACAGAACAGAAAGAACGATAGATGTAGTAAGTAGGCGGGGCCCGCGTAACACCTAGTATGCGAAATACCGCGCACAATAAGTTTCGCTCACTTCCGTCGTGTTTGAAGTTTGTCAGGGTAAACGTAACTCAAAAAATCATAAAAAAATATAAAATGCTGTATTGTGCTGTTCTGGAGTGCAAAAATGATAGCCAAACCAAAAATTTAACAAAAGGGGGCATATCATATCCCCGGTAAGTATTATTTTTTTGTTTTAAACGGTTTTATTTAAATTTTGTTTAAAATGCAAAACCGTCAAACAAAAACAGACTATGAATCCTACCGTTTAAGGTCGCGTTTCTCTTAAACCTCATCTTTCGCTATTCAATTAGGGATGTAACCCTAAAAAACTGAAGAATGTGTTATCGAAAACTTCATCATGTAAATAGTTACCCCTATTAAAAGGTTTATATATTCAAGGTCATTGTTTTTTTGTTTTAATTATGACTTTATTCTAAATGTATTTAAGCCATATGGTGTCCAGTGGTTAGTTAAGATGAAAATAACAGAAGTATTTTGTAGAAATAAACTTCTGGTTTCATTTTTCCCAAGGCACCAAACATTTAAAAAAAATGGATTGATGCAACTCGGAAACAAAATTGGTTTCTACAAAAACAAGCACAATTTGCTCAGACCACTTTAAGGACCAAGATTTTGTAATTAAAAAAGTGGAAACAAATACATGGTTGACACAGCTATACAGACTCTAAAAATGTTGTTTTTTCAGGTTATTATATTGTTTATATTCATGACGTTTTATTATAATAAATTAAATTCGTTTATATTATGATTACGTAATATCGAAATCACTTGAAACGTATTAAAATTTACTGACACAAAATGTATCAGCAGAACCTTCCTCAACGCCAAAGAAACACAAGCGTGTGATTATGTTAAAATATAGAAAAGCTGTTTATTTGGCCCACCACAAATATAACCTGACGTACCCATGGTATTCGTATTTTGATATCCATCAGTAGGTAGGTATAATAATCGATATCGATACATTCGTCTTGTATCCTTTGGCACATCACTAAGAAAGTAGCTATGTTTAGTGGGCAATCAAATAACAGCCATTGCATTATCAATTATATTTCTTGTTGTTAAAGTTTAAAACAAAAATCTTTCGCAAAAGCGTCATCTCTTGGTAAGTAGACTTACATTTTAGTACTGTTTAATTCATTGCGTTTTGAACCTTGTTCTGATGGAACTAAGGTTTTATATCAATAACATTTGTTTTATGGTTTGGTCCTTTTAACGTTCTTTTTTCAGTCAATTATAACTTTTATTTCTAAGTGTGTTTATTTCTACATGTGAGTTTGTCTACATGTGTAAGTTTAGCTACACTGGTTCTCCTTATAAAAAGTCATCATGCTATTTCTATTGTTCTTTCTGTTCTGTGATTAGAATTAGGTATTTATTTTATATATTATTTTATTGTTAGGTATATATAAGTATTTATGTCGTATATATTATATTATAGTTTTTTTCATGCTCTTCATCTAGCTCTTCTGACAAAGACTTTGCCAGTGCCTGTAGCGATGACTCTCTACATCTTCGTGACAATCTTGAATCTTCTTTTGCGGGTTATCCTAGTAATTTAAATATTGTCCACGTAAATGCTTAGAGCATTCCAGCACACTTTGATGATTTTCACTCCTCTTTCAATTATAAGCTGATTGATGCAATACTAGTTTCCGAGTCATTTTTAAAATCTGCAATTCCATCCACTCAATACCCTATGCCATCCACTCAATACCCTCTCCCTGGCTATAAACTCATCAGGAATTATAGAGTTGGTAAGGGAGGTGGTGGCGTGGCAATCTACCTTCGAGCTGACATCCCCATCACTCATATTATCAACTTTTCCCTTGAAATGAGCTCATACCCGTCCACGTGGAAAAAAGCTTTCGTTATTCCCCTTCCTAAAACCTCTAACCCCTCCACTGCATCCCAATGTAGACCAATATCTATCTTACCCATTTTATCTAAATTCCTGGAGCAGGTTGTTCACAAACAGCTTTCTCTCTTCCTTCACAAAAATAAACTCCTCAGTCCATTTCAATCTGGCTTCCGCCCGGGCCACAGTACCGTCAGTACCCTGATCAAAGTATCTGATGATATTCGGTGGGCAATGGATAACCAGCTTCTTACTGTCTTAGTGCTTCTTGATTTTAGCAGTGCATTTAATTCGGTTGACTATGACATTCTTCTCTCCATCCTTTCCTCTCTTAATGTTTCCCCCGAGGCAATCTCTTGGTTTGATTCATATCTTTCAGGCCGTTCACAGTGTGTGTGCTCTGAAGAGTATTTTTCTGACTGGTGTGATATCACTGGGGGCGTGCCTCAAGGTGGTGTTCTTTCACCTCTCCTCTTCTCAGTTTTCATTAATGGCATCACTCAAGTCATTTCTTCTAATCACCATCTTTATGCTGATGAATTGCAAATTTATAACCATTTTAAAGTTAATGAGTTCTCTGTTGGTATTAACCAAATAAACGCAGACCTGAATAATATCTACTCATGGGCGAAGGCTTTTGGCCTTCTGGTTAATCCATCCAAGTCTTAGACGTTAATTTTTGGAAGCTCTTATATGCTGAGTTTCATACATAAATCTTCCCTGCCTCCTCTCGTGTACGCTAACTCTCCCATTTGTTTCACAGCTAATGCTAAGAACCTGGGTATCATATTTGATTCTCAGTTGTCTTGGGTAAACCACATCAATAAAATCAGTAAGAGTCCATTTTTCAATCCAGTCCCTCAAGCGATTCCAGAAATTTTTACCTCATGAGACCAAAGTCATTCTAGCACAAACTTTGTTACTTCCTCTTATTGATTATGCCGACTGCTGTTTCATTGATGCCACGGAGGAGTACCTTAATAAACTGGAACGTCTTCAGAACTTGTGCATCCGATTTATATTTGGACTGCGGAAGTTTGACCATGTTTCAATGCTCAGAGCCCAGTTAAGATGGCTACCCATTCGACGGCGCCGAGATTTGCATGTGGTATCTCTTCTTTTTAACATTCTTAACAACCCTCTCTCTCCTTCTTATCTTTATGAGCGTTTCGATTTCCTTGTTCCCCGTGGTGAGTCCTGCAGAACTGCAAAACATCTTCTACTTAAAATACCTGCCTACTCTTCTAGTCGCTATGATGGTTCATTCACGGTCCACTCTGTGAAGTTGTGGAATTCTCTCCCTCACGTTATCCGCGCTAGTCCCTCGATTGGCATTTTCAAGCGAAAAGTCAAAGATATATATATATATATATTATATATCGAATATATATTATAATTATATATAATATAATATATTTAGCAATAATCTTTAGGTAATTATATTTAGTTTATATAGTATTTATCTGTATTTCTCGTTTAGTTAGTTTATATTAGAATTAGTTTTATGAATTTAATCTTTCTCTTTTCCTCCTTTTGTACACTTCATACCCACCCATTCGTTTTTAATATCTCCAATTCCCAAGGTTTGCTGGAAGAGAACTCTTTTTAGGGTTAAGCTCGCCTGTGTACATGCCATTATTGATTAAGTTTAGATTATGTTTTTTTGTGTACAATAAAGAATAAAGAATATATTGCTCAAAGCAATATTGCTCATTAGCTTGTTTGCCAACATTGTAATATTATTTAGCGTATGATCAAACGCACAAAAAAACAGTGTGGATTCTGTAAGTATGCTGTTCTTATGTAAATGTAATTTCCGAATCTGTGACCAAGTGAGGGTAGCATCGATAAGCTACCCGCGCTACTCGGCGGCCACCCTAAGTCGATCGAAACGTCGGGAATTCATTGAAAGTTCTTCTCAGGCCGGCTCTCTTGGCGCAGTGGTCGCGGTTATGAGTGGCTCCTGATGAACGGCGGCTCTTGCTATGCGTCTCCATCCGGCTCTACTGGAGCGTTTTGTAATCCAAGGCAGAATGGAGGGCAAGAGATGCCGCGGCCGCTCTCCGCCCAGATGGAGAGATCTGCTAATATCTCTCACCAAATCCACGATGACCGACTGCTCCCACAATGCCTCCAATAGAGCCGAATTAAAGGTAATACGCGATAAATACCCGTTAACTACTAACCCTCTCTCCTGTAATCATATTAGAGTATCTAGCTAACGTAATGCCTAAGAATGCTCTATCGTCCTCATTCTAGTGTATATTTAAGCAATAGACTCTAAAATAAGAATTCGTACAGTACTACGATTTAACTTTGGCACCTCGGCATATTTCGTCAACCAACGGAAATACGAATGCCTGATAGTTGATATTTATCGAGAGCTGTTACAGTTAAATTTATAAAATAGTTCGTTACAAAAAAAACTGCATAGCTTTGAAACCCAATCGCGTCAACTAGTTTATTTTTTTAATATGTTTATTAAAGTAACTTCCCTGCATATTAAATTCAAATTATATACCATGTTCCTTATCATGCTGTTATCAAAACTGGCAAGTGTCAGTCTAAAGGAATATTTTGGCGACTTTCTTTAGCGACTTAAACCCAGAGTTACCATTCTCTTTTATTATTCCTTGAATATCCCACAATTAACAAAAAATATTTCATAGGATTCTGACTTAATAAACATTTGCAATCGACATGAAAAACATTTTTGAATTTGAAACCCATTCTGAAAATTAATAAATCACTGCAATTTCGACATAAATGGGATAACCTAATCCAAAAGAAAAACTGCTATGAACTGACAACTAGGGGTACTAACAGCTCTATATGCGTCCAAATAGAGTAACAGCACGTGCACCCGCAGTAAAGCTCGTAGGTAACCGACGCCGACCCGAGCCGCGGCACAGCTGGACATCACTTGCACAATCCTACTCATTCGGAAACACGAACGTCGCCGAGGCGCCAAGCTTTCTTCGTAGTACTGTATAGTGCTATGTTACCTCGTCGTTGTTCCGATGTCTCCGCTCGGGCTCGCGGCGGGCGAGGGGGGCCGGGGCCGGGGCCGGGGGCGGGGGCGGATGCAGGGGGGCCGCGGGGGGCGAGGGGGGACGCCGCGCCGCCGGCGGGGGGGAGGGAGAACGCATGCTGAAACAATATACAAAGCTTACGTAAGTTTTACTATTCATTACTGCCAGCTCGGTAGTAGCTCTGCCTTCTGTGTTATACATCGAGGGTTCGAATTTCTTCCAGAAAAATAATTTCAGTTATGAACATAAGTAGTTCTAGGTCTGGATGTTATAAAGTATCATAAGTATGTATTTCAAAATATATATAGGTATTCTATCAGTACTTTGGTTATAATCCAAGTTATGCTCAAATTGGGGCTGCACGAGTTAGATTTTTGTTGATTTTTTAAAAACCACGACCGATTTCGATAAGATAGGGAAGTATACATTTTGAAACAAAAATAATCCACATCGGTTCAGGAGATTCTGAGTAATTGGTGAACATACATAAAAAAAGTATGTTATTTTGTACAAATCCGACGAATTGCGAACTGGAGTCGGTTATAAATAGATTAAAATTGTTAACATCTGAAATCTAATTAATTAGTGTAAGTGGTCCTAGACAAAAAAAAATTTCTAGATTCAATCAACGGTCCCGCGACAAGAATCCGACCCGCAAGCTTTCTGCGTTTCAGGTAGAATAGTCATAATAAGTAGAGAGATAGGTACCGTCGCCGCAGCCCCGCGCGGTTGGCGTGGATGAACTCCTAGTAAGTAGAGAGATAGGTACCGTCGCCGCAGCCCCGCGCGGTTGGCGTGGATGAACTCCTAGTAAGTAGAGAGATAGGTACCGTCGCCGCAGCCCCGCGCGGTTGGCGTGGATGAACTCCTAGTAAGTAGAGAGATAGGTACCGTCGCCGCAGCCCCGCGCGGTTGGCGTGGATGAACTCCTCCTGCCGCCGCAGCAAGTCGTCGTCGTCCTCCCGACGCCTCGCCCGCGCCAGCTCGTTCTCTATCTCGATCGTCGTGTTCTCTATGTACCTGTGACAACAGTAACAATAATAATAACACTGGAAAAGGTTATCATCCGTCTAACGTTATATTTTCAACTCGAGTTATCCCACACCAATTATTCCAGTCACTCACTCTTGACTTACCCGACCACGCCTTTAGTGAGATGCAAAAAGAGGTTATTTCAAATACTAGCTGAATCCGAAAGGTTCTAGAAACCGACCGACCGGGCTTAGGCACGTCCGTATTATAAATTTTCCGGCATGCAGGCGAGCTAATTAAAATCGATACGTAATAATAATAATTCCGGACATTTCACCCAGCATCATCTGGCCCCGAGGTAAGGAGAGCTTTTGTTCTCAGTACTTATACTACTTAAATACTTTTTTTAGAAACACCCAAATCAGAGACAAATACTTGCATATAATACAAACATTTGTCCCGCAACCTACTGCGTCTCAGTCGGTTCTTAGCCCACTGCGCCACAAAGATCGTCATATACAAATAAAAATAATCATGTTTTTCTTAATTTAAAATCATCAATTGTATAGTAGCACCCTTCTAGCAAAATCTTTATCAATGCAGACTTAAATGTAGTGGGACTTTCTATAATTTTCATAGCCACAGGAAGAGAGTTGTACAATGTAACGGCCTGATATCTACAACCATGCTTAACAATATTTAACTTCGGACACAGTGGCAGTGGAGTCGCAAGATCTTCTCTCCTTGTATTTAGTCTTGTAGCTCTTTGCTCTTGTGTTTCATACTTTGGCGGATGTCTGTTAATGTCTATAAGAGCTACAAGGATATATAGGCTAGGTAAAGTCAAAATATGGAGTTCTGTGAAATGATTTCTATGATTCCCATGGTGGTATGCGTACCATATTACGTGTTGCACGTTTCTGAATTGTAAAGGCTCTATTCATATTGTAGTGATAGCTGTTATCCCAGAACTTTACACTATATCTCAGTTTTGACTCATTATTACTAAATTCAAACAATCAAATCTTGTGTCATAATTATAATACTCTTAATTAAAGCTAATAGTTTACTGAAACCGAGACTAAACTTTTGAAAATCGTATACCCACGATACCCAGGTACCTAGGTGCGACACAGATTTGTAGGGACACATATTGTAATACGATACGAATTGTAAGACGCTGTCCTTCCCACGCCCCTCGGGGAGAACAATCAGGTATATTCTAGTTTAAAGAACACGTTTAGCCCCTTCCAACATGGCTTTTTAAAGGGTAAATCGACTGTTTCAAATCTGATTCTTCTAAACGACTATATAACTGAAGCTATGGATAACGGTCACCAAGTCGATGTAGTTTACACTGACTATTGCAAAGTCTTTGACAAAATTGATCACAATACATTACTTCAAGCTTCTTCATAAGCTTATTCAGTCAGGAATACGAGGTGACTTGCTAAGGTGGTTTTCTTCTTATATTGTTAATAGATCTCAGGCAGTTGTTATTAATAATTATATATCTGGTTGGGTACCCGTTCCTAGTGGTGTTCCTCAAGGATCACTTCTTGGGCCTCTGCTTTTCACATTATATGTGAATGACATAGATTCCTGCTTTAAATCTACCAATCTACTGTGTTTTGCTGATGATATGAAAATATTTTCGATTATAACATCTAACCTTGATATGCTTGCCCTTCAGGCAGATCTATCTCGTTTAGAAGAATATTGTCTCATTAATAAGCTTGAGCTTAATGCCTCGAAATGTTCAGTTATTACTTTTACTCGTAAATATAATATTATACCGACGAAGTATACCTTACAGGGTCAAGCTCTTTCGAAAATTGACGGCATGCGTGATCTGGGTGTGTACCATGACTCGAAATTACTCTTTGACGTCCATATTGATAAAATAGTTAGTAAAGCTTCTAGGTCATAAGGATTTGTTATGCGACTTTCAAAGAATTTTACAGAGGTAAAAACGTTAAAAATATTATATTGTATTTTTGTTAGGAGTCATTTCGAGTATGCGTCTCAGATATGGAACCCGTGCTATGATATTTATATTAATCGCATAGAAGCTATTCAGAAGCGTTTCTTAAGATATCTTTGCTATAGAGATAGAATTCCTTATCATTCTTCTAATTATTTAAAGCTGTGTAAAAAATTTCACTTTCTTCCACTTGTTAATCGCAGGGGCATTGCTGATTTTCTATACATTCTAAAAATTATAACTAGTAAAATTGATTGTCCAGACCTTTTAAGTAAAATATACTTTAATACTCCTAGTAGAACACTCCGATTCAATCCTCCACACGTTCCAGGTGCGTCCACTAACTATAGACAGAATTCATATATGGTGCGAGCTAATGAAACCCTGAATAATTTTAGTAAGTTGTTGGACATTGATCCATATTGTACAAGTGTTCCCAGGGCAAGGCGGTGCTTAACTCTCGACTTCTTTAAAGATTAGGCCGATTGTTAATTTGTTATTTTTTGTTTATCTTGTGTTAGATTAGGTATGTAAGCATTATTTAAGCTTGTGTTCACATTTTATTTTTGTTATATTTCTATCAGCGGAAACCTGTTTTTGGCTTTCTGTTATTTATGTTATTATTTAAGTTAAACGTGTATAGCTGTTGGTTTTCCTTAAAAATAAATAAATAAATAAATATACTAATATTGAAAGCTAAAAAGTATGTTTCTTTGCTTGGTTAAACGCGCTAATCTCAGGATACTCCTTTTAGAGAGCTTCCGTTGCGTGAAATGCGTAAACGGTTTAAGTTACGCAAAGATTATGTACGATGAAATTGTTCCTTTTTGTTTGTTTTCGTAATAATGACATTGAACCGAACATCAGGTCAAGAAACGGCTTTGACTGCGTACCATGGTTATGTTGCTTCGGTATTGAGGTATGGTTTGCTACTTTGGGGTAATTCGACTCACATCAATAGGGGCTTCTTTGTCCAAAAAAAATGCATTAGAGCTGTGTCTGGTGCTGGTCCACTCGACTCATGCAAACCATTATTTATAAAATTAAAGTTGCTTACGTTGCCCAGTCTATATATATTTCAGGCATGCTGTTTTGTTGTTGAGCACAAAAAATTCTTTGACAAATATAAGGATCGAATAAATTCAAAAATAAAATTGAGGGACCCCACTAGACTATTAGTTCCAGTTCGAAAAACAACTTTAGGTCATAAAAATAGCTACATAATGTGTATAAAAATATTTAATAGAATATCTAGAATTTCCATACAATAAATTTAAAACAAAAATGCATACCTGGCTTGTTGACAAATGTTTTTACAGTGTCAAACAATTTCTTGATTAACGTTCCGTTTGCTATGGTAAAAACTATTATGTAATTCATTCATACCTAAATTTAATTATGCGAGATTGTAATAATTATTGTAATGTTTATTTAATTTGTTTAAAAATGTAGTCTTTAATTTTATTATCATATGTACCTTCTTAATTTTTGCATGCTGGGTTTCCTAGCGAAATGTGTGAATCTAATTATGTATTTAAGTTCTCTGTATACCACATTTCACGCAAATAAATCATTTCATTTCATTTAGTTTTTAAAAGTTCTAACAAAAAGTTCGCGACAGCATAATCCGAGTCTTTTATGATTTTAAGATTGATTCACTATAACCTTTTTATAGTAATCAAATTTTTCGAAATTAATGTATTATTTGCGAAGAAGTTATATCAACATAATATTAATCCTTATCCAAATAAATATGTTATTAATCACAAGTATTTCATTGTGAACAAAATTGCCCTTGACATCACTTGATTTGAGTCAACATTATTATAAATATTTACGGGTATTTATCAGAAAACATTACTATAAATATTTACGGGTATTTATCGCATATTTATATATTTATCGCAGAGTGTAAACCTGTCGAAACGTCGGGAAAAATAGGTAAATAAACGCGCTAAATACCCGTAAATATTTATAGTAATGTGTTCTGATAGCGTAAGTTTAAAAAACTTAGCATCAACATTTTTTAGGATCTATCATAATTTTAAAATAATTCTGCAACAAAACAGGCATGTTCGGGTTCACGCGCGCAGAAGAAACTCTACCTGTTTGTCTATCTGTAACGCTTTCACAGCTAAACTACTGAATCGATTTTGAAGAAATTTCAATGTATAGAGTAAGCTTAAACCTCAAGGAAGGAAAGAGTAATAATATTTATCCAACCGCGATAACTGATATTCACGCGGACGAAGTCGCGAGCAACAACTAGTATTAACTATAGCCTTTAGTGTAGAGCAAATAAGAAGATATTGAAGAAATAATTCAAAGAAACTCAAAACAAGAATCACTTTAAATCGTCTTAAATGGTGGACAATGGGTGTAGATTCCTCATAATCCAAGTCTGACGAAAATCACGAAACTCGCCTTGAAACTGTCCCCACAATGGGTATTATACATACGCACCTAAATTCACCTAAAACCTTTCAAAGTGATCCTTGTAATTGTATTGAATAAAAAAAATGAATTAGAGTTTATTATGTTTAGTATAATACCATACATTTTGATAAACACGGCCTTTAATCACGTATTATTTAGTCGATGGAGGCACCGACATTGTTTCGATTCATCTACATCAGGGTGGGTTTGATCCGCGGTCCGCTCGTTGCCGCTCGAGTTCACGGTTCGAACTGAACTGTGCGGTGTCGGTGCATCCATCGACAAATAATACGTGAGTAAAGCCCATGTTTATCAAAATGTATAGTACAACTCAGGAAAGTTTAGAAAGTTTAGTATAATACCTTTGCGGAGAACGCCTAGCAAGCTTCCTCCCGGCCGCGCGCGCTAACGCGTTCCTCTGCTCGGCTATGAACCTCTCCGCTGCGTCGTCGATATCTTTAACTGGACCTGTAGATAATATACACCCATCTTATAACCACTAAAATAATTACCTTTTTCCTCCATTTCCTGAAGTCTGTTAACACCACTGGAAAGTCGTAAGAAAGCAAAATAACGAAATTTTGTATACTTGAATAATATATTTTTTTCAGCAATTGAAAACCCTAACAAATTTCCCTTACTAAGCATGGCTTGTATTATGACCAGATTGATCAGATGACTCATAGAATACTTAAATAATTTAAATTACATACATATGTCCATATATGTTTTAATAAACACTATATATTATACATAAAAACACCCAAATCCGAGACAGATACTTGCAGACCATTCAAACATTTGTCCCGGGGAGAGAATCGAACCCGCAACCCACTGCGCCACAGAGGTCTTCAGTGGTATAACTGTTTTGAATCTGTATTCAGATCCTGAAGTTCAAAGAACTAAGAGATTGTAAAACTACGAGACTGTGATATCATAAAATCTAAAGTGCATTTAAATAAATAAACTAGCTACGAAAATACATAAAAAACACTACGTAAAGTAATCACACCAACTTCTAATCTAATATCAAACTACGGGTAAAAAAAGTCAAGATAGAAAAAAAAATCAGGTTGCACTCCGGGAGTGCTGACAGAAGTGAAAACTTATTTTGGCGCGTCAGTTTAGTAATAAATCACTTCAAAATCAGTAATTATGTCGACTGCCAATCAAATACTGAACGAACACAGATGATGCAATATTTTTTGTTCAGAATGTAGATAATATATCAAAGAACCTAACTCAGTAAACTTCTCCATACAAAAGTAGACTGTAAACATGTGAATTAAGGTTTATAATCAAATGGGGCGAGCGCGGCAGCCCTGCGTCTCGCCCCAAACGGTAACGGTGTCGCGAATCCAGAGGTTTTACCTCATCTAAAAATATGCGTACCGCGCTAAAAGAAGTTTTCACTTCAAAAACTGAACATGTCACGGGACACGCGTTTGGAACGAAGTCCCTTTCGTATGCAGGGTTGGCATAATTAATCATTAACGTGCCAGGCTCTCAATGCCTCTACCCATCCCCTCACTTTAATTTTGATTATTGATGCATATAGTTATTTATTGCATCAATACACACAGACTAGGCTGGGAGACTAGTTATCGGTCTCCTTCATTCTCTCTTTCTCTTACGGTTATTCGAAACGTGACCCGTTACATTTTTTCGCGGCTTGGTCTCCTCGCGAACCCGCGATAAGAAACTTCATTCCAAAAACTAAACCAGTTAGAAACAGTGCTAAAGATCAATTAGATGCGTTGGTTAGCAGAGTTGGAAGAAATAACAAAACATTGAAAAGACAAAGCGCCTATCTTATAAAAAATGAATAAAAAAATACCAGCGAGCCTTATTATGATGTGTAACGTCTAACATTTCTCCTTGGTAATAAGCAACATTAACACTATATCCTGAATTAGTTTATATAACAGCACGCTTTATACACAACACTGTAGGTTAACCGCACAGCTGATGCGTTCTCCTTCTCTAATTCCCTTTCTTTTTCTCATCACACAAAACACAAAATTGGCTGACAGTACCAACATGGAGGAAAATGGGTTGGTACTATCTGACGGCCAAATCTACCACAAATTCTCATTGCTCAAATCAAATAGCACGCGCTTCCCCAGCTTCCAGTTAAACACTGAAGTCCTTTTAAAGCGAGAGGAAAGATGTTACACATCAATAATGCTGGACATTTCACACAGCATCATCTAGCCGTAAGTAAGCAGAGCTTGTGTTATGGGAACCACATGACTGATATACCATTTACAAACATACTTTACTTTTATTTTTGTAAATATGTAAATACGGGGTTAATATAGAAAAACTCTCTAATAACTAATAATCACACACTAACTATGTATACGTGCCAGAAGCTCGTTGACGTCGCGTTTAATGACGTCGAGTTTAATCTCAGAAAATGAGATGAATATAATTTCACTCAAAACGTTCCACGAATGACGATGTCATCTGCGTAAGATATTCATCTCATTTTTGTTTTCTTAGCAATCTGGTGCAAAACTACATAATAATGTACATAAAAACCATGCAACAAGCGGTTTATTTACCGAATTTGTTCTCAAACGTAGGACTGAGCGGCGGCGACTTTTGTATCCGCGTCGGGATGTATGCCGGCATCGACAACCCTACAACGTTATAATCTAATAACACGTGTATGGACTTACACTAGTTCTATAACGAAACATCATCCGTTGGTTAGCATTTGTTATTTGATTTATGTATGAATATAATAGCGGCAGAGTAATAAAATAAATAAACATACTTTTTGAGTGTCACCCATTCTACAACATAAGCGAATACATGAGTTGGTAATTTTCTGATTTGCATTCATAGAGCCTTGCCAACTACCAATGGCCTTTAAAATATAGCTTTACCAACTATCTATACTTATCTGGACATAGTTTTAAAATTGAGTCTTGTTATTGATTGTATTTTTTTTGTTATATTGAAATTATTTTGCAATGTAATGATCCGAATGACTCTTTCGGCTCTTACGTAATAACGAAAGCGTAGCAGTAGCGGCAGAAAGAGTAACGTGACGGCAGTGTCTGATAAATACTTGTAGGTCGCAAGTCGTAAATTACAGAAAATCTCTTATAAGGGCAAGCTTCTTACGAATGTACCTACGCTTATAGCAAAAATATTCGTAATGATGAGTGTTGCCGAACTAGTTAATTTGATATATACGAATAAACTTAATAAGTAAGTTATTATATGTTATTATAGAAAAGAGGTCTATGAAGTCCGTTCTATAGTATAAGGCAACATCATAAAACCTAATATTTTGAAAAAACCTCAATAACTAGTCACTTAAATCTTTGAGAACACTAAGGGGTTAGTCAGAGGCACGACCATTTGGACGTAATCCGTCAATAATTATTTCTTTAAATTATTAAAAGAAAATCGTTTTACTTTGGAAAGGACAGTCTAATGTTAATAAAAACAAGAAAAGTATTTATTTAAGTATTTGGAAGCAAAGATCAGAGATGCCGGGGATTGTTGTGCGGCGCAGTTTGGAGGCATCCATTTATTTAATGGATCAGGAGTTTCCCCCTAAACTCCGAGGGGAGGGGGTCGAGCCAAACCTCACCCAAACTCACGTGAGGGAGAGGGTGGTTTCGGCAAATATCACGTTTTTCCGAAAGAAACAGTAAAATAGCAAGAAATCTGAGTTGAATAAAGTAAAAAATGTTTTTCACTAAAATATGACTAAATCAATGAAATTATCACGGTTAAATTATGTACCGATAGAAGAATGATTAACTATTAATAAAATAATTTATTTGGAAACAAATTATTAATTTATTAAATATAAATAACTGGTTATAAATATTTATTAAATAATCTAATTATATTTAAATATAAATAAATCTAATATAACTTTATACATTAATAATATTCATTTTAACAAATCTAACTATTAGGATATTAAGATATTAGTGATATTAGGGGAGGGGGAAGGGGTCGAGCAAAATTAACAAGGGGCAAGGGGGTCGAAAACCCGCCAAAATTGCCTCACGAAATTAATGGATGTCCCCTTTAACCACAGATTAATTCCAAGTAGTAGTAGAGATGAGAATGGTATATCATCACATCACTGACGTATTGTATTGTTTGCCTGATAAATCTCATATTTTCCTAAATGAGATCTTTACAAAAAACTTACCCTCAACCGGTGGTTGGAAATTGCCCTTAAAATGGGGGTTAATCAAGACTTTCTTCCCAGCCAGAGCGCCTGGCAGACTGGCTGGCAACGGCAATGGCAGCATCCTTATCTCTGGTTCCTTCTTCTCTGGCAAGTTCTGTGGCATTGGCGGCCCAAATCTATAACAATTAAAAACAAATAAAAACATAAAATATTATTAATTTGCAAGCCCACTGCCACTTGTATGAATATTAATCGATGATACACCTAAGTTGATCTGCAAGTACTTGTCTCGGGTCTAGGTGTTTCTATGTATTTAGAAAAAGTTTATTAGTAGTATATCAGTCATGTGGTAAATAAATAAATAAATAAATAAATAATGCCGGACATTTTTAACACAGCATCATCCGGCCCCAAAGTAAGCAGAGCTTGTGTTATGGGTACCACATCACTGATACACTACTTATATGCTTTTTTTTGTAAATACATAGAGACACCCAGACCTGAGACAAATACTTGCAGATCATACATTATTTGTCCCGCAGCGGGAATCGAACCTGCAACTCTCTGCGTATCAACCGCACCTTCGCCCACTGCGCCACAGAGGTCGTCGATGTCATATCAAGTGAGTTGGTCCATAATTCATAATTCATTTTTATTGTGGAGCATAGGTATAGGTATATTACAGGTTTTATTAATTGCTATGTTCGCTATGCTCCCATTTGGTAAATGGTATACAATATTTTCTAACAATGGACACATCCAGTGGATCGTCCCTTGGAACAGGCACACAGTATTGTGCCGCACAATACTGTGCGGAGCCAGAATATCTGCCACTGTGCTGGTAGAGTCTTACCACAATTGTTTTATACTTAGCTCCTTTAGTAAAATAAAATTTACCTTTGAAATTGCTGTCGCGGAAAATACATGGGTCTTTCAAACTGCGGCCTCATCTGATTGAACATAGGCCGCTCCTCTCTGAACGGGAATCGATGAAACTGCTGGAAAGGCGGCCTAGATATGTCCATTCGAGGTCTAGGCATGTCCATTGGGGGCCTAGGCATGTCCATTGGGGGCCTAGGCATGTCCATTGGGGGCCTAGGCATGTCCATTGGATGCCTAGACATGTCCATTGGAGGCCTAGGCATTGCCATCGGTGGTCTGGGCATATCCATTGGCCGGTCTGGTTGGAACAGTGGTCTTGGCACAGCCATTGGCCTTTGGGAATAAATAACAGATTAATATTGATGGACATTACACACAACACAATCTAGGCCTAAACTAAGCTTGTAGCTTGTATTATGGTGACCAGTATGGAACTAACGATTATGGAACTTTTGACACAACCAATGTCTATCAGTTTCGATTAGCAATCGGCATAATTTCAATCACTCGTTTGATTGTAATTAGAACCAGATTTGACAAAATGGATTACTATTACGTACATTCGGTTTCTAAATATTTAGACAAAAGGGCCGTGAATAACCTAAATGAAACCTCAAAACCATGTTCCTCTGTGTAAATATACGCTCCAACGCTTACACACTTCCAACCAAACTGAGTTCCTTTTCTGTATATCCATAAATTAGTACTATTAAGTATTCTCTCATGTCGTCACATCTAAAAAGTGTCACAGAATTTATTTATTATGGTTGATCGCGGTGCTCCGTCTTAATATTTATTTGGCCTGAGGTTTCTATTCATATGACAGCATGTATGACAATCAACATAAACCTTCCGTAATACCAATTCATCAATAGTAACTGAAATCAATTAGTATCAAAGTTTTGATATTATCAGAATTCCATAATCGGCCCGCAGATGCCTGATAGAATACATATACATGTTTAAATACATTCTTATGATAAGACACATAGCACCTACGTTCATCACACAGACGTGGAGGGAATCGAACCCTCAACCTACAGTGCAGAAGGCAGTTACTACCAACTGACAGGTTGCTCATATTTCTTTTTTCTGTGGCCGTTTCTTTATAACTAAATGACGCGCTGTCAATAATAATTAAAGATACTAAAGTTAAGACAGACCTTTTGTATGGAATAAATGTGTATTAATTTCCCGCTATTTAGTGTCTGCTTATTAATTTAAGTGGTTTAAAAAAAAAGATTTGGTTAGTATTTTCAATATTTTACCTCCAAATTTCTCGTTTTAAATTGTTTTTAATGTCATTGTATGTGACTTATTATATCTTTATATTTATCATGTAGTTTATTTATATATTTATGTACACTTTACAAAACATTTATTCATATTATATTTCATATATATTT
Organism: Lampropteryx suffumata; assembly: GCA_948098915.1. Lineage (NCBI taxonomy): Eukaryota > Metazoa > Arthropoda > Insecta > Lepidoptera > Geometridae > Lampropteryx > Lampropteryx suffumata. The sequence continues at coordinate 1,058,433 of OX402568.1, read as the reverse complement.
ACAATACTACATCCATTACTCACATACATCATCATTCACAAATTCTCCACACAAAATAATTAATATTATATTGACAAGCAAACCCACGCGATGCGCGTTGTTAAGCCAGCCCATTGTATCCCATTGTATCCCATTGTATCCCATTGTATCCCATTGTATCCCATTGTATCCCATTGTATCCGAGCCGAGCGATGCGCTAGCGCCGGCCGCTGGGCCGGTGCCAACAAATCAAACCAACTGAACTTTTGTGTTAAACATACCTACCTACCTATATATTAGGATAGGATACCACGCCCCAACAACCTATATCATTGTTAATTCTGTAATTCAACCTACCTTGAACTTACCTACCTGAAAAGAACGAAATTCATGCTAAAATAGTGATATTGTAATAGTTTTCAACACACTTGCTCATAAAGTGGCTCTATGGTCACCGCAATTAGGCACCGAATGACACCCATAATCAAACTGTGACTTTTTCATTGCTATAACTCACTAGTGAGTTATAGTTTTTTTTTTTAATTTTATTGGTTGAGGTGCTTTGTTCTTAAAAAAGTTTTTATTCAAATAAGATCGTGTTTAATAGAACAAATAAATTAATGTTCCTATTGCTTGCTCATTTCATGCAACTTCTTATTTAAATAGATAATTTTAACTCGTACGTGTTTAATAAATAACACTTTCAATCAAATATAAATTTTGTTTTCTCTGTAATAAAAGAAAACTTTAAATTCCCCATTTTGTACGTGGCAGAATAGGCGCAAACCTCATGCGCGGAAAATAAAAAAAAAACCTCATCTCTTTAGTCTGTGGCTGATCGCAATGCTCGCGCATAGGAAAACTGATTATTTTTTCCCGCCATAGCGAATATAATCATATAATCATTTTTGAGTTGTGAAAAATGATTATATGATTATAGTTTTCACTGTTGAAATTATAGTTATTTATTAATTAAAATGTCTACAAGTACTAGTTACGAAGAAAATGATTTATGTTGTACAACGCCCGATATAAGATGTGAAGCCCTTAACGTTATGGAAAGTTTACTACCTGAAAACTCCAAGGAAAAATATCTATTAGCGTACCAAAATTTCATAAAATGGCAAAACAGCAAGAATACGCAGTCTTTTTCAGAAAATGTGTTCATGGCGTACTTTAAAAAATTATCTTCTAAGTACAAACCTAGCTCTTTGTGGTGCTTATACTCAATGTTAAAAAGTACAGTCCGAACAAAGAATGGAATGGACTTAAAAACATACTCTAATTTGTCAGCTTATCTAAAGAGACTATCCGATAGATTTAGAAGCAAGAAATCAAAGGTTTTATCGTCTGACGATATTGAAAAATTTATAAAAGATGCTCCAGATAACCAATATCTAGCTACTAAGGTTAGTTAAATTAGTAATTTTAAATATCTACGCGACTTCAGCCTGTGTTGTGTGTTGAACTTAATTATTGTTTCTTTTTTTTCAGGTTGCTTTAATATTTGGTGTAACTGGTGCCTGTAGGATACAATAATTAACAAATATAACCGTAAAAAACATAGAGAACCATGGGCAGATGCTTTTAGTGAAGATACCTATCACGAAAAATAAAATACCGAGGTCATTCACCATACACGGTCCATTCTATGAAATTGTTAAGAAGTCTGAAAATTTGCGGTCACCAAAGCAAAAACTGACCGTTTCTTTCTAAATTACCAGAATGATAAATGTACCTGTCAGCCTATAGGTATAAACAAATTTGGTTCTATGCCTAAAGAAATCGCTAAGTTTTTAGATTTAGCAGATGCTGAGAGCTACACTGGACATAGTTTCAGAAGAACTTCAGCTACATTGCTGGCTAATTGAGGAGCTGATATAATGACTTTGAAGCGTCATGGTGGGTGACGATCTAACAATGTAGCAGAATCATACGTAGAAGATTCCATACAAAACAAGAAGGAAATTTGTGCAAAAATCACAAAAAGAATTAAACTTGATTCTGAGGCGCTTCCTACTGACGAAACACCAAGTACATCCAATGATTGGATTTCACCTACCTACACGAATAATGAGCCATCTCAAATTACAATAGAACATGAAAGTATTTCAATAAATAATCTATCTGATGAGACCGCTAAGCCATCAAAAACAGTTAATTATAATTTTACTAACTGCACATTTACTAATTGTTTCTCTAAATAAACTTTTTATCTACTAAATAAAATGAATTTTTATTGTTATTTTATTCACAAGTGTTTTGAAAAACGTCGTATGATACACGTGTGTATTGATGATTACCGTCCTCGGCTCTCTTAAGACCCTCACCTAACGGCTCGGGTCTCAATGGCGCCTCAGCGGTAATCACCAACATTACACATAAGTACCATAATGTACTATTAAATTCAATTAAGTTTTTTAAAAGTTTCAAACTCAATTTCGAATCAATTAATTTGAGTTTTGTTTTATTCATTTCCTTTAAATCAAGTATGTCTACAGAGGTCCTCTATTAGAGGAACATATTGTTTGTTATTAGGTTTATTCATATATTTACTAAAACTACCAGTTTATTGGAGACGATCGTCATATTTATAAGCACTGATTTTACAAAATGTAATTACGTTATTTGCTGTATGTTATGATGATACAAGTTCTTTACATTGTTAAATAATGAGAGTTATGGGTTAAAAATAAATTAAAGGTAAGAGAGCCTTACAGTGGTCGCATATGATGTGTAACATCTAACAACTCAGGAAAATGGGTTGGTACGATCTGACGGCCAACTCTACCACCGCGCGGACGGGACGGAAGTGAGTAAAAGAAGCTTCCTCTTACACACTTCCGTCCCTTTTTACGAAATCACTCCTACAGATTGCAGATAAATTAGAAAAAAGATGTTACAAGTGGGTCTGACAATGGTACACATAGACACATAGACACACAGACATACCTTTGCGGCATCTCCACACGTATCTGCGGTTGCGGAGCCCCCCCGGCCAGGAGTTCTGCCAGCGGAGCGGGGGGGACGGGGGGCGCGGGGGGATGTGAGGGAGGGGGGAACGAGTTGCGCTGTGAGAAGTTACCCTGGAACAACGATCTATCCTTTAACTACCAAAACCATTTGGGATACAATTTATAGGTTTAACAAGTTCACAACTAAATGAGTACGAATTAGAACCAACTAATGATATTATTAATGAATGCGTAGGTTTGTGTGTGATAATGTGAGGGAGGGTGTGTATATGGTAATAAATAAGGTATTGATAATATCTGTGTGCATTCAATGTGGTATTAAAATAGTATTCTTCTTCTTATTGTGGCCTAATCACACTGCAACTGCTGAATGGATTTGAATGAAACTGTTACATACGTAGTCTGCATATATACAATTTTTTATGTGAGTACGTGTGCGAAGCTGCGGGCTGCAGCTAGTGTGCTAATAATGTAGTAATAATATTAGAGTGTGTGTGGTGATATAGTAGTAAGAATCAGGTTGTATGTGTGTATATAATAGTGATAATCTGAGGGTGGGTGTGTTGTATGTAGAAACAATGTACTGATAATGTGAGAGTGCGTGTGTTTAAAACCAATATGCACAAGCCTGTAAAATGTATCTTTATTGGCGGAATTTCAACTCTTCAGATCTTAGTTCTTAAAGGATATTTGAGGGTTATGAATACTTTAGTACTATATACATAGATATATCTCTTTGAGTGCCTCCTTGTTCGGCGGAGTCTGAAAACTAGCGATATTTCGCAATATATGAAATAGTACACAAACTCCTAATCTTTAAGAACTTTTTAATTTATGTTATTGTCTACCTACTACTATGTTATTTATATTCTGTGCGTGCGTGTGTATGTCAAAATAATCTAATTTCATTTTATTTCATAATATATAAAAAAATGCACACATAATATCGCCGTACATTAGAGGAAGTCCAGGAACGCGACGTCTCGGCACGCGTCGCTAAAACTACAAACATGATCTAAGTTTCAAAGGCTATTTATAACTATGTGTCATTAAAATCATTATAACGATAATGTGTGTATATCTGGGTTGTGTGTGTGTGTGTGTGTGTGTGTGTGTGTGTGTGTGTGTGTGTGTGTGTGTGTGGAAACAAGATGATATATTCTCACAGCATGTGCGTGTTGCCGGCGGTAGGGATGCGAGTACCGTGTACCGCGCCACGCCCCGCGCCGCGCCGCGCCGCCCGCGCCGCCGCCGGGGAGGGCGCGTGCCACCACCACCTTGTCTGTAACCCACCATTCCATGTACCCATGTCAATATAACCCGAAACCGAGACACCCCTATTCTGCACTTCCATTCAGTACAGATTTATATAAATAGCGACTCTTACTACAACGCAACATAGTATCATACAGCTCGCATCCTACATATTGACGACTAACCCACTGGGTAGACGCGTAGAGATGTTACGCGATACAAGGAGATGCATTAAGTATATTGCGAAATGTATTGCATCGTACCTCTGTTGCATCGTAGTTGAGTCACTATTTATATAAATGTTAGGAGACCACCTTCTGTACTTTTACTAATAAAAGCTCTGTGGCAAAGATCACAGTTTAACCACCTTATTTGTAAGTTTTTTAAAGCTTGCCGTTTTCAAACGCTAGATAAATGGGAGTCCATTCTCAACAGATTGAAATGCCAATTTTAATAATATGAATTAAAAATGTTACTCTAATTTCGATTTAAAAATTTTAACGTGTGACTGAAAAAACTTATTGATGCTGCTGCTATGCAACCATCCACCAACCATCTCTTATATTTTTAAACAAAAGGAAACAATTTATTTTCATATTGTAGAAAAGTCAAATGACGGCAATGGTGGCAAATGCTACTAATATTTTTTATTGGAACCTTACCTAAGCTGTCAGGAATATCCCGAATTTGCGGCAACCTCTGTGCACCGATCGGCCGCTCGGAAATGAACCTCTCCCGTGTCATGTCATCTGATTGACAAACAGTTATATTGAACAGAGTGTTACACTTTAAGGGCTTACCTTACCAGGAAGAAGGTATCACTAATTTTGTCATTCATTCTAGGTTTTTGAGGTGATTGGAAAAGTTGCATGTTATTTACAAAGTTGCAATTACGATCGTAATTTTAATATTGAAAAGAATTAATGCACGTAGGAAAAGGAAAATGTAACAAACTAACTAGAACTAGGGTGATTCAGTTAATAGTTTAGGAAATAGTTATTTTCTGTTCTTTAAGAAAGGGGATAACACCCTCTTATAGAATTACAGGCCCATCTCGCTGTTGAGCCATGGTCTATAAGCTGTTTTCGAGAGTAGTTACTAATCGTCTCGCACGTAGGTTTCACGGCTTCCAGCCTTCCGAACAAGCCGGTTTCCGAAAAGGCTTTAACACCATAGACCACATCCATACGCTCCGGCAGGTTATACAGAAGACCGAAAAGTATAACCGGCCACTTTGTTTAGCGTATGTGGACTATGAGAAAGCCTTTAAGTCTGTCCAAACCTGGGCAGTGCTGCGGTCACTCCAGCGGTGCCAGACTATCGGTATATCGAAGTGTTGAAATGTTTATACAGTAACGCCACCATGTTTATCCGACTCCAGGACCAAAGCATGAATCCAATCTCATTGCATAAAGGGGCGAGACAGAGAGATGTTTATTATTATTATTTCTCCAAAACTGTTCACCTGCGCATTGGAGGATGTTTTCAAGCTCTTGTATTGGCATGGACATGGTATCAACATCAATGGCGAACGCATCACTCACCTTCGATTTACCGACGATATAGTCCTCATGGCAGAATCGCTGGAAGACCTTGGCACAATGTTTAGCGACCTTAATATCGTCTCCCAACAGGTGGGTCTTAAATTAACATAAGCAAGACAAAATCATGTCATATTCTCATGTTGCACCCGTACCAGTACATATTGAGAGCGATATAATCGAAGTTGTAGACCATTATGTCTATTTGGGTCAGACGATTCAACTATAGGCAAGTCCAACTTCGACAAAGAGGTCAGCCGACGAATCCAACTCGGATGGGCAGCGTTCGGGAAATTACGGCACATCTTCTCGTCACAGATACCGCAGAGACTCAAGACGAAAGTCTATAATCAGTGCGTGTTGCCAGTGATGATATATGGAACTGAGACTTGGTCGCTAACTGTTGGCCTCATAGACAAGCTCAGAGTCGCGCAACGAGCTATGGCGAGAGCTATGTAGGGTGTTTCTCTACGTGATAAAATCCGCAACGAAGAAATCCGTAGAAGAACCAAAGTCACCGACATAGCACTCAAAATTTGCAAGTCGAAGTGGCAATGGGCAGGCCATATAGCTTGCAGAACTGATAACCGTTGGAGAATAGAAGTTCTCGAATGGCAACCAAGGACTAGAAAACGAAGCGTAGGACGACCCCCCACCCGATGGACTGACGACATAGTAAAGATCGCAGGAAGTCGGTGGATGGAGAGGGCTAAAATCGTTCTTCCTGGAAATCTATTGGGCAGGCCTATGTTCAGCAGTGGACTTCTTAAAGGCTGATATGATGATGATAATGATGATTCAGTTAGAATATGTTACACAGAATTGCAATCAAATGTGTCTATTTTGCCATAACCACAAATTTAACCTACATCATGAAAAATAAATATACATAATTAGCCAAGTCTCCTAACTTAAGAGTGAACAAGTCGATTATCTTTCCATACAAACGTCGAAGGGTGATCACACCACCGTCTGATGATGAACAACCAAAACTAAAAGTGATATAAATTTGTCTTGTCATAATCTATGCTTGTATAAATACAGAATTGTGAAAATAATATGGGTTTGAAAGATACAAGACTCAAAAAATATCGTTTTTCATCACTCATTTTAGCGCAACTTTAGGTGTGAATAAATAACAAATGAAGTACGCAAACTAAAAAATTGTTCCTATACAAGCATAGATTATTTATTCAAGAGCTCAAATAACCTTTTTTTTTTTCAATAAATACATTCAGTAGTTTTTCATGAGAACCCTTGAGCCAAATGTCTATTCATAATTTTTATACAATCGTTTTATTTAGAAATCATAGATTCTGATGATCATAGATCTGATCATATGACTCGAAATTATAATCACGCTATCTCCTTATTGCTCATCTCTATCCTTGGTGCACGTCTATCCTTTTCTCATACTAAGCTAGGTGAAATAGCATGCATTTTAGCTGCGCCCACTAACGAGTTTGTGCCGCTGACTTGTGTATCCTTAAGCTGACTAGAACTCTCATCTATCAAGTTACAACCATTTTAGAAAAACCCATCGGTCGTAATTTTCATGACAGCCGGAAAATAAGCATGTGGCCCACCTGATGCTAAGTAACCCATGGCAGAGATACTCACTTGGTATAGATGCAACAATTTCCGATGGCACAATTTGCGGAGACTCAATCGGAGCTGCTGCCTGTAAAAAGGATTTTTTACATTCAAAAATATTTATAACAATATACGAAAACTTACACACAACTTTCACATTGGAAGAATAACAGGGTTTCAACTGCTTGTTTTAGTCTCAAATGGCATTTCAGTATTGGGGCATTAGACCCTTGACCCGGTGACTCTTTCATTTCAGTGTAATAAGAAAAGGACAGCCGCATTTTGGATAGCTTAGTGTAGCAAGGCAACAGGAGAATCACCACTATTTAGTAGACTTTAGAGGACAAAGCGACTTTCTGAACTTGTGATTTTTCTTGGACTGTGGGAACCAACAGTCACATTCTTAGCATGTAAAACAATTCAAAATGATCTTGTGATATTATAAAATAAATAAATATTAGTAGACAATGCACACACACCACTCAAACTAAGCATAGCTTGTTGTTAACTAAGCATAACATGGTGGCCAGATGTGTGATAGAATACATTATTTTACATATATTTTTAAAAACAGTATTCATTCAGTATGGGCACAAATGACATGGTATAATATACATTAGTTAGAATTATAAATAGTAGAGGAGCAAATCTGGCCAGAGTACAGGCACGTGAATATGTTACATTTATACAAATTATTTGTTTAAATTTTTGCCGTGGTGGTTCCGGCATAGAATAGGACCCCTCCATCTCCTCGCGTGGATGTCGTAAAAGGCGACTAAGGGAACACACACCGGGGGATTGGGCAGCAGCACCCCCCAAGCACTTCATACTATATCTGCGGTCACCAATCACGTGCCAAGCGTGGTGACTATGGCAAAAACCCCCAAAATGATAGACACAAGCAGAAGTCGGCCCCCAGTTTCCGGCAGTTCCGCTATTCTTGGCATAGGTGGTGGCCACGGTAAACGGTAACGGCGGAACAAGTGGTGCGCCTTGAAATCTATTGGGGAGGCCTATGTTTAGCAGTGGACTTCTTAAAGGCTGATATGATGGATAATACTAATTAATCGAAATTATAATTATATTAGTCAAAGTAAAAGTCAAAACATTCTTTATTCAATAAAATCACAAGGACCACTTTGAATCATCTACTTTGGGATTCTCAAGCATGTTCTTACATTCCAACCCCAGTTCAAGAAGAATCCGGCAAGAAACTCCTCTGGTCTTAACACTTTTTTGTATGATTCTTGCCATTTTTGTTACGGATGTCGAGAGAGAGTTTCTGTTTTATTACGTTTATTAACTTTAGCGAGCCAGCGAGTTTATCTTTATTTCTAGTATTTATACTATAATTATATCTATTTTTTTAAACAAATTAACATTTTTGTGAACACACATTAGATTTTCGTATATATATATATATATACGTACGTATTTAAAAATGATTTTATGTTTTAACCTATTATTAATTGTGTTTGTGTTGACAATTTATATTATTAAAAATGATTTCAAATAGGTTTTAAAAGTGACATTGTATTTGGTTTCAAGATACATTGTATTTGGTTTCAAGATATATTGAAACCAAATACAATGTCACTATTAAAACCTATTTGAAATCATTTTTAATAATATAAATTGTCAACACAAACACAATTAACAATAGGTCAAAACATAAAATTAAGATGTCAACAAACAAAGCAATACTCCACCAAATACAAGGAACGCCTCAATGCACACCCAAACCAACTAGCTGCACAGCTGTCCACTATTATCTATCCAAAGAGGTTGCGAAGACATCATATCATGGAACTGGATGGAACATGATAAGCAAATAAAAGGAGAAATGCTCGCTGGAGCAAAGATCCTACAAACCAGACAGCCAACAACAAACCTGCTCATAGTCTGAAGACTGATTGCAGATGAAAACATAACAAAAAAAAAAAAGATGTCAACAGAACAGAAATTGTTTTTCTGTTTTATAATTTTTTTTATTTTTCTTTCTATTGAATACATACTTATGGTACTTTATAACACCCAGGCACAGAACAAACACCTATGTTCATCACACAAATATTTGACTAGGGAATCAGAGCAGAGCTACTACCAACTGAGCTGCCAGGCCAGTCATAATAACATTCAAATTTGATACATGTAGGTTATTTACCATTGCTGGAGGCACTGAGTGCTCTAGCTCGAAATGCAGTGGTTCATATGGAGCATACGTCGAGTGTGCAGGGGGTAGGTTGGGTACCTCTACCACAATATTGGGCACCACACATTCAGCCTCCATTGTTGGCTGGTATGGGATAGGCTGAAATTATATTGATCACTAGCTTCTTCACTTTGTACTTTTCCGCTCTATCTTCGTACCCAATATAATCAATTAACATTTTGATAAACACAAATACTCAAATATTATTTTGTTGATTTTCACAGTACTAACCGTGATTGCGAGTGGCAACAAGCGTACCGCAGGTCAAACTCACCCTGATGGAGATTCTCCAGATAAATCAACAGTGTCTGTGCCTCCATTGACAAAACAATATGTGAGTAAAACATGTGTATATCAAAATGTATAGTACTTACGAAAGTTTTGAAATTGAAATATGAAATACGCAAAAAAGACAATTTCAAATTTGTATTTCAAAAATATAAATAAAATAAATAAATAATCCCAGACATTTCACACAACATCATCTGGCCCCAAAGTAAGCAGAGCTTGTGTTATGGGTACCACATGACTGATATACTACTTATATACTTTTTTTTTTATTAAATACATACATATTATACATAGAAACACCCAGACCCGAGACAAATACTTGCAGATCGTACAACATTTGTCCCGCTGCGGGAATCGGACCCGCAACCTTCTGCATCTAAGCTGTGTCTTAGCCAACTGCGCCACAGATATGATTATGAAATGATTCCAATTTTTGTTAAATCTATTTGATCCTAATTTTGAGCAAATATCTCCCCCTAATCTATCCATTGAAAATATTGTATTTACATATATGTGCTAAATAATATACTATCATGTTCATCAATCTATATTATAACCCATCTTCAGAATAGGCCTATTCGGAAAAGCAAAACCCTAATCTTTAAAAATTACTGAATCAAAGTCAAATTTATATTCGAAATATAACTAGTTGTTAATTTAGGCTATTCAATGTTGAAATTGCATGGATAAGACCATCTTACCACAGCCCGAGGGTAACTTATCCAAGACACTAGCAACATTGTTACATTGAATGGCCAGATATATGAATATCACTCTGGATATAATTATATGGATAATTTTCTGCCTACTAAGCCTGATTAATTAATTCTGTGGCTCCAGCTGTTGCTGCCCTACATTCACAATACACATATAAAAATTGTATAAAGATTTGCTAAGCACCACTGGACGATTTGTTTATCTTCCAAGAGTTTGAGGTAATAGTCTCCCATGTCTGAATATACGAAAGTGACCTTAATTTTCATACCTGCGTCCCATATTCCATCCCATGCCCCGAATAGTCAGAAGGAATCATATCTTCTGGCTCTCTGAAGCTGTCTATAGCTATAGACGTGGGCACATTCTGCGTGCTTCCACCCTCGTAATCATCAGCCAGGAGTTGATCCTCCTCGTCGTTCCCGAGGTTGTAGTCCGCGAGACTGTGGTCTCCTAAATCATCACCTAACAAGTCTTCACTGCAAGAAAAACAAACTATTTCAGCATAACTAGACACATGCAACAAATTTCAGAATTAAATGCAACATTATCACTTGTTCTAAGGTATTGCCCATAAGGTATTGAGATATATTAGTATAGATTGTGATTTCGCATGCACTTTCATGGTAAATGCCTTGAAAATCAATAAAATAAAGTAAATAATATAATTGCACGAACCTGTCCGACATGTTGTCAAAAATACTTTGTTTTGTTTGTTTGATTGATTGATAGATAAAATGAGAGATAGAGGAGAGTGGACTTGCTTCACGAAATGTATGCGTCATTGGCATTTGCATTTGTCTATGATTGGAATGATACATGCAATCAGTCAAGTCTGTTCAATCATCACGCATAGAGAGAGTTCCGTCAGAGCTGCATTAATCCTTGGTTCCACGTAGTTTTATAATTTTTTGATTTGTTAGATGAACATAACAATTATTTATTCATAAAAATAATATAAGTACCTACATTGTTATTATATGTATTTATTGTATTTGAATATAATACAATATTATAATTATACACATACTTATTTAAAACAAATATAAATTAAAATCAATTTATAGGAATATACCGTAAATTGGTCTTGTTGGTAATAGCTCTGACTTCTGAGCTGAAGGTTGAGGGTTCGATTCCCTCCAAAGGCAAACGTTTATGTAATGATCAAAAAAGTGTCTTGGCTGTGTCAAAGTATAATATATAGGTATGTGTTTCAAAATATAATAAGTATTATAACAGACATCGAGTCACATAGAAGTTATGCTTAGTTTGTGGCTAGATGGTGTTGTACACATTGACCACCAATATTTTTTATTAAAAACTAGGTAATAAAACAACTTATAACATTAAGTATTATTATTATGTGATTATTTTATTATGGAGACTAGCTTACAACTAACATTATTATTAACAATAAAGAACATTAGAAAAATATTGATCTACATAGTTCAATTCGAAATTGGTCATATTTAGTTTAATGTCAAATATCGAACAAACATATTAATTATTAAAAGCAATGGCATTTAATAAGGTAATTTGGCTTTAATAGTTTTTAATAGGTAGGCACTATAACATTGTAGGTAATAGGTATCTACCTCAAGCTCTATTAGTGGTAATAGTTAGTCCTTTGTTTACTTGTATTGATTGAAATGCTCAAATATACTGCTCCAATAAACTCCAAAGCCTAAAAACAAACAAAAAATACTATTTATAAAATAAATACTTCTAGATGTACAAATTTAAAGAACACATATATTTTATATGTGTATCAACTTATAATACACTATTTTTATACTCACTTCAAATACGATAACCCATATTAAAACAGTTTTGACTGTATGGGCAATGTTGTTAATGAAGTTATCGATTAACTCCAAGCAGCCGATTCCAAAAGCATCTTCTAACAGACATACAGTCTCAAAATCAATGGTCCCTTCTATAGGACAGCACGTTGGAGGTAATATTTCGTACGATCCTGGTCCCGTTGTTCCGCAGCAATGGAGCTAAAGAAAATATTAAACTTGTTATCAGTAAGTTATTGATAGCTTTATATCCTTATCAGTCCATCCACACTTTTGTACCAAGAGTCAGGAGAAAGAACCTTGTAACTTCTTGTGCTTTGTAAGTTTAATATCTGACATCCATGACATTCTAAGATAATAATTACGTTTTAAAAACTAAAAAGAAACCGACTTCATTGAATGAAATTTGAGCCTATAATACATTTTTAGTGGAAATTAGATGTATTTTGTATATAATACAATATAATATGGGTAGGCCAAATAAACGCAACGCTCCAATGAGACAGCGAGGTATGAAAGTACATGAAAACATCATCGATGTACCTATACAATTTTTAGATTTTCGTTTATTTTTCAGCAGGACTGATTTTGATAAAATTTATATGGGACCACCTGTGAAGTATACCCTTTCAAACAAAAAAAGAATTTTCCAAATCGGTTGAGCCGTTTTCGAGTAATCGGTGAACATACATAAAAAAAAAAAGATTACGACGAATTGTGAACCTCCTCCTTTTTGATAAAGTCGGTTAAAAATAATTCTTACCGAAGCCTCCATCCCATGAAATGTCACATTTTGGGCGGGATCATCAAATGCATTATTAATGTAATCATTTACATTGTGTCGAAGTGAATTAATATCCCTGTTCCACACTACCGTCAGGTATATTTTTGCCGCTATCAAAAAAAACATGAAGACAGCGTACTGAAAATCAATTTATATAATTAGCCGTTTTTTAGAGATTAAATGTTTTAAAAGTCATTATGTACAAAAACTCATTGTTTTGTTACCGTTATGAGAAGACATTTTGTTTCCGTTACTGCTCCACAACATCCTGAAAATGCGATGACAAACACAATACAACCCAAAACTATAGCCGAAACTGATAGAATGTGTAATACTGCCTTCAGTTCTTCTTCACCGATTACTTGATTAGAGAATGACTCTGAGAGTTCTTGAATTTTGATATGAATCAGCACACCAACTACAGTTATTGCAATACCTGCTAACTGCAACAATTTGAAACGAAGACAAATTTGATTACATTTTTGATAGAAATTACGCAGTCATAATTCACAGACTATCTGATGTAGGTATTTTACAAGAGTTCGAATAGTTTGTATTATTGTTTCAGTTTTCAAATTTTCCCGCCAAATCATTTATCATTAAACAGTTTTTTTTCATTATCAAAACGTACTTGAACTTACCGTAAAAATCAAATTAAGTAAAAATAACGTATATTTCACCAGAAAGTGTAACAGTCCCATTGTGAGTGTTTAACTTCATCAAACTAAATGAAATCAATATTCATATTGGAGTATAGTGTTTATGTTGGCACAATTTTATAAACTATGAGATAAGTACCTACAACACTTCGCACTTATATTATGTGTTGGCTGTATTCTCATTAAAACCTATGACTCAACGTTTATCAAAGATAAAGCCAACCTAGCATAGGTTGTTCAATGTTATCCTAGCACATTAAACCAATCTTTATATAGGGTCTTTCATTAAGCGTGTCCTATCTTTAAATTTAAATAAAACAAAGTGTGTGTGATATATTATCGAAATTATTTATTTATTTGAAAGATGTAGTGATGCCATTATGTGTGGAATATGACATCATTCAAATATCCGCCACGGCTTCTCTGGACGGAGCGCATGCGAGATATCCAATTTTCCATGACTTTTGCGCATAAATCAGGCTGAATTTGACTTATGGCAAAGGTTATGTTGGCTTTGAGGGCCGCTGTGATTTGTAGTTTATTCACATAGACCTGCGACTTAAGAAGACCCCACAAGAAAAAGTCTAGTGGGGTTAAGTCACAAGATCTCGGTGGCCAGTTCACATCAGCTCCACGTGAGATGACCATGCCCTCAAATCTCTCATGCAGAATATTCAATGTGGCATGAGCTGTGTGGCACGTAGCGCCGACTTGTTGAAACCACATGTCGTTGGTGTTCAGATGATCCAGTTCATGCCAAAAAAAGTTGGTAATCATCGACCTATAGCGCTCGCCGTTGACAGTGATGGCCTGGCCAATGTTGTTCTCAAAGAAATATTGTCCGATGACGCCGCCAGCCCAAAACCCACAAGATAAAGAGATAAAGATATTTTATCGTGTTGTGTTGGTGTAGCGGAATGAATTTCTCGACAATAGTATTTCGCAAACGTGTTTTCTGACCGCCAGTTGCCACGTGCTAAGATCTCATCAATAGGACAATTTTGGACCCAGTTTTTAGAGGCTACTGCGGGCCGAATGCTACCCGGACTTGCCTTAATTCCTGCTTGCAATAAAATCTTTTTTATCCAGCCAGCTATGTTAGTCCTAGAAGCTGCTTTGGGCGGGCCACACACAGTTAAAAATAAATTACTTAGTTTGCAAATAGAGCGTCTACTTTGAGATAAGTCAATAAATTTTTTCACCCAAAATATTGGGTCAATGGTTTGATAATCTTTGTTTTGATAAAGACGCCAGCCAGATTGTCTGTTAGAGACAGAATCCGTCTTTGACCCGAATTTTGGCCATAAAAGTACTGTATTATCTGTGAAGACACAGTTTCCATCTCCGACTGTCAACAAGGTCAAATCATGAACCCTACGGCCCGAACACAATAACAGTATAATAGCTGCACGAGCTGAACAATCGTACAAGTTATTTATGTCTACAGGTCTATCTTTCAGCCAGGTCGTGAGTAAATTAATATCCCATATCGGAGCTTTACTAGGCTTAACATTTTGAATGCTAATTGATTTTAGAGCCTGTCTGACCAACAAATGAGAGCTCACCCTTTTACTAACATTGGGGTCACAGAGAGTAGACACAACCGACTTATATACCAATAAAGTGCTGTAAGCCAAACCATGTTTTAAGTGTAAATCCAATAAAAACCTACTCAAGTCCGGACCATTAGGTTTTGAAACGCTGACGGAATTTTCATTGGCCCATACACACCATCTTTGCCAAGCTACATGATAAGTTTTTAGGGACGATTCACGCCAGCTTTTTTGCAAAAATTCTTTATGATCTTGTGACCAACCCACTAAATTTTCAGACCACCTCCACATCTCCACACTTCCAGAACCATGTCCTGCGCCATTGAGGGTGGCTGACCTGTTGTGGTGTCTAACAAGACTTGGTTCAGATTGTTTATTGTGAATGGGGAATCGAGAGCCCGGTTCTTGAGGTCGGACCTCCAGAAAACCTTGCTCCACCGCGGAGCAACTATTAGGTAAATTCCCTTGGCAGAGTTCAGGTGCTGTAACACTCGAGGCGTTAGAAATGGTGGCGGAAACACCCATGCTAGGGAGTAGTTCCACGCCTGGCTGAAGGCGTTGTGAAGACAAGCCTGCTGATCTGTCATATCCAGCGTCCCGTACCTCGGAACCACATGTGCGATTTCCGATGCGAACAAGTCTATCACTGGGATTCCCCATTTGGTAAATATTTTCTCGGTTAACCTGGGTAAGAGGTGCCATTCCGGCGAATGTGTCATACGTGACAGGTGATCCGCTTCGACATTGAAACGACCTGGTAGGTAGTGTATTTCTTTATGTACACTGAAATGATCTAGAATTTTGAGAATTTGGTATGTCAGATCCATTAGAGCCCTTGACTTGGTTCCTCGTTTTTCAGGTACGAAACCAAAGACTTGTTGTCGCTCTGTATCAATAGTGTAGAGCCTGTCAGGTGCTGACAGTGATCTTTTAAAGCGTATAAAACTGCTAGCATTTCTTTTTGATTGGAGTGATAAGTCATCTCCAGAGGTGACCAATGACCTGACAGTCTCACATTGTTCAGTTGAGCGCCCCAACCAACGCCTGACGCATCTGTCACTAAGCAATTTGTAACTGGAGGGTAATGGATTGGTGAGAACATCTCGACATTTACGCTCCACCACTGTAACTCGGCTAGTGCAGGCAGAGGGATTGGATACCGATAATGTGGGTTCTGATCTAGCAGCATATGGCAGTGCTTGAGAAGTTCTCGATGATTTAGGCGACCCCTGGGCACTGGAAAGCTGGCGAAATTGACAGACCCTATTATGCTCTGAATTTCTTTTAGATTTGCCCTTCTCCTTTGAAGTAAATCTTTTAACCTTTGACGCAACTTTACACATTTTTGTTGTGGAAGGTATTTTCTGTTTTTGTGTGGGTCCCAAATAATTCCTAGATACTCCTGACTCGTCCGTGGGACTAAGGTCGATTTTACGTAATTGATTTGCCATCCCAAATACGCTAAGATTCGGGTTGCTTCCCGAGCTTGTCGGTGTAGGGTACGAGGATCCTGGTTGGCTAACAAAAAATCGTCTAGATATACTACTACTCGTATTCCTCTGTCTCGGAGAATCTGTGCCACCCAATTCGATAGACACGCAAACATTTTTGGAGCGCATGCTAGGCCAAACGGTAAACAAGTCATTTGTAGTAGTTTTTGTCGATAAATGAGTCTGAGGAAGCATCTGTGTGCTTTGGATACCGACAGGTGGAAATAAGCATTGGACAGGTCGATCTTGACAAGCCAGTCGGCTGGTTGTAGGAAGGTTGATATTCGGTATACATTTATTAGACGGAAGTTGCTCACGTTCACGTACCTGTTTAAATTTTTGAGGTTGAAAATAGGGCGTGCCGTACCATCGCCTTTTGGAATCAAAAACATCGGAGAAATAAAGCTTGGACTGAGAGGTGCATGCTCTAATACTTTCATCTGTACCATTTGCATTATGATTTGATCCATCTCTTTTGACACAGGGGTTCGAAAAGGATGATTTTGTAAGTTCGGTACTTGTAGCGGGGGTCTTGCTAGAAAAGGGACCCGAAAATTTTGAATAATCTGAATTATAGGTCTTGGAGCCTGCATATTTTTCCACTGTGTTATAAAATATGTCAGTTGGCCTGCTCGAAATACTTTCGAGTCATAATTTACGCTTGGATTGCATGCGCGGTAAGGACTGCCCTGAGAATCTAACCTGGTTTCTGCTTGTACCGGGGTATGCGTCAAATCCTTGAAAATTTTTATTTGTACCTGGGCGCAAGGGTCTTGTATTTTGTGCAATTTGCCTAGGAGGGGGACGGGAATAGTCACGCCCTGGCATTGGAAAATGATTAGCTTGCGATGGCAATCTATTCGCAAAATCTGCATAATGAGGGTAGTTCAACATTCCTTGCGCAGGAATGTTATTAGCATAGCTAGGCAGGGCTTGAACTTGCTGTTGTTGCCGTGCTTGCGCAGTGGTTTTGTTTTTGGTAGGCGCACGGGGCGGCCAGAAAACTTTAGAAGCACCACCCACTTTTTCAATAGACGAGCATAACATATCTTTTTGAAACAAATTTTCACAGCTACGTGGTATTTTTCGTAAACTTGATTTGATATAACTGTCCTTTACAAATCGTAAAATCGAATCTCGCCTTTGCTGTACGATTCCGGCCCTATGACCGCAGGCTAATTGCAGCATATCACCGCTAGTTTTATGAAAACTACCTTTCACAAACACATCATTTATTTTATCTACCAAAGTTTTTGAAGACAATTCACGAGTAGAACTAGCCCATTCAATCAATGATTTAAAACTTGCCTGAGGCTTCATTATGTTTTATGATTGCTTGTGTAATTGCCGCAAAGCCACGCTCTATCAAAGCCAGAGAGTTGGATTTCTCATAAGGTTTACGCTCGTCATTTGTCTCCAAATAATTAAAACCTGGGAACGAACAATATTGTTTCTGCACATCTGCGTATCGAACGCTTTGCCAATCATCCGTTTCAAAATGCTGAATTGATTTCAATATTTCGACGTGAGCCGGTAATGACTTAGGCATAGACGGTTCTTTGAGCACCGTATTTAGTTCGAAACTAAGAGGGGCGACCTGACTAGAGGAAGCTACCTGATTATGTAAATATAGTTCTCCGCTTATATCAGCGCTAACCTCCGATTGACAATCGGGTGGGTATTCAGGTTCATAGGAACTTGAGTGATTCGTAGGTTGGAATGCCACGCTACTAATATAATCATTTATGGTACTAAATTGTTCCGCCAATCGGGCTATAGCGTCATCAGTGCGACGCCTTTTCGCTTTTCTTTTGGAACACGCCTTTCTTTTTCGGCTGCACTTCGGTGAAGGCGGCTGCTGCTCAGCTGTTCTTTCGGGAGAATCCGGTGGTGAGGAAGAGTCTGATGTATCCGAAGATTCTGTATCCTCCTTCCTAGAATCCATTACTGAAATCACAACAATTTTATTATAATAACAAATATATAACGAACGGTGTCACCGTTTTATTTTAACATGAAATCCGTGATATTTCCCTTTTTGTGAGGTAAAATATGAATATGAAAAAAAAAAAAAAGTTCATGAAGTAAGACTCACTTTGAAGTGAGCACGACCGATCGCAACGAAAAACCAAACGCCAATGAAGAATGGTCGCCGTGCTCCCCACCGCCTGGTGTAGATATAACGGAGAGCTGTGTGACGTCACACGGTAAGCCGGGAGACTTCAAACCAAGACCGACTCGACGGTAGTAAAACAGACTGCTTTCTCATTTTATTTTACATAATAAGGTTTTAAATAACCGTAAAATGCTTAATAACGCTATTCCATAAATAAATACTAGTCATAATCGTTGCGTTTTATCACTGCAGTTTCAGCTTGAAGGAATCTGTGGATAGGGTTATGTATGTATCTTTAAACCTCAAGTATTAGGCATAAGTGGGACGAGTGCTTGTGATAACAAAGATTATAATGAATCAATAACTGATAAGATTGTGACGGCGATGCTTACGGGTACCTTTATTTATTTATACCTATATAAATTAACTAGATAGGTACCTGGCTACGTTTTATTTTTACGAACCCCGATAAATTGATTTAAGTTTATAATTGAGAGAAATGCTATCACTTAATAAGAAACTTTTAAAAGACGATTTTATTAAAACATATTATGTTAAACCTACCAGATTTGCATAATAAAACAATGAGTGATAGACGTGGGTAGGTAGGTAATTCATTAAATTAAATTGAAATTATTTTTTTTCAATAGAGTAACGAGAATCACTTAAGTAGGTATATGAATTTAGATGCCAAATCCTTTTAACCAAAGTCGTAGAATAATTGGCAAAAAACTCGTCCCGGTCCTAGTAGTGCCAACAAAAATATCGAGAATAAAATTTTAATGTATAAACTTTAGTGTGGACCAGTGTGTACCTTCTTTGCGTTTTGAGAACTGAGTCAGTGTGAGTGTTGTTTAAAATTGTTTTATTAGTCCTATTTATATTAGTGTTATAATTATATCAAAGTAGGTAATCCTCAAGATTATTGCTATTGAAATATTTACAATAGCTTGCAGACTATACGTTATATCGACATTTAATTTAGCACGGTAGTTCGTGTCAGTGGCCCCTACCCGACAAAATTTTGAAATAATAAATAACTGAATAATGTTTTTTAGATAGGTAAAAGAATCCCTAATAATATAAAGAATGATTGGTTTTTTATATACCTAACTACCTACTCGTGGGATAGGTCAAAGAAATTAGGAGGTTTGTTTATCGTTTTTTGATATAAAGATTCGTTTTATAAATACCTATATGAATATCTGTAACTAGCAGCTGCCCGAGGCTTAGCGCGATTGGTACCTACATAAAAAGTAGCCTATGTCCTTCTCCAAGGTCCCATATAACTCTTTACCAAAATTCATCAAAATCGGTTCAGCGGTTTAGGCCTGAAAACGTAACAGAAAGACAGACCGAGTTACTTTCGCATTTATAATATTAGTTGGGATGGTGCAACTTTTAAATCTCTGGTATCTTCTAAGGTATCCATTTTAATTAATTGCTGTTAAGAGCTGTTTTGATCTAGGTACATTATATGTACAAAGTATTTAATGTAGGTAGTAATTGGATAAGGAATAATACTGTATTGTATAAAATAGCTTGGTAAATAACACATATTTTGTAACACATATTTTGTTTTGTAATATGTAAAAGATAAAAATGGTTATTGTGGGTTATCCTTAGGAGATAAATATACCATCGTGGATTTTTTTATCGATCTTTTTAAGATATAGATTTCCGTAGTACATTAATTTGATCTCATAAGATTTAGCCAGCTTTTGCGATTTAAGCACACAAAAATATGTTTGTCACATTACAAATCTTAGATTTTTCGGCTTTTATGTGCTATAATATACAATGTATTTATACATATAAACCTTCCTCTTGAATCACTCTATGTGTCTGTCTCTTTTTACTGTCGCTTTTTCGTTTCATCGACTTTCAAATCACAACGATGCTAAAGAAGTTTTCACTTCAAAAAAGAATATCATTTCATAGTATAAAACAAAGTCACCTCCCGCTGTCTGTCTGTCTGTCCCGTTGTATGCTTAGATCTTTAAAACTATGCAACGGATTTTGATGCTGTTTTTTTTAATAGATAGAGTAATTCAAGAGGAAGGTGTATACGTATAAAACATGCATAATATAGTAGAGAAACACTGAAAATTTTAAAGGTTTCTTATGTGGTGTCGTAAATAAACACATTTTTTTGCGCTTACATTGCAAACGCTGGCTGAACCCTACGAGATAGATCAAAATAATGTACTACAGTAGTATTGTACACCCTCAAAAGGTCTACAAAAAAGTCCGCGATGGTATATGGCTATCTCTTAGGGATAACCATTCTGTAGTATAATTAGTATCAGCATTGCACCCGTGTGAAGCCGGGGCGGGTCGCTAGTAAGTAATATATCAGTCATTCGGTACATGCATGCATTACATACATGCTTACTTTGGGTACAGAAATGATGCTGTGTGAAATGTCCGGGATTTTTTTTTTTTTTTTTAATTGTGACCGATACACGCCAAGGGCCATATTTACTTGTACAGATGAAATTCATACATATCGGCCAATATAAAACATCTTTACATTTACAAAAATTAATTCACTTCCGCTGTCTGTTCGCTTAGATCCTTTAAACGACTCAACGGATTTTAATGCAATTTTCAGCAATAGATAGAGTGATTCAAGAGGAAGGTTTATATGTATAAATTCATATATATTATAGCACATAAGCGCCGAAAACTTCAAAGATTTGTAATGTGATGTCGTAACAACCTTTTTTTTGTGCGCTTAAATCGTAACATGCCATTAACATGCCATTTGTCAAAAAAAAAATTTTGGCTGACAGCTACTGCCTGTCAGAAGTCAGAACTGACTGAGCTAAGTAGCTATAGTTAGACGGCGTCTGCGTGCTTTGTTGGTGTTGGTGGGTGCTTGCTTTCATTTCAATCCACGCAATCCAATCCACCAGTCTGCCGCGACTTTGAAAGAAGAAAACGATATATAAAAATGGGCTATATTTGATGAAATTGAAGATATTAGCTTCTCCCTCTTTCCAGCACTGACATAAAAATGGAAATGGTCAGTCAGTTCAGCCTCAGTTGTCACTTTTTGCATTGTTTACTTGTTGTTTACGAACTCACTAATAATTTAAAATTGTAATAAATAGTGATAAATATAATTTAAAAGGCTGCTAGCATAATAAACAAGAGGGCGTTTCTTATAAATTCCTGTTTTCCAGGAAAATTTACGAGGCGTATAGCGCATAGTAAATGCGAAGTATGTGGATTTCGTTTACAAGGAAAAGATGGTAGTACCTAAACGATTTTTTATGGCCAGATTTCCTCTGGATGAAGTGCGGTGATTAGAACATTAATCTAATATATCAATTTATAGGCACCTAGTAGTTCCTACATCATTTTGGTACAAAATATTATTGTAATATCAGTAATATCAGTAGTGTTTAAAGAATTTATTTCTCAAAAAGAACAATGTTCACTTAAATAGTGCAGTAATAGTGCAGTGCATCGAAATATTTGACAAATATCGATATTTTTTCGATGCTATAATTTTTAGGTGTGAAAATGGGTGAAGATGGCAGGCAATGAGGACCCGCCCCGGCTTCGCACGGGTGCAATGCCGATACTAAATATCTACAGAATGTCTGTATACAACGTTATCTAAGAGAATAACATAGACTAAGAGATAGACATATACCTTTTTAAGGTGTACAATACTGTAGTACATTATTTTGATCTATCTCGTAGGGTTCAGCTAGTGTTTGCAATTTAGGCGCAAAAAAATGAGTTTATTTACGACATAACATTATAAACCTCGAAAATTATCAGTGTTTATCTATTATATTATGCATGTTTTATACATATAAACCTTCCTCTTGAATTACTCTATCTATTAAAAAAAAACAGCATCAAAATCCGTTGCATAATTTTAAAGATCTAAGCATATATCGGGACAGACAGACAGCGGGAGGCGACTTTGTTTTATACCATGTAATGATACTTAGCATGCTTATCAATTTAAAAACTCCATGAATTGAAATTTGTTTGCAGAAAGCATGTTGATGATAAAGCCTTTCAAAAAATAAAACAACACAGTTGAACAGCTGTGGTAAGGAGCATCAAAGGTTTGAAAAGCCTCAAGCGAAAGGAAAAGCGAAAGATTCAAGTCCCAATATGCCAGATTTTTTTGAATTTGGCGTAACAAAACAGATCATGAACAGATTTTATCACTTTGGAGATATTTAATCTAATATAAATATTAATTATGCAATAAGCAATATTATATAATTTCTTATATATGACATAAAAAATCTCATTAAATAAGAAATTATTTAATAACTTTTTTTTTTAATCCAAGTACATTTTAATATAATAATGAATCGTAAGAATGGGCACATACCTATAGGTAATTAATTAGTATAGGTACTTAAGTATAATTTGTGATAAACCCTTATTCTAGAATCAGGTGTTTGGGATCAAAAACGGTTATCTGCGCCGTGTTCAGGTACAAAAGCGGCATTCTGCAAAATTTCGTTTCAAAGTGGGCAATCTGTTAAATTCAAACAGAATTTGTGACTCTTGCAGAATGAATAATGCTAAAATAGGGCTTTTACTAGTTCTGTTACTTATCTAAGATGGTATTTAAATTCGTTTTGTAATGGCAAGGATAATGATAGATAATGCAAAGAAAATAGGACGTTTTTTTTAATTTACCAACAACTTTGAAAAAGTCAGAATGCCGGTTTTGAAACCAGACGACTCAAATGAGACTTAGAGTTTCCACAAAACCATAGTTAAATCAATACCACCAAGGAATTCCAACCGTGCGTGGGTAGGTCAGGTCATTCATCGATATTGATAAATTTTAAATGTTATTGCTGAACAGCCCTATTTCGGTTTTGTTTGGTTGGCTTTAGAGTTAGCTAATTTTTGGCATTGACGTAAGGATTAGTCTATTTTAATCTATGGTGTCCCGTCTCTTCTTATAAGATATTGCATACTCTTTGCAATCCACCAACTCACAGAGTACTTTGATATATACTGCACCAACTATACTATACTAGAGGCACTAGAGCACAATCTGTCTGTAGTGGTGATTAATATATCATATAGCAACAAAAACCACCGTGCTTTCCGTAAATAGCAAATGATATCGCAGCTCTCAGTTGTTGCTATTTGCTTATCCCTATGCTTATCTAATAGCAAAAGCATAACTAACACTCTCTCTCTCTCTCTATCATCTGTCCGTGGCAAGTAGCAATAACAATAATAGCAAGTAGCAACTCGCAACGCAAAAGCATAAGCATGGATAACAATAACATCATTCATAAGCAAAAAGCAAGGTCAGTCTCAGTCGTCGCATGCTAACGATTGTGATCGGTTGCGCGCGTCATCGCTCCGTGGGCGAATTCGCGATCTCGGGCAGCTCACGTAATAAATATGTAGGTATACCTACCTACCTACCTATTTTGCTTTGTGGTTTTTCGGTGTAAACAGCGATTGGACACGCAGTATTGACTATAATTGTGTAACAAATGACGATTGAGACTTGAGAAATGGTGTTGTTGTTTTGAGTGTTTTATTCACCATGGGTAAATTCGCAATCTCGGCCGGCTCACGTAATAGGTAGGTATACCTACTTATATTGCTTTGTGGTTTTTCAGTGTAAACAGTGATTGTAATATTTCTATGCTGTTTTGCCGTAAAATAAAACATGTTAGAAAAAAGCACGTAAAATAACATGCTTACGGAAGAAAGCAAATAGCATTAAGCATGTTATTGCCTTGTATACCTACCTATTTATTACGTGAGCTGCCCGAGATCGCGAATTCGCCCGCGGAGCAATGACGCGCGTGACCGATCACAATCGTTAACATGCGACGACTGCACAAACTATAGGATGCTATAGGATGCTAACGCATCAGACGGGGCACTCCCATAGACGAAATCCTGTCCAATACCTGTTCACCTTATCCCATATGACAGATAACTTTTTTATTTTGAATGAACCTTTTAGCATCAGCAAGGTATTCATTCTACCGAGTATTTTTTTTTTGCTTGCTTGCATACAATTGCTTACTATTTTAAAATATTTTATTGATCTACAAAGGAAAGACCCTGATAATCATAATAAACACATTGATTATACAATTAGACATTTATTTACAGAAATATACAGAATAATACACAATAATACAAAATACAAGTCAAACAGTTGAGCTATCGAAATTGCGTAAAACAATCTATAGATAGCCAAACTGGTCCAGAAAATTTGATTATTTCACGGAAGCGGCCTTGAATTCAAGAAAGAAAGGCATATTTGCATCTTATCATGTCCTCAGCACCTCCCCACATGCAGCTGTCCTCACCAGCTCTAAGAGAAATCCCAGACTGTAATGGGATGCGGCAAGGGTGTCTACACAAGTAGCATCTCATATCAATGGCCCATCCATCTCTTAAGGGACAAGAGACATCAGGCTTCTTACCATCATCACTTATCAGACTGTACAAGCCGAGAACAGCTGGTATGTTGATGTTGACATTTGAATTAGGTGTAATCTGCTTTGGAGTAGGTGTGAGCCAAATATTGTAGTTTTATGGTGTGTAATCACATGATGATCACAGTACTATCTGGAAAAAAAAGAAATTTAAGCACACATACCCAATTGCAATAATGTTGAGTGTTTAACATTCTATGTTATTTATATTGGTGTTTCTATGTATAATATGCATGTATTTACAAATAAAGGTATAAGTAAAAAATATTGCTGGACAATGCACACAACATCATTTATTTATGGTGACAAGATGACTGATAGAATACTTATAAGAGTATATTTTTAAATACATACATTTATGATACTTTATAACACCCAGATACAGAACAAACACCTATGCTTTTCACACAATTGTTTATCTTGGGAGGGAATCAAACCCTCAACTTAGAGCACAGAAGGCTACTACCAACTGAGCTGACAGGCCAGTCGATTATGTAGTTTAACAGTCACTTGGTTCCTATAACACAAGCTCTGCTTACATTATCATTATTATTATTATAATTATTATTTAATGATTTTGGTAAGATAAGTAGGTACAATAAGTACTTACTGGTGATTATAGCAGAAGAACACCAATAGACAGACATTTCGGTAACAGCAGATTACGTTGGATAGGCATGTGCTCTCGAGTTGAAGCGAGAAATCTCTTCTAAAAATGCTTTCGACACACAATCATACTGCTTGCGAAGATCTTAAAAACTTCAGGTCTTGAAGTCTTTTATTCCAATCGAAGTCCAGTCCAAGAGTCCAATCTCTCTTTTCGGAAGCATAAAAAAACTGACGTCCTTTCGTTTACTAGCACAGCTCACAACACAGCACTTGTACATTACTGCGAGATTAAATAACAGGTTCAGGAATTGAGAGGATAAATATAAATTACTTCCAGAATTTAAAAATCAACGTCATTTAGCTTTGAAACTACAACAGCTGTTGCTTGTTAGTTTGGTTGGTTGGTTTGTTTGGAATGATTTGATGTCGATAGCAAAATAGGAAACAAACACGCCTTGATCGGGCAGGAAAGAAGTATGAAAGAAGGGGGAGAGGAACTGTTAACTATGTTAGTACTATCGTTCTATATAGACTATAAATCGGCCAGGATTTAAAGTTCAATGATTGCCGGCCATGGACGACTGAGATGAGCCGTGCTTTTTGCTTTTTGCTTTTATGAATGATGTGATGAATGAATGATGCTTTGCGTTTGCTTTTGCTTTGCGAGTTGCGACGGACAGATGATAGAGAGAGAGTGTTAGTTATGCTATTGCTATTAGATAAGCAAAAGCATAACATAAGCAAAAGCAAATAGCAACAACTGAGCGCCACGATATCATTTGCTATCTACGATAAGCACGGTGCTTTTTGTTGCTATATGATATATTAACCACCACTAGCCATAACATACATAACTGATTCAATCAGTTTTTATTTCATCATGTGCTGTGTTTAATTTTGCCGTAGACATCTCCTTGTGCCGACTTTCTAGATCTACGTTACGTTTTCTTGAAATTCGGCCTGGCAGCACTGAATACTGATTGATTTGTGTGTTTGTTTGTTTTGTTTCCGACTTTCCGTATTATTATTGTTAGTTGAATTTGGGACAGGTTTGGGTTCGCACTAGAATATATTTAGTGGTTATGGCTGAGTATGACGGTGAAATAGAATACCTAGAAGAAGATGCTGAAATCGTGCAACAATGCGTACAAAAATCACATACAACCGCCGAAACAATCAAGCCGCCTCCAAGCCTGCTGGTCGAACGTCTACCTAAACATTTAGAAAAGAGGAAACGGAAGAAAGAAGACGATTCTGATTACGATCCAAACGAAGAAGTTGTAGTTAGCAAGAAGAAACAACCACAAAAGAAAGCTAAATCAAATCCGGCGTCAAATGCACTTCGCACTTCCCAAAACGCGAAGCCAAGTCCTAGCACTCTTCAACATTCGAAGCAAAATGTTAACACTGTTCTACATGCTAAACAAGTTCGCGAATATAATCACGTCAGCACGAGGGAACAGTACCTGAACCGAAAGAAGCTTAGTATTCGAATTCCGGATTACGATGATCCTCTTTGCTTGCCAGTAAGGGCTATTCAAGTTCACGACAGTGATAAAAAGAGGTTGAATAACTGGAATAGAGTTTGCTTGGAGCATTTCAAGTATAGCGATCAGATTTTGAAGCCAGAACGTGGAGAGACTAAGAAGTCTTATAGGACTGCAGTGTTCAAGAATGTTGTGAATAAACTTACTGGTAACATACATAACCTACATCTTTTACCAAATAGTGGTACTTAACACGGAATGTTCAAATAGAAGTTTTAGACATTTCTTTGACTTAGCTTGGAAGAAATTGGCACCTACATTCACAGTACCTATGCAAGATTATTTAAAGTGGTCCTTATTGTGATAAATAAAACTACTTTTATTGTCTTTGGCGTTGAAAGCCTTGAAATTCAATCTATTTGTATTATGTTTTTTACACCACTTATTTGACTACAATGGTATCTTATCAGGATGCCAAAAGTTAAACCACTGGCTTCTGCCTGCAGCTTTGCATGCATTGTATCTAAATTAAAAGTAGCCTATTTAAGATCACATATAAGTATACCATGTTTTAGCCAAATTCTTTCAACTGTCACAATGTGATCAAATATCCATGCAAACTTACACAATATAATATTAGTAATAAAATTTACTTTCTTCTATTCAAGGTTCAGTTGAAACAACAATCTGGAGTAAGACATCAGTAGAGAACATTGAGGGAGATAAGAAATCGGAAATATTCCAGTGTGTACTGCCTCGATACAAAGAGAAGAAGGTCCTTAATAACTATATACTCGGTCAACGCAGAATGCACAGCAAGGGACACTCCAGTGAAGTTGTATTGAGCAAGGTATGACCCAATCTCCTATGAATTGCTGAACTAGGGTTTTTTTTAATACATAACATTTCCTTATCAAGTTGATAAGGAAATGTTATGTATTAAAAAAAACCCTGTTGACCTCTGTTGATAATATCAACAGAGTAGTCCATAACTGGAAACAATTATGAGAAAACATTATTACTGCCTCCAAAACAAATGCATTCAATAAACTCAATGAGGGGTTGCACACAAGCAAGCTATTACATTAATAGACTAGCACCTAGGAATAATGAAGATATTAATCAGTGTGAAATACAGTTCAGTAGTTCCAGAGATTAATACTTATTTATAATTTCAGGAGGAACATAAGGATGGCGAAGCTCTTGTGGTGTATAATCCAAAGGAGTCACTATCTGCCATCTATGGGATGATCGACAGAAGGTAACTGAAAGTATTTTTTCTTTTTTGCATAACAGCGCCATCTCTTAGGTAATATTTGCAACTTTGTCACAAACCGATAGATAGATGGTGCTATGCATCTTTTTATACTGTGCTATTAGTAAGTGTAGCTGTTAATCGCTAGCCTTTAAGTACCGACGTGCCGGTTTTGTTACTTAAGTACCGATGTGACGTCTGTTAGACCAACATAGTTTTTCTATAAAAAAACAAATCAAATCTACAAACAGTCTTTTTATAAAGGCTTGCTGCATTGAAGGCACACATGTCTCGTGCAATTGTCGCATTTGTAAGCAGTCTTGCGCTTCAGCTTTGAGGGACAGATATGACACAGTTTTCTGAGTTGATTTCCCTCCATTTCATTTTCTTCCCTTAAACTTTCCGGTGCATCTGACCCAAGAACTCTGTTTATAGACGAGTGCAATTCCCTTGGTAGATGTCTGTTCAGAGAACGGCGCTGCATATATGGAACGACCAGAGATCTTGCCAGTAATTTCAAGAAGACAGATCTGTCTATGGCTTTTCCATGCGAGTGCAAATTGTATAAAATACTTGCATTTATGGCACTCAGGTCTACCAACGCCGACCAACGCCGTGTTCTACGACCGCTGCTATAAACTTCGTCGACACCCCCCTTTGTAGAGTTATAGTACGATATTATTTCCGGTTTATTGTTATCTTCATAACCTCAGAGTCAGACTCGGAGCCGTCATTTAGCCATTATGCCAAAATTTCTTCGTGTTCTCTATTTTGAGGCCGTGTTTTATATCTTTTTCGTCTTATGGCAACACTGGTATTGTCGTTTGCGATTGCCCGTTTCATGCCCGAAGAGCCTGGCTGATTCATTGTAACATTTGACTGAAAATAAAAGAGAAAAACCATATAATCTGAAATAAGTCGTAACACAAAAAAAGTTACATAAATGCCGACGAGTGGTCTGACAGACCACTCGCGATCTTATAACAATCATAACTTACCGAAATCGCACGCACCAACACTGATACACTTCACAAACGCTGCTGGGCGACTGAGCGAGGGGTAGGTAGACGCGCGAGGTGATAGGACTACGCTAACATAGGTAACGGGAATTTTTGAACGCGTGAAGTGTCTGTTAGACCACACGTCGGTACTTAAAGGCTAGATGGTGTTTTGTTGAAAGATTTATTAATGACTTACTAGTTGCTGGTAAAGACTAAACTAGGGCTTGGTAAAGACTATTAGAATAGCTGTTCAGTGTCCCACAGCTAGGCAAACCAGATTCTTTAGCTATTCACCACTAGATGGCGTTTTGTAAAAGTTTAATCGATTATTTCCTACTAGCCGTATTATGTTGTGTGCTAGCAAAATGCTGACGAATTTCAGGGTTTTGAGTATGCAGATAATTAGAGCATTGCTTAATTGTGCACGAAATTTCAAAATTGTGCTTCCAGAGAAAAAAAACTTATGGACTAAAAACTGATATAGCAAGGGGAATGTTTACAATGTTTCTATATATTTTTTTCTAGTTTTCTAAGGCTTATAATTGTGAGCAAAAAATCACCAAACTTTAGGTCAGTTTACACAAGCCCTAGACAAGCGACAAAGTTAGAATTGGCCAAAAATTTGTGTACTAATGCTTAAATTTTCCGCAATAACTAGCGACTAATTTAAGAAATATATCAAAATATCTTAATCCAATATAACCCGACCTATTTATGTCCATAACTATTTAATTATGAAAATTCGTGCACAATTACACGAAATACGAAACAATGCTCAAATTATCTGCATACTCAAAACCCTGAAATTTGACAACATTTTGCTAGCGTAATGCACACTATTATGTCCTACATTTGGGTAAATACCTACCTTCATTATTTGAACACTAATTGATTAAGACGGGTTTCTTGCTTGATTCTATTCAGAATTTCTAAGAGGTATCTCATACATTCACCACATATATTAAATGCACATATATTACAATGCTCCTTGTGATTGTATTGAATAAAACAGATTACAAATTTGTACTTGGTTCCAGGAAGGATGAAGCTGGGGATGGCTCAGATCGACTCGACGAAACCAAGATGTATTTGAAAGAGCTGACCTGCTGCAAGCTATGCGCATCCTGCTTCCAAGGGTCCTGGCGAGGTGCCAAGAAAATTAAGAACAGTATGTTTTCAAACCAATTGATACTATTTCTTAAAAGTGATGGAATTATGGAAGCCAGCCGCTGCATATTAATCGTCTGCCGCACACCTGCGGACGAAATTGCTCCTATAGTAAAGATACTAGCGTACGCTGATACCAGTTTCAAAAGGAATATGGCAAAAGAATATCACAATATTTAATTCCTCGTCTTATAAATAAAATACTAGTTGAAATAAAAAATAAAATTACTCAAAAAAACTTTAAAAATATCCTTAAAAAACATTTTAATAATTCGTAATATACCTACATGTATCTCAGTAAATTAATTTATGTTGCAAAGTGTATAAAATGAAGCATCATGTGTAGTTTGTCAGAAGTTGTAAGTGGGGCACGCACACAAATGAAGCGACTATCTTTGCAATCCAATATCTCACCTGACGGGTTTGATTTTTTGTAAAGACGCTCGTTTGAATGTGTGCACCCACAGTTATCGTTGTGCGTGATCGCTCAATCCACTTGTTTTTATAGTTACCTACCTACTTTGTTTATTAATGCTGGAAGTGTGTGATGCCTATTAATATTTTATTTTTAGTACTTTTGTTATCGAGAACCTACTGTTTAGACAAACCTAATATAGGCTTAAAAACAATATTAACCAATGATTGTTAAAAGTTTAAAGAAATAAATATCTATCTATCTATCTTTCAGTACTGGCATACAGGCTCTGGTAGTCTAGCGGTAGTGTCCCCGATCGATACCAAGGTGGTTTCGAATCCAGTCGTGCTCCAATGGATTTTTCTGATCGAAAAATGTGTGCTATACCACAACTAATTGAGATTCTCGTAAAAGACGAGGTTCTCAATTAGTCGGAATCTTTTCTTAACCCACTTCAAAAGGAAGTCGGCTAAAAATGTAATGAATTTGTTAACAGAGGCGTTGGTTTGTCCGATCTGCGCCCGCACGTACGTCTCTGTCTACAACCTGCTCTCGCATCTCAAGACGCACGGCGCCGTCGATATCCGCAGATACCAGAACATTATATCTACCATATTGGCCGAGGTATGTACCCACTCACTAACCCACTCACGAATTGCATCTGGAAGATATATAATTAATTAATACTGCTGGACTACGCATCCAACACCAAAACTAGGCATAGCTTGTAAATAGTGACCAGTTATAGTACTTATGTATTTTTTAGGGTTCCGTAGCCAAATGGCACGGAACCCTTATAGATTCGTCATGTCTGTCTGTCTGTCTGTCTGTCTGTCTGTCTGTCTGTCCGTCCGTATGTCACAGCCACTTTTTTCCGAAACTATAAGAACTATACTGTTGAAATTTGGTAAGTAGATGTATTCTGTGAACCGCATTAAGATTTTCACACAAAAATAGAAAAGAAACAAAAAATTTTTAGGGTCCCCCATGCTTAGAACTGAAATTAAACCCATACGTTTGGGGTATCTATGGATAGGTCTTCAAAAATGATATTGAGGTTTCTAATATCATTTTCTTCACGAACTTTTATACGAACTTTTATATTGTGTTACTTGCTGCTACGGAACCCTTCATGGGCGAGTCCGACTCGCACTTGGCCACTTTTATTTTAAATACTTATGATACTTTATAACACCCAGACACAGAACAAACATCTATGTTCATCATACAAATGTTAGACCTGGAGGGAATGGAACTCCCAACTTACAGCGTAGAAGGCAGATTTGCTACATTCGAGCTGACAGGCTAGTCATTTAGGTTATAATTGATTCAGATGTATCTTTGCGGAAATCCATTACAAAACAGTAAACAGACAAATATTTAGTACTATTCCACCAATCTCCAATCGCCAATCGCCAAGACACGATGCAGACGCATGCACCTACCTCCCGCCCGCAATAGAAAAGCCATGCAAAGTATTAGTAATATATTAGCGCACCCCATCCACACATGCTACCTTAAAAATAAATTCGACACGTGTTTTGCCTCCACTCGGCATCCTCAGGAACAATTAACTCGTTCCGCACTTTAACGAAAAGGCACCAAGGCTGCAGATTTGTTGCTTCGCCGAGCGCTGGAATGAAGTGTAGTACAATATTTGTCTATCTGTTTAATGTTTTTTATTCATAAGTATACTGCGAAACATCGAGAATACATTTAAAGATAATACGCAATAAAAACCCGTTGACTACTAAAACAATATGAATCCTCTCGCAAAAGCTCACTAGTACAAAGTCAAACCATTCTTTATTCAATAAATCACAAGGACTACTTTGAATCGTCTTCTAACATGCTAGTGAATCTAGGTGCCGGTTCCTCCTAACCCCAGTTCAAGAAGAATCCGGCAAGAAACTCGTCTGGTCTTAACACTGTTTTGTATGATCCTTGCCATATTTTGTTGCGGTGCCGAGTCGAGTTGGAGCAGATTCATCCTATGTTTTTTTGTCATCTAAATAATCATCTAATAAAACAAGTACAGAAGGCCAAGCGCTTAGTGCCTAACATTAGATGTATCTTCATTGTGCCTCTCTTTCTATTGAATAACTCATTGCAAACTGCATTGAGCCGGTTGCAAATACAATTCACTACACAAGGATCTAATTCTATAGACCATAGACAGGGTGCTAAAGTCAGAAGTTACACAATATCTCACCACAGCTGTTCTGTTGACAGATGGTAAGCTACCACTACCAGTGCCGGATCTGCAGACAGAAGTTCGACAGCATCAAGCAACTACGAAGGCATACTCCCAAACATCAGAGTAAGTACACCGTGGTCTCGTGGTAACCCTTCCGATTCTAAGGGTTCGAATCGGCAGGGTTATTACGTAAAAGTGCAGAAGCAGCAGCAATATCTGCGCAATCAGTCTCAAGTCAAGAACATCCAATGCTTTCTGTTACTCGTCCACCTATGTCCACTCGTAAGTCGTCCACCTACAAGCGAAAATACAATAATGGCCCTGATAGTAAGATTTCTTAAAATACAAAACACTTTATATTGTTTGCACCAAAGTCCAAATTAGGGTAATATTTCTAAATGACAGTTCTAAAAGAAGATTAAATTCAGATTTTGTTTCTTGTATTGAGTTTATTTTCCAAGGATTTTCCGCAGTTTTAATCATCACCTCTTTCTCTTCTTCGTTAATGACGTGTGTCATAATAATGTGAATTTTGCCAAGTATCAAGTGCCAAGTGTTCATATTGTTTATAGTATGTCGCAAATTGTTATTTCGTTCATTTGTTATTTTATATAAAATTACTACGGATTATTTTTGCTCGAATCACAAAGAAACACAAAACTTTTATTCCAATTATTCACACCCGAGTCAACAAATCTAGCTCTATTTAAATAAAATTACTAGTAAAACCGGAAACAACTCGTTGAAAAATTAATCATTTAAGAGCGCTATGTTTGCTTCGCAAGACAACCAAAAATAATCAATCACCACCACTTACTTACTTACGGACTTACTTACTTACTAACGACATCTTTTAATGCAAATTTTGTCATGTCACTTACGGACATGACAAAATTTGCATTAAAAGATGTCGTTCGTCTATTTAATAAATTTAAGCAGTGTCATTTTCTCCCGACATTTTGTATTTTTTTAATTTTTATATTTTTTAGATTGTTAATTGTAAAATTGTGTTTAATTTATTTTCTCTCTATTTGATCATTATTAGTATTATTACTGTTTTAATTTACTGTTTTTACAACTTGCTATTTTATTTGTTTGTGTTTTCTTTTCTTATTTCTTATGTAATATTATTATGTTTAATTAATGTAATTGGTACTGTGTCGTGTTAATTAAAGTAAATAAATAAATAAATTAAAATATATATCAAAGCGAAACACACGCAGAGCCAGTTTACCCAAGACGCGTTCAAATTACGAATAAAATGTTTACCTTTTGAAGGCACAGCTTTACAATAATTTAACATAAAAAAAATAAACTCATTCAATGCATTTAAAACAAAACTAATGCAATATATTTCTGATAATTCTAAATGCATTGAATGGGTACTTACTACCTACCTACTTTATGTGTCTATAAAATTAACACTACTTTCACGAACTTACCTTAGTACTTTATATGTTTTTCTCATGTAAATGGCTTGTGTCTTTTTGAGAATGTATTTCTTGAAACCTTAAAATGTTACTTTCAATCAGACTTGGGTGCAATCAATATTTAGTCACTCTAGCGAAACAACTTCCTAAATTAGATTAAAATTTCCTAAAACAAAAACGATCTTATTCTGTTCGAATTAAATTCAGAATTAGAATAACATTTTTGAGTGACACTTCCTAAATTAACGTATAACTGACGTGTTTTAGCTCAATTTAGTCATCATGTAAGTGTGTGTGATTAAAACTGCGGTTTTTCCGCAGTTTTTATCAACACCTCTATACATTATTTTCAATAAAGGAATTAATTGGAATAAAAATTATAGCAATAAAACAAAAAATCATTTTTACTTATTTTAGAACCGTGATTTAAAATGGGTACTCTAATTTGAACTTTATTGGTAGCAAAATAAGGTCGTCCATATTTTAGAAAATTTTACCTAGTCCGGCGAAACAACAGAATTGCCACTAAGGTCTTTCACTTTCAAAACATTCCTGAGTTGTACTATACATTTTGATAAACACGGGCTTTTTTCACGTATTATTTAGTCGATGGAGGCACCGACAATGTTTCGATTCATCTAGAAAATCTTCATCAGGGTGGGTTTGATCCGCGGTCCGCTCGTTGCCGCTCGAGTTCACGGTTCGCACTGAACTGTGCGGTGTCGGTGTCTCCATCGACTAAATAATACGTGAGTAAAGCCCGTGTTTGTCAAAATGTATGCCACTAAGGTCTTTTGTATTTTAGGATTTTTAGCTAGTCTGGCGAAACTATAGCAGAGATCAGGGCCATTAGCAGAGAGATTAACGTATAAAAAGTGTGTTGACAGCAGTGATCGCGAAAATAGCGCCTATTGCTATTTGTCGCGAGTTACGTAATCCGGAGGCCCGTTTTGCACTAACGGATTTTGTTTTAGAAAATGTTCTGTGCGCTATACCAGTACAGTACTCTGAAACGGTGAAAGGATACATCGTGAGGCAACCGGCATGTCGTAGAACATAGTTCTATGACATGTATTAAGGGCACGAAGAGAGCCTTTGCGGAGCACTTTCATCCTTTCAACACTATGGTTCCAAATGGAATCAAGTATTCAAACGATAAAGTAGTGGAATTGCACGTCGAATTTAGTCGAATGGGCAGTTATTTCGTGGTCAAATTCAAGTTATCGAATCGTCTGTTGTGGAGGATCACGACATCGATTGTAAAAATAATGTCTATCGTTCTATTGCTCAAAACGAGCCCAAACTATGTAGCTAAGAGTAGGGTTTTGCACGATTATTGACCCGATATATCGTTAATCGATTTCAAGAGTAAGCCCTTGATTACATCATGACGGCCCCAGGCCGTCAGTCCGTCAGTCCGTACGTGTCTGTACACGTACGGACTGACGGACTGACGGCCTGACGGGCTGACAGACATGACGAACCTTGTAAGAACTTGGCGAAGGGTTCCTTGATGAACTACGGAACCCTAAAAGGGTGGTTTTGTTTGTTTAAATGTTTTGTATTGTTTCTATAAATATTGTTTTTATTCCAGGTACGGATATCTTTACATGTGAAGTCGGTAATCATGTGGTTAATAATAAGTAAGTGTACTTAATAGCTCATACTCTCATACGCTCATACTCATAGCTCAATAAAGTATTTTTTATGTTAATTGAGTTTGATTTATTCGTATC
Source organism: Lampropteryx suffumata (assembly GCA_948098915.1). Taxonomy (NCBI): domain Eukaryota; kingdom Metazoa; phylum Arthropoda; class Insecta; order Lepidoptera; family Geometridae; genus Lampropteryx; species Lampropteryx suffumata. The sequence goes on along the minus strand of OX402568.1, from coordinate 1,021,709 downwards.
TCACAAAAGTTATATAACCATGTTATGGGAAGAGATGAATGCTATGTGAAGAGAAGAGTGTTACATATATCTGGTTTATTTATTTACTAGCTGACCCGGCCACGCGTTGCTGTAGCTCAGTAGTTCTAATACGTTGAACCCATATACGCTAACCTCTAATATTATCAGTGTTTCTGTACTATATTATGTATGTATTATCATTACATAGTATAAAACATAGTCGCCTCCCGCTGTCTGTCTGTCCCGATGTATGACATTTGACTTAGATCTTTAAAACTATGCAATGGATTTTGATGCGGTTTTTTTTAATAGATAGAGTAATTCAAGAGGAAGGTTTATAAGTATAAAACATGCATAATATAGTAGAGAAACACTGATAATTTTAGGAAACACTGATCATTTTAGAGGTTTCTAATGTGGTGTCGTAAATAAACACATTTTTTTGCACTTACATTGCAAACGCTGACAATGTAAGTGCACGAGATAGATCAAAATAATGTACTACAGTATTGTACACCCTCAAAAGGTATACAAAAAAGTCCGCGATGGTATATGGCTATCTCTTAGGGATAACCATTCTGTAGTATAATTAGTATCAGCATTGCACCCGTGCGATGCCGGGGCGGGTCGCTAGTACATTATAAACCTTCTTGAATATCTATTAAAAAAACCGCATCAAAATCCGTTGCATAGTTTTAAAGATCTAAGCATACAACGGGACAGACAGACAGCGGAAAGCGACTTTGTTTTATACTATGTAATGATGCATAAAACAATATTTAATTTAATTATGGTCGAATTTCCACCTACGGGCACCTTGTACATTTCAAATCTGTCAGTTAACTGTCAGCGGGCAGAGCACATGAGGCACAAAAGTAGAGGTAATAGTAGATTGTTGCACCGAGCGCAAAGTGAGTTATTAATGCACGAGTGTTATGTTGGTGCCCGAGCGCAAGCGAGGGCACTGAATTAACGCGAGTGCATTAACTACTCTCTTTAGCAAGGTGCGTAATTTACTTTTCTTTCAACTACCAATCTACCTACTGTGATAAAATATACCTACTCAAACTAAAAATATGAAGAATCAAAGTTTTACAATGGTACAAAATGCGCGCCATTTGTTTTTGTTTCACCAAGTCGGTTTTTTTTATTCAGCCGGTTTTTATTAGCAGCCAGTATCTTTTTGATCTAATGCAAACATTTTATATTAAACTTAATGGGAGATATCAAACCTCTGTGGTAAATTTATATCTAAATAATAGTAAAAAACAGTGCAATAATGAGATTTCATATAACATTACTGCACTGTTTTGGTTCTAAGCAAAAAATACGTCCTATGTGATCGGTTTTGTAGTGATTGATGATAACATTAATACGTAGTTAAAAGAAAAAGAAATGATTGTTGGATTCTGTAAGACGACATGATTAAGAATAGCGTCGGTACTGAGATGCTGATAGAGGGAAATGGAAGGTAACATGTGCCGACCACTCTTACGTGAAATGACAAGCAAAGCAGATGATGATGACAATGATTATCTATTTGAGAATTTACTTTGGCTGTTCGATTGTGGAATGAAACCCAGCGCGTAGAGAAATAGTAATCCAAGTAGTTTATTTGCAAGAAATATGACAAGGTAGCAAGGATATTGTAAAAGATCGCTTTTATTACAAAATTTAAGTGAATTTTGATTGTCGATGAATCGACAGAATCGTACATGAGAAAAACCCGTGTTTATCAAAAGGAACAGTAAAACTCACGAACGTTTTGATTTACCTTTCTATTTACCATTCTATTACGAATGTTTTTAAAGTTATTGTTCTAATGTGTGGATCTAATTTTATGAATTTACGTTCTCTGTCTACCACATTTCACGCAAATAAAATTTCATTCCTTTTCAATGTTTCGTCTACGATTGCGTTTCGATAATTACCTAAAATCCTATTCTATTATCTGTATGGCCAAACATAAAAAAACATTCGTAAATGTATCTTAAGCTGAGCCGTTGGTCAATATACAAAAACACGTTAATAGCTATCGTTCAGTTGCGGTTCGATTCCAATTGAATAGAGTAAAATTATTGCCCTAATAAAACTTGTGATTAATTTTTTTACACTTTTTTTATGACTCCACACATCCATTTCAACATTCGCATCTCCGTCGCATGTTCTCTTCTTTCATCCCTTTGCTTTGGTTATCTAACACTAATCGACATTACCACTAATGACCTTATTTCATAATTAAATTGCAGAATAAACAAAAACTTTACTAAAAATATGAAACGAAAATCATGGAGGCAAATATTGAAAATATATACTGTTGTAGATTTGATCAGGATTTTATTATTAAAAGAAAATACAAACCAAACAAGCTAAAACAAAACTACTCTATTCAAAGTAACAAAAACCAATCCTCTCTCAATGACAATCCAAAAAAACAATCCATGCGCGATATTCTCTTCATGATGACAGGCAGCCAAGTCCCAGCAAAAAGTATGGTGATATGCTGGCTTTCATCCTCTTCGCAGTACCGAAGAGTATGAAAGGTAGGTAGCCCCATGTTCCTTACACGGCCTCTGCTGACAGGAGTCCGTGGTCGGGCTCCTCTAATTTTCCGAATCAGTTTCCATTAACCGCAGAGAAACTGGCTAGTCTTCTCGTAGATCAGCAGAACCCTGCGCTGCTGATGTACTTGACACGCTGTTCACAGGTGGGTTCGAAGCTCTGGGTGACGACTCATTGGCTTGTAGCACAGCGACGGCTGTTGTAGATTCTTCGTCAGTCTCGGTGTCAATGTCTACGCAGCACACAGAAAACAAATACACATTGTCGCATACCAGTAGGTATACAAAAATGTGTGATTAGACTGGTCAACGTGCCATAGATTTGAAGTTGAAAAGAGAATATGAAGTTCGAAATTCATTTAATTTAGTTTGCAAGAAATGACTAAAAAAATAATTATCGAGGTGAAATACATATGAAGTCATGCTGCAGTCATGACTAGACATGTATTTGACCATCGAAGGGGTAATGCAAAGGCACAATATCTTAACATACTCATAAATGCTTGTGGACAAGGCAATTATGCGAATGGACCACATACAAGGTATCGGATACATGGACGCCACTTCCGATAAACTGTACAGGGAAACGCTGTGAAAGGATCACTCGTAGACCCAATCTCAACCCCACCGTGTCTCCACCTCAATGCAAGGCCACGATGTCGAAATACTGTTGTGGAGGTCACCTCCTCAACCTCACCACGATACCCGGCATCGCGGCACGGCAGTACCGCGATGTCGAGACGGGCGCACGCCAATAAACCAAGACTCCGCAACTCAGCACCAAAGTAAGCGGCACACACTTCAGGAGTTCACTCTCCACACCATGGGATGATGAACTCTGCCACCGCCCGCTTAGGTTGACTTCCCATAGGAGCCAGCCAGGAGTTGCAGCTCATCCATGTGGTAACGTCTTCACCACGCGATACAGGCCATGCATGCCGGTATCCAGCTTGCCAGTCGACTGTGCTTGCTTTCTGACAAAAACAAAATAAATTAATTAAAACGTCCAGGGAGGCTTACTCCCCTCGTTTTCATAGGTATCATGACTTCGTTTGTTTTGTCGGAGCCTTTCTGAAACCCTTCTCTTTTAGGTCTGCAATCAGTAACATTGCGCACCAAGCCTCACCAAGCTACATTCAACGCAAATCATGTTTAATATTGTGCGACAATATCGCTCGACCTGCCCATTAGATTGTTGCATCTCCAGTGTTATTAAATATACATCACAACCTATCAAAGATACCTATAAAGGTATGCCTAAAAAGATATGCCTTTTACATAATTCAAAAATTCAGTACTTTGAAAAATGCGGCCTCTGTCACCGACATACAATTTGAGAGTCCTAAATAAATAATAAGCCACAGAGACATGACGTTTTAATTCATTCGCTTCAGGTAAAGGTCGTAAGGGGTCTATATGGACTGTCCCAAAGGGTGCATCAAGTTTTTCCCCAGGATTGGATGGGTTGGAAAAGTGCTCGTGCAACCTTTTTGTGGGAAAGTCATACCAAACAGTGCATTACATATTTTTGGAAAAATAAACGGAGATCGGGGAACCAAAAGTGCTTAGCAATTAGGTCAACGGTTTTTTCGATACCCAGATGATCATGCTTATGAAATATTCGTAACAGACTCAGTCTATGACCTTTTGGTATGTAGCACCTTGAGGATTCGATTCGGATAGTTTGTATACGCCAACAACACCTTTACGGTAATCCAGTCTGAAATCAAAACCTTGGAGTTATACCCACCACCGGATCACCCTAAGCAACAAATTTTTCTTTCGTTGCGTATGTTTTAGTAATGCCTAAAATGCTGTAGAACTTTAACCACCGCAAGATTTACGAGTTTGTACGAATGGTACTTACTCTTTGCACTGCAATGGTACTTACACTTGAAAAATAAGCGACAACATGTTTCCGGCCCTCTTAATGTAACTGCAATTAGACCGCTCCATAACCGATCAAACATGCATCTGTGTGAACCTCGATCGGCAAGCGGGGTCGTAAATTGCAAGTACAGGTTCACTTAGTAGACATTCGATAACGTATTTTTCAAAAAGCTTGCTGTATTAATCCCTAGTGAAACTCTATACTCTTTCTAGTCAGAGCAGCAATGCAAGGGGTCATCGGAGCAAAGTTAGCTATGTAACGGTGAAAGGAGCTAGATCCAAACCAGAGACAAATACTCGCAGATCATACAAACATTGGTTCCGCGATGGTAATGAAACCCGCATCCTTGTGCGTCTCTGTCAAGCCTTGGGCCTCTGCGCCACCAGAGGTCGTCATAGCATGTTTGCTGCAGAGCTGATGTCAGTGTTGGGCACCGTTAGTACCGGTAAACCCATAAGTTTCCGTACTTACATCAAGTTTTTAGGTTCGGGATACTTTGTCAACTCTCTTACTTTATCATGACTCGGCTGTACCTGACCTTGACTTTAACTTCGACCAATATACTCAATTTCTGTGGTTAAGACAAAACACTTATGTACGCAAATTAATGGAAACGTCTGCATTTGTCAGAACCAAAAGTACATCACGTTACAGTTAAAACCCCCGCTCTAAATTCATACTCAGGATCAAAACACCATCGATATTCAAAGACTTCACCAGATTCAATAAATTTGCGAAATGTTTTTGCTACAATCCGTTGGCATACAACAGGAGCATTGGCATGCCTATACTGCATCTTTAAATATTCAAACTGGCCCTCGGGAGTAACAAAAGCAGTTAGAAGGACTGATTCTACCTGGACCAGAATCTAGTGAAATCTCATCACCATATCTAAGCTCGTAAAATATTTGCTATGTCCTAACCGGTCTATATGGTTATCGATTCTCGAAAGCGGAATCCGATTTTTAACAATGATTCATTCAGCTTCCGATAATCCACACACATCCGACCCGATCCGATCACATCAGATCCATACTTCTTTTTTTACTAGAAAGATGGATCTAACATAGTCAGATTCTGACCCTGGTCTAATCTTCTTGTCTAACAAGTCCTTAACAATATCATGAACTAGATGTGTTTCCGCATATGAAAGGTGATATGGGCGGTAGTTGACAGGTGCATGACTGTTCAGTTTGATACACATGCTACCCGTATTTATTATAGTCGTGGTAGTAGGTACCTATAACCAGATACTCTGAAAACTCATCAGTAAGAGCCTATCCAAGTTTTCGTCTTCAAGCGGTGTGTTAATTAAAACTTTATACTGAACACCTATCACAAAGTCAACCAGCTCTAAGTGACTAAGAAAGTAAGTGACTGAGAATCACATGTGCGAATCACATGAAGTATCGAATTCCTTCTCTGTTCAGTACATCTCTACTTACTATGGCTAGGGTAAACTTATTAACTCGTAATAAACCCGGACTTAACGATAAATAAATCAACTTGTAACGTTACTTTATCAAATTCAATTGGCACCAGAAATATAGCACGAGTTTTCAATGTCTCGACCGCATAATCTCTTCAAGACACTGAAAGCTGAGTTACGTTCGCTATTGAAATGTTTCAGTATTGACGTCTAGATTAAGAATATGATCGAACCGCTATGAATCAAGTCTATGACCGGAAAACCTCAAATCTCATCTGTGACTACAGACAACCCTAGTGTAGATATTATGTGTATCACTGAACATTGGATGGTACAATCTGAGGTACTTCTTTTCTACGAAAATTACAATATTGTCAGCAGCTATAAACGCAAGAGCGCAATACGTGGTGGCTCGTTAATTACTGTAAAAAAAAAACTTAAAATGCAAGGAGCGTAAGGATATTAGAAATCTTTCTATTGAAAGAATTATTGAGGTGTCGTGTGTCGAGCTGGTGCTGCATGTCGTCGTGAGCGTTTACCGTTCTCCCAATGCTGATTTTGCTGATATGAATGCACTATGGAAGAAGTATTGCAAAAAATAGCTTGTGATAAAATCATAATAGTTTGTGGTGATTTTAATATAAATATTCCGATTGATCCATTATCTGAAAGACTTTTAAACTTATTTAAGTGTTTCAATTTAAGTCCGCTTTTTGATGAATCTACAAGAGTGACACTAACAACAGCCACTTGTCTAGATAACATTTTTTGCAGTTGCACACCAGTTCATAAGTGTGTACTAAAACATTTTAGTTCTGACCATTACGGTCACTGCGCCACTTTTTCTTATGATCGTATAGTTGAAGCTTAGAACTTTACTCACCGACCTATTACAGAGAGCCGCATCAAAACATTTTAAAGTAGAATTGAACACAAAGTTTCCCTTGTACCATGCATCGATGACCCAAATTATCTTTTCACCATATTGTCTAATTTAATAATTAAAGAACATGCTGATATATTTACAGTAAAAACATGCAAAACAAAAAATTGTGCTAGATTTGTCGAATGGGCTACACCGGGTATTTATAGAAGTAGGAATACAATGTATGAATTATATGCTACCAGAGAGACAATGTTAGATGATCCAGTTTTTATCATAAATGTTAGGAATTACTCAAAAGTCTTCAAAAAAGTTTGTCATGCGACTAAGTCACTGTTTTTGAGAAAAATAATAGAAAATTCAACAAATAAAATAAAAGCAACTTGGAAATTAATTAATAATGAAACAGGTAAATCAAGGGCTCGCAATATACAGTTCTAATTAAATATAAATGGTACAATTTTGACTAAAGAACAGGATGTTGCGAATGCATTTGATAGTTTTTTCACAGATATACCAAAAATAGTGACCAAATCGTTAAACTCTTCAGCCTCCAGAGCTTCCGTTCTATTAGAATCTAGTGTTGCTAGTATTGTAAAATCATTCAAGTTAATTAATATAAAAAATACAGAAGATCTTTGGGGAATGTCTACAAACGTGCTGGGTGTCATTATCTTAGATATTGCACCATGTTTAGCTTATATTATTAATAGATGTATCGACGAGGGAGTTTTTCCCGATCTCAAGAAACACAGTAAACTCATTCCTATGTTTAAGTCTGGAAGTGAAAGTGATCTCGCTAATTATAGACCGATATCGATATTACCTGCTTTAAGTAAAATCTCTGAAAAAATAATTCTTAATCAGTTATTATACCACTTTAACGTTAACGACCTGCTACATAGTAACCAATACGGATTTACTAAAGGTCGATCAACAGCTGATGCAGGTATAGCGCTCCTAAATCATATATATGAGGCCTGGGAGAAGTCACAGGATGCAGTTGGGGTACCTATTCTGCGATCTATCTAAGGCCTTTGACTGTGTGAGTCATGCAACCCTAATCATAAAGTTAAAATATTATGGCATTAAAAACCGGGCGATTGACCTCATACAGTCTTCCACAGTAGTACAGTATCTATCCAATAGAGTCCAGAAAGTAGACGTGGGTGGTGAGAGGTCTTCGGGATCAATTATTGATATAGGGGTACCTCAGGGATCAATACTAGGCCCTTTTTATACCTAGTATACGTTAACGATTTACCTTTTTTTGTAAAAAATATTTGTGATATAGTTTTATTTGCAGACGATACGTCTTTCATTTTTAAAGTTGATAGGGGTAAAACCAGTATTTGCGATAACGTAAATGAATCCTTATCGTTAGTTCTTAACTGGTTCACTGTAAATAATCTTTTGCTTAATTCAAAAAAAACTAAATGTATCAAATTTACTTTGCCAAATGTTATTCATAGCCCGTCCAACATTGAAATAAATGGAGAGGAAACTAGTTAAACGATCTTCCTAGGTCTTGATATTGATGCAAAACTACAGTGGGGACCACAAATTGATACACTTGCTGGTAGGCTTAGTTCCGCTGCATATGCAGTTCGTGCGATACGGTGGCTTACTGATGAAGCGACAGCTAGACTAGTTTATTTCAGTTACTTCCATAGTGTTATGTCATACGGCATCATTCTCTGAGGGAAAGCAGCTGATATTGGTAAAATATTTGTAATTCAAAAAAGGGCAATACGTGCCATTTAAAAAATGAAACCACGAGAATCTTTGAGAGAAATATTCAAAGAAATTAATATTAGCACAATAGCTTCACAATATATATATGAAAATTTGTTATACACACATAAAAATAGAGATGGGATTCAGCAAAATACTGACCTTCATAAAATCAACACTAGGAATAAACATAAATTATACATCCCTAGGTTTAGACTAGACTAGAAAAAGTTAATAAGTCATTTATGGGGAACACGATGCGCTTCTATAATAAGCTTCCTGAAAATGTTACTAAACTACCTATTAAGAAATTTAAAGCATACATTAAAGGTAGTCTTTTGAAGAAAGCTTATTATAATATAGATGACTATATTATTGATAAGAATGCATGACCTCATGTCGCTCTGCCGTCAGACAGATAACCGACACACTTGAAATGTATAAACTCTCTTGTATTAGTATTTCGTAGTTAAGGTAGTTATAATATGGATCATATAAAAAAGCGCTAGGACCAAGACGAGTTTCTTGCCAATTCTTCTCGAGCTTGGGTTAGGATGAATTGGCACCTAAATTCACCTAGTATGCAAGACGTTTCAAAGTGATCCTTGTGATTGTATTGAATAAATCATCTTTTGACTTTGACTTTGACCTATGAATACTTATGACATTTTCTCGACAAAAGTTAACATTACTTACATTTCATTTGTAACGAATGAAATCCCCGGCTTGAAGGCCCGGCTTCTTGCAGAAAAAACAGGGATCTGCTATCGTAGGTGCGAAAGTAGGCTCTGTTTTTGGGACCACTACTCGCCGATGCCGACCACTCTCCCGAATCGACTGCCCTTTTAGCAATAAGCCAAAACGACATTTACTGAAATTTACGTTTTCTACTGAGATCCGTTGAGTCAAATTCGTGCTTTTCTTTTTATTTATACAATGACGTACGTACTATAATACTAGGCTTTGATTTTACGAATGACATAAAATATTCGACTAAATTACGAGGCGAAAGGTTCGAGTTCATGGTGGACAAACATATTTGAGAATCTGTGATACCACGCACTACTATTGCCAATACATAGCACAATCGTTACCTCGTTAATCCAGTCGTCGAAATTGGGCAAATTGGGGTTAACATACTTAAGTGTTGGTTGGATCTCACCAGACAGACTTCCGATTGAACGAATCGCGTCTACGATGCGTTCTGTGTCCGTCCGTCGTCTGCACAGACGTTGAAGGGTCTTCGCTGACCTCCCGCTTGGCTGCTGTCGCCACAATGATGATGATCAACCATTGCGCTCGAAGGTCGATGTGGTGTAGCGAAGGCGGGCTGCTGCAGAGTCGAACCCGCAGGTGCTTGCCACGTCAGCGGAACGTGGTCCGTCGTGATGGCGGGTGGTGCCGGTGGTATCGGCGGTAGTGAGACCGCTGGATGTGCCCACACAGGCACCGAACATGCCTGGTGCCATGTTGGTGATACCAAAGGAGGCGTTCGAGGCGTCGTCCGCCAAGAGCTGCACCGCAACGATGCTAGCTTGGGGCTGCATCGCGGTGATGACAACGCCAGCCATGGTGACGGACAAGATGCCCGCCGTGAGGTACGATGCATCCGTAACTCCGTGGAACGCGTAGGCCGTGCCACAGATCGCTCCTCCAGCGCTGAAATCAGAGTATCAAGATCGCCTCCATTGTGCTCCACAATGCACCATGAGGGATACGATCTCGTCGTCTATTAATTTGCTGATCGCGACTGCCGTGGCGGCTACGGTGGTGTTCGCGATTTGTCATTTTGATTTTACTTAACCTAATTCGATTTTAAATCCAATCAAATAAAACAAAACTACTCTATTAAAAGTAACAAAAATCAATCCTCTCTCAATGACAATCCAAAAAAAGCAATCCATGCGCGATATTCTCTTCATGATGACAGGCAGCCAAGTCCCAGCAAAAAGTATGGTGATATGCTGGCTTTCATCCTCTTCGCAGTACTTACAATACCATATTTTTTTATAATTTTATTTACTTTAATTATAGCGCTGATAACCGAAAAATTTACACATTTTTCCATACAAAGGAGCTTTTTCTAGGGGTAGGTACTGTCTTAAATTAGAAGAATAGGAAAAATATCTTCTAACCAAAAACGAAAAATTTTCAATACTTAGGTAATTTGAACTAAGAAAAAGTATAAAAAATCTATAAAAAGGAATACCTTTCAAACCGCTCCCGGCATAACAAACCCATCAATATACAGTCTACTACATAATAAAGCCTGTTCATCAACCTTACATAACCATTACATAATCATACAACTTTGAACTCTATTTCATAGATAATACGGCATAACTCAAACCCCATTGGGGTGTATGTATGTTGCCACAGTATCTTGAACCTTATGTCATACGGAATAAAGGTATCGGATTGTCGGTTCAATGTAAACAGAATTTCTATACTAGGAAATCTATTTGTCGACAGACGGCGTAGAGATGGGAAAAAAACTATCGACAAATACTTCTAATAAATATTTATTTATATAAGTAGATAATCATAAAAAAACTCTAGGACAATGACGTGTTTCTCGTCAGATTATTCTCGGACTTGGCTTATGGGGAATCGGCACCTAAATTCAAAGCATGTAAGACAATTCAAAGTGCTTTTTGTGATTGTATTAAAAATAATTACGTTTTCAAAACTAAAAAGAAAACCGACTTCATTGAATGAAATTTGAGTCCATTAAACCTCCTTTTTTAAAGTCGGTAATGTTTTTATTTTTCGCTTCTTAGTACTTAATATTTTTTCGAAATTCGTTAACACCACTTTCACAGGAAAGTCACAGGAAAGCAGAATACTTTCAGCAAGCAAAATTTCGTTTACTTGGATGACATATTTTTTTCAGCCATTTTGATTTAAAAACCTAACTACTAAACTGATTTTCGGAACTGATGAAATTCCTATGTGTTCCCATAGGAATTTCATCAGTTCCGGAAAGTATATCCTTTTATTTATTTTAAAATACAAGAGCACCAAATTTGGTGAGATTATATTATCTATGTTCTGAGCAAACAATATTACGTAGTCTGTCATCGTTCAGTTTTTCATCGTCAGTTTGACATCAGTCAAAATTTCGCGTTGCTCGGCGGTAGTGTGTGTGAGAGAAATAATGAGTTTTACTGGATTTATCGATAGTGAGGGGTGTTTATTATTACAAAAACGGTTTATTAAGCTCTTATAAGTATTTGTGAATAATAAAATACATAGCTACTAATAATAATAACTTTTAGAATATGACGCGTAAATTTCCGTAAACTCCCGAGCGGTCAATGGCGGCCGCGCTCGCCCCATTTGATTATAAAAATAAATTTACATGTTTACAGTCTACTTTTGTATGGAGAAGTTTACTGAATTACGTTCTTTGATATATTGTCTACATTCTGAACAACAAATATAGCATAATCAGAGTTCGTTTAGTGTTTTATGAATTCGCGCGTTTCGCGCGTGAGTGAGTGTGAGTGCAGTGACCGTTGATTGTGATATGACTTATTTGATGGTGGATTTACTGGATTTATCGATGGTAAGTGGTGTTTATTATTACAAAAACTGTTTATTCTGCTCATTATAAGTATTTTTGGATAATCAATTGTAAGAAATACATAGTAATAACTTCTAGATAAGGCGGGAAAAAGTTCGTTGCCATGCTACTGATTTCGAAGTGATTTATTACTACCTATTACTACCTATTTATTATAAACTATAGTATTTGACTATACACGTTATTTTTATGCCTGATAGATAGGTAATATATCTATTAGTACATTGTTTTTTACAGAATGATAAAATATGGTTTGGTTGTAGAGTTATTACATATTTTGTACAATGCAGTATTTTTGCCGCTACTTTAGTCTAGTCTAGCCTAGTTTAGAATCTAGTGCTAGTGCTGCCAAAATTTTTAACTATAATTTGATCGGGATTGAAGGGTTAATTGAAAAATGCTTTTATAATATTAACAAATTTATAAATGACAAATTTTAATTAACTATGTAATTGTATTGTTTAATTCTATTGCTTGACATTATCCTAATACATATTTAACAATACCAAGTTATTTGTACTTAAAATTAGGCAGCATTAAGTTCAATTGCGAAAAAAATGTCCCCGATTTTTTTCAGAATATCTCAATCAAAATGTTCAACGAACATAGAGTATTGTATATCAAATGAACGGTAAGGATTCCGTCCTTCAGACCACATCAATCAACCACCAACCGCCGGAACAAAATAAAACGCGGGAAATGTGTAACATTTCGCGCGCTGCCACTTTTGAGCCAGTTGCGAGTCTACGGCGGTCGTACTACTGGTCAATATATTATTTGATTGATTGGTTACACTTTAGCATGCCATTATCTCGGTTTGCATTGCGAAATCGGTAAAACATGTTGTGACACACCATAAAATTATCATCCTACCTACACATGTTTATGCAAATAAATAATCTTTATCTATATCTTCATCGACGCACTATAATCCTTTCACCACATTGGTTTGAAACAACTAGTGACACTATAAGAAGAAGCCTAGATTATCACACCATTTGTTTATGTAAATATAGTTTATATTTTATTTAGTACTAATTCATTTTCTTTGTCAAAAAATAAACAAAATAAAATCGACAATTTCCCAGCACTTGCGTGCCGACAGCTCAAAGTTACCATAGCAACCAATCAATGGCGGCAACAGACAGCGAATACACGGATTGCACCCCATCATACTAATTAGAAACAGATCTTAGGGCCGGAATACACGTACAACTTATATCTAGCATTCATAATTTATTTACAGAAATAAATACAGAAATGTTGAAATACAGATCAATATACAATAATATAAAATACACGTGAAACAGTTAAGATATCTAAGAACCGTTTAAAAGAATCTGTGGATAAATAAATCTATAAGTACTTAGTTCAGGACTTTATCTTACATTTCCTGGAATAAGGCCCTACGAATGTGGAAAAAGGATACTGTTAATACACGGGATATTTACCATGATATGTGAGTTTTCCTGCTTCCAAGTTTATCTCGTGGTCATGGCGCATGCATGAAATATCAGGTAGCAGAAAAACTCGCATAAGTATTATGATAAATATCCCGTTTTGAGTGTAAATTAGGTTCAAAAAACAACATGATAGTTTATAGATATTTTATTCTAAAAACCATTTACTTACATTTTTCATGTACATTTTTCTGGCGCTTCGGCAGCCACTGTCGCGGCACGCTCGCTTCACTCGCTCGCATTGCGCGTTGTTTTCCATACACTCACATAACCTAACCAACCGATTACAACTAAAATCTTACTAACATAAATATTGGAGTTATATTTGATTATAATTTCATGAATGTACCACAAACAACAATATATTTGATTATAATTTCTGGAATGTAACAAAACACATTATTTTTTGTGCTACAATGACATAATGGACGACGACATCATATTTAAAATAGTACCATCAATGACTGTAAAATCGGGTTGGTATTTTTTGCTGAACTGAATAACACTTCGAGTGAGAATTTCTACGTGGAACTGATCCCAGATGAGTGCTGCTTGTAAACTGATGATGAACATGACTGCGATAGTCTTCAAACTATAGGGGGTTAGTCCCCCTGCTAACTAACAGAACAGCTAGCAACAGAGAAGGAAAACTTGAAACAAACCCGGCTCGGTGCCAGCCGTTATGCACCTGCAAGCGATACGACACCGCATGTACTGACTCGCCTTTCCCGCGAGTTCTGTCGGTAAGCGAGAGCAGTTAGTGTGGGTACCTGGGAATTCCTGCGTTATCAAACAGAATCCCAAGCAGAGTAGCGTCAGGGGAGAGAAAACTTCACCCAAATCAACTTGCTGGAGTGGAACAAAAGTTTTCAATTACAAATAACTGCTCTGTAACTTGACTAACGCCACCTAAATCATCTTCACCAGATGAGCTAAGGCTAATGATGATGATGATCATCAATGGTACATTTCAATGTTACCACGATAAATAAACTTCATAGCTCAGTGGGTAGTAGCTGTCTTCTGAGCTGTATGTTGTTTGTTTGGTTCCCATTCAGGGCAAATATTGTGTGACGAACACAGTTGTTTGTTTCGTGTCTTGGTGTTATAAAGTATCTTAACTATATATAAGTATATTAATATATATATAGTATATAAGTATTCTATCAGTCTTCTGGTTCCCATAGTACAAGCGATCATCATCATCATAATCATATAAGCCTTTATGAAGTCCACTGCTGAACATAGGCCTCCCCAATAGATTTCCGCAGGAAGAATGATTTTGAGCCCTCTCCATCCACCGACTTCCTGCGATCTTTACAATGTCGACAGTCCATTGTAAATGTCGGGTGGGGGGTGTATCAGCGATACACAAGCTTAATACACGAAAGGAGGCTCTGAGACGTACTTTCACCACACTAGTTCAAAATAGCTAGTGACACGATAAGAAGAAGAAGCTAGTTCAGCTGTGTCAATTATTAATTACTAGGTGTTCCAGAGTTCGACTCCATCCCAGGGAAAACATTTGTGTAAAGAGCTTAGATGTTTGTTCTATGTCTGGGTGTTATAAAGTAAATAAACTTAGAAATAAAATCACTATAATATTACATAATCCACTGATAATTTACTTGTTTAAAATGCGAAGATATAGTGGACATTATGAAAGGAAATAGGTTTTTTAAAAAAAAACTTGTTTTTAATAAACATTAGACAAGTTATTTACCTAAAGTTAACAGTCGTTCGATGATGGCGTATTTAAATTTGGAAAGGGAGAGGTCAAAAATATGTGACATAGAAAACAAATCATTATTAAAGTTCATGGAACGGTTAATAAAAGTATGTATTGAGTAATATAAATATTCTATCAGAAATCTAGTCACCATAATACAAACTAGGCTTCGTTTGGGGCTAGATGTTGTTGTGTTGATTTTCATAAATATTTATTTAAGTAACTGTTTATAGTTCGAGCTGTCCGTTGATTTCGGGCCTTAGGGGTGGGTTTTTACAGACGGGTAAGAGTTTATTATCAAGTTTGGAGACCGTAGCTTGTATTTATACACTAAGCGGATTTAGTATGGACACATAATAGGTATACTTACTGGGGGAGAGTAAATATGCTACTAAGTATAATTGTTTTGTATTGTAAGCTCATATGACGACCTCTGTGACGCAGTGGGCTAAAGGCCGGCTGAGACGTAAAAGGTTGTGGGTTCGATTCCCGCCGCGAGACCAATGTTTGCATGATCTGCAAGTATTTGTCTCGGGTCTGGGTGTTTCTGTGTATAATATGTATGTATTAAAACAAAAAAAAAAAAAAGTATTTAAGTATACTACTTAAATGTGAAATGTCCGGCAATATTATATTATTATAATGTATATAATAATAATAAATAATCCCGGACATTTCACACACCATCATCTGGCCCCAAAGTAAGCAGAGCTTGTGTTATGGGTACCACATGACTGTACATATTCTACATATACTACTTATATACTTTTTTTTTGTAAATACATACATAGTATTCATAGAAACACTAAGACCCGAGACATATATTTGCAAATCATACAAACTTTTGTCCCGCGGAATCGAACCTTCTGCGTCTCAGCCGGCTCTTAGCCCACTGTGCCACAGAGGTCGTCAATATCTATGATTGGTTGCGTATCCTATCCTTACTAATATTATAAATACAAAAGTGTATGTTTCTTTGTTTACGCTGCACGTATCTTGTTGTAATTAATCTTGGGGAATTAGGAAATAGCCTACTTTTTCTGTAAGTACCACGCGTGCGAAGCCGCAAGTAAAAGAAAAAAAGAAAGAAAAACATTTATTCAGCACACAAGAAAAACATAAAAGAACACAAAAGCGGAAAACAGACTAAAACTAAGCTACAAGAGAAAATTGATACAAACACATTAAAACAAACAGAAATAAACTATGAAACTATGAAAGTTATGAATAAAAAATAATAAAAAATAGCCCTTCCCGCGAACCAAACAACATTTAAGTGTGGCTGAAAAGGTTCCATCTCAGCATGTTAAAAGCTACTATTACATTATTATTACGTTGAAACATAAGCTCTTATTTCAGGACAAAGAACTCAAATCTTAAGTCTGAATAAGAACTAAGTAAACCAATGCTTAATAATTCTCGATTTGAGATTGTGTTATGATCTGGAATAATAATAATAATAATATTTATTCAAAATTTCCATAAGTATTACAATAATATTATCTAAAAACAAAATTCAATAACTTATTTAGTTAAGGTATGCATAATACGAGCCTGAACTAGGTAATTCTGTATCTCAGGCGAGAAGAGCTTACATAGATTCCAATCAATTCCTATTTAGAGCAAATAATCTTTCTTCTTAATTTTTGTGCAATACAAAGCTTCTAAGGTTGAAAACTCGTTGCTACGATAAGATCTCTCGTAGCACGCTATCTACGACGTAGACAGTGCTACGCGGGTTGTAGTGACGTTTAAAATTACTATTCCATAATCTGTGACACTTTCTAATCTATGAAAGGCTACATCTGTGCTACGGCGTAGCAGCTACGAATTTGTAGAACCTCTATACAGTACTACCATTTTGATTAGATGCCTCGGCAACATCGTGTTACCGAATTGCAAACACGAACATAGCTGATGCGTACATAGCTAAGGCTCGGCGCAAATGGGCCACCAACCACAGCTACTGGTGGCCAGCGACAGCAACTTAACACACTTTTTCATATATTTTGTATAGACTGCTACAGCAGTGTCCGCGACTCGTTCTACGTATGATGTACCCAATATAGGCGGCGATGGCGTTGTCTACGTCGTCTGCTTATTAACAATAGCGTGAGCAAACTTTCTGTGTCGGAGTCCATCGTAAACAGGGTTATTAAATGTGGCGGCTTCCGAACACCGGTGGCAGTCACTCGCTTCTGACACTGTTACAAATGTGGGGCTACCCCCACACTGTTACAAATGTGGGGCTACCCCCACATTTGTAACAGTGCGCGACAGCCATCGGTGGCTGTGGTCGGTGGCCCGTTTGCGCAGAGCCTAATTAAGTTCGTAGTACTGTAGTGTCTGATTCAAATAAAATCAAATCACCGTTTTATCCGTCGGTTCATTTCTCTATGAAAACCAGAACGGTCAGTTTCTTTTGTCATATAAATTAACTGAATGTTACTTTATCATAACATACATATGTAGGTTTTAGTATCTATCTATACTAATATTTTAAACAAGCCACTGCTGCTGCCGCTCTAAGAAACACTATCTGCTTACTAAATTACATCAAGATCTGTAAAGCCGTTTAGCGTGATATACATTCTGTTAAAAAAAGTATCGGGAATGGATGATTTGTTTATGGCTCCAAATTATTATTTATTTGTTAGATTGGCACAACTGTTTTTCATTTTAGAGGGGAGTTTGAGTTGCGTCTATTATTTAGATTAAATACAGTTGTTATTATTTATTTTTATTTGATTTTTATTTTTATTTATTTAGTTAGATCATTATTAAGTGTGATTATTATTATTGTTGCATACATTATTATTGCAAATTTCATAATGGACAAAAACATCGAACAACGAGTTTGTCTTAAATTTTGCATCGCCAATGGAATTTCGTGTTCGGAGTCCCTGAATGTTACAGAAGGCTTATGGTGAATTTAGTTTTTAAAAACCACGTGCTTATGAGTGGTACAAAATGTTGAAAAGCGGTCGAGATGTGATGGAAGATTTGCCTCGCTCTGGTAGGCCATCAATGTCTTCAACTGAAGTTAACATCGCAAAACTGAAGGAAATAGTGATTGAAAATCCTCATTCTATTTTGAGAGAGATAGCCGTTGAACTTTCTGTGTCTCACGAGTCGATCCGTACCATTTTAAATAATCACTGGGGTATGAAACATGTTGCCGCTTGGCTAGTCCCAAAAGACCTATTTTTTTTTCCAAAAACTCAATCGGATATGAGTCGCTGAGGACATGCTAGAACGAGTCAATTCCGACCCAACATTTATGAAACGCATTGTTACTGGTGACGAGACGTGGGTTTATGAGTTTGACATGCAAACTAGTCAAGAAGCTTCGGAGTGGCGCCTTCTAACTAAACCGAAACCGAAAAAGCTACGCCAAAGTCGAACAAAAGTCAAAGTCATGTTGTCTGTTTTCTTTGACTATGGCGATGTTGTGCACTCGGAATTTTCGCCGGAAGGTCAAACGGTAAATAAAGAATATTATTTGTGTAAGGATTGACGTCGGAGGCGAGTGAAACCACTGAAGTCTAGATTATGACTATCGTTTATTAGGATAAGTTATTACACTCATACATAGATTAGGTATATAATACAGATTACAAACATAGTTGCTACATCTCATTTCCACCGCAATAAGGAAATAAAATAAATGATAGTTTATTTTATTTTAAATCTAATTACATTTTCTTAAGCAAAACGAATAAACATAATGATTACATGAATTAATATAATTTTAGGAATAAATTTAACTTGATTAAACATGGTATTATTTGTTTACATGTTTGTTTATAATATTTTTATGAAATAAGTTACTTACTATATGTACATTGTTTTTTTATTCAGGCGGTATATAACGCTTAGTACTGTTCTTGTGTACTAAATACATTTTATTATCTTTAATTATTTCAACATTTGGTGAATCTCTAATAAGAGAATATGTACCTGAATAAATTCTTTTGAATTTATTTCCTATCTCATTTCTTATTAAAATTAAATCATTTGGCAAATATGTTATTGGATTAATATTCTGATCATATCTTATTTTCCTATTGATTTTACTTGACATAAGATTATCTCTTGCCTCTTTCTGTGAAGTTTGGATTCTGTAACGCAATTCTAAAGGATAGTTATCGTAATTGTAAAGTGGATCTTTCTTTTTTGAATTTAAATTCGATGGTAAATTACTCTTTTTGCCGAAAACTAGCTCAAATGGAGTGAATTTCGTCTCAGTGTGTACCGATGTATTATACGAGAAACACCAAAAAGGTAGCCATGTGCTCCATGCATCAGAATGATTTTCAGTTTGTATTCGTAAATAGTTACCTAAATTCTTGTGTGAATTCTCCAATGCGCCAATACTCTGATGATGATATGCTGTTGACTGTAATTGTTTTATATGTAAAAGTGTACATACCTCTTTCATTGTAGCTGATAGAAACTCTGAGCCCATATCTGTTGGGCTAGTAATTCCGTATACACCTAGGAATTCCATATCTTAGAATAAAATTATTTACAAAACTTCTAGCTACCTCTACCGAAGTTTTAGATAGCATAGGATAAGCTTCCAAGTACTTACTTAGTTCACATTGTATTGTCAGTATATAGGTATAATTATAATTATCTCTATCTAAAGGTCCTATCAAATCTAAAAATATTTTATCAAACGCTGATGTTGCTGTTGTGATAATAACCATTGGTTCCTTTATATG
This sequence comes from Lampropteryx suffumata, assembly GCA_948098915.1. Taxonomy (NCBI): domain Eukaryota; kingdom Metazoa; phylum Arthropoda; class Insecta; order Lepidoptera; family Geometridae; genus Lampropteryx; species Lampropteryx suffumata. The sequence goes on along the minus strand of OX402568.1, from coordinate 1,001,709 downwards.
ATGTGATGAATATTTTTGTTTTTGACATTTGTCACATCTTTTAATGAATTCTGTTACATCAACTTCAAGACCTGGCCAAAAATAATATTTTTTGATATAATTTACCATTCGTCTAATGCCCGCGTGGCCACTAGTGGGCAAAAGATGAAAGTCGTTTATTATTACACGTTGGTCATCTGTATTAATTATCCTTTCTACATCTTTTAATATACATATCGTGGTCGTGGACCGGTCCAATTATTCATCTTCTGTACCTCTTTAATTACTTTTTCTATTAAAATATTATTATTTTTATTTTTTATAAAATATATTTCTTTTATTTCACACTTTTCACAAAATCTTTCTAAATCTCTCACAAATTCGCCTGGCGATAGTTGCGATTGAGATGCTGGATTGATAAAAATGGTACCTACACATGGTACATAACACAATATTTTACTTTCATACTTTATCTCTTTTAAATTACGATATCGTTTTAATTCTTGCGCGCTTATAAAACGTAATTCAACAAATTATTTAGGCTTACGTAATATTTCTACAACTTTCGGGTGATCAAGCCAATCGTCGTGAAAACCATCTTGGTGCTGTTGTGCTTGTTGCTGTTGCATTCTTGCTTTCTGTCCTCTCGTCATAACATTCATGCTACATTCGTTCATTTCCTTTAATTCTTCTGATGTAATACGCAAGCGTGACATTGCGTCAGCTGCTGAATTGTTTTTTCCTTTTATATACTCCACGACAAAACCATATTCCTCTAAAATAAGTCTAAATATCATTAATCTACTTGAAGGATCTCGCATACTAAATAAAGCTAAAAGTGGTTTATGGTCGGATTGAACCTTAAACCTTCGTCCATAAAGATATGGTCTAAAATGTTTTAATGACCAAACAATAGCCAACAATTCTTTCTCTATAGTTGGATATCTTTTCTCTGCTTTATTTAAACTTCTACTGGCAAATGCTACTGTCTTGCCATCTCCATTACACAACACTGAGCCGATAGCAAATCCGGAAGCATCTGTTTGCAAAATAAATTCATTTTTCTCCGAAAAATTAGGATATTGAAGTACAGGATGCGAAATAACACATTGTTTGAGAAATTCAAATGATTTTTGACAATCGTTATTCCAATCGAACTTTACATTTTTCCTAGCTAAATTATTTAATGGATATGCCTTTTCTGCAAAGTTTGAAATAAATTTCCTATAGTAATTAACAAAAGCAACAAATCGTTTTACCTCGTCTGAGTTTGTAAGAATTGGGTAATTTTTTACTACATTTATTTTATTGGGGTCGGGTATTACTCCTTCGGACGAAACCACATGCCCTAAGAAAAGTAATTCCTTTTGCAAAAAATTGCATTTATTGGGATTTAATTTAAGATTGACTTTCTTTAACCTTTCAAATATATCTTGTAATTTTTTTATATGAGACGGTAAATCACGGCTGAAACAAACAAACATCGTCTTGGTAAACTAAACATTTTTCATATGTTAAACCTGTCATAGCCATTGTCATCATACGCGAGAAAGAACTGGGACTTGTCTTAAGACCTTGAGGAAGTCTTGTCATTTGATATCTTCCTGAATCAAACGCTGTGTACTTACGACTGTCTGGATGTAAGCTAACATTGTAGTATCCTTGATGTAAATCTAAATGCGAAAAATACATACAACCCGATAAAGAGTCTAATATTTCCGTAATATTTGAAAGTGGGAATTTATCACTGTGAATGCTGTTGTTAAGTTTCCTATAATCAATAACTAAACGCCATTTCTTATTTCCATTACTGTCCGATTTTTTGGGAACAAGTAAAATTGGACTAGATTATTCACTTTGACATGGTTCAATGATTCCATCTTTCAACAAATAATCAATTTGATTTTTTATTTCATTTTTTATAGAATGAGGTAATCTACAAGGTTTCGAATATATTGGTTGAGTTCCTTGTTTTACTTCAATCGAATGTTGATAAATATCTGTAGTTGTTAAAGTATCGCCATCTAAATAAAAAATATCTGAATATTTCGCACATAAACTTTGGATATTTATTTTTTCTTCCTTGTTTAAATGATTCAAATTCAATTTGGAAAATAACGATTTAACACGTTCAGCATTATTAGCTTTTGTATCAAAAACACAAACATCAAAATCTTTTGAACTTTGAATATCAAGCTTTATCTGTGATAATTCTATGTCATTAGCTGTTGTATTTAAAATACGAATCTTAAAATCTTACCGTTGATTGGAGCTGCTAACGTACTTGCTACAAAAATACCTTGCGAAATCTCTTTCGTACATACCACGCATTTCTCTGTCAAACTAGTACTTACATAATGAATAGATTCAGATCTAGCAGGTAATTGCATTAATTGTTTAGAATTGTAAATATTTAGAACAATCTCATTTCCATTCAAACATAATGACAACACGTTCTTATTAAAGTCAATGACCGATCTGTAGATGCTTAAAAAGTCTTGGCCTATGATTCCATGTGCCTTACACGGTAATGTGTCAAAAACATAAAACCTATGAATAATTATTTGATTATGAGTCCATAATTGTAAATCAACATATCCTATTGCTTGAACTCTACCTCCGATTCCATTTATAGCTATGTTCTCCTTACAAATTGGGAAGTTGAACTCTTGCACGTAAGGGCTAAAATCTAAGCTAAGTTAGGGCTGAAATCGATGCGCCTGTATCTAAGAGCCAACTAAATGATTCACAATGATTCACAAATAATTGAATGCAAAAACTACTGTCACTAGCCAAAATGTTGTATTCTTTAGCCTCGAAAAAACTCATTTTCGAAAGAAAGTAGTTTTTCTGACGCTGGTGATGTATTGGGCTGCTGTTCTTGCTGTTCTGTAGCAAGGCGAACCTGTCCTCGGGATGGTTTATTTCCTCTATAATTGTTTTGAAATGACTTACCCCTTGACGAAGCTTCTACGTTCGGCTGCCAACCTCTGCCGCGGGGCTGATATCCACGGGTTACCCCCGAGCCACGCTGCTGGAAACTACCTTGGTTGTAGCCTTGAAAAGCACCTCTGTAGCCTCGAAAACCACCTCTATACGCACCTCGGTTGTAGCCTCTATGACCGTTGTACGCCGGCTGCCTGGAATTGTTTTTGTTATAGCCGTTATTGTTGTTTCGGGACATTGACAACATTTCTCCCGATGACGTCATTGATGACGTGTCCTCATCCATCGCAGCTTGAACTGCGTCTTTTAGGCATTCGAACCTTTGAGTTGAAATGATTGTACTAATCCTACGGTTCCGTAATCCGTCACTAAATTGTTTTATAGCCTGTTTTTCGTTTATAGATTTTAGGACGTCATATTTCGTTGAATGCCCTCAGATTGAGCAATTGTCAAACTCACAAACATTTCCGATAGCTTCTTACCAAAATCATCAACCGATAAATCATTCTGCCTACAACTGAGCATTTGTTTTTGCAAAGCACAAGCCGATTTTTGTGGCAATAGGAATCTTCGCATGTCACTCAAAAGTAACTCTACACTGTCATATTGAGAAGCTAATTTTAATTTTGCACCTTGAGACAACCTAGTTTTGAGAACGAAGTTAATCAAATTACAATGCGATTCATTGGCTATCAGCGAACTGTAGTAATCAATACCATCAATTAATTTTTGTGTGGTAAAAATTTCATCCGATATAACGGGTAATAAATTCAAAGCAACTTTCAGGTCAAATTCCATTTTTACACAAGTATCTTTTAACTTTTGTGTCATTAATTTTATTTCTTTATACAAAGTATTTATATTGTCACAGTTTTTCACAATACACTCTTTTTCTTCTTCACTTCTTTCAATTTGATTTATATTTTCTAGATAATGTATTATATTGATTAATAATCACTTTACATTCGTCTAATTTTTTCTCTGAAATTGTGGTACCTTGTCTACGAGAAGGTCCAATTTTAATTAAATATTTTCTTATTAGTAAAAGTTCATTATAAAGTTCATTTAAATATTCTGCCATTAATAATTTCTAAATCTTTAAAATTAAAATTACTGATATAAGATAAATAATATACATACCTCTTATCCTATTTTAATTTTACCGTAATAAACACTTCGTTGATTGTTCATCGTCCAGCTTTAGGTAGGTATTAGGTAGGTAGGTAGATCCGAACAAGTTCATTCACATTATCAGGTTTCAGTTCCATACGTCTTACCTACACTTAGTTTATCTACACATAACGCACGCGATCTCGATCGATCGGATTTCACTATTTTTTAACACGCTCACAACACTGATTTATACTTTACTTTCGTCGATCTTCAAGTCAGGGTACAGATGCTGCTGTTGACGACGGCAACGTTGAAGGAACGATCTCCGATTCGACATCTCGAAATGCTGTCGCGCCCATCGAATGTGACATTTCTTATACTGCTTGTAGAGGAAGATATTTGATATTTGATATTTGTACGACACATTTTTGAAAATTGTATTGGTTTTTATTTACTTAATGATTATATTATTTGAAGGCATTGCGCGCCTTAGTGCACTAGGCATACGCGTCACGCGTTCCAAACATGGCACGGGTTACCATGTAAGGAGCTGGCAGGGTCGCCATGTAAGGATTGACGTCGGAGGCGAGTGAAACCACTGAAGTCTAGATTATGACTATCGTTTAATAGGATAAGTTATTACACTCATACATAGATTAGGTATATAATACAGATTACAAACATAGTTACTAAATCTCATTTGAACGTTATGCGGCGCTTAAGAGAGCAAATTAAACGAAAAAGGCCAGATTTGTGGAAAGAAAGCTCTTGGATTTTGCACCCCGATAATGCGACTTTGCAGAAGGCCATCATTGTGAACGAATTTTGTACCAAAGACAAATACCATCGAGCAACCATTTTATTCACCAGATACGGCTTCAAACGACTTCTTTCTTGTTCCTTAACTCAAAATACCACTTCGTGGCACACGTTTTCATTCAGTAGATATAAACGAGAATTCGCGGCGAAAACTGAACTCAATTCCGGAAAAGCGTTTAAAAAATGTTTTGATGATTGGATTATTCGTTGACGTAAACGTATCGTTTCTGAAGGAGCATACTTGAAGGCGATAAAATAAATTTGGATGAATAACTACATTTTATGTATTATTGATCGTTTCCCGGTACTTTCGTGACACAGTAGTATATTATATAATATTAGTATGCATATGGATTCAAAAGTGCCTCTGAATGTCTGTTACCTTTTCACAACTAAACGGCTGAATGGATCTTATTGAAATTTGGTAATTAGATAGATTGTATCTTGGTGACGGACATAAGATACTTTTTATGTAGGTACCATACGTGTAATGTCGCGTGGAGCAGATAGTTTTCAAGTGCATATTTCCAACCCTTTGGAGCACATCAATGCTCCTTTTGTATATCAAAAGAGGGTTGACCCTACTGGGGTGGATTGATAATAATGCGTTTTATGTCCGGTCCTTGGACCCTGCCATTTAGGATTCCGCTAATTAATATTGACAATGAGAGGGTTGGCGTGGTGAAGTGTCACATTACACTTAGTACTTTATCTACTATTATATACAAATTCTCGTTATAAACTTTGAGAGTATTAAATATTGTTTGTAAGATTGAAGTCACATAATTATGTAGTATGGTGTTAGGTATTAAAGCGGTATCTTTATTTGTGCTGAGATCTTGCCGAATTTCATGATTGTAGGTTTCGGTTACCTACAATTTTGTTTTACGGACGAATGACGAAATAAGCGCCATATATTAGACAGGCCGCTAGCTGAGTTAGCTCGTAGTAGCTGTGCCTTCTACGTTGTTGGTTAGGGGTTCGATTCCCTCCCAGGACAAACATTAGTGTGATGAACATAGGTATTTGTTCTATGTCTGTTACATAAGATAATATATTTCTAATACTAATCTACTAATTACGTATGTATTTAAAAATATATAAGTACTCTATCAGTAATCTGGTATCCCATAGCTGTGTTTAGTTTTGGGGCTAGATGGTGCTATGTGTATTGTTCACCATTATTTATATATACATAATATTTATTATTACTATTGTTACAAATAAACGTATTTTTTACTTGACTTGGAAGCCACATTTTTAAACAGCTCCAAGGAACTGTATTTTAGCGTTCCTGTGAAAAAAGGTTTTGACAGACAGATAGACAACAAAGTGATCTAATAAGGTTCATTTTTTTTTGAGGAACAAAAGTTATGTTTTGACTGTACAATGTAGCTACTTATTAGCCCGTGTCACAGTGAGTGCCGTTCCAGAGTTTGAACACAACAGCTGTTTTCGTGGGCTGTTGTGAGTCATGCCATAAAGTTTATTATTCAATTACATTGATTTGTTGATAGGGTATTTAGGAAATGATTACACTTTTTGCTTAATATTATAACCTCGTTCAATAAAAAAACGAATCTTAAATAGTTTTAGTTACCTCACTCCCACAATATTGCTATTCAAATTCAAAATTTCGAAATCGTTATATTCAATACAATAATAGAATAATAATAATGCCGAACATTTCACACAGCTTCATCTGGCCCCGAAGAGCTTGTGTTATGGGTACATGACTGATATACTCTTTTTTTTAATACATACATATTATACATAGAAACACCCAGACCCAAGACATTTGTAGATCATATAAACATTTGTTCCGCGGGGCTTGTTCTGCGTCTCAGCCTGGCCTTCGTCCACTGCGCCACAGAGGCCGTCAAATCAAACAATCAATCGCAGAAACGTCTTACAAGCTATGAATTTAAGATATCGTGGCCTCATCTTCCGATCCCTAGGTCGTAGGTTCGATCCCTGTCGTGCACCAATCTATCTAATCTAATACCTTTAAACGAGCAATTATTGTAGGTATAATATATAATCTGAATCTCGGAAACGGCTCCTAAGATTTTCATGAATTTTAGTATGCAGGGGGTTTCGGGGGCGATAAATCGATCTAGCTAGGTTTCATTTTTAGAAAACGTTTTATCCGTGTTTTATACCGAGCAAAGCTCGGTCATCTAGGTACTGGATTTTTTGTTCGAGATATGTATGTTCGCTGTACCAGTACTCTCAAATGGTAAAAGAAAACATTGTGAGGAAACCTGAATAGTTCTAAGACATGTGTACGGACGGAGCCTCTGAGACACACTTTAATCTTTTCACCACACTGATTCGAAACAACTAGTGACACGATAAGGCGCAGAATAATAATTCTGATACTATTAAAACATTGATACTAATAACTTTCAATTACTATCGCTGAATTTGTATTACGGATCGTTGATGTTGATGTAAGATAATGCCGTCATATGAATAGAAACTGAGATAGAAACCGAACTTACATATGTAATACCAATCCTATTGCTAATCGAAACGGATAGACATTGATTGTATCAAGAGTTTCATAATTGCAATGCTGGTTCTAGCGCGTTTGTGTGCTACTTATCAAAAACTAGCTTAATTACGAAAAACAAGTTGTACCTAGGTGTAGCACATTTCCAATCATAAAGTTGAGGGTTCAAACGTGGTCGTATAATGGGTTTTTCTTATCAAACATGTATGTGCGCAATGCTAGTGCTCATAGACGACGTAAGAAAAGATCGCGATGAAACCGGCACACGCTAGAATCAAAATATTGCACGAAGATGACGAAATTTTGACACGGTTTTATTGTTTGGTACTAGGTACGCAGATTTATCATTTTTACTTAGATATTTTCTCAAGTATCTCGGGGAAAAACACACAATTGAGGACCCCTTACATAAAATTGCCAGCACTTCTCGAAATTGGCGCACGTTCCAGAAAAACACGACCCCAAAACCTTTAGGGCCGTTCACCCTTGCGATCTGCGTTCCGGGGTCCCTAAGGTCAATAGACTCTCGCCCTGACGTCACTGTTTTTAATATTTTTGGGGTTCAACACTTGAACGAAATGGGCCGTGTCTAATGCTGTCTATGCGTGTGCTGGCTCGCCAACTACTTAGATACAGGATGTCGATATGTGACCCTACTAGACTAGGGGCCCTTAAAAATAATAAAAAGTGAAAAAAAAATAGTAGGATGAAACCCATTGGAAAAGGAGAACAATATTATAAAAATGAAAGGAAAAATAATTTACGGGTGATCTGAGGTCGAGAAGGGGAAGGGGGTGAGTTTTTAAGGGTACAGAACGGTTTATCTCGATTTCCGGAAATATACAAGTCTTATGGAAAAAAATCAAATGGCATAAATAGGTAATAGGCATAGGTATAGGCATAGGTAATAAAAAGATCTATATCTTTTGTTTAGACACTTTTTACACATAACCTCAAAATTTTTGTGAAAAATTCTGTTTTTTTTGTTTTTGTTTGTTTTTTTTGTTTGTTTTTGTTGTGTACCAAGTTTTTGGTTTTTTATTTGTATCTTTTACACCAATTTTTTTTTCACTAAATTTGGTGAAAAGTTACCTTTTTATGTCCCAAATACAATGTAATTTATTTGATTTGAAATATTTATTTTTCACCTTATTTTGACTTAATATCGAAAAAGCACCCTAATTTTCAATCGAAAATTCACAACTTTGCCATTTGACTTTTTTCTTGTAGTTTTGCCGGAAATCGAGATAAACCGTTTTTGCTCTCTCAGTTGGTAGAAACTCTGCTTTCTCTGTAGATAGTAAACTCGATTCCCATCTAGGAAAAACATGTGTGTGATGAACATAGTATGTGTTCTACGTTTGGGTGTATGTACAAGAATATTTAGAAGTATTCTATCCTGGTTTCCATAGCCCGAGCTTTTATTTCGTTTGTGGCTAAATGGTTCTGTATGAGTTTTTATGATGATTTTTAAATATCTAATATTAATATTAAGTACAATTTTAAAATATCTAAGTATTCTATCAGTCATCTGTTCACCATAATACAAGCTATGCTTAGTTTGGGGCTAGATGGTGTTGTGTGCATTGTCCAGCAATATTTAATTATTACTACCTGTACCCGGCATGCGTTGCAATGCCACAAATTTTCTCACCGTCCCTGGACTACGACAAATATTTCAACACCAAAATCAGCTAAATCAGTCCAGCCGTTCTCGAGTTTTAGCGAGACTAACGAACAGCAATTGATTTTTATTATATAAATTATAGTACCAAAACATCTTTTAAAAGTGTAAAAATTAAAAAATTTTGAAATGTCAAAGCAACACGGTTTTTCTTCCAAACAACAGCCATCAAAAGAACAATTGGCACCCTCGAACAATGGGGTGTCTCTGTGGGGTTGGCGCACTTGTTTTGTCACAGTTGGGGTGGATACAATGCATCAGATGTGACAGAAGCACTTATATTTTATAAAAGTATATCTTCTTCTTCTTCCTCCTATAATGGCATTTGCCTTGACAATTTTGCCAATGTGAAGAGGATTTGTTAAAATATCGCCACCAAAACGTGGTCGATCGTCATATGTCTATTCTAAACGTCATCGCGGAATGGCCGTCAAAAAAAATATAATACACTTATAATTCAATTGGCTGTACTTGTGCTAAGAAATCTCAATGTATTGAATAAAATTACGCTAATATTAGGTACCCAATAAAACATGTAAAAAAAACGTCAATATTGCCAGTGTCAAGCGTTTATATTTGTTTAATCAATGTTTGTTAATAAAGACTTAGTCGATGGTCAATTTTCAATTCTAAACGTCATCGCGGAATAGCGGTCTAGAATTTTCTCGGGATTCCTCATCGTACAAATCACATTGCACCATAATACACGTATAATTCATTTGTCCATACTTTGTCCTATGTAGTCAAAATTTATTCATCAAAATTCCGCTAAGATTACTGAATAAAACATGCAATAAAACGAGTAAAAAATATTTAGCAGAGCTATGTTACTACATGAAATGACAAACGAAGAATCTATCCATAAGATAATAAGATACCTCATAAAAATCCAATTTATGTTGTCAAAGTCAATGTCAAAAACATTTTTATTTAATAAAATAAATTAAATTACAAAGATTATTTTTATTATCCGACATGCCGTGAATTCAGGTGCAAATTCCTCCTATCCCTTTCTAGAAAAATTAACGGGAATCTCGTCTTGGTCCTAGGGCTTTTGGTATGATCCTTTAGTTACCTAGCTTGTCTACGAAAAAGCTTGCAAAAAAAACTAATGTATTAAATTCAATTAAATTCAATAAATCTTTATTCAATAAAATCACAAGGACCCCTTTAAATCGTCTTCTTACATGCTCGTGAATCTAGATGCCGCTTCCTCCTAACCCCAGCTCAAGAAGAATCCGGCAAGAAACTCGTCTGGTCTTAACACTTTTTTGTATGATCCTTGCCAATTTTGTTACGGATGCCAAGTTGAGTTGGAGCAGATTCATCCCAAGCTTTTTTGTCATCTAAATAACCAAAAATTTTATAATATGAAAAACAGTAAACAGAAAGCAATATATTATACCTTGCTAATTTGTCTGTTACTGTCATAGTAATGAGTCACTTAAATCATGGCACGTCGACAGGGCGTTCTATAACGTTGAAAAATATACGTGCAATCTGCAATCTGCAATCATTTTATTTTATTTTATCTCATTTTTGCAATATTTATAATTTAGAAATGCTATGTAATTAATTAATTGTTATAACCTGGGTAAGCATAACTATTATTTTAAAGGTTTTTATAAATCCATAACTGACATGTACTCGTATATTGCCAATTTACCAATAAATTGATTATGCTGATTATTAACTAAGAGAGCCGAGTTGCTGGTTGGTAAAATCATGCTCCTTAGTAAAGATTGAAAAAGTTGTTTATAGGTACTCTGTTAAATCTTATTGACGATCTCTGGGGCGCAGTGGGCTTAGGTCCGGCTGAGACGCAAAAGGTTGCGGGTTCGATTCCCGCCGCGGGACAAATGTTTGTATGATCTGCAAGTATTTGTCTCGGGTCTGAGTGTTTCTATGTAAAATATGTATGTTTTTACAAAAAATAAGTTTATAAGTAGTATATCAATCATGGTACCCATAACACAAGCTCTGCTTACTTTGGGGCCAGATGATGCTGTGTGAAATGTCCAATATTATTATTATTATTATAATTCAAAGAGTTACAAGAGACTGGTGGACGAGACCAATGATCGAAGGGCTAGTGGTTATCTATTTCTATCCAAGGAGGTAACGATTCCAGCCTTCTGGATACTTTACCTGAAAAACAGCAGCCTGAAGATCTTAGCTCTGTTGCCTATCTGTGAGTAATTATCTAATTACGATTTGAAATTTGAGTTCCAACGTTTTTTTAACTTTCAAAACTATCGTAAGTAGTTCTATACATTTTGATAAACACGGCTTTTACTTACGTATTATTTTGTCAATGGAGACACCGACACTGTTTCGATTTATCTAGAGAATCTTTATCAGGGTGAGTTCGATCCGCGGACCGTGAGTTGTCGCTCGAATTCCCGGTACGCAGTGCGAAAATCGACAAAATAATATGAGTGTAAAATCTGTGTTCAGTTCGGTGAACTCTTTGTTTGTTTTTAAGAGAGATAAGAAGTAAGTGATCTATTTATTTTACTTCTGCTGTTTTTATGTATATATGTGATTGAAGCTATAAATAAATGTCTGTATCTTACTATCTGTCTATCAATTGTGTGGTATGATCGCAGTATCTAATTGTTAAAATCATTGAAATTATTATTATTATTTATATTGTCGACTATATTCGTCGTGTCCTAATATATGATGAACCTATTTATTTATACCTACCTATGTATTCATTTCAATTATAATTGATTATAATTTTCTATTAATATATACGATACGATTATTCTATGTATTTACAGATCACCATCTAACACAAATGCTGAATTATTTGTAAACGCCTTAAACTCGTATTTAGAAAGTATTAAAGGATATGAAAAAATTATACTAGTAGGTGACATAAATATAAATATTTTGCCAAGATCAACAGAAAATAGTCAAGAAAGAAACAATAGACTGAACTATTTAAACATGTTATCTATGCATGGCCTTCTACCTGGACATAACCTACCTACGAGAGTAGATAGCTGTTTAGACCACGTCATGTTAAAAATAAATAAAAATAAAAACTCCGCCAATGTTGCCATGCTACAAACCTCTGTTACTGACCATCTTATGATCCTTCTGAGCCTTAAAATTACAGATAAGAACTGTTACAGGTCTAAAGTCGTAGTTAATTATAAAAATGCAATAAAATCCCTTTCTTTCAACTACGCAGTAATGTTATCATTAATCACTACAAAACCGATCACAAAGGACGTCTTTTTTGCTTAGAACTAAAACAGTGCAGTAATGTTGTATGAAATCTCATTATTGCATTCTTACTTTTTATTTAGATAAGTATAAATTTACCACAGGGGTTTAATATCTTCCATTAAGATTCATATAAAAAGTTTGCATTAGATCAAAAAGATACTAGCTGATAATAAAAATCGACTGAATAAAACCTACTTGGTGAAATAAAAAACAAATGGCGCGCATTTTGTACCATTGTAAAACTATGATTCTTTATATTTTTAGTTTGAGTAGGCATATTTTATCTATCACAGTAGGTGTAGATTGGTAGTTGAAAGTAAATTACGCAACTTGCTAAAGCGAGTAATTAATGCACTCGTGTTAATTTCCAACACCAACACCAACATTTCCAACACCAACATAACACTCGTGCATTAATGACTCACTTTGTGCTCGGTGCAACAATCTACTATAAATGAGCAAAGTCTTGTACAATTACTTAAATTAAATGATCCAAATTCTCTATGTAGGCTATTAATTACTATGATGCAAAAATGTCTCATTTACAACACAATAACTATTCGTATGCCTCGGAGCAAACAAATAATAAGGCCTTGGATAACACAAGGCACCTTACGCTGCATCATAAATATAAATAATATGCAAAGAAAACTGCGCACTGACCCATATAATGAAACACTAAAGGTAACCTATAGAAGATACAGGAATTACTGTAATAACTTGATAAAAAAACTTAAGAGAAAATACAACATAAAACAACTTAATAAATCTTCTAAAAACAGTAAAATACTATGGAAAATTATTAACAATATAACTAATTACAAATCAACAAAGACACCGAATATACAATTACTAAATACGAAGGGTTGACCCAAAGAATCAGTTAATTTTGCAAATTTATATTTCTCTAATGTAGGAAAGTCTCTAGCTGAAAGTATTTTTCCACACAATATAACAGACGATCTCTCATCTTCTGTTGTTAATCTACCTTCCAGTCAAGTTTCATCTTTTGTACTCTTGGAAACAGATCCTAAAGAACTCCATAATATCATAATGAACCTCAAGTCTGAAAGTGCACCCGAATGGGATAACATACCTACTAAATTTTTAAAATTATCTAAACATATATTAATCCCAGTTTTATGTCATCTTGCAAACCTATGCTTTACAAAAGGAATATTTCCCAATCTTCTTAAGCAGTCTATTGTAACCACGGTATATAAGAGTGGAGAGAGTGATGACATTAATAATTACAGACCTATATCCGTACTGCCATCTATCTCAAAAATAATGGAAAAACTGATTAATAACCGACTTTTATTATATTTAGATAAGTTTAACATAATCTCAAACTCGCAATACGGTTTTCGACATGGACGTTCTACTGAAGATGCTGTTACAGCACTCAGTAACCTTATTGTGCAACATGTCGACAACGGAAAAAAGTGCCTGGCCGTATTCCTTGATCTCAAAAAGCCTTTGATACTGTCTGTGTCTGTAGAAATTCTTATTAAAAAGCTGGAAAATATCGGGGTACGAGGCAGGCCGCTAGCCCTTTTGACAGACTACTTATGTCAACGCAAGTGCTAAAATCGGTCAATATATCAGTGATCATGAGACTATTAACTATGGCGTACCTCAAGAAAGCATTTTAGCCCCAACTCTATTTTTAGTCTACATAAATGACCTTTGTAGCCTCAAAATAAACAATGCAAATATCTTCTCTTATGCAGATGATACTGCTGTCGTCTTTACTGGCGTATCCTAGGATGACATTAAAACAAGCACCGAAGAGGGACTCTCTAAAATATCTAAATGGCTTAGCCTAAATTTACTTACCTTAAATGTCTCCAAAACTAACTTTATGACTTTTACGAAATATAATAACAGCCAACCCAATCTCGATTTTAGCCTAAAAATTCACAAATGTAACTCTATCCAAGCTTCATGTGACTGCCCTAACATCATTAAGGTAACAACAATAAAATACCTAGGAATCATGATTGATCAACGTTTGTCCTGGCATGCTCACATTGAACTGCTGATGAATAGAGTACGTAAATTAATCTGGATTTTAAAATTTTACGTCATGTAGCATCAAGAAACCTAATAAACCAAATCTACAGATCTCTAGCAGAATCGATTCAATGTTATTGTATACCAGTCTGGGGAGGAGCTACTAAGACAACGTTTTTGGAACTAGAAAGAGCACAGAGGTCTCTATTAAAAGTTATATATTTTAAGCCCTACCGATACCCTACAGATATGCTCTATCAAGATGCTAGTCTTCTATCACTCAGGAAACTCTACATTCTAAACGCAGTTCTGAAGTTACACAGAATTCTTGAATACAACCCCGGAATACTGAATAAGCGGAGGAAAGGTAAAGTAGCTATTCAAGTTACGGCTCGGTCTTAATTTGCGTCGCGACAATATGCCACGCAATCGGCCTACCTCTACAATACTATTAAAAAAAAAAAAAAATATCCTATTATTAATTATAAATGCAAAACTTCCCTAAGTAAATGGCTACTGACACTAAACTACGAGGAAACTGAAAAACTCCTAGAAATTGTTTCGTAAAATCAACACACACACAAACATATACACACTCCCACACACATTCTCACCCACATATTCACACACATACACACATCCACACTCACACATATATACTCATCTGGGCTCTCCTGAATTACCCATGCTCTTGGCAGACCGGTGCTCAGGAGCGCCTAAACACTACACACGTATATGTATGTACACACAATCAATGTAAATGTACATACATAACTTAACTTACTTTATATATTATCTACAGTACCACTAATTAATGTAACTAACATTTTGTTTTATCTTATTTATTTGCTTAACTTAATTTAATGTATATAACTGTACTACGGAAGAGCGAGACCCTCTAACACAGGTATATTACACAGGTATATAAACTTATAAGAGGATCCCACACCCATGAAATGTATCATATATTAAGTTTTAAGAAAAAAATATTTTGTATTTATTTAATTTGTATATTCCTAAGGAAGTAATGGATACTGCTAGAGTTATGTATGGATAATGGCATGGTAGAAATTAAAACCAAATTGTTTTGGGTTTTTTTATATATTTAGAACAAGAAATGTATAGTTACAACCATTGAGGATATTAAATATCATATCGTAAAAACTATTGTATAAAGTGGAGAAGAATCTTTACAACATTTTTTCCCATTTTTTAATTATTTTTATTCCAATAAATTAATATTTATAGACACTGAAATTACGTGAAAATATTAATGAATTAATTTAAAAACAGCCAAGAAACGACTACGAGGTGTAAATACTTGGTTAGTAACTCTTAATATAGGAATGAGTAATTTATAATTTCTAGTTTCAAAAAATATGGGGGTTGTAGAAATTCTTCAAAACCTAACGCACTCGCCGGTCGCATTCGCATTCGTAATCATAAATACAATTTTGGAAAATTTCACAAACTCCACTAAAACGATCTTACAAATTATTGGGAACAACATTTAAGTCTAAAGACGACACTAAAACTGTAAATTTAATGGACGTAAGATATTATTATATCAATTCTCAATAGTTTATGATAATTACAAATAATTTCATAATTACTAATGACAGTTGATATCATTCTATCATTGAACATCTGAAAATTTCTAAATTTCTGACCAAAGCATAAAATTGTATAGGTTAAGACCTCGAAATTGAATGTACATTTAGTCAGAAATGTGTAAATTTGCAGATGGCCAAGGCGACCGGTTTCACTACTATTTCTTGTGCAAATAAAAAATTCATCACAAAAGCTATAGAGGTAATTAATTATTTAAATCGACACAATAAGATATAATATAGAAATACCTAATGGGTAGGTACAATATCAACTAAATCGGTTAATACGACCAACACATACAATCTACTTCTTAATTATTACAATAATTCATAAAAGACAAAAATTAAATTTATTTTAACATTGAATTTTTTTTATTAAACCGGAAGATCTTAAGTGTTTTTTAAACTTTTTTTACATATTTTTTTCAATTTTATAAAATACGTATCTGTATCAAAGTGGAGTCAGCTAAACAAATGAATTTGACTGACCGAATCTCGTAATTATATTTCATTATAAATATCATTGCTTTCATTGTCTAAGTACACCTTAATTGATGTTAAAATACTTAATCAATACTTTTATATTTGAGAATCTTAGGTATCTTACGATGCATTTTCTAATTATTTCCTATCTTACACCGAATATTTGGGAAGTCAGGTCGATGGGAGATCGCGAAGTGTCACTTCTCCAACCCAGAATGTAAGGTAATGAATGACTAAGTAGGTACAAGGAGTATCACAATCTACTCTGCTTCTGGGGATCGCCCCCACCCCGCTTTTTGATTATAATGTGAATATTCGCGTCGTTTTGACTAGTTCCGAACGATAGGCACACTATCAGGTACACTTGAGGCTCCGCTTGCGCCGAGGAATGAACACTGGCGGGGTGGGAGCAAGCCGTGCAGTCAGGAATCAACACCGAGAACGAACTCTAATAAATAGACAGTGAATTTGATATTACGTGATATTAATAATTTAAATTCGAAACTATTGGTAATATAATTCTTACCCGAGCAGGACCGTTCCTTATTTACATATTTATTGCAATCTGTTTTACCCGACGATTCCTGTTTAAAAAGTTTAGTCAAAGTATTCTGAACCGGTTTTCGTGTATTCTCTTCGATAGTTTAGTCCGCATTTCTTCACTGTCTATGATGATGTAGGATTTCGATACAATAGCATCGAGCGATGACCGTGCGAAGGATAATAGTCACTGTGGCTGTATTTATAAAATTATCGAAATATCTAAAAGCTACGACTAGAGAAACGGATCGAAAATACGAAGGAAGTACACGATGAGCAAGTATTAAAGTTGTAATTTTATAAAACAGCCATCAGCGGTGGAGGTTGTGCGGATTCTAGGGCTCAGTTACATTTAGTCGATGTCTCGAATGCTTCGCTCAAAATATTCCAATCGATCGTGACTTACATCGGAGGTCGCGAGACGCGCTTTGGATTGAGCATTGCGAGTAGCGACATTGGAATATTTCGCGCGGAAGTTTTAAACTTATTTATTCCTATGGAAGATTTGATTTCTTGTGTCTTATCTATGGAAATATCCCGGCCACGAGTCGCTTTGTGCAGTGGCCGTGGCGTTCCGTACACGAAATCTGCTTAGAAAACTCTAGATTTTATCCCAACCCTATCTATCACCGTTTGGACAGTTCACCCGCGTGGTATTCAATTGATTTACATCATATATTTTATGGCTTTCGACCATTTTGTACGCGCGAGTGCATGATTTAAATTACAGAACAGAGAAATGATTGTTTTGACTTGACGCTTAAGCGTTTCGCGTGCATTTAGCGAAGCACGGACTTTTAGCATATTTTGTGTTTTAATATTAAAAGTTTCTCTGTTCTGTGATTCGACTTAATCATTAAAATGTTAAGACAACTTTGTCTCAATTTTACACATTTATTTTGCTAATTTCACAGCCACATTGTAATTAGCCTATGCGTATTAAGAGTATTGTTTCTGTGTTGCCAATTAATTAGATTTAAGTATTTTTTAAATATTTATTTTTATCTTAAATTTTTCATAAAAAATGCGTCAAAACACCGTTCAAAAAGTAGCCGTATGCTATGATAATAGGTCTGATTCTCCCTTGTCACTTACTGGGGTTTGTTTTGCGTTGACTGTTGTATCCACAACAGCATTTATAATAATCTTGCAGATACAAGTCAGTTTGATTAAAGTTTTAATAGCTTTTAACATAAATATTTTTGTATTTAAACTATTTTTGGAAATATTTTATTTTAAGCGTTAGAGAAGAAAGTTGTACAAATAGTTTTGTTAGCTATTAAAATTTTAATCTTCTTTGAGCAGAACATTTTGCGCGGCCGCCACTTACGCTATGAAGATATGAATTACAGTATATTTTAAAATACATATAAAAATATCAAGTTAGCATTACCCGTGAGAAAAATGGTTTATTATTAAAATTCACAATTTTATTTATTGCTTTCCCGTTACGTCTACCCGGCCGGGCCCACTACACTATTGAGCACTATTTGTTTATTTATGAATAATTATTCCGAAAAGAATGGATTACGCGCAAAACGCCTACCGACGTAAGTGACATTTTCTAACTTACCGAATGACTTACAATTCTTTCCAAAATATTTCTTGCTTTTAACATTATTTATTATCTAAAAAGTCGATGAGTTATTATTAATATTTGGTGTTTTTTGTTTCGATTCAAACGACGTACTCTTATCTTTCATACAAAAGAAAGTTTAAACCAACGAATCGAACCGAGTGGGGAAGTGTATGTCTGACATGGACTATCATAGTCATCTGAAAAACAAAGTCAGTAGGTATTGACGACAGCTGTTATTTCTAATAATAATCATTTGTGATTGTTTCATAAGATGCGGACAACGAATTATTCTGATCGGTATTCAGTTCACTTTTGCCCCCACCTGCTATAATCAATTAGATGAAATTTTGATTGGTTTTGCTAGTTCATAACTTGGCATCATATCTTGTAGTGTAAAACTGGCTGTATTAAAGTGTTTTTTCCAATCTGTCGCATCAAATCTGATTATTATTGCCCAATATAATTTACCTAATAAATAAATTAATTCAGGTAATTCTGAATTAGAGTTACCAAACATAATACTACTAATAATAAATTATGAAACCACACCTAGAATAAAAAGACATAAAATACATTAATTGCACATAGGTACACTAAAATGATTAGGTAAATCTAAACATATATAATGCATGAACATCATCTATACAAGTAAGTGAATATAGATTGGGATGTCCATGCGGTCCAACACAATACTATACAACGACTATTACGAAAATAACCTAAGAAACTATGGATAATGTATAATTATAATTGTGCTGTCACATACATTTATTCCTTCTCCCACATTAATAATAAATACAATAATTATAATTAATTAAATTAAACATTCACATGTTTCGTTCGTACGTCATCTCGTGACGTTGACGAACGATACAGGATCTCACAAATTGACTAAATTAACACAAATACACCTAATAATACTAAAATTGGAATATAAGCATTTTTAAGCTGTATGAAAAATAAGCATTTTTTTGTATTTTTTTTTAAATAAAGAAGAAAAAAGTGTGACCATTCGCGCGGATAAATGAATAGTTTACAATAAATAGTAAACAAACTCGGCATATGCCGAATTCTTCTACTTGACACTTTCATTGTCAAACATCTCTTCGAGCCATTTATTTAATTAATATATTTTTATTAAATTACCAACTATTAGTTATTGCACATTTTACATTTACAATAAATATATAACTACTTGTAAATTTAATTTTTAATCTCATCTTTGTTTATTTCATGAGTACCTATTAATATTTGAAATGTTACAAAACTGTTTTTACATTATATCAAGTATATAATTTTTTTACAAAAATCGTTTTAGGGTCGTTAGGACGGCACAATATTAAATATATTCAAGTTCGATGTTCAATATAGGTCATGTTGGGTCGAGATAATATGATATATTGTGACTGGTGGCGCTATTACGCGGCATTATTTACTTTTATTAAAATTAAACAACTTTATATTTACAAATTTCCATTTAGACTAAGACAATTAAAGCCTACTTCGAATAGACGCAGATTCGCATCCATACATTAAATGATTACAGGTACCGATGTGGTTAGTTTATTTATTTACGAGTTGTCGATATTTTAATATTGGTGTGTTTCGCTTGACACCATTTCCGCGTAAGTTCCTGTGCTCGTGGCGACCTCGACTAGTTCCGTCTCGTTCGCTCCCGGGCGAGAGGTTCGAGAGAGGCTCGGCCCTCTCGCCTCTCCTGCCGCCCGGGAGCCGGCTGCATCGATTTCCCTCCCCCTTCGGAGTCTTCCGGAGCGCTGTGGCTTCGGTCGCGTGTCAATCCCAGATCACATACGACAATGAAGATGAATCTATCATTAAGCGTATTACGTCTTCAAAATTTATCTCAAAAATTTCTAACCTAACTACCACTCCGTCGGCGGGAAGCCACCGTCACGCTGTTTCGCCGTTTTTAAAATTTTATCAAAACCTATCACAGTTTGACTAGTTTTCATCCTTAAGTTTAATATTATGATTAAAATATACGTATTAATATATATCTTCGAATCTTTAACAATATAACACTATTTGAGTTGAGATGTGTAGTGTAGCCCCGACGGCTGCAGTACTATACGGGTACGAGTAATCGAGTGAGCGAAACGGATGAACAAACGTCGATATATTTGGCAATTATTGATCGAGCCGAGTCGACATCGGCCCTCCCTTACGTTACGTTTACGTACCTAACGAACCAGTACTTATACGATATGATCGCATACAAAATTGGAGCATAGCATTTAGGCTATTATTGCTAATATTATTTTTATTATATTCGAAAACTATTTCTCGATAACCACAACCGTTCATAAGCGAAGTTTAATATCATTATTTTGTTATTGACTATTACCAAAACATGTATGGTTCAAGTCTGGCCTCAGTGAGCATCACATGCCCTTAAAGTATTATTGCGTGCTCGACGGCCCCGGCCAGCCGCCATCTTATCCGGACATGCGCGAGGCACTAGGAAATCCGCCATTTTGATAGCCTTGTTACTTAACCCAATTTCGAGTCTTGATAGACGGCCGGGAAAATGGCGGCCGTAGCCGGACAAAGGACCGCACAAAGAGCGATACTATATCGAACATTATAGATTAATACAAAACGCTCGCAAGGGGCGAGCCGGTAGACAATCTGTCGGGTCTTGGAGCCACTTTACAGTCACTTCAGGGTCAGTCGCGGAAGGGTTTGTAAGAGCGCGAGGATGCGGAGTCGGCATGTATGGGTGCGCGCCTGCTGTGCCGTCCTACGGGCCGGGCGCGCCGGGCTGCGAGCGAGCCGCTTAGATGGCCTTTATCTTGTTGGTCTTGAAGCTGACCTGCAGCACGCGGTTGCCTAGCGTGTACCCGTTCAGCGACTGGATAGCCACCACGGCCTCGTCGTAGTTGGTCATGGTTATGAACCCGTATCCCTTGCATTTGTTAGTCTGCAGGTCGCGGATCACCTTGACGCTTTGCACGGCGCCGAAGGGCCCGAACAGCTGCCAGAGGACGTTTTCCTCGGTCTCTGGAGCGAGGTTGTAGACGAAGATGCACCACTCGGAGCCTACGGCGCCGGGCAAGACGCCGCCCAGCAGCTCGCCCGCCAGCGGACTATAGCGCTGCAAACCTTTGTTGATGGCCAGCAGAGACTTGCCCGAACTGAAACGGCCCAATGGAGCCGGGAAGCGTAAAGCAGCCGGCAGATACGCGGCCAGAGGGGCCAGAGCCTTACCGTTGTTGCTCGGGTTGTTCGCAAACTTCACCGTGATCGGCTCAGTCGCTGCTTTTGGCACAGTACCGTTCAGCTCCTGGATCGCCCGTTCGGCTTCGACGCGCTGGTCGAATCTGATAAAACCGACACCTTTAGACAGACCTTGTTCTCCTCCGTTGAAGGGACGCCCTCCGGAGTTCTCGCACAGGATCCGCGACGTGATGATCCTGCCATACGGACTGAAGAGGCGCTCGAGCTCGATCTGTGTCATCGTCTTGGGCAGGCCGGAGACGTATAAATTGGCTCCTTTGATGGCTTCGCTGCTGGGACGGGCGTAGGACACTTTGATGGTTTTATTTTGAAGACGGAGGCCGTTTAGGGTGCCGATGGCCTTTTCCGCATCTTCGGCGCGGTGGTAGTTGACGAAAGCATAGCCGAGGCTCTGTCCGCCGCCGTGCAAGGCATGGTTCAGTGCGTCTGGAAAGGCAGCGCCTTTGTTCCGGATCAGCTTGCAGGATTCCACTTCACCGATGCTCGAGAACAGACTCCTGATCTCCTCCTGCGTCATGCTCTGGGGCAGGTAGTTGATGATGAGGTTAGTCTTGGACTCCTCGCCGCCGGAGCCATTCTGTTGTTCGCCGTCTCCCTTCGACATGGCTCAAATCATAAACGGAAAGAACGAAAGGGAAACGAAAAACGCGGTAAAAGAAAAGGCACGTCCGTTCGGTGGGCGCGCGAGACCGGTATTGAGAGAGTTGGGTGCCGAGGTAGGGCGCATGCCTGCGGCGATCGACCGCGCCTTACGTAACGCGGGGTTGTTCACCCCCCGGTGGTATAGTGTCCGAAAAAACCAGATCAGCCCCGCATCGATCCACCCCCGACATCCCCCGCCCGGGCTGCACTTGCTCGCTCACGGGGACAATGATCGCGCCTTACCTAATAATTGGGCTAGCTACGTAATACTAAATCTACGCGAAACTTTTAGCATGAAAAGTTTTGCAGCTAGTCTTTTTTAGGCTACAATAAAAACATTTCTTTCTGTTACATTAGACTTAAGATTAATGATGTAAACAAAACATTTTTCCTCAACAAGGTCTGTTTAAAGGTTATCCCTTTGTTAGAGCATTTATTGAGACTATACTACATTACTTTTCTATCTGGACCGTATCGGACACGTACGAAGACAAATAAACAAAGCTTCTATGAAACTTCCTTATAAGGTAGCGAGGGAGGTCATTGACGTACTCCCGTTCCCGCGTTTTCCTTTATCTGAGATTCTCGGAAGCGTTTCCAGAACTACTTAGCAAACCGTTCCTTCCTAGAAAATGTATATTAGTTCAGTGGCTCTACTAGGTCGTATATCCGTGCTTCATCATCTTCAACACAATTATTTAAGTTGTTTACTATTAATAATAACTAAATCCTACTTTTCATTATGGTTAATTTACCATCCGTTCCTATTACTAGTCTATACCTTATACCGTCATTAACTATAAAAACGTCGAACTTTATTCGTAAATTTGTAATCGCAAAAAAAAAATCTGTATTTTTTATTACGTTTATATGTATTTTTGACTTCCTTGTTTTTTACAGCTTGTTTTTTTAAGCTTGTTTTTTTACAGCTCCAAGCAACTAAGTATTTAATATTATTTTCAACATGAAACCTTCACGCGTTGCTCAGAATAAAAGTATTTACGGGCAACGAAGAGATCCCTTTAGGGATCCTTTCTTCCCTTTTGAGTTACGGAACCCTAATAGTAACGTGTTCGTTTTTATTTTAATAACATTTATTAAAGTAATTATAAATTACAATACATGATAGTCAGTTATTATTAACGATTTGTAAAATTTGATTCTTGTTTTACTGATCAAACTTAAAAATAGGGTTGCTTTTGAATTAAAGGGCTCCGCGAACCCTTGTATATTTCATCCTCAGAGGCAAATGGTTTGTACTATAGACCTTTCTGAATTTAATTAAAATTATATGAACCATGCCCATTGGATTATCAGGTAGGGTCAGGTAATTATTGTAGTACATATACAGAATAATACAGAATTTACCTCATTAAATCATAAAATCTTTATTGATTATCTTAGAGCTAAGTATTGCAAAACAGAAAATAATATTTATTGTATACTTATTTATTGTATACCTATTATTTATTGTTTACTTAGTATAATATTAATTATATAATTTTGTTTAGGTATCGGTTTACAATATGCCTGAACTAGGAGATTATTTTGTAAATGGAATGTGTCCATAAACAAAATAATCTGTAAAGTTAAGAGATAAAATTAATTACAAAATAACAATAAAAACATGAAAAATAAACTAAGTGAAAAAAAAACAAATCGGTCTATGGGCCATTTTCGAGGTTTAGCGAGACTAACACACATTAATATATTTTTATATATGTATAAGAAGAAGACAATTTGCATTTAACAAAAAGTATAGCCACTAGGTTCCAAGAAATTCGTTAGCACTAACAAGTTTAGTCAAAAAAACAAAATTTTAACTTCTTTATATATATCCTATAATCTTATGGCGTTAAGTACCTTATTTCGGCAGGAATGTTATTCTATATTGGTTCACACATAGCAAAATAACCTTTTTTATACAGGCCAGTTTTTGCCCTCTTACACACCTATGATATACGTCCCATGCTCCTTATTATACGCTTTATATTAGCTTCACTTGTATGTATGTCTGTATGCTTGTATGTAACCGACTCCTTAGGACGCGATTTTGACCCACTTTAAACGGCCTGATTTCATTCAAATTTTGCACACCTGTCAAAGACCGATGACAATTCAATAATTGGAAAAAAAAAATAAAAAAAAATGAAAAAAAAAATTAAATATCCGGTTATCCTAAAACTAAAAAGTAGAAAATAAATAATAGTTTAAAAAAACTAAAAAACACGCTTTATATAGAAAACCAAACTAAAAAATAGAAAATAAATTTTAATAAATGTAAGTAAAAAGAAAAAAATGTTTTATTAAAAAATAGCGTGGAGTGCATGGTGGAAGGATTATCAATTCGATAATATCTTAAAAAGCACCCTACGCTTTTTTTTTAATATAACAATTATTTTTATACAAATGTCAAAATTTTAATTTACGAAAGATCGGTAGGTACACATGACTCCACGGAGCCCAGAGGTATCCCAACAATTGCTTGTACGTATTTCTTTGTGCGATTAACGCTCTTTGCACGTTTTCAAAGATTCAGTGTGCTTTCATGTGTGGAACCATGACTTTAGTCTTGGTTTTGTATCTGGTTATTGGCCTAAGAGACTTCACAGACGTAATGAAATATAGCCTAACAAAACGCTTGGGTTAAACATCCGCTAACACCAACTTAATCAGTTTTCATGCGAGACCTATGGTTGAAATTAATACTCCATGGTATGTCGGTACTTCCCCTTCAAACCACCCTATTTGCCGTGTCCAGCTTTATCTCCATAAAGTACCAATATTGAAGGGCTTATTCCTTTCATCAAAACATTTCGTATATTTTTGCAATATGACTTTCGAACCAGAATTGTGGTAAAAAAATAAAAGACTTTTACGGATTATTTTAGTTATTTTGATGAATGTTTACGCACATCTATTTAACTCATATAAAATGTAATCAAATAAAGAAAGAATGCATATTTTGTCATTCTGGAATTGTTCTGAGGCTCTCAACTCAATAATACGAGTAATTTAGTTTATTCACACCGTACACTCTTCAGCATGAGCCCGTCTTGGTGGGTACAGGACAATGGCAGATATTCTGCCTCCGTACAGTAGAGTACAAAGCGTTTCTGTATGCCGGTTCGAAGAACACTGGAGCAAGTGACATTACTGGAAAAATAGACGAAATAACTGGTGTCAACTGTTAACTGTCAACCGTCAACTTGCGTGTATTGGTTAAACGGATTTCTTCGTTTGTCGTTTCATGAAGTAACATAGCTCTGCTAATTTAATATTTTTTACTCGTTTTATTGCATGTTTTATTCAGTAATCTTAGCGGAATTTTAATGAAAAAATTGTGAGTACATAGGACGGGTATGGGCA
This sequence comes from Lampropteryx suffumata, assembly GCA_948098915.1. Classification (NCBI taxonomy): domain Eukaryota; kingdom Metazoa; phylum Arthropoda; class Insecta; order Lepidoptera; family Geometridae; genus Lampropteryx; species Lampropteryx suffumata. The sequence continues at coordinate 975,916 of OX402568.1, read as the reverse complement.
ATTGAATTATATGTGTATTGTTGTGCAATGTGATTTGAACCACGAAGAATCCCAAGAAAATTCTAGACGCCATTCCACGATGTCATTTAGATTTGACAATTGACCATCGACTAAGAATTTATAATAAAACAAATTGACTATAAAAAAATACAAACACTTGACACTGGTAAAATTGACATTAATTTGTCACATGCCACTAACAAAGAAGAAGAATTGGTTACGATAGCCACATATCAGTTGAGTCGTAGGTATGCTTATTTACTGGCTCAGTGCTATAAAAAATACTTATATAGTTACTATATAATGCCTTAAACATGTTTCTAGAATAAAAAAATTCCTAGATCGTATAGATAACAAGATATATCCACTCATAGTTATACTCATATAAAAGATGAAGGCGACGTAGTGCGCTGTAAATTGAAGCTCAAAGCAACGGAGTGAAAAAGAACAAAAGGTTTCACGCTAGCGAGGGAAAGTTAGACTACGAAAACACTTGTTTAGCAAATATTTGTATATATTCATACAAATATGCATGTCATCATCAATTCAATTCAATATAACTTTATTCAATAAAATCACAAGGACCACTTTGAATCGTTTTCTTACATGCTAGTGAATATAGGTGCCGGTTCCTCCTAACCCCAGTTCAAGAAGAATCCGGCAAAAAACTTGTCTGGTGTTAACACTTTTTGTATGATCCTTGACAATTTTGTTACGGATGCCGAGTCGAGTTGGAGCAGATTCATCCCAAACTTTTTTGTCATCTAAATAATCAAATATTTTATAATATGCTTTAATAGACAGTTTCTGTTTAATTACGTTTTTAAATTTGCCAATCGACAAATCTAACACGTCACTTGGGACCTTTTTATAGAAGTGTACACATTGCCCTATAAAAGACTTATTAACTTTAGCAAGCCTAACAGTGAGAACAGCGAGTTTATCTTTATTTCTAGTGTTAATACTATGATTATCGCAATTTTTTTTTAATTAATGAACATTTTTGTGCACATACATTAAATTGTCGTATATATACTGACAAGGCACTGTCATAATATTAATTTTTTAAAACTTATTTCTAAGTCATCATCATCATATCAGCCTTTAAGAAGTCTACTGCTGAACATAGGCCTCCCGAATAGATTACCAGGAAGAACGATTTTGAGCCCTCTCCATCCACCGACTTCCTGTGATCTTTACAATATCGTCAGTCCATCGGGTCTGGGGTCGTCCTACGCTTCTTTTTCCTGTCCTTGGTCGCCATTATACAACTTTTATTCCCCAACGATTATAAGTTCTGCGAGCTATTGGCAATGGCCTGCCCATTGCCACTTCAACTTGCAAATTTTTAGTGCTATGTCGATGACTTTGGTTCTTCTACGGATTTCCTCGTTGCGGATTTTATCATTGCAATATGCATGTATATATCAATATTTATGAATACACAACTTGAAAAGTCTCAAGTGATTATAAATTTACGTAACTATTTATTCAGTTTTCTTTTTTCTAAACCTAATAGCGAGCTCTTCTCGATGATGATGATGATGCAGATGTTTGTGATTACCACCCGTTCCTCTCCAGCCCAGCCTCCTGAATCGCTTTTACCATACGACAGATTTTTTATCATTGATTTGACACAGTTAATTCGTGGTCTTCCTCTCCCTCTATTTCCTACAATTTTCCATTCGAAGACAGAATTTATAAAACTGAAGTATCGTATAAAGTGGCTAATCATTTTTCCTTTTCTATCTCTATTCATTAGGTATTATATATTCATTTAGTAAGGTATACAAAATAATCATAAGCATTTTTACAAAAACTCAACAATTTAGACAAAGTATTTACTTAAATCTTCAGTAAGTACAACTTGTTTAGCCAAGGTATACAAGGTATTCAAGGTATACAAGTTCTTAGTCACTGTATTCAAACCAACATTTTACAGGCAAAATAGCTGGCAAGTACCTACAGGTAATGCAAGGACGTCTCTCACTCGGTATTTCTCAAACCCGGTATATTGCTTTCAAAGTATTTAATATCTTTCTTATTAACTGAAGTATGCGCTTGTAAAATTTAATTCAATTTGTGCAGCAGAGATTTTACAGTCTGGTACAGTTTAAGTATTTATAAAGGTACAGCGAACATTCGTCGTTGGATGGCAAAGGTAGCGCTACGAAGTCTTGTGCAAAGAAAAAAATATGATTGCCTGTAAAGTCGGTTTACGGACGATAATTTTACGTGATAACGTCGTAAGAAAATATTATATTGATGAACCGATCGTGTCTCTCTATCGCTTGTACCGCGCTCTCGCTTGCACGCTCGGCTCAGGCGGAACGTGACCAATGAGTCATGCTGTTTCGTGCGTGCAGCCAGCTAAGACGTTATCACGTCAATAATGATAGCTATCTTTCAATCTGTAGGTACCTATTCATCATTATCTACCTGCCCTTATGCCACGCTAGGTGGGGTCGGCACATGTTTCCATCTTCCATCTCCCTCTATCAGCCGTCAACAGCACTCACGCTTTTCTTACTCATATCGTTTCTTTTAAGGAGGAGGTCCTCAATTCATACCTCATAATAACCTTACCTCATAACTCCGTCATTTATGAACCGATTTAAATAAATATTTTGTTATTTGATAGGATATACATTCCGATTGGTCCCATAGACATTTCATACAAATCTGTACTGTAGTTTGGCTTTTAAATAAAAATAGCTGGAAAATATATATTATCCAAGCAAACGAAATATCGTATATTGCTTTATTGTGACTTTCACTTTCCACTTTCCAGTGGTGTTTCCAAATTTCGAAAAATGATAAAGGAAAAAGCGTAAATAAAAACTTTTTTAACCGATTTCAAAAAAAGGAAAGAGATTCTAAACTCGGTTGTATTTTATAGGCTTACATTTTTGAAGTCAGTTTTCTCTTTAGTTTTTAAAACGTATTTATCATCTTTAGCCTACATCTTACTTTACTTCCATACTATTATTATAAATATTACCTATTATTGTTATTTCTATTATAAATTACTATTATTATCTCTACTTCCATGCTATTATTATAAATTTGAAAGTAAATCTGTGTTTTGTTTTCACGGCAAATCCTAATAAAATTTGGTAAAGATTGTATATTTTGGGAAACTCGGATTTTTACTCCCCATTAATATAAAATCGTATTATCGATATAACTTAAAATATCCCGTTTTGAGTGAAAATTAAATAGCATTATCGTATCGTAAATTCGTATTAGTATTATATAGTCGATGGAGGCACCGACACTGTTTCGATTCATCTAGAGAATCATAGTGACTTTGCTCGCTTCCTCACGGAGGTGATAGATTGTACCTTGGGTACAGATGGTTTTTTAAGTAAGTACTGCGCGTACAAGCCAGGCACAAGTGGTACTCCGTAGCGTAACTTTAGTCATTTAATAAAGTTAAGCAACGCATTGCAAGGTAAGTACCGTGATAGGGACAATGACGCTTTCTATAACATCAGAGAATACATGAGTTGTTAATTTTCTGATTTGCATTCATAGAGCCTTGCCAACTACCAATGGCCTTTAAAATATAGCTGTACCAACTACCTATACTTATCTGCACATAGTTTTAAAATTGAGTCTTGTTATTGATTGTTTTTTTTTATGTGACATTGTAATTTTTCTTTGACATGCCAATGTTATGCAATGTTACGATTATGGTGAAATAAATATCTGAATCTGAATTTGAACCTAGTATCACAAATTTGTACGTCTAAATTATTTATATATATTTTCTGATTATATATTCTTGGCTCATCGCACGGCAGCCCTAGTTCAGTAGCGGCATTTTAGATGCTAATTCCTCGCAGCTTGCAAAGGCCTTACCTACCACCTACCACCCATCGCCATTTCATTTTTCAATCACCGTCTATCGTGCATGGAATATAGTAGGTAACCTTTATGCCTCCGCGATTCAAAACCTTGTTTTGCCGTTCTCGTAATAGTTCTATTATTAGTCTCGTTACTGTACCTACTCGTGTAGGTACAGTAACGAGACAGTAAAATTATACAAACCCGAGAGGGTGAGGTCATACGGTCATACGAGCACTTGGCCGAGGGCACTGTCTCACCACTGTATTCGTTACGTGTAATCGATCCATTCACCTGGAAGATGAATCCTCTACTTCTTCTTCTTTGTATATGGCATGTATTTAATTTATATTTAATGATATTCATGAATGTAATGATAATAATGTCTTATTCTTAGATTAAGTTAGCACGCCTACTTTTTACTTTCTCAATCTTGCAGGTTGGCTGGTAGAAAATGCTCTTAGCATTAGGCCCACCAAATTGTACATTTATATTTTTCTTTTTGTGCAATAAAGGATTAAATAAATAAATAATGTCGATTTTGCCAATGTCAAGTGTTTATATTTTTTTACAGTCAATTTGTTTGTTAAAGTCTTAGTCGATGGTCAATTGTCAATTTTAAACGTCATCGCGAAATGGCCGTCTAGAATTTTCTTGGGATTCTTTGTCGTTCAAATCACATTGCACCATAAAACACAATTAATTCAATTGTTAATACCCGTCCTGTAGTTACAATTTATTCATTATATTCCGCTAAGTTTACAACATGCAATAAAACGAGTAAAAGATATTAAATTAGCGGAACTATGTTACTTCATGAAATGACAAACGAAGAATCAAGTTGCATATTCTTCTTTATTAATGGCATGTGACATAATGATTTTTGCCAATGTCAAGTGTTAAGATTGTTTGTAGTAAGAGTCCGGGGATTATTTTTGGCCGTTTTGCGGAGTAAACATTGTGCTCTTGTATTATTTTTGGCCGTTTTGCGGAGTAAACATTGTGCTCATGTATTATTTTTGGCCGTTTTGCGGAGTAAACATTGTGCTCTTGTATTATTTAATTTACTCGAGTTATTTCGGGTTTTATTTGTAATTTCAGTGATTTTATGAAAATAAATTTTATGAAATAAATTTTATGATTTTATGAAATTCTTGTTCAAATCATAAAGAAGCACAAAGCTTTTATTCCAATTATTCACACCCGACTCAATAACTATAGCTCTATTTAATTAAAATTACGAAAACTACTAATAAATCCAGAGGTAGCTCGATAAAAATATATAATATAAAACCGCAAGGTTTGCTTCGCAAGACTGCCAAAAATATATTATATAAAACCGCAATATTTGCTTCACAAGACTGCCAAAAATATATTATACAAAACCGCAATGTTTGCTTCACAAGACTGCCAAAAATATATAATATAAAACCACAATGTTTGCTTCGCAAGACTGCCAAAAATATATTATATAAAACCGCAATATTTGCTTCACAAGACTGCCAAAAATATATAATATAAAACCGCAATGTTTGCTTCGTAAGACTGCCAAAGATATATAATATAAAACCGCAATGTTTGCTTCGTAAGACTGCCAAAAATAATTATGATGAATCTTGGATCACTTGGGAGGCTGACTGACTGTCAGTGTCAGTCTGCCAGACTGTCTGACTGAAGTAGCAATTGCATGTCATTTCATGAAGTAACATAGCTCTGCTAATTTAATATTTTTTACCCGTTTTATTGCATGTTTTATTCAGTAATCTTAGCGGAATTTTATTGAATAAATTGTGGCTGCGGGGCGAGTATGGCTAATTGGATTGCATGTGTATTGTGGTGCAGTGTGATTTGAACGACGAGGTGTCCCAAGAAAATTCTAGACGCCATTCCGCGTGTCGTCTAGAATTGACAACTGACCATCGACTAAGACTTATAAAAACTGAATATTAACTATAAACACTTGAAATTGGCAGAATTGACATTGGTATGTCACAGGCCATTAACGAAGAAAAGGAGAAGACTTCATGCTTTAGAGGGCATGTTAAAGTCTTAGTCTTGACGATGCCTGTGGCGTAGTGGGAGAAGGCCCGCCTGAGACGCAAAAGGCTGCAGGTTCAATTACCGCTGCGGGACAATTGTTTGTATGATCTGCAAGTATTTGTCTCGGGTCTGGGTGTTTCTATGTCTAATATGTATGTATTTACAAAACAAATCTAAGTTAGTATATCAGTCATGTGAATGAATGAACGAATGAATGAAAATTATTTATCTTACACTACTAAACTAAATATGACAATTTTATAACTAAATTTATTTACGAAAAATTATGTACAATGGGCGGTCTTATCGCTAGGGAAGCGATTTCTTCCAGACAACCTTTGGATGGAGAGAAGCTTAACTTATTTGGAAGATTGGTCGGGGTGCTAAATTATTAACTATAACTTACTTATATAAAGCAAATAAACGCAATAAACTTACACAATATTATTGATACTTATATATATATACATAAACGATATACACAAATACAGATAACTAACACAAATTTAAATAATTTGTTATAAAATAATACAAGGAATAATAAACATAATTTTACAAAAACAATATCGATGATTCATGACGATTCAGAGAGAAACCATTCTTTGATCCTAGCTTTGAACACGTCTAGTGAAGGGGATTGTCTTTTGGAAGCTGGTAACGCATTCCATAAGTGGACAGCTTTGACAGAGAAGGAATTAGCATAAAAGCTGGTATCCATAACACAAGCTCTGCTTACTTTGGGGCCTGATAATGCTGTGTGAAACGTCCGGTATTATTATTATATTAACTAACCTCACAAACTTATCAAATTTTTTCATTTTTATTTTTAACACCTATTTATGATATCTTATTTTACTAATGTACCAAATTATAACTTCTAATAATTGTTTATTTTAATCGTTCCACCTTATGTCCTATCATAATTGTTCTTTGTCGCTGCTGCACTACTCTTCTAAACCTAGGTAACAGCTGAAAATCAGCGTTGAGTGTAAGCATTGCTTGCTTCCATCCAACACATGAGCTGGACGCCTTATTGTCACTCATACTTATGTTTTATAGGTAGGTGCTTTACTTATCCTATTATTTGTTTTAGATTATTTGTAAGTAGTGTTTAAGTGGTTTTACCTAAGATGTTTTTTTATCAATGATACGTTTAAGCCACATCGTCGCTGATGTAGCTGTCGACGGGGCACGCAGGTCTAGAAGATACCTATTTACTCTTGACTTGAAGAGACCCAAATTGTAGTTTTCAGGAAATACAGACGACGGCAAAGCATTCCAATCCTTGGCTGTACGCATTATAAATGTAGAAGCAAATCGCTTTGCTCGTAAGGGTGGTAGATTGACAAGGTATGGATGGTATTTAACGGTGCGCCTGCTTGTCCTGTTGTGAAAAGGAGATGGTGGAATGAGATCGTGCAATTCCTGGGCACATTCTCCGAAATGTATTCTATAAAAGATCGAAAGGCAAGCAACTTGTCGCCGATGCTCGAGACCTTGGAACTTAGTCTCAGCGTTTAGCTGCTCACCCATCACCCTCAATGCTCTACGCTCAATCGAGTCATTTGTCCTGGGCGGGAATCGAACCCGCAACCTTCTGTGTCTGAGCCGGACCTTAGCCCACTGCGCCACAGCGGTCGACGTATAATCGGTGTTGAGTAGCAGGTATAACTTTAGCCATTTATGAACTAGATTGGACAGTTTTAGAAAACTCGCTCCAAGTATCGCCATGGAACACTGTTGTAGTCTGTAAACATGAAGATTTTTGCTTCATAACAGGCTCTAAGCACGTAATTACCCCTAAAATACTTCCCGTACCTACCCCAAAAGCATTGGTTATAAAATAGAAACCCCGTTACGAGTTCGGGGTGCTACGCAGCTGTGTCGTTGACCCGGATACTGACACGTCGATAGAGGGGAGGAGTAGAGGGGAGGGGGTGCTCTGATTGCGTTGGGTGCCCGGCGCGTTTCCATTGTATTTCTAAATTTTCGAGTTATTTCAAACTATATTTATGTGCATCTTATTTTAATATAATGTACAAATTTACAGAACTGTACCGAACTGTAGTTTATACATTTCAAATCTGTCAGTTAACTGTCTGAGGGCAGAGCAACATGCATTCTTATCAATAATATAGAAATGTATGTTATAACACGCTTTCTTCACAAGACATCCCTTTATGTAAGCTTTAAATTTATTTAATTTATTTATGACAAGGCACTGTCTCAATATCTATTTAATTATTTTTTTTTACATCATAACTTTTAAAGTTATATATAATGTCCTAATTTGTTGTTTCGCTGTACTAACTAATATATCGTAAAATACGAACGATTTTTTGTTTGTACTAAAGTCCAAATAAAAGTAACACTTTTAGATGACACCATGCTAAATTAACGTGTTTTAGCTCATTTTACGGCATGTAATATAGTGTTGATTCGAACAGCGAATAACCCTTGGAAACTCAATTAAATATGTCAATTTTTACATAAGCTGTAACTTAAGAAAAGTTTAAGTGTAAGTTTATTTTGTGTCCCATTCTGATAGCATATAAGTACTTATGTACCAACGAGTAGGTAAGCAAATTGACAGCAAAATCGATCGTCACTCAGCATAGGTTATAGAGCGTTTAAAACGCTCTTATAACGCTGCTCTTCCTCAACGCCGCGTTTAAAACTGTTAGTTTTATTTGGACTTTAGCGTGAGCAAAACAAGGTCGTGAATATTGTAGAAAATATACCGAGCGAATTAACGGAACCGAGACCGGCGAAATAACGGAATCACCAGTAATTTTTTCAATAAACGAGATATTTACCATGATTATTGAGTTTTATTTCCCGATATTTTGGTACGCGCTATGATCACGGGAGAAACTGAGTTTTCGGGAAGATCGTACATTGTTTACTGGCAAACAAATCGTTCTTCCAATTCGCACTCTTACATTTTAAAAAGACTTTATATTTTGATAAACAGAGGTTTGACTCACGTATTATGTAGTCGATGGCAACACCGACACTGTTTAGATGCGTCTAGAGAATCTTCATCAGGGTGAGTTTGATCCTTTGACTTGAGACTTTCTACGTTCATTAAACTATCTTATATAATCCTACTAATATTATAAACTAGCGACCCGTCCCGGCTTCGCACGGGTATATAAACCTTCCGTGTAAAAATATGTAACAATAATAATTATTATTTCAAATAAGATGTACATATTATGTTGTAGAATTACCAGCGAAAACCAAACTAAGCGAGGTGCTTATATTGACCTTCTAGGGTGCATGTTACCATAATATGAGTACCTACCTGACACTTGTGTGTAAGGGAAGTGTGTATTACCCGTGCATGTTATATAAAAGTAAGTTAACAAATGGCAAAAGTGAAACATTAAACCAAAAAATAATAAAGTAGAATAAAAAGTGTAGGTCTATGTGTATGTGTTATGTGTGTGTGTGTGTAGGGTTTTGTGCGTGGATGTTTTTGTGGATGAGTCCGTGGGTGTGCGTGTGTTTATGTGTGTTTGTTTTGATGGTGAAAACTGCATCAAAATTGCGTGGTTTAGAAGGAGTTAGCGGATATACAGACAGACGAACAAAGCAACTTTGTTTTATACTATATAAAGAAGATGTCAGTGTGACTTGTTTTTAAATTACGCAGAAATTGCTGAACTGATTTAGATAAAACTAAAGGGTGTAAGTATAGATGTAGACCAGAATTAATAATATTAAATTAAATTAATATTTGATTAACATACAGGCTACTTTTTATCTACGTACAAGAAAAGCCGCGGGCAGCAGATAGTAAACACAAATAGTAAATGCGGCTTTAAAATGTTGTCTGTCCTGGACATTCCTAAGCCAATGAGAAAGATAATAATAATATGTAATAATAATAATAATCCCAGACATTTCACACAGCATCATCTGGCCCTAAAGTAAGCAGAGCTTGTGTTATGGGTACCACATGACTGATATACTACTTATATACTTTTTTTCTTGTAAATACATACATATTATACATAGAAACACCCAGACCTGAGACAAATACTTGCAGATCATACAAACATTTGTCCCGCGGCGGGAATGTGGGTGTAGGTGTTTGAATCTGGGTGTTTCTATATATAACTAGCTGTCCCGGCAAACGTTGTTTTGCCATGTATGTTATTTTTAGGAAACATTTTTATAGGTAAATATGATGTTTAAAAAATAAGGGTTGATCGTAGAGGGGTGAAAATTTAGGGTTGCATGTATTTTTGTATGATGTATCATAAAAAAATAAAAACAAAAAATTTTGTCTGAAAAATAAAAAAAAAAAATTAAGGTGGGTCCACCCCTTAATTTTTTATTTTTATTTTAGGGGGATGAAAAATAGATGTTGTTCGATTCTCCCCCCTGACTAATATCCTCGCTAAGGATCACGTAAATCGGTCGAGCCGTTTCGGAGGAGTTCGATTACGCACCCCGTGACAGAAGAATTTTATATATTAGATAAGTATGTATTTACTAAAAAAAAGTATATAAGTAGTATATCAGTCATGTGGTACCCATGACACAAGCTCTGCTTACTTTGGGGCCAGATAATGCTGTGTGAAATGTTCGGGATTATTTATTTATTTATCCAGTTCAATGGAAACGAACCGCCACCCTGAATCGTGCCTGGAAATGTACAACTGTTACCTCCTAATAGAGCAATTCATTGCATTCCCGCGTTTAACTCCTCGGCATAAAGTCGAGTATCGCTCAACTATCTACATCCTTTAGAAAATTAACCCCCATAACACGTTAGCGAAAACTATGCTCTAACTCTGGAAAATACAGTTGACATTAACTTGCGTGGGCAAAATAAATTGGCAATGTTTTCCGCGTTGAATTCTTTGAAAGAAAATGAACCGTATTGCCAAAGGATTAGTTGTGTTTTCAAATGGTGGAAGAAATGGAGGTAGTACAAAAAGATATTTCGTTTTGCGATGGCGCTCGGTTTTTCATCGCGCCTTCATTTTCCGTGGAAATTGGATTTAGTTCGTGTGTGTTTATTTACTTCCGTGAGTCTCGGATATAACTGAAATAGCTATTTTGAAGGAATATATCTTGTGGATCGACATTATTTATCCCACGTTACAGACATATAGCTGATAAGGCTAGACTGAAAGTGGTGCCACATTTTGACCGACACCAAATTTTGACCGACACCAAATTCCAAACTTATTCTTACGTTTTAAAAACTAAAAAGTAAACCGTCATCATGTATATAAAAAAATATCATCGCTGTATATTTTTTTTTATTTTGGTTGATTTTATAAAAACCGCTTGACCAATTTCGTTAAAATTTTAATGGGACCACCTGGTAAGTATACCCTTTGAAACGAAAAATGAATTTTCCAAATCGGGTCAGGCGTCTTTGAGTAATCGGTGAACTTACATAAAATAAGATTCCGACGAATTGATAACCTCCTCCTTTTTTTAAGTCGGTTAAAAGAAGAAACTACGACGACCACTACAGTTGACTTATCTGGCACTTATTAATATTCACTGTGACGTGACATATATCATAGATGTGTAAGGTACCCTGAGAGAATTGTTATTTCAAGCGTGCCTAGAACTGCCTTTAATAATAATTACGTTTTAAAAAGTAAAAAGAAAACCGACTTCATTGAATTAAATTTGAGCCTATATGTAATACATTTTTAGTGGAAAGTAGATGTTTTTGTATATATATATATAATATGTGTAGGCCAAATAAACGCACTGCTCCAATGAGACAGCAAAGGAGGTATCGGAGTAAACGAAAATATCATCGATGTATACAAGTTGGAAGTCGGTTAAAAAATAAAGGACATGCCAATAAGGCTTTGAAAAAATAAAAATTGTGGCTTTTTGACAGAACACTGTTAACAATTTTTTTGGAAACGAATGAATATAATTTATGAATGCTAAAATAGCTTACTATATAGTTTAAGTATATGTTTTTGAAAACATAAAAATTCTTTGGTCATATATGTGAACTTATAGTATGACTCAATCTCAATTCTGTTGGCACCAACCTAACAAATTTTAGCAAAAATTTGGTTTTGAACTGTCAAATTAACCTCTGGTATTCTGCTGCTACAAACTTATCCTAATTTAATTTTATCTAACTTAATTAAGCGTTCCTAATTTAGTTAGATGGTACCAACCGAATAGGTTTTACAAATGCTATAAGTAACTAAATATATTTTAGACAATTCCTAAATTTAGAAATGAACCAACCGAATTGCCACCATTATCTGTTTACCTATCCTACCATATTTCTTGCAAATCAATTATTTCTATTTCCATTTCTGCTTCTGTAGCTGAGGGGTTGACAACGCCGACTGTCAGTGCTGAGCCTCGAGTTCGAACCCTACGACCTTGCTTTTTGTGCTTATTTTTAAACAAAGAACCGAATCATAAGCATAATTTAATTCAGCATATTTGTATGTCAACCATTTTTATGATCTTCAAGTTAATTTTAACCGGGTGGCCCACGACACCTTGTCTTTTTTGAAGCTTACTTGAGCACTCGTGCACTTTTACATTTTTCAATTGAAAATGTATGTGATTTTCTTTTATTTTATGATTTTTGTATTTTGTTTTTCTGCTTTTTTTATGTGTGTTTTTTATATGTTACACATGAGCTACATGCTTAAAATAAGTAATTTATTTTAATTTTATTTGTAATGCCCTCTCAAACGGTGATGGAAAACATTGTGAGGAAATCCGCGGCATTGTCAGTTCCGCACGTATTAAGCATGGTCTTTCCTGTGGATGGCAGCCTAAGCACAGAGCTACGCAGGTGGTTGCGGGTTCGATTCCCGTTGCGGGACCAATGTTTGTATGATCTGCAAGTATTTGTCCCGGGTATGGGTGTTTCAATGTATAATATGTATGTATATACAAAAAAAAAATGATAGGTATACTTGTAAGTAGTAGTCAAGTGGTACCAATAACACAAGCTCTGCTTACTTTGGGGCCAGATGATGCTGTGTGAAATGTTCGGCATTATTTATTTTATTATTGACTGGCCTCTCGGCTCAGTTGGTCTACCTTCTGCACTGTAGGTTGTGGGTTCGGTTGGTATTTGTCCTGGGTAACCACCCATTTTGTGTGATGAACATAAATTCTAACATATGTGATATAGTCAAAGTCAAAAGTCAAAGTCAAAAGATACTGTATTCAATACAATTACAAGGATCACTTTGAAACGTCTTACATACTAGGTGAATTTAGGTGCCAATTCATCCTAACCCAAGCTCGAGAAGAATTGGCAAGATACTCGTCTTGGTCCTAGCGCTTTTTTATATGATCCATCTTATAACTACCCTACTTACGAAATACTAATACAAGAGAGTTTATACATTTCAAGTGTGTAGGTTAACTGTGTGACGGCAGAGCGACATGAGGCCATGCATTCTTATCAATAATATAGTCATTTATATTATAATAAGCTTTCTTCAAAAGACTACCTTTTATGTATGCTTGAAATTTCTTAATATGTAGTTTAGTAGCATTTTCAAGAAGCTTATTATAGAAGCGCACCGTGTTCCCCATAAATGACTTATTTACTTTTTCTAGTCTAAACCTAGTGATGAATAATTTATGTCTATTCCTAGTGTTGATTCTATGAAGGTCACTATTTTGCTGAATCCCATCTCTATTTTTATGTGTGTATAACAAATTTTCATTTATAAATTGTGAAGCTATTGTGAGAATATTAATTTCTTTGAATATTTCTCTCAAAGATTCTCGTGGTTTCATTCTATAAATGGCACCTATTGCCCTTTTTTGAATAACAAATAATTTACCAATATCAGCTGCTTTCCCCCGGAGAATATGCCGTATGACATAACACTTTGGAAGTAACTGAAATAAACTAGTCTAGCTGTAGCTTCATCAGTAAGCCACCGTATCGCACGAACTGCATTTGCAGCGGAACTAAGCCTTCCAGCAAGCGTTTCAATTTGTGGTCCCCACTGTAGTTTTGCATCAATATTAAGACCTAGGAAGATCGTGGAATTTACAAGATTCATTGCCTCTCCATGTATTTCAATGTTGGACGGGCTATGAATAACATTTGGCAAAGTGAATTTGATACATTTAGTTTTTTTGGAATTAAGCAAAAGATTATTTACAGTGAACCAGTTAAGAACTAACGATAAGGATTCATTTACGTTATCGCAAATGATTTTACCTCTATCAACTTTAAAATTTAAAGACGTATCGTCTACAAATAAAACTATATCACAAATATTTTTTACAAAAAAGGTAAATCGTTAACGTATACTAGGAATAAAAACGGGCCTAGTATCGAACCCTGAGGTACCCTTATATCAATAATTGATCCTGAAGACCTCTCACCACCCATGTCTACTTTCTAGACTCTATTGGATAGATAAGACTGTATAAGCTAGTTATAAGAAGGATCATACGAGTTTCTTGTTAATTCTTCGGGCTTGGGTTAGTAGGAATCGGCACCTAAATTCACCTAGTATGTAAAACGTTTCAAAGTGATCCTTGTGTTGAATAAAAATAAATTTACTTCGATCTGTGTGTGTTGTTATAACGTACCATGAGTATGTATTTAATAATAATTACGTTTTAAAAACTACAAAGAAAACCGACTTCATTGAATGAAATTTGAGCCTATAATAAATTTTTAGTGGAAAGTAGATGTATTTTGTGTATACATAATATGGGTAGGCCAAATATACGCACCGCTCCAATGAGACTGCGAGGTACGAAGTACACGAAAACATCATCAATGTATACAATTTTTAGATTTAGAAAAGAAGAATATTTATATATTTTAGAAAAATATATAAGTATTCTATCAGTCGTCTAGTTCCAATAGCACAAGCTTAGTTTTGGTAAGATTGTGTTATGTGAATTTTCTCCCAATAGTGTTATTTATTTCCTTTAATATGCTAGATATACCTACGAGTAAGTGCGTCTGACTATCTTCCTCCCTGAGACATTCTCAAGTTCAATATGTTTTCACTTACACAGATTAAACGTAAAAAATATCATAAAAGTCTAAATATAACAGATACTAAACATCACAGGATTGAAAACAACACAAATCTACCCTGTCCGCGGATTAGCATCGAACCCACAACCCCTACCCGTGCCTACCCCTTTACAAGGGGATTAATAAACTTCGAATCACATAAAATATTACGATGGATGGATATTTGCATGTGAGGTAGAGTAGTTTAGTTATCAGAGACTTCGGAATATTTTGGAATAATTTCTCGAAGTCGAATCTTTGTATTGTGTTATATCAATGACTAGCTGGTTTGCGGCTTTGCCCGCGTGATAGATATAAAGTAGCAAGATAATAATTGAACGAATTAATATATCGGAAAAATTACAAATTATAATCGCGGTTTTCGAGGTTGGACCATGATCCCTAGTATTTTTTTTGAAAAACTTAGCAACCTACGGCCTTAGAGGAAGCTGCACACCAAATTTAATTCCAATCCGTTCGGTGGTTTCTGAGATTTCGCGATTAATGAGTGAGATAGTAGATAAGAGGTTATAAAGTTGAAAAAATTCAATTATTTCTTTCGATATCATATAAATTGTATCGATTTAATTAAGACTTGTTACTTTTTCTATTGTTTTTCTACTTTTTATATTGACTTCTAGCAAACTTCGTGTAAAAATCATTCTGATTTATATTTAGAAAGTCAAAAAGTTCAAAAAGTTAAGGAACAGAAGCAATTATGCAAAATATTTAAGATCTAAAAGCAACACATCTAGATAGCAAAACGTCTATGAAGAAAAGTCTTTATCCATAGAAACCATTAAAAGAAACTAGGTTAGTTTAAGCTTGTTTATGACCAAAGCATTAACCCTAAGAGCCACTAGTACGACATTGTTTTTTTACAACACTAATTTTAAGCTGTAGTCTCTGTTTTTCTCTAGTACTCTATGATGTCACTGTATAAATCTGAGTACCTACCTACAAGGGTGCCGCGAGCAATCATAATATAGGTACCTACCTACTGGTTTTGACAGAGCTCCTATAGGGATTCAAATTGAATGATATTATGTAGAGTTGTTTGAGCTACGTGTTACGGAATACATTCGCATGTGCCAAATATAAATTTAAAAAAAAATTAGTGGACGATGTGCCTACACGACATTATCTAGCCCAAAACAAAACATAGTTTGTTTTATGGTGACCCGATGACAGTTAGAATACTTATATATTTTTAAATACATACTTAAGATACTTTGACGATCTCTGTGGCGCAGTGGGCTAAGGTTCGGCTGAGACGCAGAAGGTTGCGGGATTGATTCCACTGCGGGACAAAGGTTTGTATGATTTACATGTATTTGTCTCGGGTCTGGGTGTTTCTATGTATAATATGTATATTATAAAAAAGTTTACAAGAAAAAAAAAATATAAGTAGTATATCAGTCATGTGGTACCCATAACACAAGCTCTGCTTACTTTGGGGCCAGATGATGCTGTGTGAAATGTCCGGCATTATTTATTAATTTATACCTCGAAAAAGAAAACTTTGGAACTTTGGAACTTTATAACACCCAGACACAGAACAAACATCTACATTTATCACACAAATGTTGGTTATGGGATGGAATCGAACCCTCAACCCTCAACTATAATGTTGGGATGTGTCTCTGGATTCTTATTAGCTACCTCAAATACCTTGGTAGCTAGAATACTGTATAGTTATTATGGATTTCTCGATACTAAAAATGTATATCAGTCTCATATGCATTAGGCATTTTTGATCCGGGGAGGACAAACAATATATCGTGGTAATAATCGTGCAAAACCCTACTCTACTTGGGTTAGATTCCCGCAGAGGGACAAATGTTTGTATAATCTGCAAAAAATTGTATCGGGTCCGGGTGTTTCTATTTATAATATGTTTGTATTTACAAAAAAAAACGTGTGCCTCTTCTGACGCCCGACAGAATTGATAACTTAAACTAATCTAACTAGCGCTGAGGGTTAGAGTGAGTGAGGAGGAGCCTGCCTACCGCTGCCGTATGCGTTAGAGAAAAGGAAGCCAGACTGGCACCGTAACGCGTTACGTAACGAAGCGGTTTACCCTCCCATAAGAAGTTATCACTTTAAAACTATATAAGTAGTATATCAGTTATGTGGTACCCATAACACAAGCTCTGCTTACTTTGGGGCCAGATGATGCTGTGTGAAATGTCCGGGATTATTATTATACTTTTAAACTATGAAATGACCGACAGCCGGTGTCTGAATCTTCCACAACAGGCGAGATGATAATTTGATGAATTTGACAACGCAACAAATGTTAGTTCGAGAGGATTATTTCTAGCCGTTTTGCGGAGTTGACATGGTGCTCTTATATTATTTTATTTTCCTGAGTTATTTCGGCTTTTATTTGTAATTTTCTTGATTTTATTGATACTAGTGGTCGCGCACTGGTCGAAATTAAACCATAATTAATTAATAATTAATGTATTTTTTATGCATAATCAATGTCGAAATTAACGTCGGACGAAAGTCGAGGACGTAGGTATGCAGATTGGCAAGAATGGATAACGGGAGGTGGACAAAGGCGGTAATGCAGTGGTGGCCAAGAGATGCTCAACGGTCAAGAGGCAGACCACCCGCCCGATGGTCGAACGATATAGTCAGCGTTGTCGGGAACCACTGAATGACACTTGTTAGGGACCGGAAAGAGTGGCATAATAAAGAGGAGGCCTATACCCAGCAGTAGGTGCAATTGGGCTCTTATGATGATGATGAAAAAAAATATAGGATTCTGCACTCCTTCTCTATATAAAAATAAAATTATATTATTATAATAATAAAGCTTAGAGTTATTGACTCGTAAAAATAATCCGTATGATTATTTTATAAAGAGACACCAATATTTATAAAATAACAAACGACGAACGACAACATACGACTTTGGTAGGTAAACAGACGCAACGTGGAATTGACTAAATACACAGCGAACTGCATGTCCGTCTGTCCGGAGTAAACACGACCCGAGAGATCGTAATTAAGTTTCTCTAAAGTACCTATTGCTGTACTCTTCGGCCGTTGATGTGGCACATAGTGGACGGTAATCATTAGACAATTATTTATAGCGAAAGGAGTTTCTGAGGTACAGTTTTATCCTTTCCCCACACTGGTTTCGAAAGAACTTGTGACACAATAAAAAGAAGAAAACTATTATTTATTTATTTATACCGATACATCATTGACATACTCGTACATGCCAAGGACTCATCCGTGGTTTTTACTTGTATGTATTTTAAATCATTTTATTATAAATTACTAAACATATTATAAATCAATGAACGCCGACTGCACGCAGTCGGAACCGAGCGTGCAAGCGAGAGCACGGAACAAGCTATAGAGAAGCACGATCGGTTCATCAATGTTTTCTTATGACGTTATCACGTAAAATTATCGTTCGTAAACCGACTTTACAGACAACTAATGATTTTTTTACTAAGACTCGTGATTTTGTACATATGTGAAAGAAAAGTATTTTTTATTCAATTAAATCATAAGGACCATAATTGAATCATCTTATTATACACTAGGGGAACTTAGTTGCCGGTTCTTCCCAACCCCAGTTCAAGAAGAATCCGGCAAGAAACTCCTCTGGACTTAACGCTTATTTGTATGATCCTTGCCAATTTTGTTACGGATGCCGAGTCGAGTTGGCAGATTCATCCCAAGCTTTTATGTCATCTTATTGATCTGATATATTATAATATGATTTGAGACTGTTTGAGCTTGGTGACGTTCTTAAATTTGCCAATAGGCAGATCTTAACACTTCACTTTGGACCAAAAATTTTATTGGCAATGACATATTAGTATAGTATGTATTTACGTATGAAGTTGCCGTTTTATAGTACTGGTTCTTTGCTAAAAACGGCAACTTCGTAGCTACCTTTTATTATGTTATGGTAAAAACTCATAACCGGTCAAAACTAGTTTTCACTGATTTTCGACCATAAAATTAGTGTTGACTGTAATATTACCTTCTAAGTAAAACAAATTATATAATAAGGAAAATTTATAATAATTAAGATTTAAACTTATAATTTAATTCTATAATTGCGCTTGAGTGCGGTAAATATAATAGCATTTTAAAATGTGCTGCAGCAACGGCCTCCAACTGTAGTGCACTCTTCACCCTCTGTCTGGGCTGGTCAGATTTCATTTAGCAGCGAGATCAAAGGATTTGAAATAATGAATATGCAACCCTCCAATAAGGGTTGCATATTTTGCGTACCTACTGTGTAGGTACAGGCCAACTCAACAGGGTCTTCCCATCGTTTAACTTTGCGCACCGCTGTACCATACGTCACTCTCAAGCTAAATACCATAGGCAATCTCTATTCTTCGCCATTCATACTCTTAGGTATGTCATTGTCATTGGGCTTTCGTTAAGTTAGCTCTCGCATTTTTTAGGGTTCTGATGTCCACAATGAACCTTATACCTTCGCCGTTCTGTTTCTCTGACTGTCTGTTTGTCCCTAATTAGAGCTCCTGATTAGGGGCTCGCAAACTTTCAGTGAGATGAATTTTTGCACGTTAATCTTAGTGGTCTCAAAAAAATTATGAAATAAATACATTTAAAAATTATTGTTAGGTGTACCTCCCCTGCATCTTAATGCTTTTTTTAATATCTCTATCACATCGTTTGGCATATCGTTGGATAGGTATTTTAGAGATATAATGATGTATCTTGAACAGTTTCCCGATAGAGGTATTCGTTTGGATTTTCTTATTATTAAGAATAAGCTTTGAAGTGGCCATTTTTTTATGCCCCCCCTAAAGGTAAGACAGCCTTAGATGTTTTTAAAATATGTAGTTGAATATATGATGAAACTGCAAGTGCAATTACAAGCTTTACTAGATTTTAGTAACAATCTGATTTGTAAACCTTAAATCTAGAAGGTCCATACTATTTTTGTAGTTGTATTAATGATTGAATGCTTACTAGATGGTGTTGAGTTAGTTAGAGATTTTGGATCCCTTCACTGTGCGTAAAGTCTAATATATTTATTATACAGCTGAGTCAGCATACGGCCCACCTGCTGGGAAGTGGTTACCGTAACCAATGACGCTTGCAATACCAGGAGGTATCACACGCACGTTGCCTTAGCCAAAAATATTTTGTCTATTCCCCAGTAATTTATCTTGCTCCAGTGACCATGGAGCGGGCACACAGTAATGCTTCCACACTACTGGTATGTTCAAATAATTCGTGTTCCGTTATTTTATTTTATTGTGTAGCCAAATAAGTTGGTAAATAATTTTAGGGTAGGTCTTAAGATAGATAATAATATGTGTTTTTGTAGGTTGGCTAGCCATAATAATTAGGTTTAGTTAAGTTTAGGATAAGATTGTTCCTAACTAGTCTTAAGATCTTTTCATTTTATATTTTTACATTTTATATTGTTTAATTAATATAGGTAGATGCAACGCTTTGGATTTATCTGTAATGTTACTCTTATTTAAATAAATAAATAAACATAAACTATTGCTTGGAGCCACAATATCTGGCACTGATGGTACCCACTAAAATGGGCTCTTGCTGTTATTGTTCTAGTCTATAATAATAATTCATTAAAAACAAATCAATGTAACTACGAGACCAAACAGAAATATTAGCTAATTGACCAAACTAACATGTACTCCTTAAAACTAAATAAGTGCCTACCACATTTTTTCGGATTTTTTTCATTTTGGTCAGTAATAAGCGCTCGGGTATTTTAAATTTAGTATAACAATGTATTTATGGTTAAATATAGTTAAATTCAAAGCGATTAAACAAAAAAAAACAATCCATTTAAGTGTTTTTGTTTTTGTTTGTGTGTCTTTTTCAATGTTTAAATCTACACCTAAGAATGGAATTAAACTGTAGACTAAATGGACCGCTGTGTTGTTTACTTTTGTTGTAACTAACAACAAGGATGTCCTCCTCTTTTCAAAACACATTTTTGGAGCTTCGCTGGCATGCTCTCAATATGATGGCGGATGTTTTCTCTGGGATCACCTCCCAGCACCTTTTCAGTAACCGAATTCAATTCAATTCAATATATCTTTATTTAATAAAATCAAATGGACCACTTTGAATCGTCTTCTTACATGCTAGTGAATCTAGGTGCCGGTTCCTCCTAACCCCAGTTCAAGAAGAATCCGGAAAGAAACTTGCCTGGTCTTAACATTTTTTTGTATGATCCTTGACACAATAATTTATAATTTTATAATATTTTTATTTTAGCATAATTTATTAATTTATTTATTAATTAGAGCGGCACAACCAATTGATTTGAACAAATTGTCAATTTTGTTACGGATGCCGAGTCGAGTTGGAGCAGATTCATCCCAAGCTTTTTTGTCATCTAAATAATCAGATATTTTATAATATGCTTTAATAGACAGTTTCTGTTTAATTTAGTTTTTAAATTTGCAAATCGACAAATCTAACACGTCGCTTGGGACCTTGTTATAGAAGCGTACACATTGCCCTATAAAAGACTTATTAACTTTAGCGAGCCTAACAGTGGGAACAGCGAGTTTATCTTTATTTCTAGTGTTAATACTATTATTATCGCATTTTTTTTAAATAAATGCACAATATTGTGCACATACATTAAATTTTCGTATTATCAACTAAGTTCTAGTAGTATACATACAAAATATAAAACATATTAGATCACTGAAAACAATCACGCGGTGACTTATATCAAGGATCCGTGTCGTAGCAATGCAAGATGGCTATTGGTGGTTGGTCGGCTTAGCAAATATCAACGATGGGAATTCTTAGTTGAGTATAGCTGTAATGATATGGAATAGACGGCAAAACATTTCATCAGGAATATTCATATAGATACCTAAGCTGGGCTAGGGAGGTACACTCTCGTAATTAGTGCCTAGCTACCGACGAATTTGATTTAGACCAAGAGCTAGGTAACTTGTTAAATAAATAATAAAATATTGCCCCAAATACTTGCCTACTTGTACTTATTAGCTTCTGCTAGTAACTACATAAGGTAAAGCCTATTTAATTTTCTATTCCTCTCGACCTCTGTGACGCAGTGGGCCAAGGCCCGGGTGATATGCAGAAGATAGTGGGTTCGATACCCGCAGCGGAGCAAAAGTTTGTATGATCTGCAAGTATGTATTATCAAAGGTCGAAATAACTAATGATACGATAAGAAGAAGCTATAAGTTATTTCAAACCAGTGTGGTAAAAGGATTAAAGTGTTTCTCAGAGGCTTCGTGCACTTGGCACATGTCGACGAACTTTTTAGGTTCTAAGACATACCGATTTCTTCACCGTTTGAGGGTACTGGTATAGATCACTTACAATTGTCGAACTGAAAAGTTTATTGGTGCTCGACCGGATTCGAACCCACGGTGTTGAGATCACAAGGCCATTATCAGCCGACCACCAGTGCTTTTATCCCTAATGCTAAGAATCAAAGACAACACTAACATGAGCTTTCGCTTGTTTTAGCGAACATGCTATACCTAAGTAGAGATAATATAAGTAACACATTTACTTACTTAATGATGTACCTAATGAAAAACTGACGAAAAACTGATTACGTTTGATTGTGTGAACCATGTGTTACAGCTATTCATGTGTTTTCATTTTCAATAAACAGTTTTATTTCATATCATTTCATTTCTTGGCTATAGTAATAATAATAATGCCGGACATTTCATACAGTATCACATCACATCATATACTACAAAGTAGTTAGGTACTTATAAAAGACATCGTGGACATTGTTTAAGAGAGATGGTAAGCATGTAAGACGATGTTGAAAGGAGAGTGAATACTGCAAATCAGGTAAATGGGGTACTAAACATCAGAAAGTTTCCAATAAAGTGATACGATAAGAAGGTTTTATAAGTCTAAGTAATAAAACACGTTATTCACAAGAGTACCACTCATTTTATCCATGATTCCTAAAACCCATTATAATCGTCAAAAACACAAACAAAATTACTAAAAGTAATTAAGAGTTAAAATTAATGTATTAAAACAGGTTTTGTCTCCCTGACTAGCATAAGGGTTGTCCAACCCTCAAACATTATTATGTTCGGACCACTCTATTCTATAACTAAAACATTTTGCTAAATACAAAATGATCGGTATCTCCTTAATAATAAAGGTGATCAAACCGATTTGAAAGTGCAGTCAAAATTGGCACAGACAACTTTGATTTGTATTTAGCGAATACAAACTCGGACAACTTTATTACATATGTCCATAAGTTTGAAAATGCCGTTTCTGGGTGTAGTTGCAGATGGAGGCTTAAAGTACTTTTTTAATATGACAGTTCGTATCTGGGAATTAGTTTTTCTGTTCGTGGATGCAGAAAAGTCGTAAGTCAGATTATGATTGACGTTAAATAAGGGGTTAGCATTATCATCATCATCATCATTTTAGCCCGATTGCACCCACTATAGGCCTCCTCTTTATTATGCCACTCTTTCCGGTTCATAGCAAGTCTCATCCAGTGGTTCCCGACAACGCTGACTAATATCGTTCGACCATCGGCCGGGTGGTTAGCATTATAGTAAAGGAAAAGCTTGAACAATGGCATGTTTAAAAAAAAAGCAGAGAGCTTTACAGTAGTCGCATAAGATGTGGAACATCTGTCATCTCACATTTAACTGACATTCTTAGTGAACCTCTGTATTTTGTATATTGGTAAATAAATTATCGAGTCTGTATGTTTCTATGTATAATATGTATGTATTAAAAAAAAGTATACAAGTAGTTTATCAGTCATGTGGTACCCATAACAAAAGCTCTGCTTACTTTGGGGCCACATGATGCTGTGTGAAATCCGGCATTATCTATCTTTTTATATGTTTTTCCAATTAAGTGACAAAAATCACAAGATTAAACTATAAAACAAAGTATGAGGTTACTTATAAATCCACTGCACGAGATATTTATTATGGTGTTCCTCAAGGAAGCGTACTTGGGCCACTTCTATTTATCATATATATAAATGACCTACCAAATAAACTTAATCACCCAATGACATTGTTTGCCGATGACAGTTCTGTGACTATAAAATGCAATGACATAAATAATTATAAATCTAATATAAATCAATCATTCACATCGATAATTACATGGCTTGATAATAATAATTTAAAAATAAACCTAAAAAAAACCCTTATAATGCATTTTAATCAAAGAAATAATAATCCATCTGACATTGATCTAATATTTCGAAATAATAAAATACAACAAGCAGATTCTGCACGATTCCTAGGCCTACAAATTGACCGAAAACTTAATTGGAAAAGCCATGTTGCGTATATAAGTAAGAAAATAAGCAGCTCGGCATATGCCTTATTTCGACTATCAATAACTGTAAATATAGAAACACTAATAATAGCGTATTACGGCCTAGTAGAATCAGTACTCAGGTACGGAATTATTTTCTGGGGGAATTCGACAGATAAAGAAACTGTTTTTAAAACGCAAAAACGTTGTCTACGAGCTATGTTTAAAATACGTGTGAAAGATAGTTGCAGACCATTCTTCTTGAAACACAAAATTCTTACGCTTCCGTCCTTGTATATACTTGAGGTAGCATTGTTTGTGAGAAATAATCCCCACCTGTTTCCACTAATGTCCAACAATGTAAAACGAAACAGACGTGAGGATAATCTTTGTTTATTTGGATCCAAAACTGCATTGTTACATAAAAGTATAGTCTGTATGGCACCAATAATTTATAATAAAATACCAAAAAGCTACCAGAAACTTTGTGGTAATGAGTTTAAAAATAAATTAAAAAAATTACTAATTGAAAAATGCTATTATAATACTAACGAATTTATAAATGACAAATTTTAATTTCCTATGTAATTGTATTGTTTAATTTTATTGCTTGACATTATACTAATATTTCATATATTATTTGATTCACTGTTTACACTAGAGCATGCCATTCTCTCGGTTTGCACACCGAAATCGGTAAAACATGTTGTGACATACTATTAATTTATCATCCTATCTACACATGTTTATGCAAATAAATAATCTTTATCTTTATCTTTATCTTTATCTTTATCTTTATTATCCAAATATCCACACAATTTTAATTAAAACTAGCAACCTGCCCCGGCTTCGCTCGGGTGAATTATACACCTAAACCTTCCTCATAAATCACTTTATTCATTTGTGAAAACTGTATGAAAATCTGTTCTGTAGTTTTTGAGTTTATCGCGTTCAGACGGTCATACGCGGCAGAAGACTTTGTGATATGTGAATACTTTGTAATAGTTTATAATAATCTGACAAGAAACTAATAATAAGGTTAAACGGGTAATGTTTTAATTGTTTTATATTTTACCTAGTGTAAGCTGCAGTTAAAATATAGTCGACTTTAACACATGATGAAAATTGAATATTTTAGACCTATTTTCGTAAATATTGTATAAAATTTACAACATTTGCCTTCCACTTTTCAAATTGTATTTAAATACTATTTGAAAAGTGGAAGGTGAAAATATTTAAAAAAAACATGATTTTTTATTAGTCAATCAATTAACGAGCCACTAATTAAGGTTTGTTATGGTAGCCACTAAATAACGGCAAATATTTTTTTTTATACTTTTTTATACCTAATTTTATACTTAAATTTTTAATACATTTGCCGTTTGCCGTTGTTCAGAATACGAAATCCCGTTAAATGCTATTGTTCAGCTGCAGTTTGATTCCAATCGTTTTAGGGCTATTTACTATTTACAATCACTCCATTGTCTTGACAATGGAGTGATTAGTTATTAGTGATAGTTAGTGAAGCTAACTAGTAGTAGTAGTAGTAGGTAGTAAGAGTGATTAGTGATTAGTTATCTCTGTCACCTTTACCTCTCTTCTCGCGTAACTAACGCACTCTACTATATTTAGATACATGTTATGCAGTTTGGCAAGCTCTGCTTCCTTATATTTCTTCAGCTACTTGCAAACAAGTAAAAATAAACTTTACCTAGCTCAAAATATAGTCGAAAATATCCTCAGCGCGACAAAGTCATAGCAACTGCCAAGCTAAAATTAGATCTAGCTCTACAGAGATAGAGTTCAACATCTTGTGATGAGATTCATGTGACATTTAGCAACACTGCAAGTGAATTCGAGCCGCAAATACAGTCCACGACAAGTCGGTCAGACGTAATCTGAATTTAGATTTGTTCAGTCGTGAAACTCGCAAATATACAGTACTAGAAAGGTTTTACTAAAAGTGAAAATGAATACGAAGAAGAAACACAAAAATCGACCAAAACCAAGCCATGTGGCTACTAATGTTGAATCTGAAGTTAAAGAAGAAAAAGTGGTAGAAGTGCTTCCAAAAGATGACGTAACAGAAGAAACAGCAACAGTAGTAGCTGCAGTAGCAGATGTTGATGATGTTATCACACCAGTTGTTAAAAGTGTATCAGAAATGGATACTCCGAAAAAACCTAAACGGAATAAAGGAAAAAAGAAGAACCAAGACAACGAAAGTGTCGATGAAGATGCTCAAGAAAAAGTTCTAAGCATAGTTCAAAGTGAAGTTCCTAAACCAGAAGAACATGTGTTGAAAGGTGATGATAGTAAAGGTCAAGAAGAAAATACGACTAAATCTACTGAAGAAATTTCTGTTATACCTAGTGCACGTAAAAAGAAAAACAAAAAGAAGTTACAAGATCAGGTAACACAGCCAAAAATACCAGAAAAGGAATGTTTGCCAATAACTGTTGAAGAGAAAGATACAGAAATTCAAAAGCTTGAACCTGAAATTAAGGATGATACTTCTCCAAATACAGATGATACAAAACTAGATACTAAATCGAAGAAAAAGAATAAGAAGAAGAAACGCAATGATTCTGAGAAGTCCGACAGTTATGAGGAAGTAACTTGCACTTCAGCTTTTCAACAGCTTTTGATTGAAGCTGATAAACCCTTAGAAGAGATAGAAGTTAAAGTCGAAGAGCCTCAAATCAAAGAAGATACTGTCTCAACCACTGTCTCAGAAAGTTTAATAATAGAAGATATTCCTAAAAGTGTTAACATAAAAACCACTGAAGAACCTTTAACCAAAGAACAGGAAGCTGACGATATTCCTAAAGAAGAAAGTAAGAATAAAAAGAAAAATAAAAGAGATAAAAAACATCTACCTGAAGAACAACAATCAGAACAAACACCGGCTGTTCCAAAAGAGACCATGCCTAAAATGGAACCAGTTATGAAATTAATCGAACCATTTAAACTGCACATTGATAAAGAAGGTAGACCAAAACCAGCATCAGAATCTTTATCAGAAGTGAAACAAGACGTAGAGTATTTAGAGCCATTAAAATCCGAGGATGTTAGAGAACCAAGTCCAAAACCAAAAGCAAAAATTGCCAAGCCTGTAGACAAAAAACGCAAGGGTCAAAATGATGCTACAGAAACGGAAAGCCCGTCAAAATCTACTGAATACTTAACTGCTATTAAAGAAACGGCACAGCAAGAAAGGCCAGCAACTCCGCAGGCCGCTGACGATAAAAGAGAAGCAGAACCAGTAATAATGGTTCAAAATATACCTCAACTTATTGATACAATAAGTGTCACAGACAACGAAGTACACGACAAAAAAAGAAAAAAGTCTCCCAAACTTCCAAAATCTAAAGAACAAACTGAAATAAAACAAGAATCTTCAGAAAATGTAATACAAGCTAAAATAGAACAACCTTCAGAGGTTAAATCTGGTTTATTGAAGACTGACGAAGAAATAATGGGCAGTGATAAAGAAAATGTTATTTCTACTTTGCCTGAATCATTTATTCCATTGCAAAAATCGGAGAAAACTGAAATCAATCCACCATTTGACGAAGTACCACCTCTTGTCAAAATTGACGATCTTGACTCAGATAGTAAAACTGGAAAAAAGAAAAATAAGACTCTTAAATTCCCAGTATCCACTGAAATGACTGAGGCTGAAGACACTAAGGTTTTTTTACCAGAAAAGACAGAAAAAAGAGACTTAACTAAAACTGAAAATACAACAGAAGTAAAAGAGCCTGAATCACTGGCAGCGCCTTTGTCAGATATAGAAATACAAAGTTTGAAGACAGATGAATCAGGTTCAAGTTGTGATGTGACTCCAGACGTACATTTTAGACGTTCATCTAGTCATCAACTTCTGGATAATAACAATAACATGGTAATACATGAAGTTCAGAGTGCTGAGGAGGTGAAACCAAATGAACCAGTTATCAAGCCAATAATAGAAGGGTCGGGAGAAACTCCATCCGGAACACCAGATTTAGTATCATCTGGGATTCAAATGACTGAAAGCAAAATGTCTGGAAAACAAGAGCCAACTTACATAAAGACCAAGATGTTCGAAGTTAATAAAGATATGGAGGAATTGCGGCTATCAATTGAAAGATCTTTAGCCGAGTTTACGACTATGGAAAAAACTGAAGAGAAGGCAGAAAAAGATTATGAATCTCACAGAGTAGAATGCGAAAAAACATTTGCTGAAGTTGAAGTTACAAAACCTGTAGCGATTACTGCACCGTCAGTGATGACACCAGAAGGCTCTACTATGACTTTACCATTAAAAGAAAAAGCTCCTGAATCACTTAACATTGCTGAAGCACCACCAGTATGTCCTGCTAGAAAAGACAACAAAGGTAAAAGTAAATCCAAAAAGAAAGGAAAACAAGAAGCGACCCCTGCCGCCAGTTCTGCAAGTCAATTTGAAACTACCTCGACTGATGTTAAAGACAGTTCAAAAGATAAGCAAGAGACAAAAGAAAAGACTGAACAAAAGACCGAATCGACTGAAAACAAAGGAAAACAACAATCAGAATCTACCGACAAGAAGACTAAACAGAGTGATGCCTCTGAACAATCTTCAAACTCCGAAAAATATAAGACTGAAATACCTAAAGATTCAAATGAACTATCAATGTTAGAGCAAACATTTTCTGACTCACTAGAACAACTGGATTTTGCACCGATCGAAAATTTTGAAGATGCCATGACTTCAAGCATTGATGATGTGAACAAAAGCTTTGAAATGATCGTCAGTAACAATGCAGAGGAAAGTCAAAAGATTTTAGCTGCTAACAAACCTGAAATCAACGTAACTGCACCTGTTGATGAATCTGGGTCAAAAAAAAAAGAAGGCAATAAGAGAGATGAAAAAGTGAATCCTGTATCCCAGCCAAAAAACTTCTTAGGCCACAACGATATTCCTGCACAATCGAGTAAAACGGATTACAAAAAGGAGAAGAATAAAACACCGAACGAAAGACAAGCCAAGGTAAAAATAAAAGACGCTATGGACGTGGAAGCCAAGAAACAAACTAAAGAGTCGCAAACCGATATCAAAAGAACTATGAAGACTGTTGACCAATCAGAAAAAGAAACATTCTCTCGCGTCCAAAACGACAATGAAGAATACGTTTACAAGTACAGTTTTCGTAAGGTTTTCCTGCAGAGTGCTTGCCATGTTTGCCACAAAGAGTTGCAAGTGAGAGTGCCTTGTGGCTACTGCAATTTGGTGTTTTACTGTGGTGCTAAGCACAAAGATGAGGACTGGACGCAACATCAGGCTTTATGCTTCGCTGTGTCTACTATTGTGCATTTGAAAGGTGAGATTTACATGTTATCTGAAATATGGGAGAGGGCACTGGCATATGTAACTAAGGATCATAGGATGTAGTTAAAAACCTTAAATTTATGTCAATTAACATTTATTATTTAGATACTAAAGACGATAGAAGAAGGTTATCTTTGCCAATACCAAATTTAATGATGACAATGTATTTTACTTTTTCATTATCAGCGGTCGAATTAAAAAAAAATGGATCCCTCTAGCTGCTTTGAATTTGAGCAATATGACTTGCCACTAATAAAGTCACTTTATGTTTCCACAGATCAGAAACATATTTACGCAGATGCGCAAAACATAACCGGACAAGAGTACCGCCTCCTTCGAATGCAAATGATCGTGTCATGCGAAAAGGTCCTGAAAAGGCGGCTGGTCCCTTGGGAGCAAGAAGCTATGTTGTACCCGAGGATGTGTGGAGAGCTCTCATGCAGGGAGTGGCGTCAATCAAAGTTAAAGGACTGCGATGGATGTGGTCAGGTAAAAACTTGGATGTTTTGGTTAGCCGTATTGCGTGTATCGTTGTGCCCTGATTAGAATGAACAATCAAACCATACCCTGACGGCATCACCTACAACAACCTGACTGTTATATACCCATTGCTTAGTATAATTAGTGTACGCCTCGATCTTGCGCTAGTCTAAACCATCACGGCCCGTGACTTTAATTTTTTCGCTGGCGATCCACGGCATGGCCATCATTAAACCGTTGCCGTACTCCATCTATCTTCACCGCGTGAAGCAAACCGATATTAGCTTCTCGGTTTTGTGGTTGGACTGGCACCTAACCTAGCTATATCCTTATTAAAAACTAG
Organism: Lampropteryx suffumata; assembly: GCA_948098915.1. Taxonomy (NCBI): domain Eukaryota; kingdom Metazoa; phylum Arthropoda; class Insecta; order Lepidoptera; family Geometridae; genus Lampropteryx; species Lampropteryx suffumata. Next base: position 945,526 of record OX402568.1, on the reverse strand, counting down.
CATCGACCATTGAGTAAATAAACTTTCCCCAGATATCCTACTGCGCTGACCAGCCAAGCCACCTCCCCAAGATTCACCAGCGCTGGTGCAAATCCTACCATCTGTACTCCAAGCTGGTAGGGTACCAGCAGACACGCGGGAGACTGGAACCGCGTCTACCGACGAAAGTGATGGTCAACGATCACCTGGCAGAGAAAATGAACGAAGTGCTTGCATCTATGTATGAAGAAAAAATTGGTAAGACCCTTACAGTGACCGTGTGTTCGACAAATAGTTTACTGTAGCTTAGTGCAGCGTGGTCTTAGGTTTTCAGGGTGCAAGTGGCGTTAACAAAGCCACTGAGCCAGGTTTATACACAATGTCATAACGTTGTTCTTAAACTCGGTTATAAGATTTGGCTTCTAACTGAGCATAGGAGCATACACCCACCGTTTCATTTTTCTAGAACTACACAAATATCAGTTCAATCATAACTAACATATGTTTTGTACTTCAGACATGAATGACATACAGTACGCTGCGCTTACACAGCTCGCCACCGCTCCTCTCACCGCTGCTTATTACTACCAGCTATGCATGAGCAAGATGGATTACTGTAATGGCGTCCGCAAGGTTTGTATACTCACATGCTTTTACAAATACGTAAGGATTAGAAGGAATAATGTTAGCTGTTCTAGTTAAAAAGCTTCTGCTAGTGAACAAAAGTTGCCGTTTTATTCTTCCATTAATCTGTCATCAATGTTATCATTATTGTTATCATCACTATCATTGTATCAGTATACTCCACTTCACCACTTCTACTTCCACAACTTGAGAGTACTCCAGAGTTTTATCCAGGAACATTTCTAAATACAATCTCCTTATCGCAGAAAACATTCACGATTCACGTAGTCGGCGCAGAACTCCAATTCGAAGCCGACGCCCTCAATAAATGGGAGGTATTCTTTCTCCATCTCTGCCCGGATGTTGAGGAGTTGAGGGTGGTACTAATCAGCCCGGTTCTAAACCCTGGTGACCTGCCTTTGGATCTGCTTGGGAAAATCAGGTAAAACACTCCAGTCGCCTAACTTTGCCCTGGAACCATTTTAGATATGATAATTTCCAGCTTCGATTTTTTCTTCTTATTACTAGTTTTGCGTTTGACCTGTTTTGCTTTCGTCAACATCTTATATTGACTTCCCTAACTACTAAGTGCATAACAGATTGTTTTTTATAAACATACGTAAAATCATTTAAATATTAGACTTTATAATTTCTTGATCCTGAGTATGTATCCTGTATATTTATATATATTGATTCTCAATAAAGACAATTAGTATTTACGTACAAAAGCTGAGTTAAGTGTGAGTTTAGTTGTCTCTATAAAGTTTGTTATCAGTCGTACACCTCAGCTGAAGTTTGTTTCGTGTCTATAATAAAAAAACCATTTCTGTCACTGTGTCTCAGTTAGATTTTTAAAAACCTGACATATTATATAAATGCAGGTTATGTGACAACTGCCGTCAGAATAAGCGTCGCGTGGTATTCAGTTTTCAAGACAAGAACTACTCCGAGTACAGGTCTAGCGAGGACTTTGTATCTCCAAAACTTGGTAAGTTTTACGGTACAATAGGGTTTTAAAATGTCACCTGGCTAAACTGAGAAAAAGCTTCAACATTCAGTTTATTAAGAACTTAAATAGATAGATCAATCCTCAACTTGTTGTATAACTTATTATGTATTAGTTGTTTTGAATTAAAATCGTTCTATATATAGAACGATTATAATTCAAAACAACTAATACATAATACATACATACATAATAAGTTATACAGATTACAATAGAATGATAAGTCTCCACAAGTTTTATGTTAATAGTATCTATTGTTTCCACGCAATGTTTCTCTTCAAAAAATTCTTCCGTTTTCAGTGTGTGCTTTCAACCCCAGCATACAACGCTCGTCCGTCTACAACGGCAAAGACCCCTGGCCCAACACCATCAATTGCATCATCAAGCAGAAGGTTCCTTTCATCATCACCGGGTATACCCTCACGGAACTGCGTAAGGACATCGCAAAAATTAAGGATTGCTCTGAAATAGACTTTAGGGTTATTTCTGAGCCGGTTTTCAACAATTTTGCGAGTGTTAGACCTGATAGGAACTTCATTTCAGATGATGAGATACCGTTGTTGTTCAAGAATTATTGTGTTTCTGTGTTGTGCGGTTATTGATTTTGTGTTTTAATAAACTTGTTACAGTAATAACTCTTTTAATAATAATATACCAGGTCATCTAGTTATTTAATCAAAAGTAAAAAAATCATGTATTCAATAAAATCACGAGGACAACTTTGAATCTTCTTTTTATATGCTAGTGAATCTAGGTGCCCGTTCTTTCTAACCCCAGTTCAAGATAATTCCGGCAAGAAACTCGTCTAGTTGTTGTCTCGTCTCTCTCGTCTTAACACTTTGTTGTATGATCCTTGCCAATCATGTTACGGATGCCGAGTCGAGTTGGATCAGATGGGATCTGTCTTTGACTTTGTTTAATAAAGTTGTTGATAATCACAACGCGACGTAAACACAAGGTAAATGAAACTAACTCAAAAATTCATAAGTGTTTACTTATAAATACTCATAGTATTCTTACAATAAATTTAACAACAATATTTACACTCTAACTATCATATCACAGATAAAACATTAGACACAGTAGATCAAGAACATTGTCTAAATATCGTACACAAACATTTTGACACGGAATAAATATAAAAAATTATACAATACAATGTTTGTGATTTAGTGATGCGTGGAGCCGACCCCGACACCTAGACAGATAGAAAACACACGTTAAACACCAGACACCGTAGATATTAGACAAAATGGACATAAGGGTGTTAAAGAACAAATAAGTAAAGAACATAAAATAAGAAATGTTAACAAACAAACAGAAAATAAAACACTATTTAATGTTCTCAAAATCAAAGTTATAAAAGATTTTCGAACGACAGATTTGATACTGGACATTTTATACCTACACGAGGGTCTATTCATAAATGCATTCATAAAGATCGATGTCATTGCATGGCTGTCCAAAACTGGTACATTTATCAATCTGGGACAGACAGCTTCACAATACAATATTAAAGACACTAATTTTGAGCTTATTGGAACCAGGATGCAAAATATTGAATATATAAAAAGATATTAATACACAAAAACCGAATGTTAGAGGCGATATTAGTGAAAAGTGTTACGATGCAGAGTAAAGTGCTGACAAAACTATGTGCAAAATTGCAAATAAAATGTTAATAACAAACACGTTATGAAACATAGACAACAACCTGCTCTGGGGACGTAGACGTGGATACAAGTGATGTATCTTCTTCTTCAAAATTGTTCGTATCTTTTGTGACTTCAATATTAGTATTTTCATACAATTCTGGTGCTTTTGTACTTATGATATTAGTTTCAGCGTTTCCATTGAAATCCGGATGTACAGTCACATTATTTTCTTTAAGATCATATACGATTGTATTTTGTTCTGTTGCAATACTTATACCGAATTCAGTTGTACTTGAGTCAGTTTCAGCTTTGTCGTCACTTTTTAGTGTTGTTGACTGACTAGAGATCAAAGTTTCTGTTGTGTCCATTTGATCTATTTTTGTAGTAAGTACTCTATAGTAGTCTTTGGTAGTAGTTTCAAAACCTATAGTTTCAGATGCTTCTGTTGTAAAATCTTCTTCCTTATTTAGAAAACTGCTTTCTGTTCTAAAATCACTGAATACTGCTGTATTTTCAACTATATCTATATTTGATTCTGTAATGTCTGTACTCAACGGTGTTTCTGTTGTAATATCGAAAAACCCTTCTCTGTTACCTTGAAAATTTATTTTCTTTCGGTTTTTATTCATTGAGACTACTGTTACATCACTAGTAAACTTATCAGGCGCTGTACTTGTTTCATACTTTACAGTCGTTTTCTCGTAAGTTTGTGATGTACTTCTGAGAGAATCAACAAGAGTTGTAGTTTCAGACGATTCAGCACTTTCTGTGCTTGATATAATACCTAATTCTAAATGTACATTATCTATATCAATGCTTGTGGCTGTTTCATTTGTGCGCGTCGTGGTTTCTAAAACATTCGTTACTTCTGTAGTTGTACTAATTTCTTCTATTTTAGTGCTACTACTATAATTACTAACCGTACTATTTTTATTAAAATCACTTACGTTTGTATTTATCACGGAATTAAGTATCAAATCAATAAGTACATTGTTATCTAAAACTGTTTCTTCAGTTCGAGTATAATTAGTAAGCTTTTTACTTATCTCTTCAGCTACGTGATCTTTGATAGCTTGTGTGTAATTGTCCGGAGGTATCCAGTGATATTCTGGATCGAGATTTTTTACTCTATTTGTATTACTGTCATTAGGATTAACAGTGGTAACTCCACTACTTGGAGTATCTTTTACTACAGTTTCTGTGCCATCGGTACTTGTATCATTACTTATATCATCTATATCTTGTAGTGTTCGTGCTTGAGTATACTTAGCTATGGCTGGACCCATAACATGTTCGATGTAGTCCAAGAGCTTAGTGCACTTCTGGACTGTGTTCACGTCATTGGAACTGCCCCAGATTATGAACCCTGATGCGTTGGACTTGTAAAGGGTATCTAGAGCAGCTGCTAGGTCTACCTGGAAAATAGAGAATATTGAGTTTATAAAATAAACTAGTCTTCTTATTGTATCACTGGTTATTTCAAACCAGTGTGGTGAAAGGATTTAAAAAAATATATATCTTCTATAGTTCAGATGATAATGAACATCTCCTTATCATGTTAACCAACAAAGAAAACACCAGGTCTCCTAGATTTTACAAAACCCTTGACTGGGGTTGAAGTATTATTATTATCTGTAGGGCTTAAGGATCGAAAGGACTTAATACAATTTGGAACAAGATAGTATTTTCCATCGACTGCACCAATTTAGACGGCGTTTCGAACAGTTCGGGTCATAAACGAAAATGAGTAGGTATCTACCACCTAAGATTGATAGATAACTCTATAGATAGGTAGATAGGTAACTCTTTATTGGATACCGCACGGAATATTCCAATATCACATCTAATAAGTTTGTGTAAGAATTGGCACCATCGATGTTATTGTAGTTACCGTCGTTAGGTACATTGGCACTTGGCAGTAGGTATAAAACGATCGGCTACTAAAAATACATCAAAGATCCATCTTAGTTCAATATAGTCTCTAGTACGATTTGGCTAGTACATATATACATCCCTACTAATATTATAAATGCGAAAGTAACTTTTTCTATCTGTCTGTTTGTTAAATTTTCACGCCTAAACCACTAAACCGATTTAGATGAATTTCGGTATAGAGATAGATGGGACCTTGGAGAAGGACATAGGCTACTTTTTATGTTGGTACTACATGTGCGAAGCCGCGGACAGCAGCAAGTATAGATATATATATATGAAAAATCTGTATGCTGACTTATAACACGATTATGAATCCAAAAATGCGTGTGAGTTTTGTTGTTACTTCTTCACGCTCAAACGTCTGGACGCAAGTAAATAAAACTAAATATAAAATAGATATAAATGTTGACCAGATACTTTTATAAATAATTGAATAAATACATAATAGTGAACAATGCACACAACACCAACATCTACCCCAAACTAAGCAATGATAGAATACTTATATATTTTGTAAAACATACATAAGATACTTTATAACAGCCAGACACAGAACAAACACCTATGTTCTTCACACAAATGTTTATCCTGGGAGGGAAACGAACCCTCAACCTACAGCGCAGAAGGCAGAGCTACTACCAACTAAGCTGAAAGGTCAGTAAAAAATAATAATTTAAGAAATGTACAGAATAATTATCATAATCATCATCCTCAGAATAATTATACAATAACATTAAAAACATGTGAAACAGTTACGTAGCCACGTTGAATGGAAATCCTAATACGCTGAGACAGCTCTTGGGTCACGCAATGTTTATACTAGAAATAAATAAATAAATGTTTCTATGTATAATATGTATGCATTTACAAAAAAAAAGTATTTAAGAAGTGTATATCAGCCATGTGGTACCCATAACACAAGCTCTGCTTACTTTGGGGCCAGATGATGCTGTGTGAAATGTCCGGGATTATTTGTTTATTTATTTAATTATTATTTAAATAAATAATGCACACAACACCATCTATCCTTAAACTAAGCATAGCTTGCATTATGGTGACCAGGTAACTGATAGAATACTTATACATTTTTAAATACTAGGATACCAACAAAACAATTACCTTAACACCAAGACACAGAACAAACACCTATGTTCATCACAAATGTTTGTCCTGGGTGGGAATCGAACTCCAATCTACGCAAAAAGCAGAGCTACTACCAAGTGACGCGGGCAACGCCGCGAGCAGTAGCTAGTGATATATATAAATCAATCATTGGCAAAGCAACATCTACGAGTTTCTTTATATAGGTATAGGTTAGCGAAACGAACGAAGATCTCTGTGGCAATTTGGGTGATTTGCCTTTGTGTGATTTTATGTTTATTTTTGTTCGACGATAACATTCGAACTGTTGATTCGATGATGATGGAGCCAGGGTGCTTAACGGAACTCCTCAATATATAGGCAATATACAGAAAAAGCTGTATTATAGCCCCAACAGATACCTGCAACTTATAGCAGGAAGGCTGGACACTGACTGCATCTTCATGAAGCACTGCACAGAGGTGCTCTATTCGCACCGGTTTTGTAATGATGTGGTGCATGCAGTCTATATTTTAATATCTTTGTTTTATTTATGTTCTGTATGTTTTAAATTATTATTATGATAAATATGACTCTAATATGTACATATACTTATGAAGGCTGAAATAAATGAAATTGAATTGAATTGAAATAGTGGCGTGGTGACAACGAGCTGATCTGATGATGGAGTGATGCGTTGTTCAAGATAAATTCTGTGTCTGTGTTATGAAGTAACATAAGTATGTAGTTAGAGGTACATAAAATTATATGAGTCTAGTCCCCATGAAGCAAGCGTTACTTAGTTTAGGGCTAGATGGTACGTGAAACGTATATATTTATGATTTTTTATCATACAAAGGCTCATTTGCTGAGGGTACCGCCTTAAATGGGGTTTTATTCATGACTTAGACATACTAGAATCATTTCTTCAATGATACTAGTTCATGATATTGTAAAATTAAATGAAATGTGCTCGCTTTGATAAATAATACAAGCGCAAATTCGAAATTAAACTCACTTAAGATTGTTGAAATATAATAACGAATAATTAAGTCAAAGTTGAATTTTTCGTAACTTTATTCATAACAATCACAAGGATCACTTTGAAACGTCTTACATACTAGGTGAATTTAGGTGCCAATTCATCCTAACCCATGCTTGAGAAGAACTGGTAAGAAACTCGTCTTGGTCCTGCCAAGCTAGCCTAAGGATAGCTCGTAACCATTGGTTGGCTGCACGAATTGTACCAAAGTTGATGCGAATTTAAGTTGGTTTAAAAGTACCTGGCTCAGAAACCCAGCGTCTCGGTACCGGTACCAAAAATACGGTATAATGCGACGCCCGAAGCGAGCAGCTTCCTTAACTCTGCCTCTGATGAGGGACGTCAGCTCCGAGGTCGAGAGATCCACCGAGCTGTACACTGACGGGTAGAGAGTGCTGCTTTCACTCCACAGCCAACTCAAGCTGAAATGGTGAGAGAAGCATTCAATATTTCAGCCCTATGGCTGAATCTATGTACCTATGTATAGAGATATATTTATTTATTGTTTAAACTTTACATGAACATCATTTAAATTTTATTTGGGGAACTTAAGAATATTTATACTCTAATATATAATCTAATTAGTAAGAATCCAAATAGGTATAGATGTTATTAGGTATTCCTACAAAATAATTGAGAAATCTGGGAAAGAATGCATCAACTCCCACCCAGCGCGCTACCCGCCATGATTGTTACCATACGCGCGGGGGGAGAGCGATCGGGTCGACGCTTGAGAGGCTATGCGTGCGAAGCCGCGGGCAGAAGCTAGTATAGAATAATTCTTACTATCCTTTCTAATATTATAAATGCGGAAGTAACTCTGTCTGTCTGTCTGCCTGTCTCGCTTTCACGCCAAAACTACCGAACCGATTTAAATGAAATTTGGTACACAGATAGTCTAAAGCCTGAGAAAGGACATAGGTTACTTTTTAATTGGAAAAAAGTGTTGTAAAGGGTTGAAAAGGGGGATGAAAGGTTGTATGAAAGTATTGTCATTTTAAAAGAACTAGAAGCATAAAATGTTAGGCTGTTGATCCTTTCTAATATCCTTACTAATCCTTATCGTTACTAATATTATAAATGCGAAAGTAACTCTGTCTGTCTGTCTGTCTTTCACGCCTAAACCGCTAAACCGATTTTGATGAATTTTGGTATAGAAACAGATATGACCTTGGAGAAGGACATAGAATACTTTTTATGTAGGTACCACACGTGCGAAGCCGCGGGCAACATCTAGTATAAAATACATGTGAAACAGTTGAGCTATCTAAGGACCGTTTAAAATTATCTATAGATAGCTCAACTGATCCAGATCACTGCCAGAGGGCATCGTTCCCATGACACTGGCTGCATTGCCACGTTGAATGCTAATACGCTGAGCCAGATAGGAGCCAGCTCTTGGGTCACGCAATGTTTCTACCAGACGCCGTGAAATAGTAGAAAATCTTGGAAGTCGAGTCTATCTGACACTGTCTTGAAGGGTACCAAGCCAGTGTCAGAAATTGTGCCTCCAAACAAGTGATATTACTGGACAAACAGATAAAATAATTTATCTCTAGGGCCGCCAACGTGCGTTACAATAGTCATATACACTCAGGTGGACCATATGCTTGTTTGCTGGCTCAGTTTAGTCAAGCGTGTTGCACAGTGATAGTTTCCGAAGTTAGTAGGGTTCAAAATTACCAGTGGTCAGGCCCCTAATCAATTCAACACTATTTCTAAAAACAGTTTTCAACGATTTTTAGAAGCCTTTGTAGAGAGGCCACTAATATGTATAACCGTGTAAAAATTTAACACGACAAGACAAGCCTGCGAGCAAACTCTGTTTAGGGCCGGACAGACAGACATACTGTTCCTACTATTATTGGGAAGATTTGACCCGGTCTAGGTCCTCTACCTTCGCTTCAACTTACTTATCGTTCTCCTGCGGTACATTGCTGGCACAGGCCTCTACCATGTTGTTGCTGGCCATGTTGAAGCAGTAAGGGAAACCGTAGAACCCCCACTGGGCATTCGGTCGCAGCTGCTTTGCGATTGCTATTGTTTTCTGCATGAATGTGCGGGCTGCTTCTTCAAATCGTTGCTTGGCCTGGAATGAAAAGTTGCAATCAATCAATATAAACTTTATTTATTCAATAAACAAGGACCACTTTGAATCGTCTTTATACATGTTAGTGGATCTAGGTGCCGGTTCCACCTAACTGGACTGGGTCAAGAAGAAACCAGCAAGAAACTCGTCCGGTCTTTTGTTTACACTTTTGTATGATCCTTGCCAATTTTGTTACGAATGCCGAGTCGAGTTGGAGCCGATTCATCATCAAAACATTTTTTGTCATCTAAATAATCTGTTTTATAATATGCTTTTAGAGACAGTTTTTTTTTGTTTTTAAATTTGCAAATGACAAATTTAACACGTCGCTTGGGACCTTGTTATAGAAGCGTACACATTGTCCTATAAAAGATTTATTAACTTTAGCGAGCCTGTGGGAACAGCGAGTTTATCTTTATTAAAAATATTGAACATTTTTGTGAACATACTTGGTACACACAGAATGTTTTGAGAAACTGAAAAACCAATTTATTTGGATAAAATATTCACATGTACTTGTACTTGTAAATAATCACATCTTTTGAAATAATTAAATTCTGCCAGGGCTTTATACATAAAACATTGAACTTAAAAAAAATGTAGATGCCAAGCGTGCGAATCCGCGCGTAGCAGTTAATTAATAGTTATACCTACGACCAAAATATAAAAACCATGAAATTGGGTGACGGTTGCACATATATGTAATTCTTTATTTTAATGATGTGACACCATTCTGAAAGTTGTGAAAAGTACCTATGGGTACTTCCCAGTGCATCCGACTGTACAGATAGAGCCTAGAACTTTCCAAAGCCGCCATTGTGACGACCTCAGTGACGCAGTAGGCGGTAGGTGACTGCTTGAGACGCAGAAAGGTGCGGGTTCGATTCCCGCCGCCTGACAAATGTTTGTATGATCTGTATGTATTTGTCTCGGGGTCAGGATGTCTTTATGTATAATATGTATATATTAACAATAAAATATATAGAAAAAGTTTATTTATAGTAAGTAAGTAAGTATTTATTAGTAAGTTTATATGTGTTTATATAAAGTAGTATATCAGTCATGGGGTACCCATAACACAAGCTCTGCTTACTTTGGGGCCAGATGATGCTGTGTGAAATGTCAGGTATTATTTATTTATTGTTTTGAAGTGATTTATTTATCAGAATCAGGAGCCAGCTTTTCTTCAGCTCCTTGTAACCACTGTTGTTTCAATTCCACAGCTGCAAATATTCATAGTTTTGTTTAATTATTGTGATCTAAATAGATAGCGGCATGTGGAGCAGTTGGCAAATAGCTTATTTCAACTTGCTGTTGTTTGCTGAAGCTTTTTAAAACAGCCGCCGTCTTACCACGGCCGTAATAACTATAATGTACCTTCATTATATTTGTATCTTTTTATTAATTTGTGAAATAATTTTGAAAACGGTAGGCTCCTGTTCCCCACGGGCCCAGGGTCTCGACTCCAAAAGGCTCAAATATGTAGGCCTTATCAAAACCAGCATATTTGCGGTTTGTAATGTAATGTACCTCATATATTTTATTAGATACCTACCTATGTTTAGGGACTAAGTAGTAGTGCTTCTGCGTTATTTTCAACCTCTATTTTATAATTACGAATTAGTTAGCGTTGCGTTAAAGTATTGTCTGTCCTTGTTCTTTCTTCATAGGCTTATAAAACTGTATGAAAAACCTTTTAAAACCTGTTGGGTCAACGAAACGCCAGTTAAAGTTTAAAGCTTCCAGCTCAAGTTTAAATGGTTTTTTTTACGTCGAAAATGATACCATATAATAGTTACTTCTATTGAAATATACAATAATCTACTTCTCACTCTAGAACATCTTACCAGTCAAATATTTCTATAATAATCAAATAAGGTTATCTGGAAGATATTGTTAGTATATTAATATTATTTTATATGTCTTAGTTCTTTTATTTATCTTAGTAGTATTTATCTAAGTACATCATAATGTGTTGGCATCTCTTCTGTTAAGTTAAAAATAACCTGTTTTAGAAGAGTCCGCTCTTCTACGTGGTCTACAGGAACACTTGAATTTAACAAAACAAAATTCACAATTACAATAAACATAAACTACACTCGAGAGCATGGAAATCGCACATAGGGAAATTTTCCTGCATTTTTACTTCGACACTTGTTTTTTTTAAATTAAAGGTTGGTTACAAATATAACTTAAATTAAATTAAAGTACACACTGTTAGCTTCCTAAAACCCATAATGTCTGGCCTTGACCTTCCAAATCATAGAAGTGGCGGCTTAACAATGGAATGGCCTAAATTCGCTCGTTTCAGGTAGCGCGGTTTGCGGGACTTTGAGCAGGTATAAAAGGTTAAAAAAACAATTTATTATTTTATAAACCTTTTTCTTGAATTACTCTATCTATTAAAAAAACCGCATGAAAATCCGTTGCGTAGTTTTAAAGATCTAAGCATACATCGGGACAGACAGACTGTGGGAGGCGACTTTGTTTTATACTATGTAATGATGAATTTTTCTTCCTCAATTGATTGTCCGGGAAAAAAATATTCGGCTAACATTTGTTTAGCCTGTGTCTGTTTAGTTTTTTTTTTTTAGTTTAGTTCACACAATATATATATTCTTTTATATTAAGTTTTAGTTATAATTCTGTTATTTAATTGACTACCATTTAATATTATATCATTTAGTTTAACAAAGCTTGTCTTGGAACATTGTCCTTCCTTGCTAGAGAGGAGGGCGCTGACTCTGCCACACAGTTTCTAACTATTGCAGTTGTCAACGTTTCCACTCGTTTCTTTTGTGTTACATGTGTTTAACACTCTACTGTGGTTCCAAATAAATATTTTTGAATTTTTTTTTTTAAAGTGGTACTCGACTGCTCGGTTTGTGTAGAGATATTCATCACACATGTTTTGATTGCGTTCCCACGGATATGAGAATGTCCGGTGTATCGTCGTCGCATCACTAATAGTGGCTAGTGTCAAACGGAATAATGATTCCATACGACACCACCAGTGGTTTTGTTCTGGTGGTGTCGAGTGGAATGAACGATCGCCTGCATACGTACTCTATGGTGGCACGCGTAAAGTGGGATGATCGCATGCGTTTAGAGTCGGGAGTTAAAGTTGTCCTTTTCCCATCAATGTCATTAATCACGGCGGCGGTCTCTATGAAACCGCAGCTTAAGTATGTATTCATTCCATACACCATTAGGGCTGATAATTAAAGACACGAGAGGCTCAGCACACTGGATCGTTAATTAATTGAATAGCAGATTGTTTAATAAATATAGTAAAAATTTTAGCAGTTTGGTCTGATCCAGGTCTGTATCCTTTAGTTAAGTACAACTGGTACTTAACTAAAGGATAAGGAGGAGGAATTACGTAATTTAATTCTCATTATCTTCTTAAAGCATATATTTGAGGCCAGAAGTCACAGGATGCAGTTGGGGTATTCTGCGATCTATCTAAGGCCTTTGACTGTGTGAGTCATGCAACCCTAATCACAAAGATTAAAATATTATGGCATTAAAAACCGGGCGATTGACCTCATACAGTCTTATCTATCCAATAGAGTCCAGAAAGTAGACTTGGGTGGTGAGAGGTCTTTGGGATCAATTATTGATATAGGGGTACCTCAGGGATCGATACTATGCCCTATACTATACTATATTGATACTATACGTTAATGATTTACCTTTTTTTGTAAAAAATATTTGTGATATAGTTTTATTTGCAGACGATACGTCTTTAATTTTTAAAGTTGATAGAGGTAAAACCAGTATATGCGATAACGTAAATGAATCCTTATCGTTAGTTCTTAACTGGTTCATTGTAAATAATCTTTTGCTTAATTCCAAAAAAACTAAATGTATCAAATTCACTTTGCCAAATGTTATTCATAGCCCGTCCAACATTGAAATAAATGAAGAGGCAATGAATCTTGTAAATTCCACGATCTTCCTAGGTCTTAATATTGATGCAAAACTACAGTAGGGACCACAAATTGAAACGCTTGCTGGTAGGCTTAGTTCCGCTGCATATGCAGTTCGTGCGATACGGTGGCTTACTGATGAAGCTACAGCTAGACTAGTTTATTTCAGTTACTTCCATAGTGTTATGTCGTACGGCATCATTCTCTGGGGGAAAGCAGCTGATATTGGTAAAATATTTGTAATTCAAAAAAGCGCAATACGTGCCATTTATAAAATAAAACCACGAGAATCTTTGAGAGAAATATTCAAAGAAATTAATATTCTCACAATAGCTTCACAATATATATATATGAAAATTTGTTATATACACATAAAAATAGAGATGGGATTCAGCAAAATAGTGATCTTCATAAAATCAACACTAGGAATAAACATAAATTATACATCCCTAGGTTTCGACTAGAAAAAGTTAATAAGTCATTTATGGGAACACGGTGCGCTTCTATAATAAGCTTCCTGAAAATGCTACTAAACTACCTATTAAGAAATTTAAAGCATACATTAAAGGTAGTCTTTTGAAGAAAGCTTATTATAATATAGATGACTATATTATTGATAAGAATGCATGGCCTCATGTCGCTCTGCCGTCAGACAGTTAACCGACACACTTGAAATGTATAAACTCTCTTGTATTAGTATTTCGTAGTTAAGGTAGTTATAAGATGGATCATAAAAAAAGCGCTAGGACCAAGACGAGTTTCTTGCCAATTCTTCTCGAGCTTGGGTTAGGATGAATTGGCACCTAAATTCACCTAGTATGTAAGACGTTTCAAAGTGATCCTTGTGATTGTATTTAATAAATCATCTTTTGACTTTGACTTTGACTTATTAAGTGAACTGTATTTTTGTTCTTATGAGAATAAACTCTTTAAACCGAACACCTTCTAGCCACAAACTACGCATCACTTGTACCTATTATGATGACCAGATGACTGATATAACACATATTTTTGAAGTGATAACTTCTTATGGGAGGGTAAACCGCTACGTTACGTAACGCGTTACGGCGCCAGTCTGTCTGACTTCCCTTCCTCTCACGCATACGGCAGCGGTAGTCAGGCTCCTCCTCTCTCACTCTAGCCCACAACGCTAGTTAGATTAGTTTAAGTTATCAATGCTGTCGGGCGTCCCGAGACGCACACGTTTTTTATTTAAAATAAATAAATTGGCAACTATTTGTATATCTATGCTTAGGACAATTAAAGTATCATTAATTTGTCATGAAACTCGCGTTGGTCCTTGCGTTGGCGCATTTTTTATGATCCATTTGATGATATTTAAACTAAATTTTCGTAGATAAGGTACTGGTAGATAAATTGAGCGCCATGCTTCTAAATCATTAACTTCAAAAGATTATTTCCAGTTATCTAAAAGTCAAACCTACCTATTGTAAAAGTATACTTCAAATTAATAATGTTGCTCACGTGGAAGAGTTCCAAGAGCACTAGCTGTATTCTACGACCTCTGTCTGACCTCTGTCTGCCTGAGACGCAAAAGGTTGCGGGTTCAATTCCCGCGGGACAAATGTTTGTATGATTTACAAGTATGTGTGTCGGGTCTGGGTATTTTTCTATGTATAATATGTATGTATTTACTAAAAAATATTATATTGGTAGTATATGAGTCAAGTGGTACCCACAAGCTTTGCTTATTTCAGGGCTATATGGCGTCTTGAAACGATTTTGATTAAACTTCAATGGGAATCGGAAGCATATTCTTTCACATAACAAAATATTTTTTCAATTCGGACATAAATAAATAAATAATGCCGGACATTTCACACAGCATCATCTGGCCCCAAAGTAAGCAGAACTTGTGTTATAGGTACCACATGACTGATACCTATTATACTATTTTTTTGTTGTAAATACATACTTACAAATGATCATACAAATATTTGTCTCGCAGCGGGAATCGAACCCGCAACCTTATGCATCTCAGCCGGACCTTAGCCCACTACGCCATAGAGGTCGTCAAGTTATGAGGTAAGAAACATAAATAAAATACCGAATTGAGAACCCTTTTTTTGCAGTCGGTTAAAAATAATCAACTTCAGTACCATCAGTCCGAGGTTGAGCAATACCTATAATATTTATCACCGAGCTTATTATCGCACTACTAAGTGGGACAGTGGAATCCCCCAGATGTGTACCAAATGTTTTTGTAAAAAACACATTTATGGAATTTAACCAGATATGTCTGTTGTTATCAATGTACCCCATAGCTTGAAATTAGACGGCAGTCTAGCTACAAAACTAACGGGTCAATTAACGGCGAAGAAAGCGTATTATACTAAAAATTTCTATATCTATATATACATATATCTCCTTACTTATTTTTAATATTATAAACGCGAAAGTTTGTATGTTTGTTTGTTACTCTTTCACACAAAAACTACTGAATGGATTTTAATGAAATTTTACAATAATATACGTCAGAATAACACATGGGCTATAATTAATAAAGATATGGTGTGAATTGTCCAAAATATAACGATATGTGTCAAGAAAGTAGGAAAAAAATCTGCCATCTGCGAGCCATTCTCGAGTGCGCTGCAAAAACCGTTAGAATAACACGCAGTTCTAATTCTAACAACACTTATAACTCGAGAACCGCTGGACTGATTTGGATGAAACTTAAAAGGAATATAGTTAGTAACTTGGATTAGGATATATACTATTTTTTATCCCGGAACCGGAACAAGAACGGGGCGGGCAAGCGCCATCTATCAATATTTTTCCGTAAATTTGAATAGCTATCTTTTTTTAATAGCGAAATTAGTAGTTTAATATATTTTGGGAAGTTGTAACTGCCCAACTAGGTGGGCACGGGTCAGCTGTTGTTGATAATAATACTTGGCCTCATGTTGCACTGCCCCCAGACAGTTAACTGATAGATCTCTCTTAGTTTTTAACCGGCTTCCAAAAATAGACGGCGGTTTTCAAATCGGCTGATAACCTTATAAGTCTGTCATGAATTAATCGATTTCAAAAAATATTTGTTCATGTGAAAGGATATACTTCACGGTCCCGTTGAAATTTTATCAAAATAGGTTCAGTATTTTGGTTCTTCAATCAAAATAGCTGGAATAAATATGTTATCCAAGTAAACTAAATTTCGATATTTACCTTACCTGTGAGTTTTCAGTGGGTGCTTACGAATTTCGAAAAATTACACTAAAAAGCGTAAAATAAAAACTTTTTAACCAACTTCAAAAACATGAAGAGGTTCATTCAATGAAGTCAGCTGTTTTTAGGTTTTAAAACATTATTATTTCAGCTATATTTAGTTCTATCTAAGGGTTGTCTGGCAGAAATCGCTACACAGGGATAATACTATATTGCATTTTTTTGAAAAAAAAATTGATTTAGTATTTTTCTGTGTGATATTATGATATAGCAATAAAGAGCTATACATCTATCTATCTATAAATCTATCTAGCGACTAGCCAAACAATGTTCCTATTATACTAGTCCAATGTATACATGGTGTAATAAAGTAAATATTTCCTATCTATCGATAGATCAACGATCGGTATCAATTGACTATTCAAGTATTCTGATAGCACGAATAGTGCTACGTACTATGAAAATAAGTTAACCGTTGAACTCTTTCAGTTGGTAAATAACCCCGGACATTTCACACAGCATCATCTGGCGCCAAAGTAAGCAGAGCTTGTGTTATGGGTACCACATGACTGATATACTACTTATATACTTTTTTTTTGTAAATGCATACATATTATACATAGAACCACCCAGACCCGAGACAAATACTTGCAGATCATACAAACATTTGTCCCGCGGCGGGAATCGAACCCGCAACCTTCTGCATCTCAGCCGGACCTTAGCCCACTGCGCTACAGAGGTCGTCAATTTTTTTATAAGTAAATACTTATTTATATACTAGTCAGCGGCACAAAATTGTCAGTAAGCGCAGCTACATAGCATCCTATTTAACGTAGCATCGTGTGAGAACAGAATATACGTGCACAAAGGATAGTGATGAGCAGTAAGGAGATAGTATGATTATAATTTCTAATCATATGATTAAACTGTTATCTACATAAAACGACAGTGTAAAAATCATGAATAGACTTTTGGCTAAAGGCCTCTCATGGAAAAACTACTGAATGTACATATCTATTAAAAATAATTACAGAAATGTACAAAATAACATACAATAATATAAAATACATGTGAAACAGTTGAGCTATCTAAGGACCGTTTAAAACGATCTATAGATAGCTCAACTGATCCACATCACTGCCAGAGGGCAGCGTTCCCAAGATACTGGCCGCATTACCACGTTGAAAGGCAATGCTAATACGCTGGGCCAGATAAGAGCCAGCTCTTGGGTCACGCAACGTTATTTATTTACGCCCAAAGTTGTGCTAAAATCAGTGTTGAAATACGATTTATATGAGGCTTGTACATTAAAAAAATTTTTACAACATTTGACATTTAACATTTAACATTTGCAATGTATATTTATTTTATAATTCTCTTACAAAACAAGCATAGATTATGACGAGATAAATTGATATCATTCATAGTTTTAGTTGTTCAACATCAGATGGTAGAGTCATCATCATTCGACGTTTGTATGGAAAGATAATCTGATACTATGATACTTTATAAATAGCAGCCACAGTATAAAAATCTATGTAAACATCATCTATGTGATATAAAACAGTGTTAAGACCAGACGAGTTTGTAGCCGGATTCTTCTTGAACTGGGGTTAGGAGGAACCGGCACCTAGATTCACTAGCATGTAGACGATTCAAAGTGGTCCTTGTGATTTTATTGAATAACATTTTTTTTGACTTTGACTTTGACTATGTTCAGCACACAAATGCTTGTCGGGTGGAGATCAAATACGTAATCTATAACGTGAGAGAGACAGATCTACTACCAAAGAAATCCCAAGACTAAGATTTGACCTGTCGCGCGGTTGAAACGCAGAGAGTTGCGGTTTCGATTTCCGCCGCGGGACAAATGTTTATATGATCTGCAAGTATTTGTCTCTTGTCTGGGTGTTTCTATGTATAATATTTAAGTATTTACACAAAAAAAAAGGCGTATAAGTAATATATCAGTCATGTGGTACCCATAAAACAAGATTTGCTTACTTTGAGGCCAGATGATGCTGTGTGAAATGTCCGGCATTATTTATTTTATTTGAAACCAGACGAATATATGAGTTCTGATCGTAAATGCTCAAAAACAACATCGTAACATTCTAGTAATAACCTCAATAGAGGCTGAAATCATTGCATTTCATCCCTCAACGATCCTTTTTGCATAATCCCTTACCTCGTCTTCCAGCCACTTCTTCTGCCACCACCAGTGTAGTTTCCTCTCGATCTCCAGCGACACGTCCTTGTAAGGGCGGAGCACTCCGAAGTTCTGTCGGTATACCGGCCTCCATGACTCGAAGTCTATGATGCCGACCCCTGGAGCATACATAACAAGTTATTATACAACCTAATTGTACTTCGGGTCTGGGTGTTTCTATAAATAAATCAATAAATAAATAATGCCGGAAATTTTACACTGCATCATCTGGCTCCAAAGTAAGCAGTACTTTTGTTATGGGTACCAAATGACTGATGTAAGTACTACTTATATATATTTTTTTAAATACACATGTTATACATAGAAACACCCAGA
Source organism: Lampropteryx suffumata (assembly GCA_948098915.1). NCBI lineage: Eukaryota > Metazoa > Arthropoda > Insecta > Lepidoptera > Geometridae > Lampropteryx > Lampropteryx suffumata. The sequence continues at coordinate 926,450 of OX402568.1, read as the reverse complement.
CCAGAGACAAATACTTGTAGATTATACAAACATTTGTCTCGCGGCGGGAATAGAACCCGTTACCTATTGCGTCTCAGTTCTATGAATAATGAGTATTATATTGTGTATTTAAAAGAAATAAATATATATAAGTAGTATATCAGTCATGTGGGCCCATAACACAAGCTAACTCTGCTAACTGCTGGTTAGATGACGCTGTATGTCCAGCATTATTATTAGTAAATCCTACCTACCTACTTTAACAGTATATACTATTAAGTACTACATTTACGAGTCATAAACTACGTTAGCACAGATAAGAATACAAATAAAAAACTAAAAAAAAGACTTCACATAATATAAAAAATATCATTAATGTTTACAATTTTTAGATTTTCGATTTTTGTTGATTTTTTAAAAACTTGACCGATTTCGATAAAATTTAAATGTAAATGTATACCTTTTGAAACAAAAAAAAGATTTTTCCAAATCGGTTCAGGCGTCTTTGAGTAATCGGTGAAAATACATTAACAAATAAATATCTACTACTAGTTGCGAACCTCCTCCTTTTTTGAAGTCGGTTAAAAAAATGTATACAGGTTTCTACAGCAAGAGTCCGCCAGTGGATACCAGCACAGTACCAGGTATTCTGGCTCCAAGCAGTAGTGTGCAAGCATCAATGTTTACGTTAAAAGTGCACTGGAGCAAGTGACGTCACTGGGCAAACCAAGGATGTTATTGGGCAAACAAAATAACTGGCTCGGGTTGGCAACGCACGTCTCTCTGAGCAAGCGTCCATAGAATACGGTACCCAGTTACCATCAGTTGGGCCGTATGCTTATTTGCTAATACAAACGAACTTTAGTTCGACTAAGGTTCGTTTCGCCAAAAGATATTTTATTCAATACAATCACATGGATCACTTTGAAACCTCTTACATACTAAGTAAATTTAGGTGCTAATTCCTCCTAACCCAAGCCCGAGAAGAACTGGTGAGAAACTCGACATGGTCGTCGCTTTTTACATGATCCATCTTATAACTACCTTAACTACGAAAAACTAATACAAGAGAGTTTAAACATTTCAAATGTGTTGGTTAAATGTCTAAGGGCAGAGCGAGATGAGACCATGCATTCTTATCAATAATATAGTCATTAATACGCTTTCTTCAAAAGTCTACTATAAAGTGGAATTTGAAGTTTGTGTGATAAGGAATGTTTTAGCTTACATATAAATGTAAGCTAACACATTCCCTGTCGTGGTGACAGGCAGAAACTATTTCATAGATGTATTTGTGTATTTATTTATCTAATCTGTTCCTTTATATCTCGTACGTTAAGTATCTATGTATTGATAAGGAGAAGTGGACGAAAGCAGCCTCTGAGGTGCAAATCTATCCGTTCACCACAATGGTTTGAAACAACTATTGCACGATAAGAAGAAATACTAGATAATTTTACAATTGTTATTGACACAAAAGTATTTGTTATTTGAAGTAGGTACTTATGAGATAAGTTAAGATAAATCATCTTATTCATCTCTTTGTGCATCGAAAGTCACTCACCTGCAGTCAACGGATACTGATGTGGCACATGTAAATATGTTTTTATAAATATTGTCCGTTCGTTTAACGAAGTTATTGCGCAATTGCTCATATTTTATGACTTTTTTTATGACTTTCACCAGTGCTCATATTTTATGGTCAATAAAAGTTGATCATAAAATATGAGCACTGGTGAAAGTAGTGCTAGCGCTATTGCCTTCCAATCCTAGGTCGTGGAATCGAAATCGTGAGGAAAGAAAGAAAGAAAAAGATTTTATGTGCAACGGTACACAAGAAACCGAACGGCATACAGTCATATTAATAACAAGAAATATACATTAAAAAATGGTTGTCTGGAAAGACGATAATTTTACGTGATAACGTCATAAGAAAACATGAAGATTGCATACTTTTAACCTATTAAGATGCGTCACAAACCGAACGCTTAGGCCCATCGTACGTCTATCGCTTAACGCTTGGCTCAGGAGGAACGTGACAATTTTTCGTGCGTGCAGCCAGCGTTCATCGATTTATAAGACGTCATCACGTCAATACAATAAAAACAGCTTAAAGTAACAATATTAGGAAAAACGTTTTATGTTGTGACTCTCAATCCATGGGATGACGTTACAAAATGGTGTCCGACTCAACATGATGTTACGTTCAGTAGTACTACTGAATGTGACTTTACGGCTTTGAAAAAGATAGTAAGATAGGATTCATAGGTTCAGTAAAAAAATGAACGTGTCGCGGCACACGCGTTTGGAACGAAGTCCCTTTCGTATTTTACAGGCTCTCATTGCCTCTACCCATCCCCTCTCTTTAATTTTGATTATTGATAGGTACTATATTCATAAATTGATTATTATATGTTACTTATATGTTCCACATATATGTTAATATACTAGTTATCGGTCTCCTTCATTTTCTCTTTCTCATACGGGTTTTCGTTACATTTTTTCTCGGCTAGGTCCCCTCGCCACCCATGTCGGTTCCCATAACCTCATAAATATTTTGACTGATATTTTTTTTTGTGAATCCGCCAACCGCCGCCAATCCGCCAACCTCAGCGTTTCAGACGGGCCTTCGCCCACTGCGCCCCAGAGTTCGTCAAAAATAGTAGTCAATAACCTTATAGGGAGAAACACAATAGACCAAGATCACATGGCAGATAAAATAATAACTTTAGAGAAGTCGCTTCGTGATTTAACATGCAGATATAGAGAAGCAGAAATGAAGATCTCTAATCATCAAGAAAATGTGAATAATGTTGTATTTCTAAACAATGACAGCATCTATGTGCAAGTGCGTAATATAAGTACACAGATTGACCCACCCATGTGTAAGCAACTGCCTCCCAAACCAGCAGTACACCAGCCTATTGTGGTACAGGCTGCAAAGGTTAAGCCTCCGGTTAGACAGCTCGAACCCTGTCTCCAGACGCGGAAGACTGTATTGTACTCTAACAAGATAGGTACTGGCATGGGAGTACTTCTTGGTGTACTAATGAAACAGGCAGTCAAAAATAACTGTTACACAGATGTCTTCATCGACTATTTTACCGATAGAATAAAAAATGATAAATTCTTAGACAAAGACACTACCTTGATTGTTCAATTAGGTGAAAGTAGTGGTGTCAAGCGATTAGACTTAATTAAACTAATTGAGACCCTGTTAGAAAAGCTAGATCTTGGGCTAAGGAAACTAATTTTACGTGCTTTCACTTACTCAAAATCAGTGAGTGTTAAAGACAATGACAAAATATTCAATATAAATTTAATACTTTACAATTTGATATGTCGTCATAGTGACATTTTATATATAGACACTAATAATTTTATTAGTAATTTTTATTTGACAAACGGTAATGTATACCTTAGTAGACGTAGTAAGTTAATTATTGCTAAATTGTTAGCATTTAATATTTCTGATTCTGTTATTAGAACTATAACACAGAGTAATGACGACCCCATAGTTAGTAATAGTACTGAGGGAAAAAATGTAGTAGGGCCAACTGACCAAGGCGACAATGGGAAAAACAGGCAGTTTACATGTAGTTCACCAATATATGCAAGGCCTGCCCAGCAAAGTATTAGAATGTGAATTATTTTTAAATCATTTCAGTGTAGATATTATGTGTATCACTGCACATTGGATGGTACAATCTGAGGTACTTCCTTTCTAAGAAAATTACAATATTGTCAGCAGCTATAAACACAAGAGCGCAATACGTGGTGGCTCGTTAATTATTGTAAAAAAATTACTTAAAATGCAAGGAGCGTATTCGAAATCTTTCTATTGAAAGAATTATTGAGGTGTCGTGTGTCGAGCTGGAGCGGCATGTCGTCGTGAGCGTTTACCGTCCTCCCAATGCTGATTTTGGGTTATATGAATGCACTATGGAAGAAGTATTGCAAAAAATAGCTTGTGATAAAATCATAATAGTTTGTGGTGATTTTAATATAAATATTCCGATTGATCCATTATCTGAAAGACTTTTAAACTTATTAAAGTGTTTCAATTTAAGCCCTTTTTTTGATGAACCTACAAGAGTGACACTAACAACAGCCACTTGTCTAGATAACATTTATTGCAGTTGCACACCAGTTCATAAGTGTGTACTAAAAAATTTTAGTTCTGACCATTACGGTCACTGCGCCACTTTTTCTTATGATCGTATAGTTGAAGCTCAGAACTTTACTCACCGACCTATTACAGAGAGCCGCATCAAAACATTTCAAAGTAGAATTGAACACAAAGTTTCCCTTGTACCATGCATCGATGACCCAAAAGTTCTTTTCACCACATTGTCTAATTTAATAATTAAAGAACATGCTGATATATTTACAGTAAAAACATGCAAAACAAAAAATTGTGCTAGATTTGTCGACTGGGCTACACCGGGTATTTATAGAAGTAGGAATACATTGTATGAATTATATGCTACCAGAGAGACAATGTTAGATGATCCAGTTTTTATCATAAATGTTAGTAATTACTCAAAAGTCTTCAAAAAAGTTTGTCATGCGGCTAAGTCACTGTTTTTGAGAAAAATAATAGAAAATTCAACAAATAAAATAAAAGCAACTTGGAAATTAATTAATAATGAAACAGGTAAATCAAGGGCTCGCAATATACAGTTCAAATTAAATATAAATGTAAAATTTTGACTAAAGAACAGGTTGTTGCGAATGCATTTGATAGTTTTTTCTCAGATATACCAAAAATAGTGACCAAATCGTTAAACTCTTCAGCCTCCAGAGCTTCCGTTCTATTAGAATCTAGTGTTGCAAAATGTAAGAATAAGTTTAGTTTTAGCTATATTAACGAGGCTAGTATTGTAAAAGCATTCAAGTTAATTAATATAAAAAATACAGAAGATCTTTGGGGAATGTCTACAAAGGTGCTGGGTGTCATTATCTTAGATATTGCACTATGTTTAGCTTATATTTTTAATAGATGTATCGACGAGGGAGTATTTCCCGATCTCATGAAACAGTAAACTCATTCCTATGTTTAAGTCTGGAAGTGAAAGTGATCTCGCTAATTATAGACCGATATCGATATTACCTGCTTTAAGTAAAATATTTGAAAAAATTATTCTTAATCAGTTATTATACCACTTTAACGTTAACGGCCTGGTACATAGTAATCAATACGGATTTACTAAAGGTCGATCATCAGCTGATGCAGGTATAGCGCTCTTAAAGCATATATTTGAGTCCTGGGAGAAGTCACAGGATGCAGTTGGGGTATTCTGCGATCTATCTAAGGCCTTTGACTGTGTGAGTCATGCAACCCTAATCACAAAGTTAAAATATTACGGCATTAAAAACCGGGCGATTGAACTCATACAGTCTTATCTATCCAATAGAGTCCAGAAAGTAGACGTGGGTGGTGAGAGGTCTTCGGGATCAATTATTGATATAGGGGTGCCTCAGGGATCGATACTAGGGCCTTTTTTATTCCTAGTATACGTAAACGATTTACATTTTTTTGTAATAAATATTTGTGATATAGTTTTATTTGCAGACGATACGTCTTTAATTTTTAAAGTTGATAGAGGTAAAACCAGTAATTGCGATAACGTAAATGAATCCTTATCGTTAGTTCTTAACTGGTTCACTGTAAATAATCTTTTGCTTAATTAAAAAAGAACTAAATGTATTAAATTCACTTTGCCAAATGTTATTCATAGCCCGTCCAACATTGAAATAAATGGAGAGACAATGAATCTTGTAAATTCCACGATCTTCCTAGGTCTTAATATTGATGCAAAACTACAGTGGGGACCACAAATTGAAACACTTGCTGGTAGGCTTAGTTCCGCTGCATATGCAGTTCGTGCGATACAGTGGCTTGCTGATGAACCTACAGCTAGACTAGTTTATTTCAATTAGTTCCATAGTGTTATGTCATACGGCATCATTCTCTGGGTGAAAGCAGCTGATATTGGTAAAATATTTGTAATTCAAAAAAGGGCAATACGTGCCATTTATAAAATGAAACCACGAGAATCTTTGAGAGAAATATTCAAAGAAATTAATATTCTCACAATAGCTTCACAATATATATATATAAAAATGTGTTATACACACATAAAAATAGAGATGGGATTCAGCAAAATAGTGACCTTCATAAAATCAACACTAGGAATAAACATAAATTATACATCCCTAGGTTTTGACTAGAAAAAGTTAATAAATCATTTATGGGGAACACGGTGCGCTTCTATAATAAGCTTCCTGAAAATGCTACTAAACTACCTATTAATAAATTTAAAGCACACATTAAAAGTAGTCTTTTGAAGAAAGCTTATAATATAAATGACTATATTATTGATAAGAATGCATGGCCTCATGTCGGTCTGCCGTCAGACAGTTAACCGACACACTTGAAATGTATAAACTCTCTTGTATTAGTATTTCGTAGTTAAAGTAATTATAAGATGGATCATTTAAAAAAGCGCTAGGACCAAGACGAGTTTCTTGCCAATTCTTCTCGAGCTTGGGTTAGGATGAATTGGCACCTAAATTCATCTAGTATGTAAGACGTTTCAAAGTGATCCTTGTGATTGTATTGAATAAATCATCTTTTGACTTTGACTTTGAATAATTATAACAAAAAGTCAAAATCAAAGTCAAAAGATGATAACAATAATAATAATACCGGACATTTCACACAGTATCATAAAGTAAGCAGAGCTTGTGTTATGACTGATATACTACTTATATACTTTTGTAAATACATACATATTATACATAGAAACACCCAGACCCGAGACAAATACTTGCAGATCATACAAACATTTGTCCCGCGGCGGGAATCGAACCCGCAACCTTTTGCGTCTCAACCAGACCTAAGGCCACCGCGCCACAGAAGTCGTCAATAATCAGTGCCACATCAAACGGTCATCAAACGGCCTCTTCAGTTTGTTAACCTATTGCGTCTCATTTTGCTGTGTTTATTTTGGTTCATATTATTAATAATAATAATTGTTTTGACTAAACATTATACAAATATACGAACTAAACATAACATGATGATATATTGTTATCTTTCGTGTTGGTGTAGCAGCTAGTACTTCCTAGAATACCTAGATCTATTTTAGTATCCAGATATTTACTAAGTTAGGTTTTTTATAACAACAATATTTATATAAATGTATATAAAGAAATGTACAGAATAATATACAAAAACAAAATACATGTGAAACAGCTGAGCTATCTAAGGACCACTCAAACCGATCTATAGATAACACAACTGATCCAGATCACTGTCAGAGGACAGCGTCCCTAAGACACATGCAGCATAGACTCGTTGAATAACAATGCTAATACGCTGGGCCAGATAGAAGCCAGCTATTGGGTCACGCAATGTCTACCAGGCGCCGTGAAATAATTTCGAAGGTTAGTTATTATCTCGAGAATCTGTTATCTAATCTATACAGACATATAAATTTTAATAAATGTAATTAAGAAAAAAATGTTTTATTAAAAAAAAGCGTGAGGTGCATGGTGGAAGGATTATCAATTCGATAATATCTTAAAAAGCACCCCACGCTTTTTTTTAATAAAACATTTTTTTCTTACATTTATTAAAATTTATTTTCTATTTTTTAGTTTGGTTTTCTATATAAAGCGTGTTTTTTAGTTTTTTTTAAACTATTATTTATTGTCTACTTTTTAGTTTAAGGATAACCGGATATATTTTTTTTTTTTTTTAGTATTTTTTCGAATTATTGCATTGTCATCGGTCTTTGACAGGTGTGCAAAATTTTAATGAAATCTGGCCGTTTAAAGTGGGTCAAAATCGCGTCCTAAGGAGTCGGTTACATACAAACATATAATACATACAAGTGAAGCTAATATAAATCGTATAAAAGAGGGGTGTATATTATGGAGAGCATAGCAGACAAACTCATTACTTGATAAAATTAGTTCTCTCACTAGTACATCAGACATGTGATTCCCATAATATAATAATAATTCTATGGGCTTTTGTTATTGTATTTCTATAATACAATAAACATCGATGATATTTTTTATATCCAATGAAGTCGGTTTTCTATTTAGTTTTTAAGACGTAATGTTTAATTAAGTATATATTAAGTACACCCGCAGATACAATGACCTAAATAGCTGCTAACTAGTTTGTAATTATTTAATTAATGAAGTAAGTGATACGGGCGCAGATAACGGCAGGTGCCTATTGTGTGTGACCTTCAGGTTCACCATAAGGTATCCGTGAAATGAACACTGGCCTCAGCGGAAGACCAGCACTGTCGCGTGGTAACAGACGGCAGCATTGTGTCAGCACAATGCTGCCGTCTGTTACCACGCGACAGTGCTGGTCTTCCGCTTGCCGGGGCGGGTCGCTAGTTTATAGGGCTTCGCATGGTTGCAATGCTGATACTAATTATACTACAGAATGGTTATCCCTAAGAAATAGCCATATACCATCGCGGACTTTTTTGTAGACCTTTTGAGGGTGTACAATACTGTAGTACATTATTTTGATCAATCTCGTATTATTATTTTGATCTATCTCAGCCAGCGTTTGCAATGTAAGCGCAAAAAATGTGTTTATTTACGACACCACATAAGAAACCTCTAAAATTTTCAGTATTTCTTTACTATATTATGCATGTTTTATACATATAAACCTTCCTTTTGAATTACTCTATCTATTAAAAAAAAACAGCATCAAAATCCGTTGCATAGTGTTAAAGATCTAAGCATACAACGGGACAGACAGACAGCGGGAGGCGACTTTGTTTTATATTATGTAATGATGATGATGATGATGATTATATTAATGATAAGAATGCATGGCCTCATGTCGCTCTGCCGTCAGACAGTTAACCGACACGCTTGAATGTATAAAGTCTCTTGTATTAGTATTTCGTAGTTAAGGTAGTTATAAGATTGATCATATAAAAAAGCGCTAGGACCAAGAGGAGTTTCTTGCCAATTCTTCTCGGGCTTGGGTTAGGATGAATTGGCACCTAAATTCACCTAGTATGTAAGACGTTTCAAAGTGATCCTTGTGATTGTATTGAATAAAGTATCTTTTTACTTTGACTTTGTACCATCTCACCACCACGTGTACCTAAATGCCTAGATACGTTAACATCTGTGGCCCAGTGGGCCAAGGCCCGGCTGATACACAGAAGGGTTCGATTCCCGTCACAGCATTGCCATTCAACGTGGCAACGTGTCTTGGGTACGCTGCCCTCTAGCAGTCTTTAGCTAGCTCAACAGTTTCACATCTATTTTATATTATTCTGTACATTTCGGTATTTATTTCTGTTAATAATTATAATCTGTAGGTATTTACAAAATTAAATTAAGTAGTAGTATCAGTCATGTGGTTCCCATAACACAAGCTCTGCTTACTTTGGAGCTAGATGATGCTGTGTGAAATTTCCGGCATTATTATATTTATTATTTATCAAAACATCTACACAAACTTTCACACTTATAATATCAGTTGGATTGGATATCAGAACGTAACGCAAAATTAGCGTTATTACCACTATCAGTCCATGGCAGATAATTCTATTAGCATGATAGCAAGGTCGATCACAGAATAGCGAATTGGTGCTGTCGGTGGAATCTTCCGACCTTCGACTGATGGCTTTTTAATAGGAACTAATTCTACGCAATTACTTAAGAAGTCTTGTTTAGGAGAGCATAAAATACGGGATTTTAAGGTGCCTTCGCACTCGAGACACGAGCTTCTAAAGTCCACGCAGTCCAGCTCCTAGGTAGTTCAATTCTTCGATTATATATCGTATATTAAGTTTCTACGACATGTCGGTTTCCTTACGATGTTGTTTTTCGTTGATTGAAAGGACTAATCTACCGCACATATTTTTATAGCTGAAATATATTATATTGATGCACGGCTGGATTCAAACCTACATATCATAAATCACAGCCTCTTCTATTATAATAATACCGGACATTGCACACAGCAACATCTGGCCCCAAAGTAAGCAGAGCTTGTGTTATGGGTACCATATGACTGATATACTAACTTATATACTTTTTTTTGCAAAGACATACATATTATACATAGAAACCCCCAGACCCGAGACAAATACTTGCAGATCATACAAATATTTATCCCGCGGCGGGAATCGAACCCGCAATCTTTTGCGTCTCAGCCGGACCTAAGCCCACTGCGCCACAGAGGTCGTCACATTTGATTATTATATCGAATGGCGTGAAAAGCTTCTTTTATCACCAATGTCTCAAAAAGGATATTGTAATTAAATTCATTCAACTAGATAATTATTATCAACGTTTTGACCTACATTTTAATGTTACCCAACTCGTCCTCAAAACAAATTAAGAGAATTATACCTACTGACTGCTGAACCGTATCGTGTATCAAAACATACAATACCAAATACCTATTGACTAAGTATTTTGTACAAACTTAAAACTAGTGGCTCTGTGAGCTATAGACTTCGCAAACATTTTTCGAAATGACTGAAATATAACGTTTTATACGTTTTCAACTCCCATATATCCGCCGTTTTAAAAATTCCAAAAACTGAATTTACAAAAAAAACTATATAGTTCTAGAACCTGTTCATAAAATTTCACGAGAATCGGTTGAGAAATGCGACCTGTAGATGAGAACATCCGGACAGACAGACCCGAATTTTTGCCTAAGCTGAAAAGGAGACACTCGCTTCGCTCGGTTAATAAGGCCCTAAAAAGGTGCTATTCCAGTCTGCACCGAGTCATGCAATAATCTTAAGGCATTCCTCATCCTTTGCCTAAGCCGTCTTTTTCATATATCACGTCGTGTCATTAGTTATTTGGATCCAGTGTGGTGAGAAGATTTAAGTGCGTCTCAAAGGCTCCTTTCGTACACTTGGCACATTTCAAACTTTATCGGTACTATATAACGCCGAACAGAAAAAGCTATTGATACGCCATTGGAAAGAAAACGTCGTGAAGAAGTGCACGTAAGGAGTCTTTTAGTCGCACTTTCATACTTTCACCACACTGCTGGTTCGAAATAACTAATTAAACCATAAGAAGAAGAAGAAGAAAAAGAAGATTTAGAGAAATAATGAGGATAAAACCTTGAGCAACAGTATTTGTATTATTTGAGAACAAAATCGCTTCTTACTGAGGTTGAGTCTATTGTCCTTACCTCATGATTTAATTCATTCGATTTGTTGGTTTATCTCAAAGACCAAATCCAGCATAGTGCCAGGTCTGCACCCAAGCAAGCATTACTGTGTTTAGTTTCGAAGGGCACTAGAGCAATTGAAATTACTGGGCGAATGAACAAAATAACTATGCCTTATGGACGACAACGCGAGTTTGTTAGGTACCTCTGATATTGCAAGCGCTCAAAGGTTACATTAACCACTTACATTAGGTGGGCCGTAAGCTTGTTTGCCAGCTGTAAAACTACTAGTAGTATGAATCAGTGACCAGCTGTGATGATAATAATGATTGGCTGCTCAAAGACTTATGGTCTAAAATCGGAAAAGTCAGGATCAACCTCTAAAGCACGGAAGCGCTCAGATAAAAATGCCACGAGCAATGCACGAACGCGTTACTTACCATCAAATGCTTTATCAGGTATGCTCTGATCCAGGACCTCTGTAAAAGCCTGGAGATGCTTATACAAGTCCCCCTCTTGAGGAACTCCTCCATTTCTAAACTTGAATCTTCCACTGGTCTCGTTCTTCAGCAATGCAGGAAACAGTCCAGGGTCGTAGAGAATTGTGACTTTTTCTCCCATAAATTTGTCATTATCGTTTTGTATGATCCCGAACTTTTGAAACAGGTTTTCGAAGGGGATCCGTTTGGATTTGCACTGCATGGTGGGGACGTTCCAGTAGACCTTGAATGGCTTTTGCTGGCGTGGCGTGTCGTCCCGCATCTCGATGACGTAGTAACTGAAGGAGATATTTAAAGTTAATGAAAGTTAGCTTGGATGTAGATATTTGGTTACTTGTTATTTGTTTAATAAATTCCGAAAATTTAAATGCTGAAAACGACATATTTTTTAATAATATAATTCGGAATACCAAATATACTAATACATATTCTCAAAATCTAGATTTTCATAATTTTTGTTGCACGTGACTGATGTATTCACAAAACAAAACATTATACTGAATTTTCAAAACCCAGATATTTTATTTTACCTTGTGTTTATTTTCCATTTCATTAATTAAATAAAGATGAAAAAAGATGTAACTGAATACACATAATTAACTGAACTGCAGCGGCTGTTGCCACGGGACGCTCGCTTTGCTCGCTTACCTCGCGCCTTTTTTATACTCTTACCTAATCTAAACAACTGGTTTCGATATAAGCAGGTTTGATGGATGGATTATAATATTATAATATAATTATAATAATTATAACATGGAAAGTTATTTTCTGTCTGGTAGTTTTATGGTATAGCTTACTTTGGTTTTTCAAAACATCGAAGTAAATATATTGTTAGAAAAAACATATTAGTAAAATACGTATGAAAAATAACTGGATTTCGAACTTCCTATCAAACCTTATCACTATTTTGAAATTAGTATTTTCAATTTTTAGTTTAGAATATACACTCGAGAGCATAGAAATCGCACATAGGGGAATTTTCCTGCATTTCGATTTCGATACTATATAAAAGGTTAAAAAAACAATAAATTTGTGAATGTAACGATTTATTAATACGAGGTATTGCTTCCCCTAGCCTGAATAACAGCTTCCATTCGATGTTTCATTGAAGAAATCATTTTTTTTACGAAATCCTGCGGTATGCTGTCCCATTCTTCCTTGATCGCGGTTTGGAGCTCTCTGAGACTCGTAAGCGTTTCTGGCTCTTACTCGTTTCTTTAGTTCGTCCCATAAGTGCTCAATGGGATTGAGATCTGGGCTTCGAGCAGGCCACTCCATAACGAGTACTTCAACCTCCTCCAAGTCCTAGCGTACTATAGCAGCGGTGTGTGGTCTAGCGTTGTCCTGCATAAAAATGAAGTTTTCGCCGATAAATCCCGAAAAGGGCACAGCATGTGTTTGCAGGATCTCCTCGACGTAACGTTGGGAAGTCAATCCACGCGATCGACGGTCGGTATCGGGCCCTGTGATGAAGACAAGTGTCCTGCATAAAAATGAAGTTTTCGCCGATAAATCCCGAAAAGGGCACAGCATGTGTTTGCAGGATCTCCTCGACGTAACGTTGGGAAGTCAATCCACGCGATCGACGGTCGGTATCGGGCCCTGTGATGAAGACAAGTTCGGTTTTCGCTTCTAGTGAAATGCCTCCCCAGAACATACACGAACCACCGCCGTATGCGACCCGTTCGGAGATGCAACATTGAGCAAAACCCTCACCGGATCTTCGGTAGACTCTACCCCGTCCGTCGTTACCATGGAGACACATCCTGCACTCGTCGGAGAAGAGGACTGCCTGCCATTGATCCATAGTCCAATTAACGTGATTTCGAGCAAACTGAAGGCGTGCTTGTCTGTGCGCTGGGGTCAATTTTGGGCCAGTTGCTGGTCTGTGCGCTGTCAGACCTCCTTCGGCTAGTCAGATAAGAAAATTTACAAAACAAAAGCTTTCTTTTGTTTTTATCGGTTAATTCGTGTTATATGTTGTTGTTTGTAACACATACCTATTGTCAAATATATAAAAACTGAACCTAAAGACGATGGAAACACTTATCAAAACTTGTAACAATCAAACTAATGATTGAAACAATCTTACATGTACCTAGAATGAAAATGTAATAAATTTATTTTGAAACTCACAGATACAAGTAACATAATAACATAGCAGATACACGATCAACAGGACAAACAAACTAATAAACTAATGAATACTTAACATTTTTTCTAACAATTATGTGAACGTACCATACACGTACACGTACGTGTACGTGTTGGGTACACGTACTTGTACCAAACCTAGTCTGCTCAGTTTTGTGCTATTTGACACCGTGCGAAATAGCGCTGGTATTCAGACTGGTTTCAAATGTTAGAGGGGTAGTCAGAGGCACATACAAACCATGTATATCATATCATTATCAGTATCATAAGTATGTATTTAAAAATATATAAGTATTTAATCAGTCATCTGGTTTCCATATTACAAGCTATGCTTAGTTTGGGATAGATAGTGTTCATAGGCCTCAATTATGTTGGCACCAACCTAACTAATTTGGGTTAAATTTGGTTTTGAACTGTCAAATTAACCTTTGGTATTCTGCTGATACCAACTTATCCTAATTTAATTTTATCTAACTTAATTAAGTTTTCTAATTTGGTTAGATGGTAGGTACCATTCGAATAGGTTTTACAAATGCTATGACTAACTAAATATTCCTAATTTTAGAAATGAACCAACCGAATTGGCTCCTAGCAATATTTATTTATTTATATATTTGTCACATGAATAGATGAATTTTGAATTACAGTTTCAATTTCAAATCAAATTCAAACAATAGCGATCAATACTAGCGATCTGCCCTGGTTTCTCAAGGGTGCAATCTTTTGATTAAGCGATTGACTAGTTTGATATAAAAGCGTTTATTGTGTCTTAATAGTTAGATGTATATTGTCGCTGTCGTCTTTATGGGTAATAATGAGTACTATAACATGTAGTACATTATTTAATGTAACATCAATAGTTTTTGCAGAACACGGCAAATAATGATTTTTATAAGCAATTTATTTGATACCTTGAGTTACGATATGGGTATTTGCGTAGATATATAAATTTTTTTGGAAATATAATACAACCATGTTACTCGCTGATAATTTCGCTTTCTATAGAGGGCATTATTTAAAATCGGTTAAGTGGTTTTGAGTAAATCCATTACGAACAAATATTATATGTTTAATAATAATAATAATAAATTCATTTATTTCAGATAACTTAAGATCCATAAAGTGTTAGTAATACTTACTCTAGGTGTTAGTAATATTGTTATCTAAGGTTGACATAAAAATTAAATAGAAGTGGGAATAAGGCAAGGGCCACTCACACTGTGATCGAGCTAAAACGGAATAGTTTCCTATGCCATCATAACTCGACTACATTGCCTGAAAAAAGGACCGTCCCACTTATCAACTATAGTATTTAGTATACTGTTGGTGGCTCCGCGTATTCTGTGTAACAGGGACGCGACTTTTTTAGATTTAGACAATCTCAAGGAACAATATACTCATATATCCTTTTACATGCGGTAAATAAAGGCAAGTACATTGAAGTTACGTAGTTCGAATATCTTTACAATATTCCTTATTTATTACTTCGTCATAATAATATTAACGTGATTCATTCATTACTACCGCGAATATTGATGTAGGTTCGTTTGTAATTATGTAAACCTATGCGTCAGAGATCACCGCATTATACGACTGTACTTTCCTACTCAGATAATCTTGTAACATTAAGTACTTACTTAAAGTATTTAGTAAGTATATTCTATAGAATTACATCATCGTGTCGTTGAACTTAAAGAGGTTTTTTTAAATCAACGTTGGAAAATGTATAATGTTTGTAGAAAATATTTTTGAATAGTTGAGCACATAAACCAAATTTTTGGTTGTTCGGTTGTTGAATTACGGTGTAAGACTGTGAGTATATAAATGAAATATCTTGAAATATCTTTGGGTAAGTCTGTAAAATATATTACGGCGTTTATTAAACAGTATGGCGGTACCTATCGTTTGATAAATATAAAACTTTGAATCTGTTATTTTTGATAGAGTGGAATGGGCCATACCATTAACCGCTGGGGCTCTGAAATTGGGGATACCAAGTTTTCAAAGCTGTAGCATATAAATTATGACGGCTAGTAAGGTTTTACTAGATTATAACAGCCTGATTTGTAAACCTTGAAACAACATGAAAGTACTTAATTATTATATTTTGCTAACTAGTTGTCTTCAATTGGTTTGGGAGCTTACTACTAGTTAATCTAATCCTAACTGCCTTAGGAAGAAGACGTACCGCTCAGTACCATCCATACCTTGTCAGTCTACCACTCTTGCGAACAAAGCGCTTTGTTTCCACATTTATAATGCGTAAAGCCAAGGATTAGAATACTTTTCCGTCGTCTGTCTTTCCTGAACACTACAATCTGGGTCTCTTTAAATCAAGAGCAAATAGGTGTCTTCTAGACCTGCGTGTCCCGTCGTCGGCCACATCGTCGCATACCATCAGGCGAATCAGTTAGCAAGTTCTAATTGTACAAGCTATGCTTAGTTTGGAACTAGAAGGTTGATTGTGTTGATACTAATATTTATTTATTTAGGTATTGGGCATGTAGAATCGTAAACAGGTTACTTATAGCTATATTTTTGCTTATTAAATACTGAGTATACCTTTAACTAAATTGTTTTTAATTCATGTTTAAAATCTAATAGATTAATGTGCGTAAAACATTAAGGTTAAAAAAAACTCACGTTCGCTTACTTCTCTTATTACAAAAAAAAGCACTTAATGGCACAAAGTGGGTATGTGTTTTTTTTTTAAACACTGTTTTGAGATTTATACAAGAACTATAGGCTGATTGTAAGTATTTGACATAATGGAGGAGAGACATTTCGATCTGTAGAGATGCTCGATTAAAGTCCTGTCATAATCAGCCTAGCTCGGTTGGTAGTAGCTCTGCCTTCTGCGCTGTAGGTTGACCGTTCGATTCCCTCCCAGGATAAATATTTGTGTGATGAATACAGATGTTTGTTCTGTGTCTGGGTGTTATAGAGTATTTATGAATTTAAAAATCACCAAAGTAAAAGCTATGCTCAGTTAAGCTAAAAAGTGTTGTGTGCATTGTCAAAACAATAAAAAACATGGATTTAATTTCATTTTTCTTTTCGCGGAATAGATAAGCCATGTTGTAGGTAGAACTGCTAAGTTTGCAAATCTCATCATAACAACGTAATCAGTAGGTAGGTAGGTATTAAGTACCTACTTACCTACAGCTGTTTGAGTATACAAACGTGCATCTTTGTATAGATCGTAGCAAAAACGTGCTGGTATCTGTGCTTTTTGCAAATTAAGCAATATCAACCTGATCCCACTTCTATTCGTCACGAAATCCATTTAAATGTCTGTCAATATCATTATTATTTGAGGTAGGAAGACACACGAGGCACTCGTGTATCTCCACATTCTCAAATAGATGAAGTTTTGATTCTTCGTTAGATATTTCGAAAAGTAACATATACCTTCTAAATTAATTAGTTTCTTGTGTTTTTTCATATTATGTTGAGTTATTATGACTATTTATTAATAAACTGTGACTCCTTAGCATAAGTATATATAATTACATTGGAAGTATTCCTTTGAAATTAGCACGACGAGAAATCAAAGAAGATTCTAGACGATCATTCTGGGATGACGTTTAGACGAATGACGATTATGACTTTTTGACGGTGTTATAACAATACAAAGACACTTGACATTAACATAATTGTCATCAAAACAGATGACATTTTAGGAAGAAGAAGAGATAGTTTGAGTATGGCTATGCGTAGTCATATAATAAATAAATATTGATGGACAATGCACACAACACCATCTAGCCCCAAACAAAACATAGCTTGTACTATGGTGACCAGATGCCTGTTACAATACTAATATACGTATATATGTATTATTAAAAACATACATAAAAAAATTTATAACACCCAGACACAGAAAAAAACACCTATGTTTATCTTGGGAGAGAATAGAACCCTCAACCTACAGTATGTAAGACATTTTAAAGTTATCCTTGTGATTGTATTGAATAAAGTATCTTTTGACTTTGACATTGACTTAACAGCGCAGAAAGAAAAGCTACTCGAAAAACTGTTCAAGACCCTCATAATATTTCTGAAAGACATATCCAACGATCTCTCAGACGATCTCGACTACTCTTGTCTAACTACTCAGAGTATGAGTATATAAATATGGACGCATTCGTACGTAAGTATACTACTTATTCACGAACAGTTATTTTGACAGTTTTTTATTTTAAATCTGTTTATTTTAGGGTCCCGTAGTCCACAAGGAACCCTTAAAAGTATACGCATGCCGCCGCACCCAATCTGAGCTCGTGCTCTGAGACTATTAGTCTCGTCGTAAAATTTAATACGTAATGCGCATTAGTAGCCCCTACAAAGTGATGAAACAAAAATCCATCCCACCCATCGTCTGAGAAACCTCATAATACTCATATTTAAAAAAAAACTATACGTTATAAGCGTATAAGCATTGCCATTCAACGTGGTAATGGCCCCAGTGTCTTGGGAACTCTGCCCTCTAGCAGTGATCTGGATAAGTTGAGCTATCTACAGATCGTTTGAAACGGTCCTTAAATAATAAATAAATAATCCCGGAAATTCACACAGCATCGTCTGGCCCCAAAGTAAGCATAGCTTGTATTATGGGTACTACATGATTAATATACTAATTATATACTTTTTTTGTAAACTCATACATATTATATGTAGACACACCCAGACCCGAAACAAATACTTGCAGATCATACAAACGGTTGTCCTACGGCGAGAATCGAACACGATACCTTCCGTGTCCCAGCCGGACCTTAGTCCGCTGCGCTAGAGAGATCGTCAAAGTAGCTCTACTATTTCACATGTATTTAATATTATTGTATATTATTCTATACAATTCTGTAATTATTTTTGTAAATAAAAGACATCATATCCAACTATGTAGGTACTAAAAATACCTGACTATTATTTATTATTCGTTTGATCAATATTAAAATATATAAATATTAAAAATTACCTCATCACATCAAAGTGGTAATTTTTGATGGAGTCTAGTGTATAGCCCCCACCCCTCTTGCCCCTTACCTACCGTTGTTTAGACACTATTTTAAAATAGTAGTATATTCAATAAAATTATAAAATAGTAGTATAAATGATCCCGGACATTTCACACAACATCATCGGGCCCCAAAGTAAGCAGAGCTTGTGTTATGGGTCCACATGGGTCCACATGTTATGGGTCCAAATGAAGTATATTCAATGAAATTATAAAATAGTACCATATTCAATGAAATTATAAAATAGTAGTATAAATGATCCCGGACATTTCACACAACATCATCGGGCCCCAAAGTAAGCAGAGCTTGTGTTATGGGTCCACATGGGTCCACATGTTATGGGTCCAAATGAAGTATATTCAATGAAATTATAAAATAGTACCATATTCAATGAAATTATAAAAAAAAATATCATGGCTGAGCGTAATAAAGCTTTACGACATCTGTAGGCTAAGGTTCGGCTGAGACGCAGAAGGTTGCGTTATCGATTCCCGCCGGGAGACAAATGTTTGTATGTAATTTTCACTCAAAACGGGATATTTACCATGATATATGAGTTTTTCTGCTTCTCGATATTTTGGCACAGTTGCATGCGCCATGATCACGAGATAAACTGAAGTCTTTGCGGGTGGATGTTATTGGCAGACAAAACGGTCTACCCTCTTTCTCAGTCTTTTACTGCGAACATTACCCCTACTACCGGTTTCACTGTCACTAACAACTCGATCACGATTACGACACACAACACTATCTCGTGATCATGGCGCATGCAACTGTGCCGAAATATCGAGAAGCAGAAAAACTCATATATCATGGTAAATATCCCGTTTTGAGTGAAAATTATGTGCAAAACCATGATAGTTTTAAAAGTTAAATGTTTGTATGATCTGCAAGTATTAGTCGCATGTAGCATTATTGGAAGCATGTAGCTTTCAATATTTTTAATATGGTTCACAAATCAGTCTGTTAATCATAATCTAGTAAATAAATAGATTTTTATATAAATACATATTATACATAGAAATACCGAGACAAATACTTGTAGACCATACAAACAGAAGAAGATCATCATCATCATCATCATTTCAGCCTTTATGAAGTCCACTGCTGGACATAGGCCTCCCCAATAGATTTCCAGGAAGAACGATTTTGAGCCCTCTCCATCCACCGACTTCCTGCGATCTTTACAATGTCGTCAGTCCATCGGGTGGGAGGTCGTCCTACGCTTCATTTTTCTGTCCTTGGTCGGCATTCGAGAACTTTTATTCCCCAACGGTTAGCAGTTCTGCGAGCTATATGGCCTGCCCATTGCCACTTCAACTTGCAAATTTTGAGCGAATTAAGAAGAAGATGGACTATGAATATTAGGTAAGTATACATTAGGCTTGAATTCAGATTTCAGTTTGAGAAAATTTTATGAATACGGTCCTACATGTATAGTATATAGACCTTATATTAGACCACTTTTGGTATTAAATTGCCCGCAATACGTTACTATGTTACCACAAATCATTACGATCGCTATTTGCTTGAAAAAACTGATAAAAGTCCGGAAATAACCTGTTAAAGAAAAGTTCTAAGTGATAATCCACCGTTAAATAAACATTAGGCAACTTGTACATTTCACATGCACACGGCTTATCACAATTATTATGTCACCGTAAGATTGTAAGAACCGCTAAATAAGAACTATCGGAGTATTGTAAATTCATTCAATTGAACGTATAAATGTATGGTAGTTCATAATCTTTTTGACCTGTCCGTCAAATTGCAAATTTCGTCAAAACCTGACGATTTGTCAGGTGCGCTGATTGGAATCATTGTTGATTGGAATCATTGTTGATTGGAATCATTGTTGATTGGAATCATTGTTGATTGAGCTTGACATAGAGTTGCTAAACCATTACATGTATTACAGTCAACGGGATGAAAGTAGCAAAAATACAGAATGAACTCGTGAACAAATTATAATGGTGATATAATTGATAGAACATTATAATGTAGTCAAAACTTTATTATTTAGGCCAACACAAAAGCAATTATGAACACGCTTTTATATTAATGTAGGTAAACAGATAGATAGATAAAAACCTATAATGATAAATCCGCACACACTTACAATCAATGGTACCATTGTACATAATGATACAACAAAAATTTTTAGGTTAGACACTAGATACATAAAACTAAAAGTGCGTGTGTGTTGCATTTTCAAAAGGGTCATAACTACGAAGCAAACACTGATCTTTAGCTATTAACCTCGAGATGACGAGCCGAAAACGAGCGCAACATAACATTCAGTGTACTTACAGATCGAGTGCGTGTGAGTGAATAGATGCTTGCAAAAAGTGCGTGTGTGAGTGAGAGAATGAGTTTATATTCGTGTTGTGTGGTGTGTTAATGTGATGAATATTAATAACGAAAGATACTAATAGTCATAATTATTTATGTATAATAAATAATAACGGACATAAATGTATGTTACAAGGTATTTATACGCTTTCTATTAGCTTCACTTGTATGTATGTTTGTAACCGACTCCTTAGGGCGCGATTTTGACCCAATTTAAACGGCCAGATTTCATAAAAAATTTGCACCTGTCAAAGACCGATGACAAAGCAATAATTCGAAAAAAAAAAATATGTATACGATTATCCTAAAACTAAAAAGTAGAAAATAAATAATAGTTTAAAAAAACTAAAGAACACGCTTTATATTTATAACTATTTACACCATGCAACCCACGCTTTTTTAAAAAAAAAACATTTTTTTCTTACTTACACTTATTAAAAATTATTTTCTATTTTTTACTTCGGTTTTCTATACAAAGCGTGCTTTTTAGTTTTTTAAACTGTTATTTATTTTTATTATAATAAATAGTATCTACATATTACTTTTCAGTTCCTACGTGTTTGTATTTTTGCTATTTATTTTCGTAAGGAGATAAAAATATATGTAAAACATCTTTTACATATTGTGTACAATAAAAAAGTTGCATATTCGAATAACCTTAATGTTTAGAAATGATAAAACTGTCGCAACCATTTTACTGATTTACGTAATTTATCATTCGCGATTAAGTTACCAACAATTTAGTCTACCACTATTGTTTAAAAACAAACAAAAGAATATATATATTTTAATATCTTGGTTAAAATATATACGATGCCGTTCATACGGTAGCCGCGTGCATATAAAAATACACAAAGATAATGATTCACGATTTAGTCATTTTCAAAATGTTTAGTAAATATTTAAATATTTACTTTTAGATACGTTATCGACCCTAGTAACTTTTTAATGGGTAAGTGGGTCAGGCAGGTTAAAAAACTTTTTGTAAATAGATTTTTTACATAGCAGCACGCAGCAATTTTAGGGCTCCAAACTCCACAGGGAGCCTGGAATCTATAAGGTTTCAGGTTTCACTTTAGTTAAGACTAGATGAGTTTATTGCTGAATTCTTCTTGAATTGGGATTAGATGGAACCTGCCTCTATATTTACTAGCATGGTCGAGGATGATTAAAAATGATCCTTGTTGTTCTAAAAAATCGTTTGATTTGAACCCTTAGTCCCTGTCACCCCGTCGGTTAAACAGACCTTCTGTAGGCCAATAATATAGCGGCTAAAGTTTCACAGGAACCCAGGCTCTATGGTATGTAGACTTGTGGTAGGTACTCGGGCGCGGTCGACCTTGCCATTGGGACAGACGGACAGATAAAAAGACTAGAGAATTTTTTTCGAAAAGAATGCTGGGGTGACATTTATCTCAATGGAATACGGTACAAATTGCAAGGTTTTACGACTCTACTCGTATTGCATAGTGATTTATTGTGTTTGCGTTATGTGATCATACGAGTGTGGCTATTTTAAGAAATGTGAAGAATTTGAGGTCTCATATAAATGTACATATAAGCATTGTCTAAACTGCAAAACTAATAATATAAGGAGAAAAAAAACTTTTGTTTGTAATGGCTAAACTCCAAAACGACTCAACCGATTTTAAAAATGATTTTACCCATAAAAGGCGATTATTAGCTTGTACCATGGACTGTATTTTATTTTAAAATAGCAAAATTCTAACCCAAGGTATCAAAAGTTTGCCTAAAAGTCATTATTTGGTGCACGTTGCGTAAACTATTGATGTTACATAAAATAATGTACTACATGTTTATAGGATTTGCACGAATAATGTCAAATAATAAAAATGTCCAAGAGCTTAATAATACTAAACTATATAAAACGCTCAATCGGAAAAACGTCCAAGTACAAAAACTCCCAACTAGAAAAATGGCCATATACAGAAAAGGTCCTCTAGAAACTGACCAGGAATATAAATATACCAGAAAAATGTCCAACTATCGAGATGTCCACAACAATACAAACTGCTTTTGTAATTAAATATATAGCTTATCAATCTTTTAAGATACTGACCACTTGTATGAAGTACCTTTTTTAAATGTAATCGACGATAGTAATGACAAATGTCATTAATGTCTTTTCAATATTCAACTCAACGACAAAGTGTACTGATTTTATTATAGTAAGTATACATATAATTTTGTTAAACTGCTCTTCGTGCAAATTTAATTACTATTATCAATCATGAACGAAGAAGAGGTTAATATTCATAAAAAACCAGAAGGGCAAGGACATTCTTTTGAAATCAAAATTTCGTTACAACATATATTAACAAAATTTCGTTACAATATATATTAACAAAATAAGGGTAGTAGTACATTTGTGTCAACAGATCAGAGCATAGTGCATCTGCAACCATCAACAAGAGTAGAGAGAAGGTATTACGATCGTCCCAACATAGGTACTTGTGCTGCAGATAAAATGAAAAAAGCGGCCAAGTGCGAGTCGGACTCGCGCACCGAGGGTTCCGTAAAAACCTGTAGGTATATAAGTAAAAGTTCACCCATCACGACAGTTGAGTCATAGTTATGGTATTTTTATTGCAAAAATAAATCCATCTAAAAATTTACGGCTTTCGCAATTTTTCCTTTATCTGTGCTATAAGACGTTGCTTCGTACCAAATTTCAAGATTCTGAGTTCACGGGAAGTACCCTGTAGGTTTTGATTCCAACGCCAACAATATACCGGAAAACCATGACCTTACTACAAATAAACACCCGAAATTGTGCTAGAGAATAGTACTCATAAACTTTACTTTGATAGAGCGATCCTTGACAAGACCGTACAAGACCGTACACTTTAAAAGGCCCGATTTAACTCTCCTGGACAAAATCAATCACACAGCTCCCTTAATTGATATCGCTATCCCTAACACACACAACCTACAGAACACCATTTCAGAAAAGCTGTCCAAATACGTTAATTTAAAAAACAAAATCACTTGAATGTGGCGTCTGCAAAAGGTCTCAATAGTCCCGATAGCTCGTCTAAGCCTCGTCTTTTTTAATTGGTATTTATAACGATTGCACTATTTTACTATTGACATTTTTACTATAGGTCATTTTTATTATTGGATATTTTTACTTACTTATTGGCTTTAGACATTTTTTCTTTTTTAACATTCGTGCAAATCGTTTATAGCTCTTATTTAGCCCTCAGAACAGTCTACCAGGATATATGTCTAACTATTATAGTTAAGTTAAGTTATTATAGTTATACAATTATAACCGCTTTTTGTTCAAAATAGTCAAACAAAACACGCGTAGAATTAAAAGATGATTGCACCCATGCGAAGCCGAGGCGGATCGCTAGCTTTCAAATTAATTGGGCAAGGGCAAAACTGGGTACCTAATTACGTAATTTTTTTCACTTCTGTAACTTTTGGTACTTGGTACTTTTACCGGCTACTTCCCACCACCTCCAAATCCATTGTTCTCGTAAAAGAAAACATGCATACATTCGTTTTCCACCACATCCAACGAACATTTTGTTTTGCATTTTACATTTTACATCGGCTAGTATTACTAGTACCAGGTACTATTCTAGTAATATACTAAGAATGTACCGAAAATTGAAATTGAAGGACAAACTGGCCTGTCAGTTGGCTTTGTTGGTAGTAGCTCTGCCTTCTGCGCTGTAGGTTAAGGGTTCGATTCCCTCCCAAGATAAATATTTGTGTGATGAACACAGGTGTTTGTTCTGTGTCTGGGTGTTATAAAGTAACATAAATATGTATTTTAAAATATATAGTATTCTATCAGTTATCTAGCCATCACTAATACAAGCTATGCTAAGTTTGGGGCTAAAAGGCATTGTCAACCAAAATTAAAAGTTAAAAAAAAAATTGTAAGTTTGTATTCACAAAACTAGGTTTATGTCATGTATGTTTAAAATCATTTAAAATTAACGGTGTTTGAAAATATTTCCTATCCTTGAGTTGTGAGACCTTGATTGTTTAAAAAATTATGATTTTAGGCCAACGGGAAGTACCTAAGTGTCTAAATAAGATATATAGAGACATAAATATATAAACACTTGGACAATGCACAATCAACGGATTCGTTCAGCGGTTTAACCGTGAAAAGGTAACAAACAGACATACAGAGACGCCTTTGATATTAAGTATAATATTAATGTGGATTGCTGGGATTTATGTATGGATCTGAAAATGTTTATATTAAGGTTTGTTAACGCACGTCCGTTAATTTATTTATTATTTACAAGAGAAAATAACTAAAAATAACTTCGCTAACCAAATCCAGTTTCTAAAGTCACTGAACCTTCTGTTTATTTTTTAACACTTCGCTTCGCACCTCCTTTAACAATGCAAATGTTTAGCGCAATTCAAAATGAAGTGTAAAACATTGAGATACGGTAGAGATTTGTGCGGTGATCGTTGCTCTACATTCGTCTAACTTCGTGGTTGCCTAGCAACTCAACGTAAACAGTTCGATTCTGATTTCAAATTGCACGAATTGCAAGTGCATGTGTGTAACTTTGAAAAGGTTTTATGTCAGTATATATATTTTTTTGCGAATTCTGAGATGGATGTGTGGAGTGACGCGAATGGACAGAGTAAGGAATGAGTACATAAGAGGAAGTGTGAAAGTGGCGCCAGTGAATGCAAAGATGAGGAGCAACAGGCTAGCATGGTATGGGCATGTAATGAGAAGGGAAGAATGGCATGAAACTAGGAGAGTGCTTGGTATGAATGTTAATGGATTTACGAGTAGAGGTAGGCCAAAGAAAAGATGGATGGATTGTGTGAAGGATGACATGAGTAGGAAAGGAGTATGTGTTGAGATGACGGCTGATAGAGGAGAATGGAAGAAGAACACATGTTTTGCCGACCCCACATAATGTAAGAAAAGGGCAGGAAGATGATGATGATGATATTTTTTTTGTTTTTGTGGTAATAAAATTGTCAGTCATAAAGATATTAGATTTGTAATAGGTAAGTAGTGCTTTCATTATTTAGTAAAGCAAAAATAATTGGTTTATTTGTAATCTTGGTGATTTAATTCAAATAAAGCGTTAATAATTGGAATAAATGTTTTGTGTTTATTTGGGATTCGAGTAAAAATAATCCGTAATTATTTTATATGAAAAGCTTATTTATGTGAAATAACAAACGACGAACGACAATATACGGCTTTGTGACGGCGCTTACACAATCTAAACACTTGACATTTTTAAATTGTCATCATTACGACACATGCCAGAAATGAAGAAGAAGTGAAGTAGCTACCTCTGATGTACCCGCCCCGCTTGAGCATAATATACCTATTTACTTATTCAAAAAATATTTTATGCATTGATGATGGTAAATTAATCAAGCAAGGTACAAATAAGTTTTTTTATGCGTCACATTGTTTTTTAGAACCGAAGTAAAATTAAAAAAAATATATCCTCCCAGTCTAGCAAATCCAATTTCAGCATACACAAAAGCTTTGTGTTGTGTTGTAACTATTTTTTTTTTATATTTTGTTGTCAACGATGAACCTCCAGAAATAATCTTCCTGCTTATTACACAATAACTTCAGCATGCCAATAGCATAGCTAAAAATAAACAAAGCAAATTACCCACACTAATATACTATTTAATTGGCAACCATGTTTGGTATTTTCATTTAAGATTACAGCGAATGAGAGTTGTAAAATATAAAATTTGTTATTAGTAACTATATTTATTGTGGTAAAAATAATATAAAAATACTTACTTGTTCTCATCGCATCTTACTGCATATCCCGCAAACAAAATAAAAAATAAAACTTTCATTTTAAACACTATAAACAACACTCATGTCAAAAATTTAAATAAAATAAAACATTTTATTTTTAAATTGTATTGTCTCAAAGATTATTGACGTTGACATAAAAAAGCGCGGCAATATCGAAGCGCGTTCGACGTTTGAACGTGCGCGTTGGGCATGAGCGAGTTAAATACTATCGTGAAGTGAATTGTAGTGTAGTGAATCAAATCAGCACAGAATAGGTTGTAGTTTCAATGAGTTTACTTAGAAAACGTGGTACTTCTAAGTTTATATTTCATTCCCAGTACGAGTTATTGTTTCATTATAAAGCATTCATTCGTTGTGGATTCAGAACCAATTTCACAATTATGTAGTTCGTTCTGGTTTGGTGGTAGGGCTTTCATGAGTTTAAAATATATATTCATACTAAACTAACTTATATAAAACTAAACTAGCGTCCCGTCCGGCTTTACATAGGTGTAATTTAGAGTTGTAATTTTAAGCAATTAATAGACTGGGTTGTAATTAACAGACTGTTCGCTCGTGCCATTTTTTTTATTTTTGCATGTTTATACTCGTAACTTCTAAATCATCATCTTTCGATTCTACCCGTTTTTTGATCGACTAATTTGAATAAAAAGCGGTTAACGTGACTAAACTATAATAGTTAGACATAAATAACCTAATGGACTTTTTTGTGGATGATGATTAGTACTCTAAACATGTAATACATTATTTAATGTATCATCAATCTTTTTTGTAACAAACAATCATACAAAAAAATCCAATCTGTTTTTTTGTAATTGTATCTTGGGGAATGTTGTAGGATGTTGTCGCACATGGGTGCGAAGTCGGGAGCATAAGCTAGTGTTGTTTTATATCTCAATATGCCCTTACTTAAGTACCTACTTATAAATCAGTTTCTATTTTTAAACTCTCGAGCATAGACAATAGAAATTTAGTGACATTTCTCTCAGTAAGGTACCGTACGTGACATGAGTTTATTATGCGAGCACTTCACTCATGTTAGGCGTTTTGTAGAGAAGGTATTTTTCTTTAGGGTTCTCTCTCACTTAATTTATATTTTGAGTGCTATTTATAAATAGCACTCAAAGTTGAGCTAAGTTTTTCAGTTCTGTGCAAAGAGAACTCGATTGAATGAATGAAGAATTAAATTTGCGATTATCGTCGAATAGTTTTCATGCAATAATACCTGATTTGTTATTGTAATTGTAATTTGTACCTAATTTAGTTATGTTATATATATATATATATATATTTAATATGACATATTATGTCATAATATGTAAAAAAAACATTATATAAAAAAAATAGCAAATGCAGAAATAGTAGATTGTTGCACCGAGCGCAAAGTGTTACCTATTAATGAACGAGTGTTATGTTGGTGCCCGAGCGCAAGCGAGGGCACTGAGTTAACACGAGTGCATTAATTACTCTCTTTAGCGAGGTGCGTAATTTACTTTTCTTTCAACTACCAATCTACCTACTGTGATAAAATATACCTACTCAAACTAAAAATATGAAGAATCAAAGTTTTACAATGGTACAAATTGGGCGCCATTTGTTATTTTTTTCACCAAGTCGGTTTTATTCAGCCGATTTTTATTATCAGCCAGTATCTTTTTGATCGAATGCAAACATTTTATATTAAACTAAATGGGAGATATTAAACCTCTGTGGTAAATTTATATCTAAAATAAAAAGTAAAAAACAGTGCAATAATGAAAAACAGTGCAATAATGAGATTTCATATAACATTACTGCACTGTTTTGGTTCTAAGCAAAAAATACGTCCTGTGTGATCGGTTTTGTAGTGATTAATGATAACATTTCTGCGTAGTTGAAAGAAAACAATGTTATTTAATAAAAAACACGTGTTGGTGTACGCCCGACAGAAGTGATAACTTAAACTAATCTAACTAGTGCTGTAGGTTGGAGTGAGATAGGAGGAGCCTGCCTACCGCTGCCGTATGCGCGAGAGAAAGGGAAGCCAAACAGACTGGCGCCGTAACGAAGCGGTTTACCTTCCCATAAGAAGTTATCACTTCAAAAAAGTTTGTGATATGCTTAGAAAATTAAGTTGAGTTATTAAAAATACTGTTTGACAGCCCTATTGGAAACGTGATCGATAGCTTTCACATGCAAATGGAGGCTCCCTTTGATACAAGAGGAATGCTTTATATTTGAAAAACAACAACATGTCGAGATAATAATCGCATTTCGCTTTGTATTCTTGAAATATATCTTGTATCTCAAGCGGAGAGAATTATCACGAGTACAATACCTAAGTAGGTATACCTTCCTATATAAATCAGATGTTTTCAATTCTAGTTTGGATCAACTGAGCTATCTATAGATGGTTTGAAACGGTTTTTAGATAGCTATTTTATATAAGAAACATATATTGGTGGTATCCAGCTTCTAGCTCCGTACTAAGCATAACTGGTTCTATAAGGATCAGATGAATGACAGAATACTGATACATTTCTAAATACACAAATGTTTGTTAAAGGAAAGACTCGAATCCATAACCTACAAACAGAGCTGCTCCCAAGTACCAACTGAGCTGAAATCCATAATTGTATATATATGTAAATATATTAATACGTGAATCAAAAATTTGTACCCCTTTTTACGAAAATTGCGCAATAGAATAAAATTTTCGTCCGCGCAATTAAGAAATGTCATACTCCTGTTTGAAATTTTGCAACTTATAGTTTATATAGAGAAGGAGTGCAGAATGCTAATACTTTTTTTAAATTATGCATTAAAAAAACATTAATTATTAATTAATTATGGTCGAATTTCGACCAGTTGGCGACCACTAGTGTTAACTTAATCTTTCTTAATCTGGACTAGCCTTTCAGCTCAGTTGGTAGTAGCTCAGCCTTCAGCGCTGTAGGCTGAGCATTCGAATCCCTCCCAGGACAAAAACTTGTGTGATGAACTTATTTTCATGACACAAATGTTACAAATTTTATGGTACTTTTATAAGACACAGAACTAACACTTGTGTTTGTTCTGTGTCTTATAAAGTACCATAAGTATGTGTTTAAGACTAATAAGTATTCAATAATAAGTATTCAGGCATATGATTACTATAGTACAAAGTATGCTTAGTTTGAGGCTAGATGGTGTTGTGTGTCCATCAATATTTATTTATTAGCGACGATATCTTTGCGTGTTAACAGTGCGTGTTGCCAGTGATGACATATGGAACTGAGACTTGGTCGCTGACTATTGGCCTCATACACAATATCAGAGTCGCGCAACGTGTAATGGAGAGAGCTATGTTGGGTGTTTCACTACGTGATAAAATCCGCAACGAGGAAATCCGTAGAAGAACCAAAGTCGCCGACGTAGCGCTCAAAATTTGCAAGTTGAAGTGGCAATGGGCAGGCCATATAGCTCGCAGAACTGATAACCGTTGGGGAGTAAAAGTCCTCGAATGGCGACCAAGGACAGGAAAACGAAGCGTAGGACGACCCCCCATCCGATGGACTGACGACATTTTAAAGATCGCAGGAAGTCGGTGGATGGAGAGGGCTCAAAATCGTTCTTCCTGGAAATCTATTGGGGAGGCCTATGTCCAGCAGTGGACTTCATAAAGGCTGATATGATGATGATGATGATGATTAATGTGTATTTAATACACCTTTTCTAGTGTAATAAAGTGGCCAAGTGGCCGAGCGCAGATGAGCACACACAGGGATGGATTCCGAAGTCTGCAAGGTTAAAAGTTTGGTGGTCAGCTCCCAAACCAATTTAACACCATCTAATTAACTAGCAATAATTTTTAACAAAAAAAACCGACTTCATACAGGAAACTAAAAAGTAAAATTCTCTCCTTCGACTGTCCTTCGTCTTCATCATCAGACTCCTAATGACAGTCACAATCTATCTAGGTGTAAAGTTCTCATCAATACAAATTAATCAAGCCCAAATTAATCAACCAGGCAATTGTTGTAAATAGTTGAGGAGTTCCCTCGAATGTCTTTCGGCTCCATCATCAGACCGACTTTAGACCTTCATTAAATAGTAGTACTTAAAAATACTAAATGAAAAAAAAAATAACAATCGCACTAGTCGCCACTACGATTTTCGAAGGTTCCCCTCGATTTCTCTGGGATGCTATTATCAGATCCTGGTTTCTTTATCGTACGACCCACGGGTACGGGTACTTTATAAGACACAGAACAAACACTGTGTTTGTTCTGTGTCTTATAAAGTACCATAAGTATGTATTTAAGACTAATAAGTATTCTATCAGGCATATGATTACCATAGTACAAAGTATGCTTAGTTTGAGGCTAGGTGGTGTTGTGTGCATTGTCCAGCAATATTTATTTATTAGCGACGATATCTTTGGCGCAGTGAACCAATGCTGAGACGCAGAAGGTTGCGGGTACGATTCCTACCGCGAGACAAATGTTTGTATGATCTGCAAGTATTTGTCTCTTCTATGTATAATATGTATGTATTTACAAAAAAATATTATGTCATGTATCATGTTATCAGTAATGTGGTACCCATAACACAAGCTCGGCTAACTTTGGGGCTAGATGATGCTGTGTGAAATGTCCGGATTATTTTTATTTATTTGTTACTCTGTATATATCTTTGGATGTTTATATTCAAAGTTATTAACCTTTTTCTTGGTACTTATGGATGTTTAGTTATAAAGTCTAGGTACAGACTATTAATATAATTTTATTGTACTCTATCTGTCTGTTTGTTACGTTTTTCCGGCTAAACTGCTGAACCGATTTTGATGAATTTTGGTATAAAGATAGATGGGACCTTCGAAAAGGACATAGGTTACTTTTTATGTAGGCACCACGCGTGCGAAGCCGCGCAGCAGCTAGCCAAAATAAACCAATTCAACACCATCTAATTAACATAGCAATAATTTTTTAATCATCATCATCATCATCATATCAGCCTTTATGAAGTCCACTGCTGGACATAGGCCTCCCCAATAGATTTCCAGGAAGTACGATTTTGAGCCCTCTCCATCCACTGACTTCCTGCGATCTTTAAAATGTCGTCAGTCCATCGGATGGGGGTCGTCTTACGCTTCGTTTTCCTGTCCTTGGTCGCCATTCGAGGACTTTTACTCCCCAACGGTTATCAGTTCTGCGAGCTATATGGCCTGCCCATTGCCACTTCAACTTGCAAATTTTGAGCGCTACGTCGGCGACTTTGGTTCTTCTACGGATTTCCTCGTTGCGGATTTTATCACGTAGTGAAACACCCAACATAGCTCTCTCCATTGCACGTTGCGCGACTCTGAGCTTGTGTATGAGTGATGATGATTTTTGTCTTGCTCATGTTCATTTTAAGACCCACTTGTCGGGAGACTATATTGAGCATTGTGCCTAGGTCTTTCAGCGATTCTGCCATGAGGACTATATCGTCGGCAAATCGAAGGCGAGTGAGGCGTTCGCCATTGATGTTGATACCATGTCTATGCCAGTACAAACAGTACATTAATAGAGATAAATAAACATAAATTCTTTTATTATATAGCTTACAAACAATAATATATGACTCATATTTGACGCAATAGGTAAATACAATATAACACAAACGAAACTTATCAGAGCTTCGTCAATAACACAATAATATTTAATAAATGAAAATGTCCTTATTTTTCTAGTTTTATATATATCATAGGTTCTTAAACCCATTCGTAATTTATTAAAATAGTTATACTCATGCTTAAACACAATGTTGGTTTATTGCATGTACTGTAATTATGAACTATAAAATAATAATTACACTATAACTAGGTAGTATAATTTAGCAATTTTTTTATTTTTTAAGGTTTTTGTATGGGAAAAACTAAACTATTGTATTAACATCCTGTATAAAGAGATCCCATCCCATCTGTTGGGGACTTTTGTTAGAGCTGGTGCAAGGGCTGATTGTGCCGAGGACATCAAAGAGCTTTTCGGAGTCGAGACCCTCGCTCGTAAGGAGCAGTAGCCCATCGCGTTGTCAAAATTAATTCACGGCGTCTGGTACAAATATTACGTAACCCAAGAGCTGACTACCCTTTGGCAGTGCTTTTTTTTCTATAAAACCGATTTGAATATCAATTTGAATATTGGTGTAGTATGCAATCCACACAACACCATCTAGCCCCAAACTAAGCATAGCTTGTATTATGGTGACCAAATAACTTATAGAATACCTTTAAATTTTCAAATACTTATGATACTTTATAACACCCAGACACAAACCAAGCACCTATTCCACATCAATGTTTGTTCTAGGAATCGAACCTTGGGGGTTCGTATTGCATCTATTGCAAGAGACAATAGGTAACGTCAGCTACCAACCAAGATAGCTAGAATATGTTACGTATGTGAAAAGTATTTAAACAATTTTCTTGGCTCAGCATTAACCTGCAAGGTTGAATTAATTGAAGCACTACGTTCTACCGGAAGAGATTCAACTCGATCGATTACTCTCTCATTCGGTGATTCAGTCTCTGATCCAATTATGTATAATAGTTCCTGTCCACGGCTTTACTCACATAGTACGTAGATAAAAAAGTAGATATTAAGGCTGTGCCCTCAGCAAATGGTCTTTTAATAATCTAGTCACAAATTAAACAACGGTTGTACTATGAGAACCAGATAACTGATAATTATGTACTTTTATATACATAAATGATACCATATAACACCCAGACACAGAATGTATCTATTTTGGAACTATTTAATAGCTATCAGTTCGTTCGAGAATTCGTTAATAATAATTAATAATAATAATACCGGACATTTCACACAGCATCATCTGGCCCCAAAGTAAGCAGAGCTTGTGTTATGGGTACCCCATGACTGATATACTACTTATATATTTTTTTTGTAAATACATACATATTATACATAGAAACACCCAGACACGAGACAAATATTTGCAGATCATACAAACATTTGTCCCGCGGCGGGAATCGAACCCGCAACCTTTTGCGTCTCATTCGGACCTAAGCCTTAGCGCCACAGAGGTCGTCAATTAAAACTATGAGATGTGTTTTCAATATTTTGCCTACAACTGTTTCTTTTTAAATTATTTTTTAAAGATATTGTTAATTTAGTAACTTATGAAACAAAGTCAAACAGTTTCAAGTGAAACAGATTTAATTTACGTAACAATATTTGTATTATCTTTTATTCTTTTTTAAATTAAAACATAGACTTTGTATTTACACATGTATGTAAGCCGCACGGCCGTGATCTTTATGTTGAGTTGAACCTGCTGATAGGTGTTCACGATACAGGCTTGCCTAATGTGAACACCGCTGTAGTTTTAGTTGATAGTTTATAAGTATCTACATTTAGGATTAAGCAAATAGTATTTATCGTTAAAAGCTAAGCCTGTATAATAATTAATTTGTTATTTTGCTATTATGCTATTATATATATAAAGCTATTATATATATATATTTTGCTATTATATATATAAAGTAACTAGGTAATATAAGTCTACGGTATACATGAACAAATTTATTTCCCATAAATAAAATACCTACATAGGTAGTTATAAATAAAAGGATGCCCTAATTACTAATTACAGGCAGTTTCCTCTTTTCATAAAACAGTGGCACTGAGTACGTTAACTGGTTACAGTCAGACACAGTTCAGAGGCTCCTTGGTCACGATAAAATATTCGATGACAGCCACGCCGCCGGCAAGACGTGCGCTGGCATTGGTTGGTCGGCGGCACTAGCCCACAAGCATCAACATCGTGTTATTACGTAAAGGTAGCGGACAAATCAAATCATATAAAAATATTCTTTATTCTTTAGTCTTTAGTCTTCGTGACTTAGTGTAGGTCTGACATTATGTACTGAAACAAGGCATCGCCAATATTTTAAGATCAATGACCATTTTGAATCGTTTTCTTACATGCTAGTGAATCTGGGTGCCGGTTCCTCCTAATCCCAGTTTAAGAAGAATCCGGCAAGAAAATCATCGGGTCTTGAAGCTTTTTTGTATGATTCTTTGATTTTTTTCTTGCTGATTTTATTACAGATGCTGAGTCGAGTTGGAGCAGGTTCATCCCAAGCTTCTTTGCTATGTAAATATTTTTGAAGTGATAACTTCTTTTAGCGCGGTACGCATATTTTTAGATGAGGTAAAACCTCTGGATTCGCGACACTGTTACCATTTGATTATAAACCTTAATTTAGGTTCTTTGATATATTATCTACATTCTGAACAAAAAATATTGCATCATCTGTGTTCGTTCAGTATTTTATTGGCAGTCGCCATAATTACTGATTTTGAAGTGATTTATTACTAAACTCTAACCGCCAAAATAAGTTTTCACTTCTGTCGGCACTCCGGGAGTGCAACCCGATTTTTTTTTGTAATTTAACTTTTTTAACGAAATAAGTCTTAAGTTGTAGAAAAATCTTTTATTACGGAAGCTACCTCCTGCGTATTAACTGCATGCGGACAGGGGAAAACCGCTTAAACGAGTAGTATAGTATAGTATAATATTTATTCAGTACAGTTATCGTATTACAATATGTAAACAGAAATCATTTTTAGCAAGATCCAGTGTCAATTAGCTATTGCTAATTATCATGTAGCAGTCGTGCCAGGCTGCACCTGTGTTATAGCTGGTAGAACTTCCTCAATGTAACAATTAAACTATAAACTACACATAATAATGCAATTACTCAAAACATTGATTAATTGGAATATTATTGACAATATTTGTACAATAACAAGCACACGAAGGCACGTACAAAATGTAGCATTATATTTAATAGCTACAATCGTAGAAAGAGGAGAGTAGTAGAATAGTAAAGATTATGAGTAAAAAAGTGAGTTTGACAGCAGTTTACGCCTTTTGCTAGTTAGTTATCGCGAGTTACGTAATCCGCCCCAAGCCCCAAAAACTCCATCGTAACTTTTGCGTCTGTTACCTGTTATGTTATGTACCTTGTTATGAAATGTTCGCATCACGGGGTCGATTATATTTATAGCACCGACCACTTACTTTTGTAGCTACTCATATGTGAATTTATGGATATAAACTCATGCATAGGACCTCTGAGTTGTGTAAAGCTGTATGTACCTTCATCCATTACTTTTGTCGTTATCAGCAATTTTAGGCAAATAAAAACAATCGAATATTATCCAAGTAACTTTTAACCTAATACATTTTATCATCTGAAGTCCTAACAAGTAGGTAAATTTGAATTTCAAGTGTTTTTGTCAAAGTAACATTGGTACTCTGTTTCCTTGTTTGTTTTGGTTATTTCCGTTCAAAATAACTGATAGTAAACTTGTGTCATGGAAACCATATGACTGATATACTATTTATATATACTTTTATAAAAAATATATGCATGCATAGAAAAATACCCAGACCCGAGACAAATATATACGTCTGCGTCTCAGACAGGCCTTCGCCTACCGCGCCACAGAGGTCGTCAAAACCATACCTTAATATACCTACCAGACATTAAAATATTTACTTTTTTACCGGACTCTAAAATAAGAGTCTATCTCGGTGGGTTCATCAAAATGCCAGAATATATTCTGTCTCCAAGCAGTTTGTCCAACAGCTGCGCCAATGTACATGTAACTTCGTACCTCAAGTGCGGAGTACGCCTGGCCTGGTTTAGGTACAAAGGGAACTGGAGCAAGAGAAATTACTGAGCGAATAGACCAAATTACTAGGTCCTCGGGCAAAGTGTGATACCTGGTATTGCAAGTATCATAGGTCACGGTATCCGCTTACCATCAGGTTGGCCGTATGGTTGTTCCAGCAAACAGGTTCTATTCAAAAAATATACTAAACTATAATACTAGTGGCTCTGTGAGCTGTAGACCTCGCGAGTCTTTGCATAGCTTTACACCCCCTACCACCAAGGGGTTGGCCCCTTGAAGTTTATCGGATGGAATATTAGTTCGAACAAAAAAGTTGTGTCTTAAAAAGGGTAATAAAAAAGTTTAGTGCCATTTTTGAAAATTTTTCGAAATGATGAAAGTGAAATATAACTCTTTTTTACGTTTTCAACCCCCATATCTCGGCCATTTTTAAATTTTTTCAAAAACTGAAAAAAGTTCTATATAGTAATAGAACCTGCTCACAAAATTTCACGAGAATCAGTTGAGAAATGCGACCTGTAGCGGAGAACATCTGGACAGACGCCGGCCGGATATTCGAATGCTTTTTTGCCTACGCTGAAACGGAGAGATTCGCTCGCGCTTCGCGCTCGCTCGTCAATGAATAGCTAGCTTGCTAACTAACTCAGCCACGCGTTGCTGTGGCTCATCTGTTAGAAATTTATGGAACTTATTGTAGGAAAACATTTAATTTGCAACAAAAAAATATTGAGGTTGATAATCGAGATAAAAACAAATTTATATTTTATGTTACACAAAATTACACACAGTAAGCCAAATATAATAAAATTAGAACTACTTAAATAAAACTTAAAATCTTTTGTCATCGATGTTTGTCCGGGATAAACCCCTGGTTAGGTAATTCTGGGGTTTATCCTGTAAAAACATAGTGACGAGAGATTTTTATATATATAAATATACTAGTTGCTGCCCGCGGCTTCGCACGCGTGGTACCTACATAAAAAGTAGCCTGTGTCCTTCTCCAAGGTCCCATCTATCTCTATACCAAAATTCATCAAAATCAGTTCAGCGGTTTAGGTATGAAAACGTGACAGACAGACAGAGTTACTTTCAAATTTATAATATTAGTAAGGATTTTATAATAATAAACATTATTTACTTAATATCATTTTAATGCACTACAGATAAAATCACTATTGACAACAATAAACTACACAAAACTAAAATACCTGTCTAAACCTATAAACATTAACTATTTACACCCCGTATGAAATATTATGACAGAAATATATATGCCATGGTCGTGTGCTTGTAAAACTAAAAATTGAGTTTCAGTACGTGCTTTAAATAACAAAAAATTCTAACTCAAAAGTCGTGATTGATCACTTCTGTAACTGCTCAAAAAAATTGAGTGGTCACACTGACACTGACATAAATGTCAGCTGCACAGAAGTAATTTTTTAATTGCGAGCTTTGCGGTGGGGGCAACAATGTTGTATAACTGCCTCGCTCTTTCACTTATGTATGTTTGTCGTATCTTTATTTTTTTTTATTTTATAACTTTTAAGAAATCTTACAGCTACATAAAAAGACTAATATATAATACATACTTACTGAAAGTACATATATAGTTGATGGCCAATTACAAGTTTCCACATATAAAATTACGTAAAGATTAATTAAGAACAGTGAAAGTAGACTGTTATAATTCAGAATTTAGATTAAAAGAAAAAAAAAATATATTAAACAAGTTAGTTCCCATTAAAAAAAGATAGGTCTAGTGATATAACTAAAAGGATATTGCTAACTTATTCTATAAAGAAATGTTCATTTAATATGCGTTTTAATGCAGTTATTGAGGTATTAAATACATCAATACCATCACCCACCTTCGCTAAATTGTTGAATGAAGTACATACCCTTATAATAAATGCATTTTGCCTATAATTAGTTCTAATTTGCGGTACATAAAGTACATTAGGATTTCTTATTGTAGCCCTGTTAGTGCGTAATCCTACGAGTTCTAATAACTCCGAGCAGTCCACCTTGCCATTTGCCATCGTCTTATCTCACTTACTCCTACTCGCTTACTCTTGCAGTACACTCGTTAACAACTCGTTCATTTTAAGCGTTTTTGTTAACTATTTTTTATTATTTTTATAGTTGTTATCTGTTTTCTGTTACCATTGATTTTCACGTTTAATGATTTACATCATAAAATAAGCATTTATAAAATGAGAATATAATAAGTAACTGTTGAGTAGTTTATATAAAAAGTAGGTAGGTATCATAGACCTAGCCCAAGCTCTACACATTTGAGAAATTATCGTGATTGTATCGGGCTTCAAGCACCTGTAGCCAACATGTATCTGAACAACAGTAGTAAATGCGCAAGATTGCTATGCGCCTAACTTCAGAGGGAAAAAGATCCAGTGTGAAAATTATACCTACCTCGCGATAAGGAGCAATTTAGAAAATTGAATAGATGAATTGAATTTGAATTGCTTGTGTAATTATACCTATACTAATGATTAACGCCAGCTAATTGTATTATCAATATAGAGTTAGTACTTAACAACTCGACTCGGCATCCATAACAAAATTAGAAAGGATAACAGAAATCAAGACCTGACGAGATCTTGCCGATTTCTTCTTGAACTGTGATTAGGAGGAACCTGTACCAAGATTCGCCTAGTTTATAAGTAGAAGATCAAAATGGTCCTCGTGATTTTATAGAATAAATTGTTTTCTTTCTTTCTTAGCTCTGTCAATAATATATTTTATTTGAATGATACGTCAGCTCAGTTGGTAGTAGCTCTGACTTCTGCACTGTAGGCTGAGGATTCAATTCCCTCTCAGGATAAACATTTGTATGAAGAACACAGGTGTTTGTTCTATGTTTGGGTATTATATAGTATCATAAGTATGTATATAAAATTATATACATACCTATGATACTGTATTTTATCAGTCATCTGGTCACCATAATATAAGCAATGCTTAGTTATGCTTCGGTGGACAATGCACACAACACCATCTAGCCCTTTGCGGCTAATATTTTATATTTTTATTTATATTTATTCTCTCTTCGCTTCCACCGTTACATCAGCATTCACGTACTTCTCTGGATGAAACCTCCTGAACTGCCATGCGAATCTGCGTTCAGAGCCAGGTATTCTATTCAAACCGTGCGTCGACAGGATCGAGTCTACGTCTACTTTCGATGACTCCTCACGAGACACTGACATGTTCGTTGGTGATGATAGACCAGTTGGAGTGAAGAGGTAATCTGTGGATAGTTTGATGTCTGTCTCGAACACCTTGAGGCGACTGGCGCTGCAGAGGGGGGTGGCGACCTGTTCCACCGTGTGCAGGTTCTCCTCGTCGATTACGTAAGCTTCGTCTTGCTTTGAGTAACTGGAAATTGGAAATGCAAAAATCACTTTACAGAATTGTTTCCAATTTTATGTAGATATCATTTTTATTATTAATTCATGTTAGATTCAGAACCCGTTTCAGATGATTCAGATTTAGATTCAGAAAAATGTAGTTCCATAGTTATTTATTCACTGACTTAAAACAACCACAAATTAAAATTCAAATCATGTTTATTCAATACCATCACTAGGTGAAAACAGTACCTGTTTATAAAGAACAATTCAAATTTCTCAATTCGGGACAATAATTGCGAATTATGACGTCACGACAACGTAACTCGAAACACGAACATTGCCGAGGCGTATACCTTACTGTAAGTAATCATTTCTTGGTTCCGTGGATACAGCCCAGACGAACAACTTTCACCAGCCTAGGATTCCGTGTGTAATGTGTACCAGACCATAGGTTCCATTTGGTAAATGATGAATAACTTACTGCAAAACATTCTTGAAGCGATGCCCCCAGATGATTTCTTTAGACAGGTAGGATGTTCTGCTCTGGGTTACCGTCCCCATGTTCTTGGAGGAGCCCTGGAGGCACACCACTATTTCGAATCTAAAACAAAAATCGGGAATTCAGACTGACCAGTTAAGAACCAGCAAAGCGTGAGAAAAGCGTGATTAAGTTCTGAGATGAAGGTTGATACAGGAAATACAAGGAGCATACATTTTATACTTACCCCACGCGGAGTAGGAACCTGCACCTGCGTATGTTCAGGGAGTAAAGAACTGGTGCATGGATTTTGGAATCCTAAATGGATTGAGACAATTATGTTGACGGAGGTTTTTAGGCAGACTACACCATGAGAACTCTATCCTGAAGTTTGTATTAGTCATGACCTATAGAGCCTACGAACTAGCTCTGGCCGCGTGGCCCCTACATTACAAATAGCCCATGCTACTTCTGTGTAGATAGCTATAGCAGTTTCGATTAGTAATAAGCATTATTGCAATGATCACTTTGATTGTTTGCAACCAGCTTTGACGAGATGACTTGTTATGACGCACGTTCGGTTTCTATTCCAAAGACAGCATGAGTTAGAAACACATAAACCTTCCGTAATACCAAATCATATATAAATAAATAAATAAATAAATAAATAATGCCAGACATTTCACACATCACGTTATAGATACATACCAAGCTAATAAAAGCGTGTTAAAAAGCATATCAGTTTCAATAACATGGAGTTACTGTCATGGGAACTGGAGTCTCACCTGTAGTCCATACAATCCTGCGCAGACAGGTCATACAGTGGACTCTCTGCGTTGATGACGTGGACTACAGTGATTGGCCACAGCAGGAACGCGCGCGCTTGCTTCAGCTTCAGATGGTGGATGTAGTTCTTCACTATTTCTCCTTCCAGGGTTCTGGACACCAATACTTTATTGAGCTTCTTACTGTAGAGCAAGCACTGGCGAGCACTGATTGTCAAGTGGTAGTTGCCCCGCATTGCAATCCTAAGGTTGTGAGTTCGAATCCAGTCGTGCACCAATAGATTTTTCTGACCGACATGTATACGCGGTATACCAGTACTCTGGAGGAAGGAAAACCGTGAGGAAACCGGCATGGCGTAAAACCTAAAAAGTTTGATGACATGCACGAAACACCTGCATGACTGCACCTTTTTGCCAAGTGCACGAAATGAGCCTTCGAAGCGCACTTTTATCCTTTCGCCACACTGGTCAAAATAACTAAACAGTAGAGCAAGAAGTAAACAAAGACATGGCTAGATATCAACATAAGCTACCCCTATGATTCCCTTGACGCTAGCATGCCTCGGTTCAAAACATGTTGACGTCATCATACATGAGATATTTTTCTCACTTTCTGAAGCATCCAAGCTGCCAAGCATGGACCTTTTCTCTCGAGGCAGATTCATGGCCTCAAAATATGAGAGCCAAGATCTAAAATCTAGCGCTAAAAGAATCATTCAGCCATATCTTTATTTACTTCTTCGAATGAACTGCTAGTTGAGTAGTGTGCAGCAATAGGTATAGATAAAGTTTTTTAAACTTACGCGATCAGAACACATTATTATAAATATTAACGGGTATTTATCGCGTTTATGTACCTATTTTTCCCGACGTTTCGACAGGTTTACACTCTGTCGTGGTCACGGGATGACTCTTGACTCACGGGAAGTCATCCGGTGACCACGACAGAGTGTAAACCTGTCGAAACGTCGGGAAAAAAAGGTAAAAAAACGCGATAAATACCCGTTAATATTTACAATAGGTATTGGTTACTTATTGACTGCTAATTCATGGGTATTCAGCGTATTACAGATGCCAGGCAAGATCTAAAACTGTCGACGTTTTAGAAAGCAGATCCAAGATACCTGATGGGTTTGAGCATGTAGGCGGTGATGGTGCTGCCAATCATGTGTACATTGGCGAGGTCCCACACGCGGAACTGGAGGCAGAGCTCACCATCGCGAAGACAAACCTAGAAACATACATTTTTAAACCCTACCAAATTTTACAAAGTTTACCAAGTTCTTTAGGAATTTTGTGATTTCAGAATTTGTTTTTAAAATTAAATTAAATATGTGCATTAAATATGAACCGTTGCATTTTTAACCTTATG
This sequence comes from Lampropteryx suffumata, assembly GCA_948098915.1. NCBI lineage: Eukaryota > Metazoa > Arthropoda > Insecta > Lepidoptera > Geometridae > Lampropteryx > Lampropteryx suffumata. The sequence goes on along the minus strand of OX402568.1, from coordinate 883,767 downwards.
CCATTGACATAAATGTCAACCACAACTCAAAGTAGATTTTAAACCAACTAAAACAAAAGGGGGAAGTTCTTAATTCGGTTGTATTTTTGAAGTGAAAACTTCTTTTAGCGCGGTACGCATATTTTTAGATGAGGTAAAACATCTGGATTCGCGACACCGTTACCTTCTGGGGCGAAACGCAGCCGGCTGCCGCGCTCGCCCCATTTGATTATAAACCTTAAATCACATGTTTACAGTCTACTTTTGTATGGAGAAGTTTACTGATTTAGGTTCTTTGATATATTATCTACATTCTGAACAAAAAATATTGCATCATCTGTGTTCATTCAGTATTTGATTGGCAGTCGCCATAATTACTGATTTTGAAGTGATTGAAGTTATTTGAAGTTATTACTAAACTCTAACGCGCCAAAATAATTTTTCACTTCTGTCGGCACTCCCGGAGTGCAACCCGAGTTTTTCTTATGTTTGTTACCTCATAACTCCGTCATTTATGAACCGATTTTAAATGACCAATTTAATGTCGTCTAGATCAACGTAATTTCGTATTAAAATTTCCAGTAGTGTTTACGAATTTTCAAAAATTTTAAAGTTTAAAAAGTGTTAAAGTAGTAAATGTAAAAGTAGGTACTATAAATCTTAAAATAACATCATACCCCCAAGGGTGAAACAATTGGGGATACAATTTAATGGGCTCGAATTTTATATCGGCTCAAATTTTTATTCACTGAAGTCGGTTCTATTTTTTAGTTTTTGTAATCTAATTATTATCATTGTTCACCATTTTAGTATACGCAATAGGAAAGTTGTTCCTGCTGACAACCTTTCAGAGCTCCACTAGGCATTTATCCCTGAATTAGTCAACGCATAATAGAGCATACCATCTGCTATATCTTGTTTAGAGATTTTAACTCATTTTTAACGGACCGAAAAAAGGAGGAGGATCCTCACTTCATCGGATTTTTTTATGTACGTTCACCGATTACTCAAAGACGCGTGAACCAATTTGGAATATTCTTTTTTTGTTTCAAAGGTCTTTCCAGGTCGGCCTATTAAAATTTTATCGAAACCAATTCAGCGGTTTTTAAAAAAGAGAACAAAAATCTAAATATTGTATACCAACATTGATGATATTTTTATATTCAATGAAGTCGGTTTTCTTTTTAGTTTCAAAAACGTAATTATTACTTGATTCGATTTAAACAGACCTTTAAATTTAATGCAAAAAAACGAATTGCAAAAAAACGACCGAGCTATTTTATTACTATTAATAAAAGAATATAATATAAAATTAGAATACCGTAGCTTTCTTGCTGAAGCCGACAGACGACACGTGCCGGTTTGGACGGATCAGCTTCGTGAACAGCAAACTGGAGAGGCCTCCAGACAGAGCAGTGCCAGCTACGATCTGCAAACATTAGAAATTAGCTGCTTAACGGTGGAAACTTCACACAGCACCTCCAAGTTAATCAAAGCTTCGTTTAGCTACCGGAATGAGATGACTGATAGAATACTTGTATTTTTAAATAGACTTACTTTATGCTACCAGATACAGAACATACTCATCACACTAATTTAGTAGAGGCTACTCTGAACGTCAAAAAATGAACTCCAAGAAGTCACTGACGCTTCTAATTAAGAACTGTTTATCCACAAGATGCTGGGTCGGAGTCATGATCCTCGACAACTAACTCTTCAAACTCGACATCAAAATGACAAAAAAAATATGACAGCCGGTGCGCCCTAGATATGATGGCGTCAAAAATACTGCATTTTACAAAATATGTAATAATTAACAGAACTATTGAGAACTAGATGAATACAGCTAAATATAATGACAAGGTAGTCCAAACAGTGGCCCTTTGAACACAAACGCCACTAATTCGACCGCCCCGTGAAAAGGTTAGAAAGTCAACCTCCCTCAAGTGTACAAGCTTGATCATCCTTCTAAATCTCATTAAACACGACCAAGGGCTACAATTAACGTAAACTTACTTCGAATACCATGACAATGATGGCTTCTGGACACTCTTCATTAGGATATCTGACTCCGTACCCTATGGTCATCTGTGAACAAAGAAACCATTCTTTATAAAAATAGATGCATCGTCAGAAATAAAAATCGTCAATCATAAATCACACCACACGACTCATCATTTATGCAACAGACTCGCAAACTAGACAATCTGCTAGCCCTGATGATGCAGTGCATCGCTAGTGCGTCAACATATCGTACAGCTTAAGCTCTCCAATTCTACTAACACACATGCAATAATGTTTTTCTGTGTTTTCGTAAGAAGCCTCTTTACGAGGACTTGCTGTTGAACATCGAACTGAAATTACCTACGTTTTGTTATAGCTTACGATCGATCCGTTGTTTTTTTTATAGTCTGACATTAGAATTACTTTTTGGTTGTTTTAGTTAAACATCTGAATTGAAGCCTCGTTTAAATTTTAGGCCTTCTGTTCGCCTTGGTTGGGGTAATACCTGAGTTTCTATAGACATCATGAGCAGGCCAGCAAAAGACGAGGTTCCTGTAACACAGTGCTCCATGCCGTCTCCGATGTCGTCGGCGTAAGAGGTAGCGACTGCGTACCAAATGCCAGCGAACAAAAGCCAGAAGAGAAAGTGGGCGACGACCATCAGAAGAACTAGGAAGCGCCATTTGCTGTTGATCTAGGTAAAAGTGAGGTATTGATGTAAGTGATGTAAATACGTGGGTTTTCGAAGAGCAATGTTGTGGAGGAACTATTGCTTTTAGATTTAGTGAAGTATGTAATGCACCTAATTAGTTACAAACGTACGAATGATTTGATCGTTTTAGCAAGTAAGTAAGTAAGTAAGTAAGTAAGTAAAAAAGTTTATTTATAAACTATACACACACAGATATAAATAAAACAATAAAAGAGCATATATATGTGTCGCACTGACTGCGTACAGCACATCAAAAAGGGTCAGTGTTCGGCTTTATGCTGCAGTAAACTGCAGCGCTGGTTTTCGACACAGACCGTGGTTGACGCACGGACCTGAACACACGAACTAATTTAAAATAACAAAGCCTGCTTAAATACAGATTTAAAAATAGATAAGTACTTATCTTTATATGCAAGTAAAGTGCATTAAACAGTAGGTACGTAACATTATAATATTATAAAAGTTGATTTCTGCAAGCGATGTTCATAGTGTAAACAGGGGATGGCAAACTTAGGTCTGCAAGATAACAACCAGCACAAACTTGTTCAATAAATTGCAGGAAGAGCTTGAAATGAAAATGAAATGAAATAAATTTATTTTGACACACACACACTGATAAAAGTTACGATAATATAGTAGGTCCACAGATCCAACCAATACTAACTAACTAACTAATACTAAACCTACGTGTACCCACCTTGTTCCAAACCTAGTCTGCGTTTGTCAAAAAAGATTGCTTGCCACTGTAAACCTGAATTCTTTTTTAGAACAAAACCTAAACTTCAAATCGAGAACTCATATGTTTTCTGGCAGTTCAGAACAGAAAGCTGTCCAAAAATCTACTGGTACTTGTATGTAAGCGCTCGAAACTTAGATCATGATTGTAAAATACGAATTTAAGCATGAATAATATTGTTCAAATAGTACTTAGATACTAGGTATATAACGTCGCATAAATGCGATACAAATGTTCTGAGTACGCAGAAATAACGCCTAAGAGGAATGATTTTTTGAGTCAAGGGTACCTACGACAGTGTTCACAATGTCCCGCATATACTTGATGGACTTGAACGAGATGTTACTCCTGACTGGGACGTTCTCCTCTCCATCCTTGAGGACCACGCGCCGGGAGCGAGTTGGGCGGCCATGATGTCTCCGTCGTCTGCAATAATATGTTGGTTTCACAGGTTTCATTCAAACTCGCTAGGACAACTTTGAATCGTCTTACTGAGGTGAATTTAAGGTACCGATTCTTCCTAAGCCAAGTTCGAGAATAATGAGGCAACTCGTCTTGTTCCTTTTTGTACAAGTATGATCCTCCTTATCTACTTTATCTACGAAAATAAAATTAATGAAGCTCCAGTATGCTGTTAATTGAACAAAGTGAGGCTCAGCTTCTTGAGTGTAAATACTTAAGGTGTCAGTGAGCCTACCTAGAATACGCAGATTCAATGAGGAATAGATGGAGATTATCTGAAGAAGGCTCGTACATTTTTATCAATTTGTATTGTTGAGTCATCAACTCATCGATAGCTTTTTTTAATTTGGATAAGATAAGAATAAAACAGAACCTAAACATATTTTTATCAAGATTCAATATCTTTTTGATACGTTCGTCCTTCAAAAGACATGAGTTTCATTACGTTGATAGTATTATTCTATAAATTGCTAACTACCTGGATCCAGACCCGAATCTCTTTCTTTTACTATACGGCGTCGAATACCCAGGTGTCGATGGCCTGTTCGTTGAATCATCGAAATCCAGCATTTCAATCCGATCATGATCATTCTCCACCACTAGATTCGACGACAGCTGCGACAGCTGTTTCAAATCAGTCTTCAAACTATCTTCATCTATGGTCATTACCAGCCCATCATCTTCACTGGTATATTGCGATGTTAAACCATCATTGCTTGGATCATTGCTATCTTTTGTATCTGTGACAATAAAGGGAAAAGAAATCTCTCTCCCTTCAACAAATGACTGTGAAATTCTGTGTTTTTTTAACTCTTCGTTTATGTAAACATCAGTTTTGGTGATGCTGGGTATTTCTATGGATGATCTGGCGGAGCTATTGCCTATAGCTTCAGAATAGCTAAGAGATCTTTCTAAGGCTCGGCTTCGGCTCTCTCGTCGACTTCCAGGTTCGTACTCCATTGTTCAGTAACTGGTTTGTTCACTTTTATATTATCGTCTACATTCAAGTATCTTTTCAGATATTTAGGTAAGTAGACAGAAGATTGATAAGTAAAAATGTAATGTATGTAAATCTAGGATTCTCTGTATCACTTTTATAAAATTCACATATTCTACTCGCGAACGAAGTTGTTTTGTTTTGTTTGATTGCTTTTTGTTATAAATAAAACACTGATTCTATTTTACTGGTATATATTTACATTTACAAACACGCTTAAAATATTTAACACAATCAGTTGAGTGCGTAAAGACTAAAATTCAACTGACAATACTTATCTTCAAGATAATGTCTACACCTATATCCTGAGATAAGAAATATATATTTGTGTACATATTGTAAATATATACCTACTTACTAGGTAGCGTCTTGAGCTTTGATTGAGGTGCTCTAGAAATTGACGCTATTAAGTAGAAGTTAGATTATTTATTAGATTCATTAAATTGTTGAATTTTGATATTCAATACTCAAATTGTATTTATGGTGAGTGATTGATGGTAGTGCTAATCTTAAAACCGCTTTAGAAATAAGATAAATACACTTTTCATCCCCCCATCTTGGAAAGAGTATTATTGCTCTTCGATATCTGAGTGCAAAAGCCATTTTCATCCGCTAGAGGACTAGTGAATTGAATTTAGAACATCGTGTGCACTAAGTGTTTGTGAATTCAAAAATCATTTATTTATTTTATTTATTTACTTTTTATTTAATTTGCTTTGCTCTTTAGAAATAAGATAAATACACTTTATCTTCTCTATGTATTCTTCTGTTTGTGTGTGCTTAAGTTACATTTATTAAATGCCATATGAATGGCCAAATACTAGTTGCACCTGCACTACTGCCTGATCACAATATTATAGAATAGAAACATCTGTAAGTCGAAGACCGTCGGTAGGTATTATATATTCTTGAAAACCAGCATGAGATATTTCATTTTTATATAAAAACTAGATGACAACTGTTTGCATTTTATATTCAGAACTCTGCATAAGCAGATTAGGGACATGTTTATCTAACAGAGTTTTTATAAGTAATGTTCAAATAAGTTTAAGAAAGGATATTATGTACTTTATTAATATACTTTAATTCAGTTTATATAAAAAGGTACTTAATTAAAATGCTTGGGTTGGTAAATAACTAATGCTACTGAATACATTAAAGATATAAATTAAAAACACGTGATGACTAAGCTTACGAGATAGCTTTACTACTCGATTACACTAAAAAATGTAATTCGAGCTGGTACCACGAGTTTTACAAACGAATAGAGCAGTAATAGAGCCGACATTTGCAGGACAAGTTATGCACAGCTCTCGAATAGTGTAAACAAGCTATTTACTCTGAATGTGACTTCTCAAGAATGTTTTAAAGTGTTTTTCCTAAATGACGAGGACCGCTCCAAGTGGAATGAAGATATCCTGGCGCTGAAGCTGCTTGGAGTCCCAGGACACGGTGGCAGCTCCTTCTCTAATGTAGACCTAGAAATTAACGTTTGAGAATTTCACTAGACAATCACCCAATGTGTAATGGACTAGTAATTATTATCAGCTCTTGTCAGTTCACTGCTCGACATAGGCCTCTCCCATGGCACGCCACGGAACTCGATCTTCAGCTATCGGATATACTTGGGCAAAATCAAAGGCCTATCACCTCGGTCCACTGGCTCGTTTGAATCACCTAATAGTATCTAGCTTAATGCTAGGAGCTAGGTACATGCAAATGACAAGGTATCAAGCAACAACTTTCAGACAAGACAGCAGCTAATATTCCATACCGTGCAAGAAACTTGCTCGTGACTCAAAAGTAATGTGCGGTTGCCGTGTAGTAAGCTACGTTTCCTACACCTGCATTAAATAAGAGATTAGGCCGGTGGATCAGCAGGCCCAGAGTGTTTACCTTTTGGATGCAATTTCAAGGTCCTGCGCACTGCAGAAAGGAGTATCCACAGGTTCTATGGCATCTAGCTTCTTGTGGTCTATTACATATTTCTGCTTTCTGCTGTCGTATCTGTAAATCATAGTGACTTAAGTAACTATTATTAAGGACTTTGAGGGCTGCTATCAGCCATACTTGTATAAGTATCAGATATTCTGCCTCCAAGCAGCAGTAGCACTGATGTTATTAGGTCTGATGGACATAGAGTCGGCATCATGTGTGTGATACCTCTAATATTGCAAGGCTGCGGCTACCATCTATCATCAGATGCGCTGTTAGCTTGTTTGCTAATTGCTAGAGTTTGCAAAGTGATAAATGGATGGTGTTGTCACGGCATCTGAACTTACTGAACAACAGATGGAAACCGGTGTCCCCACACCACCTCTTTGGGCAGATAGCTCGTTTGGCTCTGGGTGAAGGTGCCCATAGATGCAGAGGCTCCTTTCAAACTCACTGTGATCTCATAGCTGGAAATATAAAACATCATGTGACTAAAGAGCTGGCTCCTATCTGGCTCAGCATTACCATTCAACGTGGCAATGCCCGCAGTGTATCGGGACGCTGCCTTCTGACTGTGATCTGGACCTGTTAAGCAATCCATAGATATATGTTTCTATAAAGATCCTAAGATAGCTCAATTGCTTTGCACGAATTTTATTTTCTGTTATTCTGTACCTACCTGTTTTCTTGTTTAGAGGAAATCAAAGAAATACTTCTAGGGCATAGGGTAGCTGTCGCACTTATCGTACTTATCATTAGCGAACATCTCAGGTCCGTAAGCGTAAAGTGGGCTAGACTCATCTATGACGTGCTGCAGCGTCACAGGCCACAGCAGAAACTGGCGCTGCTGAAGATTGAGAGTATGTGCATAGTAGCGGAGCACTTCGCCTTCTTTGGTTCTGAAAAGCCAGAAATATATCGATTTAAAATAAACTCCTATTGGTCTCAGCCACTCTGTCTTTTGAAAAAAGTGACTTAAAAACTCATACAATTTTTATGTTTTAACTATTAAAGTATACGGTGATATTTATTAGAATTGAATAGAATAGAATAACACCCCTACCCAGTTCAGGATTATGTTAGTTAACCTTTATAAATATTAAAGTTTCCAGCGTGACCCAAGAGCTGGCTCCTATCCGTCTCAGCGTACTTGCATTGCCATTCAACGTGGCAATGCCGCTAGTGTCTTGGGAACACAGCCTTCTGGCAGTGATTTTTATCAGTTGAGCTATCTATAGATCGTTTTTAACGGTCCTTAGATAGCTCAAATGTATTGTAAATGTAAACATTTGTAAATGTATTTTATATTACTGTATATTATTCTGAAAATTTCTGTAATTTCTGTAAGTTCTAAAAATCAATGATGCACCTGTGAGTGTGAACGAAGTGCGCTGTGAACTCGGAGCTGATGATGTGATCGTAGTTGAGGTCCCAGGCTCTCATCATCAGACAGAGACGGCCGTCTCTTGTACTGATCTACAACGGTAAATTATGTGCTTTTATCACCTAAAGCATTTGTCACACTAAAGTATGGGCTTTAATCAAAAAATGTTAAATCAAAGCCGTACTAATGCGTCAAAATCTTTAATAATATATATATATATATATATATACATATATACATATATAAGTAAAGAATGAAACCAAAATATCTATATTTGTTAATAAACTGAAAATACATATCATTAAAGTGCTTTCTTTCTAGTTGCATTTTCTATCTATGAACTTTTGAGTAGGCTTGTGCCCCACATTGAGCATGTGGGGCACAAGCCTACTCAAAATTTCTTACCACAGCTTTCTTGCTGAAGCCAACGCCATCTCTCGACAGCTTCTCGGGTCTTGTTAGTTTCGCGTAGACCACACACGTCAGCACTCCTGACAGGCCGGTGCCCAGGATAAGCTGGAACAGTATACGATTAAGCGTGGAAAAAGAGCTTAGGTAATAGATGGTGAGAGCCGACTTCGGTCAAGTTACGATCGACTATAGCGGTGATATCTCTAGCCACTCATGAAACATCCTGCCTTTTTCTTCCACGCTAATGCTATCCAGTTGCCGTCAGACGAGCTTTGTATCCGCCCTTAGAAGATATAGCATGCAAAAAGATATCAGTTTTATCGAATATATAAAGAGAAGTTTGAGCGGCAATACCTGCATAATAAATAGAAATATGGACTCCGGACACTCCTCGTCGATAGCTCTGTCACCAAATCCAATAGTTGTCTGAAATCAATAATTCCAAGTGGGTAAGTTGTTCTGCCACGGCCCCAGTAAAATGGCTTGTTGGTAGACAGAATTGCTCTGATAAGCTTCTTCAACCAGCATACAAAGGTTTTAAAGTCCAAATTGCAAACTGACTCTACAAACTGTTAACTCGCTTCGATAGATCTAAATATAACATATTGGATAAGTCCAATTATTGGAAATAAGCTACCTGGGTATGGTCGCTCTATGGAGTCAGCGGTCATAATGAACCCTAGGCTTCCATCATTGCTCTCACAACATGTTTTCTCTTAGAAACAAGGAGTGATTTACCTATCCAGTATAAAATAATTAAATATTGGTAACCAGTGAACACAACACGATCTAGACCCAATCATAGTAATGTTTGATTTATTGGAACCCGACGGCTGAAAGAGTACTTAGGTATATATTTTTAAAACATCAACGAACATCCATCAAAGAACAAAGATCGAGGTCCACCACACAAACGTTTGTACTGGAAGAGAATGGAACCCTCTTGAGCTGAGAAGCCAGTCAAGCATAGTTATCGCACGTCACATTGTACTTTCATGTTGACTGTCCCTGACCTTTGCCCCACGCAAATCATTATCACACAACCGCTTAATCCAGGTCCCATTATTCCTTAAAAGAGGAAGTTCTTTCTTGAACTCTATTGGCTCAATTCGACCGGTTTCTTATTGGATAAGTGCACGGAATTGAATTTGAGGAGGGTTTCCTGATTTCAACTGGAAACTAAGTGGTGTACCTAATTAGATTACAAGATTAACTTTGTTTTGGTCTTGTACCGCAGTTAATTCTTACTATAAAGGTATATTTATAGAACCACCTATATCAACACTTATATTCTTAAATTCAGAATGTTACTGTCTGTATGTCTGTTTTTTTCTGTTTGTTACCTTTTCACAGCTAAACAGATTTTGTTGAAATTTTGTAAGTAGGTAGATAGATTGTATGTTTTGGAATGACATAGACTACATTTTGTTTAGGTACCACGTGTGAGAAGCTGCGGGCAGGAACTAGTCTATACTAATATTATAAATTTGAAAGTGTCGCTGTGTGTTTGTTGACGAAATTTGGAAAATGAGATAGATTGCATCTAGGCGAAATAGACTATCTACAACGTTTAGTGTGGTTACTGATTGTGTTCAATTTGAACTACAAAAACTACTGCTAAATTATCCAGCAAAGGGTATCTACATAGGAACCCACACATCCCCTCTGAGCTCCAGAGAATACTCGTGCTAAGAGTCACCACGGACTACTTAATATGAAGGTACTTACCTATACGGTTTTATATGGCACAAATTGAGCCATTACCATCAGATTAGGCACACGCACGCACTCTGCTGGTGGGTGGTAAGGGACACATCAAGGCAATATAAAGATCATTTATCATGTTGCTTCTACATCATCGTTCAGAATATCTTTTGGGAAATTTACGAGACCTACAACTAATCCTACTACAGAAGATTGTTATCCATTAGATATAACGTTCACTGAAGCACGGTTATCATCCCCGCTAAGATCACCAAAATAATGAGATGTCCTGGCAACAGACACCCGTAGATACCAATGATCTTCTTACCAATCTTGTTACCAAGTTACGCAATAAACGCTTTAAACAACAGATACCTAAGTGGCTTCTACCTGTTATCATTGAAGGGGCATTGTAGCAATAGTATTAAATTTCATCAATTTTAGCACTTCTAGCCCATTTTGACAAAGAGTTCGCAGTCAAGGAGCACCATTAGTTTCAAATTTTGGAATATGGGGTCAGACCCTTACCTGAGCTTCAACACTAGCCAGGAATATGGTCAAGAAGTCGTGTCCTCCAGTAACACAAGTGCGCTTAGGAGGATCTGGTTCGAAGTCGTAATGCGCCAGTGCGGCGATGTACCAGAAGACAGCGAAGACGAGCCAGATGGTGAAGTGCACGACAATGGTACCGGTCACTATCCAACGCCAACGGAGATTAATCTGAAAACCGTGGACTTCGATTTCATTTTAAACATCTGAATAACATTCTTACTGAGATCTCCCATTTCCATGAGTTAGATGATCATTTATTTATGAAACACCATCATTAATGTAATACTAAAAATTAGCATACTGATTGCTTCTTAAAACCTTGTGCCAGTACCCCCAGGTATTGGCACAAGGTTTCAAGAAGCAAAAAGTTATCTCAAGTACAATTAGAAAGGGTTACATGCAATACCGATGAGGATAATTGCATCGCCCCCGACATTCGCTGAGACAGAGATGAATATCGTCTCATGGTGTGTCTCTGTAATAACATATTTTACTGAATTCTTAAAATCTGAACACAGCAACGCAAATATTACTGCTAGTACCTACTTATTCGAACAGGACCTATCAGAAAAAGCAAATAACATCAGCACCCCTATGCCTTAGATATAGAACACTTACTAAGGTATGGAAGGTGTCGTTCAGAAGCCGGATCCTCTCGAACGGAACGTTGGATATCAGCGCCACATTCTCTATCCCTCGCTTGGAGACCAGTCTTTTGGAAAAGTCGGATTCACCCGGTCTACGCGGCGGGGTTTTACTGCTGAACGCATAGGAAAAGTTTATAGTGCTTCTAGGTCCTAATCTCTAAAGACATCTTGAAATATCTAAGTAGAAATGCCTACCCGTATAAATAGCTCGATCAAGGTTGGACGTCCTATATTATAATCAAATGGCGTACATAGCGATCACAATAAGTGTCATTACAAAAGGCATATTCTTTAGCTATTTTAGTGGCAAGGTAAGTTTGTTTGTGATATATTATTATGTGGCTTTATTATGTACTGTTATTATGTACAGGCAACAAAAGGAGATCAATGTGACAGTCACGACCATACATAAAATTTATTGCTTGGGTTGTATGACGGTTTTAAGAAACAACAAAATCAGTAAAATTATTATTGAGGAGTAAGGAAAAATAATTCTTAATGTTATTGTTTTTTACTTACTGGCTAATGATGACTTTCTTCTTTCCGTTTCCAATCAGACTTCTTTCCTCTGCTCTTCCATTTCTAGGATTATGTCCAATTGACTTTGAGCTACTGTGGTTTTTCCTATCTGGTTTTAAATGATCATCGTTGAATTTATAATTAGGTCTATATTCAATTTTAGGAAGACTTTTATGTTCAGCTTTCTTAACATTATTATGTTTAAAGCCGTAGGCATTTACTGTGCCTTCATACTGTCGTATATTCAAGCTGGTGTTACTTTGTGATATTATTATTTTAGGTAGCTGTTGGGATAGTTTGCGTAGTCTCTGTGATCTGGACTCAGACTTTATAGTATTTAGGCTTTCGTTCGATATCAATTCGTTTTCTATTTTGTAAACCATTTTGTCTTCAATGTCATTGTTTAGGTCAACATCTTGTTGATCAATATTGTTTTCACCATTATATTTATCTTCAATGCTTTCGTAGTCAGGTTCGTGATTTGATTCAAGCTCAATTACGCTTTCTTGTTTAAGATAAGTTAAACATTCATCGTATAGTTTATTAATTTCAGTAAATTCTGTTTCTTTTGGTAATATTTCTGTATTTTCTTCATATTCTTCTAAATTTTCTTCTATAACACTTATTTGTTTAACAGTTGCGCCTTCCATGATCACTTCTTGAGATATTACTTTGTTAACTGGCACATCTGACTGATTGTTACCTAAGTAAGTCTGTGCTGCAAGAGTTTTGATAATTTAGTACTTGATATTAATCTTATCTTTTCAACTGTTGTTTACCTTATTAATATGACTAATTATGGTCATCTCTTGACATTATATCTTATTGTTATTTTAAAAATTGTAATTACCTATGTACCTTATAATTATGTTTTTACCTAATAATGTACCTACCTTATTTATAACCGTACTAGTGAGTGAGCTTCTAAAGCGCATTTTAATCCATTCACCCCAATGACTCGTGACACGATACAAACAAGAAAACCTTACTAAAATATTATTAAAAAATCTATTCACTGTTTTTCACTTACCTTTCATCAATATTTTATACAATTTTTCAAAAATCTCAACCGAAGCTACCAATTACAAAATTGTCTAGTTCATCAAAAATCCAAAAACTGATAATAACACATTATTCGTCTCAAAAAATTACGTAAAACTGTCGTAATAAGAGAAAATGTTATCAGTTAATCAAACCGCGTTATCAGGCGACAAAGGAGAGGTCGCAGCGCGCACTAAGCTCATAGATTCTACGCGACCTTGCGGAGAGATGCCGGGCTGTTCTGCAACTTTAGGGAACGTTTTTTCTAATGGCAATACCATGACATTGTCACGATTAATACCTCAACATTTTAATTAAACAGTAACAAAGAGTTAGTTGTGTAGAATGGATAGACAACAGATTTTCCGTTTGCGAGAATAGTCAAAAATTATATTTAGGTATAGAAAGACCCTGAAAAACCACATTTAGTCCGTTGCACAGTGTCGCCTGGCAATATTTGATTTAAAAGCCTGGTAGAAATATTAAGTTTAATCAGTTTATCGTTAAAGAATAAATAACTTTTGATAATTTTTAGTTTATTTTGGTAGGTTTTTATATTACCTATGTTCTTTTTTTATTATTTTACCTTGTTGTAAGCTAACAAATAACAAATATAACAAATGTTTCGTGTCCCTGTTTAAATGCTTTAAATAGTATCGCTCTGCCTTCTACGCTGTAGGTTGAGGGTTCGATTCCCTCCCAGGATAAACATTTGTGCGATGAGTACATTTGTTCGTTCTGTGTCTGGGTGTTATAAAGTATCATAAGTATGAATTTAAAAATATACCTATACCTATTCTATCAGTCAACTGGTCACCATAATACAAGATATGCTTAGTTTGGGGCTAGATTGTGTTGAGTGCATTGTCCACCAATATTTATTAGTAGGTATCCGTAATGTCATAAATGGTTTGAATAAACTGAGTTGAATCGATATACAGCCTACAACCAATAAGTCTTTTTGTGTTAACAGTATTCGTTATTATAATATACTACACGAATGTATAACTAGCTTAGATGACAAAGACTTTAAAAACATGTTGAAGAAAATGCTGATACAAAAGGCCTATTACAGATCTGATGAGTTCATATCGGATAGAATGTACTGCTGCCAGTACATTCTACAGATACACTCTGCAGTGTATCTGTTACTGTTGATGAAATGTCTCACAATCACAACTGTCTTGCTTAGAAGTTAAATGTAGCATAATATGTATACCTATTGTACAAAATATGGATATTGATTAGAAACCCACCAACTTTATGTTTGATACTAAGTTGACATGTAATTTATTTGAAATTGTAATACTTACTTTGATAAGTCAAATTTATATATTTTACTTATTTCGATTGTATTGACATAATATTATATTAGCTTTGTATTCAATTGTATTGACATTTTTTTTATTTTGTTTTGTATTGATATTGTATTGTATCGACATTCAAGTGTGCCTATTTGATGAAATAAATTGAATTGAATACATTAGTAACGATCTGTCGGTTTCATTACATAGTATAAAACAAAGTCGCTTACCGCTGTCTGTCTGTCCCTAGGTATGTATGCTTAGATCTTTAAAACTACGCAACGGATTTTGATGCTGTTTTTTTAATAGATAGAGTGATTCAATAGGAAGGTTTATATGTAGGTATAAAACACGCATAATTTAGTAGAGAAACACTGATAATTTTAGTGGTTTCTAATGTGATGTCGTAAATAAACTCATTTTTTTGCGTTTACATTGCAAACGCTGGCTGATTTATCAGCATTGCACCCGTGCGAAGCCGGGGCAAGTCGCTAGGATTAAATAATTATAAAAATATATATAATAAGTACCTATATATTAGTTGACAATGCACACGACACCATCTAGCCCCAATCTAGGTTGAGCATGATGAAAATAAAGTTGTTAACTCTAAAAGCTATCACATTTGTGAAATCGTCTCATTAAATAGTGAAAAAGTTCATCAATCTCAAAATTTACTTTCTTTATCTTGTATTATGATGACCAGAAAGAATACTTATCTATATATTTTAAAATACATAGGTTTTAATGATACATTTAACACCCCAACAGAACAAAACCATGTGTTCATCACACAAATGTTTATGCGCTCCCACAGAAGACAGAGCTAACCAAGTGAGCTGACAGTGAGCTAGTGAGCTAGTCTATAAATGACCTATCTGTTTATCTATATAACATTATGTGTTAAATCAAGAACTGAAGTTGGAGAATGCCCCAACAGGCAACTGCAAAATTATAATCTGTCTTGTTGAATCATGCTGATATAATTATGTTGACATGACAATCTACATAACATTTATTGACATACAGATTATGTTAGATCATGTTCAATATGAGTAGAGTCGTGAATCATTGCATTCTCTGTCTTATACCATTGACATAAGTATCGCCCTAGCATTCTTCTCTAAAAAATTATACGCTGTTGTACTATATGCGTCATAATTTTCTGCGTTCAAAAATATTAAGGAAAAGTGAAATTTAACGTTGATCTATATAATTGTATTTCTTTAAATTATTTTCTGAGTAATTCTCTAGGACTCTGTTATAAATTGCACGAACAGCTTCTGCAGCTCAAATATGGTGTTTGTATCTGATCACTGCCCCACAACAGAATGCCGTAAGACGTAATGCTATGAGAGTAGCTTAAATAAGTCTAGCGTATGCAGCCGAGTCTCCTAGCCAATTTATTTATGTGCGAGCGCGATTTAAGTTTTTTATCGAAGGTAACAATCTTAAGAACACTGTGGTGGTACCGAAATGTATCTCTACATTTTTAATTTTCATAATTTTAATAACTATAATTAAATCATATATAAACGTTACTATCTTTATAATAAATTTATATATTTATGATTTCTAATAATGTGCAAGTAACGAATTCGTTTTATTTTCATTTACTCTCCTTATTTGCTAGCCAAGATCGAAACCTACCTAAACGCGAGGTTTCTTTATCAGTACGCACCATCTTTTTATGTATAATATGTATGTATTTACAAAAAAATATTATATATTTATTTATCTTATCGAGTCCCAAACTAAGCAAGCTTGTACTATGGAAACCAGATGACTGATACTTATACTAATATACTTAGATAAACTTATATACATACTTATGTTCAGGCACAGAATAAACATTTATTGTATGTTAATCAAACAAATGTTTGTCTTGGATGGGGATGCCTGCTGCACAGCAGCAGAGCAGGGATAGTTACTATTAATACGAACCGAATTGTGAGGTCATAATTAAATTAAACATTAACCATAAATATATAAAATAAAACAAACAATATAAAAAATAACTAAGTATTTATTTTATAAAGAAATCAAAACAAATATAAAAATATGCAGCATAAAAATAATTTACAACAGAATTATTTTAAATCACAACTTTACAATAATTGGCTAATAGTAACTTTGAGTTTCTACTAGATTATGTTAGTTTTATTTGTACTTAATATGAATGGAGTGAGGTAATTTGTTTTCGCTTTGTTTTCTATATTAATAATCAATAAAGTAATATAGGAGTCCCACAGGAAACTAGCACGCGGCAAACGGCGGCGACGGTGGAAAGACGATCTGGACGCGTTTAGAAAAGACAGAAATAAGAGATAGCCCAAGATAGAAATGAGAGGTAGAAGTAAGATAAGCCTTTGCCCTGTAGTGGGACATTACAGGCCCATAATAGTAATTATGTAAGATAGCACATAAAAATGAATGATGTTATATTTCAGTACAATGATTATGCTTTTATATGATTGTAAATGAATATTTCTTAGTACCTATTATTATTTTTAATGTATACTTCTTCTGTTGTAGAAGGTATTGGTGACAGATATGTATGTTTTTATACCTACAATAGCACTTTTTGTATTTTTTTTTGTACCTATTTTTCTTCGCAGTTTTTTATTGAACTGTTTCTATTTATTATTATATGTTTAATATCTAAAGTACAAATTAGTAGGTCTAATAATATTTTATTTGGTATTTTTCGTTTTTGTCTACGCGGCACTTCCATTGTAGATGTCCCGCGCGGTAACGGCGCCATTTCTGAAATTATAAAAATGTTTATTTGGATATAATTTTTCACTTTTCAATAGCTTATGCCTATAACCTTATTTGTAATTAGAATTATGTTTTCATTATAATAACGGATACGAAATAAACATTTAATGAATCGCCCAAAATATGCTATAAAAATGTATAATATATTATGTCTGTCAGGCTGTGTGTAAAGAGAGGACGTGCCCGGGTAAAAAACCAGCCTTAATGCCAGACAGCGCCCCTAGCGGTACGTGTCTACGGCCGTTTGTATGAGTTTATTGGATAAGAACCCTGAAGTTTTGGCTATGCCTTGTAGTGCAGCCGTTGACGCACAGATGGCGCTATATTCAACTTAAAGTGAATACTTTTTCAAGTAACAAAACCATGACGCACTGGTGTCATATCTCGCCTGTCTTCAGATTCTACATACTTGCCTTATCTTGCTCTTGATCGCAGACTATGTATTAGTTTTATCGTGATTAAATATACACGGAAAAATGTATTAGTGACCCCTACAAAGTTATAATATAAAAACTCCAAAAAAACGGTTTTCAGGGACCTCCCATATATGTAAAGTAAGGTTGGTTTTTTAAATTTTTGGCACCCCATCGTGTGAATATTGTTGAACAGGTCAGTGTCCCTCACTCCCAACCACCCTAATGGCTAAACTGCTGTTTGGAGAAACCCTAAATGAATTCCTTGTAATAATGAAATTATAAGGAAAATTATTAGGAGTAGTAAGGCTTTACTATATTTTGAGAAATATCCTTAATTTATAAGCCGTAAAAAATACCAAGAAGATTTTTTTTTATGTTATGCTCAAATCCTTATTGACTTCGGAAGCAAGCTTCACACAAAGTCAAAGTCAAAGTCAAAAGATACTTTATTCAATACAATCACAAGGATCACTTTGAAACGTCTTACATACTAGGTGAATTTAGGTGCCAATACCACCTAACCCAAGCTCGAGAAGACCCGGCAAGAATCTCGTCCTGGTCCTACTGCTTTTTTGCATGATCCATCTTATAACTACATATATAACATCTCATAACTGTGTCTATTGTTACTTGTTTGACTTTGACCGCGCTGAAAGAATTTTATCGAACAAATTCGGCTGTCGAACCCCTGTAGTAGATAGACACGACAATATTGACTCGATGCTGTCGATGTCCTTCTCAGCCTCAGTACCAGTCTCACCTGTCTCGAGTTGTTGTGATAACCTCTTCATCAGAGTCGAAGTCGTACATGTCACGCGCGTAACTCTTGTTCGCAAAACCGCCCATGTCAACTGAAACAAGAGAAAGAAGTACTAGTACCTACTAGAGGTAGAGATATCTGTTTAGAAAGACGCGAATCGTTGGATTTCGAATCCAATATCACCGACACAAAGACGAGTCTCCGTGAAATGCACAAAATATAACATAATAAAGGTACAGAAATGTACAGAATAATATACAATAATATAAAATACATGTGACACAGTTGAGCTATCTAAGGACCGTTTATAACGATCTATAGATAGCTCAACTGTTATGTTTCAGATAATATAACTATATCAGGCAAGATTAACAGACCGCTGGTAGAAGCAGTCTTTACCTCTAGACCCGGCTAAACTACCTGCGTAAATAAATAGCGTAATTTTCCTAATATTGCTAAAGTGTACCTAATAATATTACCTTGCCATGAGGATCATGGCGTAACCTCATTACCACAACACCCAACGACTTCATGAGGACATTGAAATAGGTAAAAAAAAGGGCCTCGATCGTGGGTCAGGGAGAGGTAAATTGCATTCAACCCAACGCAACGTCATAAATACTCGTTTAAATCATTTTACTTTTAATTAGCCGGGCAAATTATTGAGGTGTCAAAATTTACACGCGAGCGAAGTTGCGTGTAACAAAATCTAGTGTTTATCCAGGCTGTTAGTTACCTCGTGTAGTGTCATCATTCTCCTGCCACTTGTACTCGTTCTCTGCATAAAGTGGAGGCAGCGTCTGGTGAGGAGTAGGATACAGGTCCAATCCTCGTTTCTCGTTCTGAATGCTGTCTGTATCGCTGTAGGTCTTCATTCTGGAATAGACAGTTTTGATTGAGAATTCTGCATTTGTCAGATTTTTTATCAGTAAATGGTAGCCCTACCACCAGTGTGGTGAATGGAGCCTAGGCATTAGGATGTATCTTTGTGTCCCAGTGCTCGACTGATGGTGAGCGCGAGGCATCAGCAGAGCCCATTAGATGAAGGTATAATCAGCGCTGCACCGATTAGGTAGGAGAGGCTGGTTAGAAGTAGATTTCTCCAAGCTCATGGAAGTATATAAGTAGAACCCTATACTCAAGGATTGACTTTTTTGAAGTGAACTTTTTGAAGTATTTTGCTCGTTAATACCTGCTGTAATCCTCGAAACAGCTGAACCGCCATAACACGAAGGCCAACATCACCATGGAGATGACAACTCCAGACGCAATCACCAGCCACACTGTAAGCACAGAGCTGTTGGGCTGCTGGAACTCCTGGAACACGAAAAATCAAAATTATCATAGTAAAGTACATTAAATAAACTGCAACTTTGTTAAATCTTAAAAGCTCCATTGCTGGACTTGACTAGCCTTTCCTTCATTCATTCCTCCTTGTCAAGGCTTTTATCATTCTACCACCAGGTAATAGTTAAAATTCTTACCGCAATTCCCATCTGTCTGAGCCTAAGCGCATAAGGATCCCTGGTGCTGTAAGTTCTCCACATATCCTGAAGAGCCTCTTGGTCGAGCATCTCGTCACGGTCTTCCGGATCAGAATAAACCAGGGAGACGCTGAAGTTCAAGTTTGTGCATTGCTCGAAGTTTGGCCACGTCACTGGGCAGGTGGAGACGGAGATGATTTGTGTGACCTCGGCGCTGGAAATGTGGAAATGGAAATCGTCATCACACAATAACATTTACAGTCCAGTCACTAAAAAAAAATAAACCTTGGTAATAAGCAACATTTTTAAATAAACAAATAATGCCGGACATTTCACACAGCATCATCTGGCCCCAAAGTAAGCAGAGCTTGTGTTATGGGTACCACATGGTTGTCCACATGATTGACCACATCAAGCTGCATCTTTCTGTGTTACTAAATTTTTGATATCATCTTTCATTAAAAAAATATACAAAAATGAACATGTTAAGGCATCACAGATGGAAAAATAAACTTTGAAGAAATGAGGAAAAAGTAACGAAGGAGAAATAGTTAACTTGCCAATAAAATAGCTAAGTGTAATCATGCGTCACTTTGCGAGCGAATAAAATCCATAAAGTTAATTATTCAGTTTTCCTTCGACACATTTTATGTTCTGCAGGAACAATGCAGTTAGAAATAATTAAATAAGACCATTTATATAATTTTTCGTGTAACATGATTGTGATATAAGGTACTATTCAAACTAAATATGTACCTACCTTTATTCAATTTTCCACTCTCTAACTATTTATAATTTTATAAACAGTACATAAACAGTTATAAACACTAAGAGACTTTGTAAATATTATTGGACCATCCATAACACAAAATTAAAAGTGATTTAGTAGATTTAGAAATTTAAAGTGATTTAACAACGCGCATTGCCTAATATGGGCATAAATTAACGAAAAAAGAGGAACTATGAAAATAGCAAACAATTAATGCCTAGATAAAGAAAATCCCAGAAGAAGTAAGTCATGTAACATTTTATTCATATACATGCTCTGGACAAAATCGTAATCAGTACATGTCTGCTTACTTGCTTCATCTTGTACAGACCAACCGAAAATTGTGTGAAGTCGAACAAAAATATCTCGAAAGTGGTCACAGTTTTATGGCGGTAGATATGGGGGAGGTAGATTAGGAGGCATAGTGCAATCGAAAAATAAAAACGATTCAGAGTTTACTCTATTATTGACTGGAAATGCATAATTAATAGAGCGCGATCGACAAGGCACAACAAAAATGTCAGTCTATAAAATTAAGCTATCATAATTATAAACATAATAAAAATCTGTGGACAATGCACACAATACTATCTAGAGCCAAACTAAGCATATCTTGTATTATGGTGACCAGATGACTGATAGAATACTATATACTTTTAAATACATACTTATGATACTTTATAACACCCAGACACAGAACAATAGTACAGTAATAAAAATGGTAAAATACGCGCCGATAAAAATACGAGCACCCTCTTCCGATTACGGCAGCTAAGAAAAAAGAACCAGCTAAACCTTTGCAGAAGGAACGTCATATCTGCCTAATTACATGCATGGTATGCAAGTTTGCCTTCATCAAACACAAGGATTGACGATTTGCAATCTGAAAATGATTCTGATGAGAGTAATTTTAGGCAAGATTATGAGTAAATAAGGAGGTTGCTACCAAACAAAAACCAAAGATACCAAACTACCAAAGATGGTGGTGAACTAAATTGGGTAGTTTGGTATCTTTGGTTGTGTTGGTTGGTTTGGGAAGTAATTAATACTTCCGCAGGCATTATTAATTTTTAGCACTCTACATACAACCCATTGAATGGTTGTCAAAGTCAAAGTCAAAAGATGATTTATTCAATACAATCACAAGGATCACTTTGAAACGTCTTACATACTAGGTGAATTTAGGTGCCAATTCATCCTAACCCAAGCTCGAGAAGAATTGGCAAGAAACTCGTCTTGGTCCTAGCGCTTTTTTATATGATCCATCTTATAACTACCTTAACTACGAAATACAAATACAAGAGAGTTTATACATTTCAAGTGTGTCGGTTAACTATCTGACGGCAGAGCGACATGAGGCCATGCATTCTTATCAATAATATAGTCATCTATTATAATAAGCTTTCTTCAAAAGACTACCTTTAATGTATGCTTTAAATTTCTTAATAGGTAGTTTAGTAGCATTTTCAGGAAGCTTATTATAGAAGCGCACCGTGTTCCCAATAAATGACTTATTTACTTTTTCTAGTCGAAACCTAGGGATGTATAATTTATGTTTATTCCTAGTGTTCATTTTATGAAGGTCACTATTTTGCTGAATCCCATCTCCTAATGGATTCCTAATGATAATGATGTTGATACCTAATGGTAAGACTGAAAGTACTCTGACTGTTATAATTTTTGTTTTAATAGATATTTTGGTATTTTGGTGGACGTAGGTTCCTTATAAGAAATAAGATAATAAACAATAATGTGTTCCACAAATGGTTTTAATTACTTACATAAATTTAATAAACAGTAGTCGTTTTAAGTTTGCCTCTATAAGCCTAACAGAAGAATGAAGGTGTTTCAGAGGTTTTTTATTTCATCATCTAAATAATGAAATTAAAAAAAACATTTTGTTGGTTTTATTAATAAAAAATGAACTACGTAGTATTTTTAAAATCTTCAACCATGTATAGGATAAAAACGGAAATAGAAGTAAAATAAGTAAATAATAAGCTATTATATTATTTAGCTAATGTAGGAAAATTGAATAAAGGCACTTAATGTTAGCTTTTTTTACTTGTATAGAGAACATTGACTTAGGAGAACTAAACAACTGCCATTAAAATGTAAATAAGTGTTTAAAAATATAAAAATGTTGTTGAGGGAAAAATACATAGTTGTTTTTTATTTTTTTTCTGACAAACAAATGAACCAACATGTAAGATCGTTAGATTGAAAAATAGGTTTAATAACAATCTATAACATAGCAAAATATGTATAGTAAAAATATTACCAAACAAAAAGTTATAGTCATTTTACTCGCAAAAATAGTAAATCGCGTTTTTCTCGCGATTTTAGTTTTGACAGTTATTTAGTTTTCTAACTACTGCGACGATATCCTGAATTTATCTATATGACAGCACACTTTATACACAACACTAATACCGCTGTACACTAGCATACAGCGGATGCGTTCTGCTTCTCTATTTCCCTTTCTCTTTTTCATCACACACATGCAGACGCTGCTGACAGTACGAACCTTTCAAATAGTGGGACGGTACCATCTGACGGCCATCTCTACCACCGCGCGCGCTCATAGGTCAAATCAAATAGAGCGAAAACAGGATGCGCCTGTTACTCACTTTCGTCAATTTTCACGAAATCAGTCCAACGGTTCGCAAGAAAGCGAGAGTATGTCATCTACATACCTATAATATCTACATTTTCAATCATTTTTATAAAAAAATTGCTGTGTTAATGCCAATTTGTAGAGACAAGTAACTGTCAACATTCATATATTTTTTATTTATTAACAGGTATGCCAATACCGTAGGTACATAACTACACATACCTACAATTAAAAAGGCTTTGAGTTTATTGCCGATACATACGCCAATTACTTACAGACAAACAACACAAACGGAGTAACGCAATGCGACTCTCCAAAACCGGCATGCGGCAATGCGTTTGTTATGTAACCACCTGGCGCTGCAGAGATTTTACCCTGGAGAAACATATCTGCAGCGCCAGGTTTCAGCTGTGTTACTACCGTACTAAGTGTACAGCACAATACAATTTTGTATATATTTTAATATTTTAGTTGTAACTATTTTAGTTATTTTAATTGTAGTAGATTATTTATAATCTTATTTTAAGCTGTTGTCTGTATTATTTGTATTGTATTTTATGGCAAATGCTGTGCATACCTGTAATTAATGCATATTCAGTAACTCTTTTTTTTAACACAGCATCACCTGGCCTCAATGTAAGCAGAGCTTTTGTTATGGATACCACATTACTGATATAAATACATACATTTTTGCAGACGGTGGTGTTCATTAAAAATTTTCGTTTTGTTATCAATAAATTATAATGGCTTCGATTTTACAGCGAGCTGCAATTCAGTTCTTGAGAACATACGCTCGTTCTTTTACTCACGCTGCATCTGCTGGGGGACATGGGGGTGGTCATAAGCTGTGGAAGAAGATGTCCTTCTTCGTGGCTGGCCCTGCCATTGCCCTCGGAATGGTGAATGCCTACCTGGCTCATGTAGAAGAAAGTCATGAACGCTCAGCATATGATTATCTACGAGTCCGCACAAAGCACTTCCCATGGGGTGAAGGCCAGAAGTCCCTATTCTACAACTCCCACGTCAATCCCCTACCTGGTGGTTATGAAGAACACTAATTTTGCTTCATTAGTGCTAGATGTATTGAAGCGCTTTTTAGTTTAACAAAAAATGTTTGTTATAAGTTAATAAACATTATTATATATAGAAACACCCAGACCCGAGACAAATACTTGCAGATCATACAAACATTTGTCCCGCGGGAATCGAACCATCAACCTTCTGCGTTTCAGCCGGACCTTAGCTCACTGCGCCAGATAGGTCGTCTATAAAATGTTATTATTCATTTATTACATTAATTTGTTTGTTATGTGTACTGTAGATGATACTTATTAAATGAAGTACCTGGATCACCTGGTATAAAATACGCATAAAACGACGCGTTCTAAAAATGAAACCTTAGCTAGATCGATTTATGGCCCCCGACACCCCCTACATACTAAATTTCATGAAAATCGTTAGAGCCGTTTCCGAGATTCAGAATAATTATATATGTATATACATATATATATAATTATATATAACTTTATATATATACCTATATATATGTGTATATATATATATAGGTATATATATAATTATTCTGAATCTCGGTCTCCAACGATTTTCTTACATAGAAATCTTGTATATATATAAATATATATATATATACACACAAGATTTGCTCGTTTAAAGGTATTAGATATATATACTATCAGAATTTAGGGCAGCATATTTGATCCCTAGACAAAGCAACCCATGATGATTTTATTTCATAAAAATCGTTTGAGCCGTTTCTGAGATTCTGATTATATATATATGTATATGCAAGAAATGCTCGTATAAAAGTATTCGGTAAATATATTATCAGAACTTAGGGCCGCATATTTCATCCCTAGCAAAGCAACTAAAGATTGTATTATATAAAAAAATCTAAATACCCACCTATGTAGCAGGAGTTGACTTCTAATCCTACTAATTATTGTGGGGGGTCGTCCTACGCTTCGTTTTCCTGTCCTTGGTCGCCATTCGAGAATTTTTACTCCCCAGCGGTTATCAGTTCTGCGAGCTATATGGCCTGCCCATTGCCACTTCAACTTGCAAATTTTGAGCACAACGTCGCGTCGGTGACTTTGGTTCTTCTATTTCGATTTTTTTGACATTTTCGTTTTCGATTTCCTCGTTGCGGATTTTATCAGATTTTATTTTTATTTTTATTTTTATCGGATTTTATCGGATTTTATTTGTGACTTGTAATCACGCCGTAACAGCCCATTTGATCCGGATGTTACATGGTGGAATAGTGTAAAGGCTATTTATATAGGTACAACGCGTGCGAAACTCTGTGCAGGAGCTAGTTAAAATATAAATAACATCGGTGGACCCCACAGCAACAACTAGCTCTAAAATATACAACACTTCTTCATTGAAAACCAGATGACGCACTGTATGTCACTTTATAACATCTAGACATAGGACAATCATTTTCACGCATTTGACCTGAGTGAACCTACCACCCACATCGCAGAAGACAGCTATTACCAACTGTGAGGACTATAAATTAAAAATATGTTTCCCGAACCATCACACACGAATTACCAGTATTCCCCATTTAGTGTCGTGGATGTTCTGTAAACAACTTTTATATTTAGATAACCTTGAAAACGTCGAAACGTGTTTTTGTGACTTGCATTTTCTATATAAGTTCACCGGCAGATATGTGATTTGGGTTGTTTTCACATTCCAAACCGATTTGGCTTATTTCCAAAACTGCCGGATTCCGCTTTGTACCAATAATATTCAGGAGACACAAACATGTTATCGAATAATATTCAAATTGGAAGTGAAATTGAGTTAGATTGAAGTCAAGTAAACAACAAATAAATAATTACGTTATAAAAACTAAAAAGAAAACCGACTTCATTAAATATAAAAAATATCATCGATGTATAATTTTTTTGTTTTTTTTTTCCACTCAACCGATTTTCATAAAATTTTAATGGGACTATAACCCTTTGAAACAAAAAAATAATTTTCCTAATCGGATCAGGCGTCTTTGATTAATCGATGAACATACAAAAAAAGCCGACGACGAATTGAGAACCTCCTCCTTTTTTGAAGTCGGTTTTAAATAAAGCCTTTGCATCTAATGTAGACGATTTATCGCCAAGTGGATTTATGTACTTACTCAGGAAGCTATAGTGCCTTAGGACAGTTCTTCATATCGTGTCACTAGTTATTTCGAACCAGGTGTGGTGGAATTAATGTGCGCCTGCACTTGGAACATGTCTTCAAACACTTTAGGTTCTACGACATCCCGGTTTCCTCAAGTTTTTCCTTCACCGTTTGAGAGTACATACATTTTTCGAATGGAAAAATCCCTCGATTCACGACCGGTTTCGGACCCTCGACCTAGGGTCGAAAGGCAGGGCCACTACCACTAGACCATCAGTGCTCTCTTCGACAAGTAAACAAAATACTTTAAAACGTAAAGAAAATAAAACAGAAAATAATTTACTACGATTTTGGAATTTAACGTACATAAGTAATGATAAAATCAAAAGAACAATTTCAACGGTCCTACTTCCAAACTTAGAAATTCATTAGTAACTATGCAAATGAAAATGAAATGAACTCATCGCAAATGTACCCAGATAATGGCTCTACAATTTAGTTTCAACACGTGCTCCTATTTTTCAGAGCGAGCTGGCTAAAAATACCCGAGTTCACAAGTGTCTTGTTAGTGCTGTGATATATCAAAGTCAGAGATCGAGAGACTTGAAGGTCACAGCCTCGACATATCGAGGGAATTTCCAAGGCACTCCTACAGGAATGCCGTTTTATGGGCAAAATAACATTTGTTAGAAGAAATTGTTCATGAGGAAATTATTGTCATCTGAAAAGCGATTATGTACCACTCAGTCGCGATGGTACCTATATCTAACAGATCTCAGTATTTTTGAGAGCTAAATCAAAAAGGCCTTTCAAATATACTGGATTTTGATGAGGACCAGCAATTGCATACTAAAGTTTAAAACAAGAGACAGAAATTTGCTAGAATAATGACTTGTTTATACCACTCGATATTAAGCGACGCGATTGATAAATAAAGTAAACAGATATGTCATTATGAAGACAAGAAGATTGTGGAATGTTATAGATAAGCATATTCCAAGCAAAACTAAACCTTTGAATTTGAGCACAAAATTAAAGGTTTAAAAATTCTAATAACCACGTAATGTCTTCGTAAAGAAAGGTATTTAACCTATCTACGTATGCACTTGGTTTTGTAAGCCCATAAAGCCGGACTGTGAACATTTTAAGCGAGAATTTTACATATAGAAAAACACAAATCATTTGCTAAGCTTTAATGATCAACTGATCTACTAACAATGCTGACTTGACATTTCTAATAATAAGCTATATATTGAGCTATATCTACAAGAAGGTATATAATATTATATATATTTTTCATTGAGACGGATTGATAACTATTTTTGTTAGGTATATACTTTAAAGCAATTTTATTCGAATTTGCAGAACAAGGTATCTCAGGAAATAGGGTCTTGCGACAAACTTTAAGGCATACAATACACAGTTCTAAAATTATAATGAGCTTCAAATTTCCTAGATATATAATTTTCAAATTACTCTATGGGACTACCTAATTTAATTACGAACAAACTTTATTCGATATCAATAGCTTTATCTAGCTCATTATAATATAGCCTTACCAACATTTGCTTATGAATGATAACACTATCAAATTTCTTAGAATCCTACTTCATACTTCATCAACGAGACGCTATTTGATAGAATACCTTGTAGTTTTTAAGAGGTATTTTATGTTTGGAATAAAATATTTGATATTATAACAAATATCTGTCACAGTCTTCGGTATTTACATTACTTTAGCGATATGTTTAGCAATTGTAAGGCAAGACCACAAATCGTTTAATAGTTTCGATCGATACAATTCGGTCTAATAAACTTCCAGATAAAACTACTATTAGAAATGACTTCTTTAATGATTCCTCTCAGGAAGCATTCGTCGAGAAGCATCAACAACTTTACTTAGGATGACTTAGAGACGAAATTTCAACGTTTCTGTAAGTCAAAATGTACTGAGTATTGATAAAAGTAGCGCATGTTTCGTTTCATCTCAGAATTTTCCTTGGAATCTTCTCAAATTCTGTGTTTATATTTGTTGAGATTTTAATATTGTTTTAGTGATTTACGCTAGTTTTATTTAAATGCTTTAATTTGTTTTTTACCTACATCATTATTTTTTTGTTGTTGTAATGCAATACAAATTATTACAAATTGTGTATGGCTTTGTGTCTGACACATGTTTAAACTTAAAATTGCTTGTTTATTTAAACAAGCTTTTCTTCAGCTAATTTTAGAGATTCGTTCATAACTTCTATCTTATCCTCTTCATTAATTCTAGCTTTATTATTATTAACTCTATCCTTCTTACTAGAAACTTGTATATCTTTTACTCTATTGTTATTTTCACTTTTAACTAAAGGAAGATTGAGGTCTGATTTCTTGGAAGCTTTTTTGATTTCATTTTCAACTATTTGCGGATAATGATGTAACACTGCGGTAGTATTAAACGTTATTCTATCGTACTTCACTATCTCTTTAGGTTTTTTAGCCTTATCTTTACTTGTACTTGGCACTGCGCCTTCTAAATCTATTTTGACATCAAGATGCACGTTCTCTATAATATCTTTTGCATCGTCTATGATACCTAGCGCTACCCGTTTACTCTTCTTCAAGTTTTCCATATACGTATTGTAGTGGTTCATGTCTACTGAGTTGCTCTGTTTTAGCGGCAGAGAGGTAGGCAGTAAGGGTTTTTCGTTCGGTCACAATTGCTTAGGATTCTTCGACGGTTCAGTTTTAGCCGCGCTTTTATCCTGCGCGGCGTTCGCTAGCTATGTCGACTGAACTATGGAGATGCTAGTGGTCTCAGTGACGATGGTCGTCGCCGGGAAGTCCTCGTTGGTTGAATCGTATAAAGGAAACTCACAGCATACACAGAACTTCATAAACTTGGGCACTTCGACGTAGATTGCAGGAGGGATAGGTATCAGAGGTGACGTGGATACTTTATAATACAAATAATCTGGGTTATCGCGATACTTTTCATCGGCCGATCGTTCCAGCAAAGGTATACCAGATAAGAACAGTATTATTGCCGTCGTAAACAGAGGTGATAATATCGCTATCCATTCTACGCCTTCGATTATGTTCAAGGAGATTGTGAATATCCCCCACCACAGGACGATTTCTCCGAAATAATTGGGATGTCTTGACAGCGCCCAGAGTCCATCGTTGCACCATTTCCCTTGGTTAGCAGGCTCTTGTCTGAACGCGAATTTTTGCAAATCCGCGTACGTTTCTATCAGTAACCCTATCACAAACAGTCCAGCTCCAGCGGAGTCGAAAGTAGTCATAGTTTTCGGGGATTTCGGGTAAGAATGATGCGGAGAGTTTATGATGATGACTGGAAGGCTGACGATGTACACCCAAACCGCTTGGAAGGTATAAAAAACTGCGAACCGCAACGTGTTACTCTTCCTGTCTTCAAACTGCTTGTCCCTTCCTATGTGGTAAATTCTGTAGATGAGGTAACCAGAGAGTCGAAGGCCCCAGACGCACACAAAGGCGGTGACCATAAGCTGTCTACTGTCATAGCTTTTAAGCGTCGTCCCTCCCTGCCCTAAAAAGAAGGTCAATAGAGCAATGCTGATGAAGTTAGCGCCTCCAGTGAAGTCCGTCACTTTGTCACTCTGTGAGAGCGAAGCAATGGTGAAGAACAGTATCTGCATGGCCACAGTCACCATGGCACTTATGGCGAAGTTGTTCCTGTCTATCAAAGGCTCCATTTCTAGTTTTAACACCTTTTTGCAATAGATTCACCCGCATTGACACACTCGGAATTAGCACTCGATTTCCATAATTTTAATGTTTGTTTATCTTTCACACGTTTGTCATTTTTGTTGTTTTGTTGTTATTTATTGGCGTTTGAATTTAGTAACCCGTAAGCTCGGGGCAAGACCAAGCTTTTACTGAAATAGATTTGCCGTAGTGATGCGCGTGTGCGAGGCCCGCGCATGCGTGGTCAAGGTTTTCATAATACGGGTGTTATTACGACAAAACTTTTGCAGCATTTGGTTGCTGGTACCTACAGCTTCCGAACATAAATGAGAAGATCCACGTTGTACAAAAAATAATGCGTCTATTCCCAAGCAATTCTAGTTTTATTACATTTTAATTTATCTTTTAGAACATCTGCTGCTTGTTATGATGATATTGTGTGGTTTAACCAAGATTATTAAATGTAGGTCAGACGAAAATAGCTCGACTGCAGTGACAGTACGTGTACAATGACTACGTACTGCCAACGTCAAAGTACACCGTGCATAGAAGTCAATATTTATTATTATTTAATGCTTTGTTGTTCCGTCTGATCCTATCTGAACCATCGTCACCACTTAGTCGGTATTCACTGGGTCAATATGCTAACTTTGTCACCATTGAAAGCATCTCATTATGCACATAATTTTTTCCGTTTTTTTTTCATTAAAATCTAGAGGATAAATGATCGGGTTTGAGTTTCATGATTTTAGGATCAGAAGGGGCAGGGGTACCACTAAACTCTATTCCCAGACCCTGACATATCAACAACTCCAAAAACATTTATAGAAATACTAGCTGCAGCCCGCGGCTTCTCTCGAATGGTAACTACATAAAAGTAGCCTATGCCCTTCTCCAAGGTCCCATCTATCTCTATGCCAGAATTCATCAAAATCGGTTCAGCTGTTTAGGCGTGAAAACGTAACAAACAGACAGACAGAGTTACTTTGGCATTTATAATATTAGTATATACACATACCAACATTGCCCCTTATGTTTATTTATAGTTCAGTCCATGCAAAGGTTGCCTGGTAGAGATCGCTATTAGCGATAAGGCCGCCCATTGTATTGCCTTTAATAGTAAAGTTATTGTTATTGTAATATTCCGTGTAGTGGTCAAGTTTGTCTGGACACATAGAGTGGGAGTTGATGCTTTAGAATGCCTACCTTCTTGGTTGGTACAAGGGAAGCAATCAATTTAGTACATAAATCAAAGCATACATAAAGGGTAGTCTTTTGAAGAAAGCGTATTATAATATAATTGACTATATTATTGATAAGAATGGCCTCATGTCGCTCTGCCCTCAGACAGTTAACCGACACATTTGAAATGTATAAACTCTCTTGTATTTGTTTTTTGTAATTCAGGTTATAAGATGGATGAAAAAGCGCTAGGATCAGGACGAGTTTCTTGCCTGTTCTTCTCGGGCTTGTGTTAGGAGGAATTGGCACCTAAAGTCACCCAGCATGTAAGACGTTTTAAAGTGATCCTTGTGATTGTATTGAATAAAGTACCAATTTATCTTTTGACTCGACTTCAATGGACTTAGTAAGTGCCTACTCTGGAACCTATGTAAAGCAAGTTCCTACAGTTTACTTTCAAGTACGTTGTACATACATAATAACCTCAGTTGTTTGAAGTTTGAGTAGCATTATATTTCCCTGTCTTTTGTTTACCAAGACGTTATCTTTTTTACTGGCTTCCGTTCTGTCCGAGTTAAAACGTATTATATTATACTCTAAACATGTGATATCTACTATTCTCTGCTTGGATTATCATTGTATTCCATAACTCAGTCAACGTGCTAAAGTGCATCAAATTACGTTGAAACCCACAACGAAACGGAAGACACCAATTTTGCATACAATCTATGTAATAGGTACCTAGGCACCTGCCTTGTGTCTAGATAATAGTACGGTCTAGTACATAGCAATTGTCATCTACCGGTTCTAGTAGCAAGTTGTCTGGCAGATATCGCTACATAGCGATAAGACCGCCCAGTGTAATACCGAATAACAAAACATTGTTTTTTCTACTTGTCCAATGTAAATATAATAAATAAGTAAACAAATATAGACGTTTCAGACAGCAACAATTGGTTCCAAAGTAAGCAGAGCTTGTGTTATAGGTATCACATGCCCAGCATTATTTATTTACAATCATTCCTTATTTTTTTACATAGGTAGTATATGTTTTTTACATAAGTCGGTTTCCGCGTCTGCTATTCGCTATGTTCGCTATTTCATCTTATACACGCAACGGGTTTGCGATGCGGTATTCTCCTATAGTAGGGGAGCCCAAGAAGCTAAATAGGGATTTACTCGAGCGTCATGAGGACCTATTGGATTGTGAAGGTACATGCTAAAAAAAAGTTTATATGATGTACACGCTTTCACTGGGCATGTACAAGTTTTCGAAAAAGAAAAAAAAAACAGTCACAAAGAAATAGCACAATAAAAATAGCTCGAGCGACTCCGATATTATTAGTGTATGATTCCCACGTGTTTCTTATAACAGAAAAAATAATCTGCTTTGCATGGTTTGCATGGTGGGGGTTGCCGTGCGAAGGGGTATAAAATATCCAAAAATTCCCGCTTAGGCTCCCCTACTACAACATTTAGATTTTTCACGGAAGATTTATATAAGTACGAAGCCGCGATCGCTAGTTTTATCTATTCTCTTCACTCCACAGATCCATTTCAATTTTCATAACATTACATAACATTTGCAACTTATTCATAACATTATAGAAGACTATTGGTGGACAATTCCCACATCATCTAGTCCTAAACTTATGGTGACCGACCAGATAAGTGATAGAGTACTTTGGTATATATAGTTTTCTTTATAACATGCAGACAAAGAACAAACACCTATATGATGCAAATGTTTATTCTGAGAGGGAATCGAACCCTCTTTAAGACTTTGTTGACTTGTTACACGCTTACGTACGATTAATGGCCTCTAAGAGGTAGAGTTAGTTTAATACAAGATTTTTTTATGGCGAATAGGTATGTTTTATTTATGAAGTACCTACTAATCCTTACACTTGTATTTTTTACTAAAACTTAATGGACTCCCTCTGAATAAAAAACTTATATTATTACAAGCCTCTGCCCGCGGCTTCGCGCGCGTGGTACCTACATAAAAAGTACCCTATGTTCGTCCCTAATATACAAAATCTGCTTAATAAATTTCATCAAATCCGTTCAGCCGTTTAGCCGTGAAAAGGTAACAGACAAACAGACAGAAAAGGACTCTTTTGTATATATAATACTAGCTGACCCGGCAAACGTTGTTTTGCCATATAAATATCTGTCGTAAAAAACATATTTTTTTCATAAAAAGTATCCTATGTTACTTCTAATACCTCCAAAAATATGTGTACAAAGTTTCATGATGATCGGTTAAGTAGTTTTCGCGTGAAAGCGTAACAAACAAACTTACATCCACATTTATAATATTATATATAGTAGGATTAGTATGGATTGGTCATAGGACAAGTCTTCATATGAACTGCAAGAATTTATCTCGGGTCTGGGTGTTTCTATGTATAATATGCAAGTATTTACAAAAGAAATAATGTACATAAGTAGTATATCAGTCGTGTGGTACCCATAACACAAGCTCTGCTAACTTTGGGGCCAGATGACGCAGTGTAAAATGCCCGGCATTATTATTATTCGTTTAAATGCTTAAGAAGTTATAATGGAATAGTTTTGTTAGACATTATCAGTGAGCTATCGGTTGTAGATACCTACTTATTACCTATCTATGACGTAGGTAAGCGTTACATATTGTTTTGCTTCTTGTAAATAGATTGTGCTATGTAAATACATACTTGTAGGTTTTATTTATTAAAAATAGCGACGCCAACGTTTGACCTTGTCGTGGGTGATCAAAAGTGATTCTTTGACAGCCTTAGAACTAGAGCCGGACATTTGTTCTGCGTGGCAATCGAACCCGCCAACAAGCACACACCCTTATTATTCTTGTATGGTTTGGAATACATGAGTTTCCTTTCCACTTTTCTCCATCAGCTGTCATTTGTTTTTGCAATATTTTTATTAAAAAACTTTGTCGCACTACGAATAAAACGTTCTAGTAGGGAGCAAAATTGGTGAAAAAACATGAAAAACTAAAAAAATTGTTTAATTTTTAACCGAATTCAAAAAAGGAGGAGGTTGTCAATTCGACTGTATTTTCTTATGTTTGTTACCTCAAAACTCCGTCATATTTGAAAAATCAGATTTCATTTGAAAGGATATGGGTACCTACTTCCCGAATGGTCCCATATAAATTTCATAAAAATCGGTACAGTAGTTAGGTTATTAAATCATAAAAACTGTACACTGTAACTGTAACTGCTTTTTTACATGAAGTTGGTTGCCTTTTTAGTTTTTAATACGTAATTATATATTATAACTAGAGGTTTCGTAGAGCGCGAGCTGCATGCAGGTCGCGGGTTAAGTTTTGTGCTGGTTAAGTTACGTAAGGTAATGTCCCTATAACCCCTACAACCCCTAAAAATCCCTACAACCCCTACGGACCCTAAAAACCCTACAACCCCTGAAAACCCCTATAACCCTTAAAAAATCCTACAAACCCCTACTAATCCCTAAAGCACCTACAATCCGTTAAAACCCCTACAACCCCTAAAAAATCCTACAAAGCCCTACAGCACCTACAAACCCCAAAAATCCCTAAAAACCCCTACAATCCCTAAAAATTCCTACAACGCCTAAAAGCCCTACAACCCCTAAAAAATCCTACAAACCCCTACAATCCCTAAAAACCCCTACAAACCCTTACCATCCCTACAAATACCTACAACCCCTTCAAACCCCTAAAAACCCCTACAAATCCCTACAACCCCTAAAAACCCCTACAACCCCTAAAAACCCCTATAACCCCTAAAAAATCCTACAAACCCCTACAAATCCCTAAAAACTCCTACAATCCCTAAAAACCCCAACAACCCCCTACAATCCCTAAAATCCCTAAAACCCCTACAACCCCTAAAAACCCCTACAACCCCTTAAAACCCTTACAATCGCTAAAAAATCACTAAAACCCCTAAAACCCCTACAGCCCTTACAAACCCCTACAGCCCCTAAAAACCCAAAAAAAATCCTACAAACCCCTAAACCCCTACAAACTCCTACAAATCCCTAAAAACCCCTACAGCCCATGAAAACCTCTACTACCCCTAAAAAATCCTACAAACCCCTACAACCCTTACACCTCTACAGCCCCTAAAAACCCCTAAAAAATCCTACCAACCCCTACAATCCCTACTAACCCCTTAAATTCCTTACAACCCAAGGTTAAGTTTGCTATGTCTATCTAGCACCGTTTAGAAGTTATGAGGGTTTAAAGTTTTTTATTTCTGAATCGGATAATGAAGAGCGTCTTGAGCAACATTAGTTCGAGCACCATCCCTCTCAGACTAGTAGTTTCCAAGATAATGAGACAGGGTGGAAAAGGGGGGGCGTGGGTAAAACATATTTTTTCTACTCTACGAAGCATCCTCTATACGATCCCACAAAAATGTACTACCCAACATGATGCCATCTTGGTCTGCCTAAATATGGGGGCAGTTTTAGGGGGGGGGTAGAAATGTTTTTTTGGGGCTTCTTGTATACGAATGTAGGTTTCCGAAGCGTATTTACAAAGAAGATTTTAAGATTTTGGATGGGAGTGCACTTTTTTGTATGGGACAATATTTTTTTTGTATGGCAGCTATCTTTTTTTTTTTATGGATCCGGATATTGAAAAGGGTTTCCTCTCCGACTTGTAGTTTCCGGGCGGCAAAAAGTGGGGCAAGGATGGGGGGTCACACAACTTTTTTCAAGTCTTCGGAGCATCCTCTATACGATCCCACTAAAATTTCAATTCCAACATGACGCCTTCTGGGTATAACCTAATGGGGGGGGGGGTGAAAAAGGGGGGGAGTTCAGTTTAAAAAAAACTTTTGTATTGTTTGATGCACCATGTATACAAAACCTCAAAAAAACACACCTCGTCGGGAAGAAAGGGGGGGTCAGTTGGGGGAGGAAAAGGGGCACTTTGGGATTTTTCCCACACTCGACGGAACCCCCTCTACAGCTTTCCATATTATATTTTTGTTTTGTTAACTTTTGATAATTATTACTTTTCCTTGTATTGTTCTTGTTTAATATTCTTGACTCTTTTCCTCTAAGAACGCATCGGATATTATTATAAGTCTCAAGACATCTTTCACACAATCAATCCATCGTTTATTTGATCTCTGTTTACCCTTATTAAGGAGGTTTTCAATTCGTCGGAATCATTTTTTTATCGACTCAAAGACGCCTGAACCGATTTGGAAATGTTTTTTTTGTTTCAAAGGTTTCAAAATTTTTTTATACTTCCAAGGTGGGCCAGACCGGTCAAGCGGTTTTTAAAAAATCAACAAAAATCTAGAAATTGCATACATCGATGATATTTACGTTTACTCCGAAATCTAGCTGTCTCATTGTAGCAGTGCGTTTAGTTGGCCTACCCATATCATAATATAAACAAAATACATCTACTTTCCACTAAATAAAATTATATTCAATGAAGTCGGTTTTTTTAAGTTTTCAAAACATAATTATATAACCATCTCTCTACATTCCTTAAGATCGTCGAAATTTTTGGTTGCTCAAATACCAGTAGGTTCATAAGTATTATGGAATTGTTAATAAGTAGATTTAACTTAAGTAATACCAAAGACGATATAGAAATATTAACTTATAACCAATACATTTCTACTTATTTACAAACAATTGCAGTTATAGTGTTGTAAAATACTAAATATTGAGTATATCATGGTGTCGCAACGTAGATTAACTCACGTAGAATTTTACTGTTGCAATAAACCCTAGATAAAGAGTCCAGCTCATCATCATCATTTGCCTTAGTTCATCTGTTGAAGATGATTTAGGTGGCGTCAGTCAAATTACAGAGCAGTTATTTGTAATTGAAAACATTCGTTCATGGATTCGCTCAAGCAAGCTGAGGTGGGTGAAGTTTCCTCTCCACTGACGTCACTCTGCCTGGGATTCTGTTTGATAGCGCAGACCTTCCCAGGTACCCACAGTAACCTCTCGACCTTGCCGACCAGACCCGCAGGAATGGCGAGTCAGTACATGCGGTGTCGGTTCGATTGCAGGTGCATAACGGCTGGCACCGAGCCGGGTTTATTTCAAGTTTTCCTTGTCTGAGAAGCTTGCTAGAGATGTCTAGCGACATTCTCTCACCATGAACTTCGCATACTGGTTCCAGGCGACTATGGCCGCATGGTAAATACGTACATCCACGTCTAGTGTAGATAACGTCAGTTATGCTATGTAGCATTCTAGCACAAAACTACGCGTTGCTTTGAAACGTTGCGACTTTACGTCAATGAACATTGATCCATAAATACCTATCCTTAAAACCACAGTCACTTAAGTATAACATAGACAGCATATAACTATTGGTTGTATCACAACCTGCATTAAGAAATGAGGGTACAAATTTATTTCGTCTATAAAAATCACATCACAATCAAGACCATTTTTAATCGACTTACACATTAGACGAATGTGCCAACATTACATTTCCTCCTAACCCCAGTTCAAGGAAAATCTGGCAAGAAACTCGTCGGAGTTCTAACGATCTTTTATTAACCTACATCAAGAAAGAGGGAGGTTCTCAATTAGACTGTTTTTTTATGTTTGTCATATATCCGTCATTTATGAACCGATTTGAAAAATTCTGATTTCATGTAAAATATACTTCCCGATTGGTCCCATATAAATTTCATAAAAATCGGTTCCGTAGTTAGATTATTAAATCAAAAAAACTTAAAAAAGTATGTCACCCACTTGGATGAACCGAAATTTTGATATTTTTTTTTTTGGCATTTTTATACATGAAGTCTTTTTAGTTTTTAAAACGTAATTATATCCTACTGGCAAAATGGACGTTATAGTCAAAAGTCGCGAACCGCGTATGGACAATATTAGTAAACAGACTAAAAACAGGATCGTGGGGATGGCACACCTTGGGAGGTTTATACCCAGCAGTGGATAAAATAAGTGTGGATGATGATGATTACTAAAGCTATAGTTTTCATTACATAATTTGTATTAAATATGGCGTAGGCTTTCATAAATACTACGCTAGAACTGGCAACTCGTTAGAAACCTATTGTTAGTAATGATATCACAGGTACGTAACCTACTTGTAACGCACGTAATTTGATAGTGATTTCATTGTATATTATGACGATTTGAGTGGTCGTAATGTTGTTTTTGGACTTTGTATTGCTAGCGTTGCAGGATTTTGTATTTTGATGTGTTTACAGTTTTGGAATATAAAATGTCAATGACATTATGCTCGTATTTGCTTGTGCAAATGTTTCAGTCTACTTCCCTAATATAAATATAATAATTTACGTAACTAATCAGTCAGTAGGTCATATCATATATCATATCAGCCTTTAAGAAGTCCACTGCTGAGGCCTCAACAATAGATTTCCAAGAAGAACGATTTTGAGCCCTCTCTATTCACCGACTTCCTGCGATCTTTACAATGTCGTCGGTCCATCGTCGGGTGGGGGGTCGTCCTACGCTTCGTTTTCCTGTCCTTGGTCGACATTCGAGAACTTTTATGCCCCAACGGTTATCAGTTCTGCGAGCTTTATAGTCAGTATATAGCCAGTACTAGTCAGTAAGTAAATAAGATAATTTATTCGTCTTCACAAGGTCCATAGACATCCTGCGCATCATGACGATTATCAAACTTTCTTCTATAGATAATTGATTCAGGCGTGACTTTGCGGAAATCCATTACAAAACATTAAACAGATGGACAAATATTTAGTACAATTCCGCCAATCTATTCCTAAAGAGTTACCTCCAAAAGAAATTTCTTTTGGAGGTAACTCTTTAGGAATAGATTGGCGGAATTGTACTAAATATTTGTCCATCTGTTTAATGTTTAAACTTTCTTCTGATAGAAGAAAACAACTATTGACTCGGGTGTAAATAATTGTAATAAAAGCATTGTGTTTATTTGTGATTCACCATTTTATATAAAATAATAAATGACGAACAAGATACGACTCCGTGACATCATACACAAAAAATATAAACACTTGACATTGACAAAATGACTTTATTATGACACATGGCACGAATAAGAAGAAGTAAAAGAATCTATATAGACCCATGTGAACATGTAATTACATGAACTCTGTAGTTGATTCTTCGTCTGTCATTTCATGGAGTAACATAGCTCTGCTAATTTAATATTTTTTACCCTTTTTATTGCATGTTTTATTCAGTAATCTTGGCGGATAATCTTAATTTTAATGAATAAATTGTGACTACAAGACGGGTATGGATAATTAAATAATATGTGTATTGTGGTGCAATGTGATTTGAACGACGAGGAATCCCAAGAAAATTCTAGACGCCATTCCGCGTGACGTCTAGAATTAACAATTGACCATCGACTAAGACTCTAATAACAAACAAACTGACTATAAACTTTAAACACTTGACATTGGCAGAATTGACATTAGTATGTCACAGGCCATTAACAAAGAAGAAGAAGAAGAAGAACTCTGTAGTTCGTGATATACATACATAAACAGGTATGTTACAGGGCAAGTCTAATCTTCCGATTGGAACCAAACTGCAACTGAACGATATTAATTGACGTTATTTCGTATTCTGCTAACGAACAACGGGTCAGTAGGTACGCTACGTTTTCGAAGTCGCCAACGATTGATCGAATGTTTTCTTTAGTTTGACTATAGAAATAACAGAATAAGTTTATCGAATATCGAAACGCAATCGGAGATTAAACGTAGGTACGACAGATTGCATTGGACGATAAGCCTGTCAGCTCGATTTGTAGCACGACTTTCTACGCTGTAGGTTGTGGGTTCAATTATCTTCCAGGACTAACATTTGTGTGATGAACACAGGTGTTTGTTCTGTGTCTGTTATAAAGTACCATAAGTATCTATTTAAAATATACGTTTATTTACACAAATAATTACATTAATGTACAAAATAATATAAAATACATGTGAAACAGTTGAACTATCTAAAGAACATTTAAAATGATCTAAAGATAGCTCAACTGATCCATCACTGCCAGAGGGCAGCGTTCCCAAGACACTGGCGGCATTGCCACATTGAATGGCAATGCTTATAGGCTGAGCTAATGCGAATACCTATATATGAAAATATATATATATATATTATATATAACAGTCATCTAGCCACCATTGTACTATGCTTAGTTAGGGCCTAGATGGTGTTCTGAGCATTCTCATTTCTCCACCAATAAAATAATTACTATTTAATAACTAAAAAGAAAACGTCCTTCATTTATATAAACATTTATATAAACATTCGAAATTTCGCTTACTTGGATGACATATTTTTTCCAGCTATTTCGATTTATAAACTAAAGTACTGAACCGATTTTGCTGTATGAGCTGTAGACCTCGCAATGTTTTTTCGAATTGACTAAAATATAACTTCTTTTACGTTTTAAACCCCCATATCTACACCATTTTGAAAAATTACCAAAAAAAATATCTACATATAAAATTACAGAACCTGCTCACAAAATTTCACCAGAATCGGTTGAAAATGCGACCTGTAGAGAACATCCGGAAAGACGCCGATCGGACAGACATACGAAAGCATTTTTGTCTGAGCTAAAACGAAGACACTGGCTCGCGCTTCGCGCTCGCTCGGTCAATAATTACGTTTTAAAAACTAAAAAGAAAACCGACTTAATTTATATAAACATATGAAATTTCGTTTACTTGGATGACATATTTTTTCCAGCTATTAAACTAAAGTACTGAACCGATTTTGATAAAATAAATGAACGAGATATGAAGTAACAAACCTAAAAAAATTCAACCGAATTGAAAACCCTCTCATTGTCGCCAATTATTAATTAATTCATTCATTCACAACATTTGAGTATAAGTGATATAATTTACTCACCTGAGAATGAGCTCATCCTGTTCCAGTTTGTCAGTAATTAACCACAGATTATCCTTATTAGTTTTGACTAAACGTTAAAATTATTTATTAAATGTAATTTATTATGTCCATAGCTATGACTAACAGTTATGATTAATTAACTTGTTATTAAGATAGCAAGAAGGTATATTCATTTTAATAAAATGTACCTGGATGTGATCTATTCGTGAGTGGGATGACTGGCTTCATGCACGAGTGTAAGAGGATGTTTGAAGTGGGGGCTAGGAAGTCCAGTATAAGTTTTTAACCTGGCATAGACTGACATTACCGTATCTTATGCCGATATATTTACATAAAATTATAAATAATAATTGACTCATAAATACTTTTGACATTACCTATACAATTGATGAAATTCTGAAAATAATCGTGACTAATTTATTTAATAACGCTTTGGTTGATGTAGGTACTGTTATGCTATAAATTGTATGAATAAATTGAATTGAATGACCGAGCTTTGCTCCGTATAAAACACGGATAAAACGATGTTTTCTAATAATGAAACCTAGCTAGATAGATTTATCGCCCCGAAACTCCCTGAATACTAAATTTCATGAAAATCGTTGAAGCCATTTCCGAGATTCAGATTATATATATACACATACACGTATATACAAGAGTTTCTCGTTTAAAGTTATTAGAGTAGTTGTTTGTTCAAAACGGAATTTACTGTGTAACAGTATTAATTCAAACTGAACACTTATCGAATGTTTTACTGTGTTGGAAAAGTTTTTAAAAAGCTAAAATTTGATTCATAAGTTCACCCAAACTCTAACCATTAGACAACGCATGATGTTGATGATAGGTAACCAACAAGCAACCCACCCTGGCTTCGCACGGGTCAAGTCCACAGCTAATAGATTTAATAAATTTAGGTATTTATAGTTACTAGTGATCGCCCACTGGTCGAAATTTGACCATAATTAATTACTAATTAATGTATTTTTAATGCATAATTAAAAATATTAGCATTCTGCACTCCTTCTCTATATAAACTATAAGTGTGCGAAATTTCATACTCCTCCGTCCGCGCAATTTTCGTAAAAAGGGGTACAAAGTTTTTGCTTCCATGTTTATATTATAGAGTTATCGGTATCGGAATCGGAACCGATAACTCTTTCACCTAAAATACATTATCAAGTAAACATGGGCTAGGTATATATTATTTAAAAAATAAATAATAGTTAAAAAAAAACTAAAAAACACGCTTTATATAGAAAACCAAACTAAAAAATAGAAAATAAATTTTAATAAATTGACTTACATTGCTTGTGCTTTTTAAGATATTATCGAAATGATAATCCTTCTTCTCATATCTGTCAATTAAATATTTATAACTATTGACACCATGCACCCCACCCTTTTTTTTTAAATAAAACATTTTTTTAAATTTATTTTCTATTTTTTAGTTTGGTTTTCTATATAAAGCGTGTTGTTTAGTTTTTTTTAACTATTATTAATTTTTTAAATAATATATACCTAGCCCATGTTTACTTGATAATGTAGTTTAGGTGAAAGAGTTATCGGTATCGGTGATTTAGTTCTTGAGTTTTCTATTACAAACAAGCACACATACAAACATACAAAAAACCTAATCTTTTCTCTTTGGAATATAAGTTTAGAATCGTAGATCATACTTGCATAAAGAGTAGCCTGAATGCTATTATAGCATAATGCCACAGACTGCATCTACACCGATTTTGATCTAATTCCGTTCCTTTACGGCATGATTGAACCACAAAGAATTATATATATTTTTATACCACGATGGTGGCAAACAATCTTATGGCCCGCCTGATGGTAAGCGGTCACCGAAGCCTATGGACGCTGCAACACCAGGAGCATTACATGCGCGTTGCCGACCTTTAAGAAACCTTTTAACTCCCCTCTTGAAGTAACCCCATATTGTATTCCCCCGGGAACACCTTGGCAGGGATGCTCATTCCATATCCGGAGATATATCCTTACAAACATCCTAATATCTAATCATCCACACAAACTTTCGCATATATAATAATTGGTGGGATAGCAACGATCAGATAAAAGCTTCGAGCAAGTGCCCCAATGTCAGTCCTTAACGTAAAAATACTCACGTGGTGTTGAGTCCAGGGTCAATGTTATTGGCCACGATGTACTCTTCAGCCATATCTGCCAGCAGCAGTCGGAAGGTCTCGTTGTGATGGTTGAACTGCGGGATGGCAGCCGCGAGATGGATGGTGTGCAGCGAGTGAGGTGGGTCTAGCACTGGCTCTGGCTCTGGGACTGGCTCTGGCTCATCGGGGATAGGTGCTGAAAATACCCAACAGATTCATAGGCCTGCTTAGTTGCTCAGATCAACTGTGTTAGGACCATCATCAATGGGATCGCTTTACACCTGGACGCTTTCGTGA
This sequence comes from Lampropteryx suffumata, assembly GCA_948098915.1. Classification (NCBI taxonomy): domain Eukaryota; kingdom Metazoa; phylum Arthropoda; class Insecta; order Lepidoptera; family Geometridae; genus Lampropteryx; species Lampropteryx suffumata. The sequence goes on along the minus strand of OX402568.1, from coordinate 840,190 downwards.
TTTCGAGAGATGACCTTCTTAATTGTTGTGTTCATATTATGCACGAGAGTCCATAATATGTCTCCGGTTGGTCTTTTGTCATAGGATCTCAAAGATAACTATATACCAAACTAAACAAATATTTTAAATAATGTGACGCTAAAGCGGTTTTTTTAGGATCTCGAGCCACCTTAAAACTTACCAATCATCTTGACGCTAAACATGAAGCCTCTCATCAAGCTCCAATTGGTGGGCCGGGACTGGAACCTGACGAACAGCCGGTCTACATCCGTAAAACGGAACTTCTTCTCTGAGTTCAGCCTGTATGTGAAAATAAGTCCGTCGTGACCCGACTCGTCGGTACCACCTGGGGGACATAAACCATAAATCACTACATCAAACTATGTGACATGTTGCCGAGTTGGCGAGCATGGTTCTTGCTGGTAAAAGTGGATATGCTGGCAACGTAAAGGTGTCTTGCTTGTTGCCGACCATAGACGTTACCTGGTTATGAGTATTTTGTCTCAATCAATCAAATCTGCTGCAGTACTTTTTAGACCTGAAGATAATGCTTGTGCCAGTGCACAAGTAAGAGAGGATGAACTCCTGCTAAAAAGCCTACCACCTACTACTAATACTTCCGTACGAGTCATGGTCTCCAACCTACATATATTATACCTCCCTCTACAACCTGGTATATAATTACATAATCGTAAATCAAATGTTGAGTGACTGAAAAATACAGAACAGTAACGTACCTGGTTTCACGAGAAGGTAGTCTCCCAAAGCGCCGTTCACCGAAAAGTCAGTAATGTTCATTTCGATACCCATGCCTTCTCCATCGAAGATCCAGTCTACTATATTATTAGCTGGATACGCGCTTGGGTAGTTCGGTGAAGTTACTACTTCTGGAATATCTACGTTTAGCTTGATATGGATAGGAGCCACATTTTGATCGAACGTTTCCGAATGTACGTTCAGGACGTCACTATTAGCGGTTGAAAACTGCTTTACTAGACCTTCCAATTCTGCACTGTTTAAAGTATCAATGTCAACAGAATCAAACTCACTAGCTTTGGATGTTTTGGTTGTTGATTTATCAGTCTTTGATTCTTTGACTTCAACTGAAGCATTCATTTCTACAGTGTTATTATTGTTAGTGTTTTCAATTGATTCCGCGTTCGGTTTGTCGACTATTGCGTCAAGGAAAAGAATAGGCTCAGCGTTCTCGCCATTAGGTTTCGCTGAAGAAATTACTGCTTCAGCAGTGATGTTGTTTTTAGTGTTTTCATTCGTTTCAGCGTTTTTGGGTTCGTCAACTATAGCGTCAAGGTAAAGTATAGGCTCTGCATTTACATCTGGTAGCGGCTCAACGTCTCTTTCGAATGCGTCATCGGGGTTGGGTTCATTCATTTCATCGTTCAATTGTACTTTTAAGTCTATGTCAGCTGCATCATCTTCGGGCTTCAAGTCATTTTCATTAACAATGTCTTCTAGAATTTTTCCAAAGTCGACATCACTATATTCAGGATCTTTGTCCTCGTCTACTAGTTCTTCAGAACCTTCAACGTTGTTATCACCTTCTTTAAAGAAATGTTCATCAAGTTTGTCAAATACTTCCTCAAGTTTATCATCACTATCAGAACCATTATCACTGAGTTTATCAAGAGTATCAAGAAGCTTGTCTAAGTCTTCATTCAAGTCTGCGTAAACCTTATCTACAGTATCTTCTTCGACAATAACCTTGTGTTCAACTTTGGATGAACTTTTGTTATCGTTCTCAGGGTTTTCTATATTATGATCGGATTCTTCTTTGTCTTCTACAACATGTTCAATAAGAGCATCATTTAATTCTTTTTCGATAGGGATATCATCAATTATCACAGATTTCTGCTCATCTTCAACTATACTTTTATCGTCACCAACGTTGCTGATTGAGTCATCATCTTCTTTCAATATTTTTTTAGATTCACCAATTTTAGCATCACTCTCAATTTCATCATTGAATTCATCGTCAGTCTCTTCTAAGATTTTCTTGGTTTCTTCCATGATATTATCACTGGGATTAATGATAGGAAAACTTGCAGCATTATCGAGTGCTTTACTGATTTCCTCTTCAAAAGCATCGCCGTCTTCATTCAATTGATTTTCATCTATAATATCTTGGTTTTCAAGGACAGGTTCTGCGTCTGGGATCGGTAGCGGAGCTACGCTGTCGTCTCCCCATAGTAAAGCATAATCAGCTTGATCATCACGTTTTTTTTTATCAGCATCATTGTCGATAGGAGCATCATTGACATCTACCAAACTATCATGGACATCTACTGGGGTGTCTTTTTTATCGTCTTTAGGCTTATCTCTGTTATCTTCTTGCTGGTAATCATCAACACCGTTAAATATGTCTTTACCATCGACAGGTTCTTCAAGTTCTAGGTTATTTTCCCGGAACAGATCTATATCTGACTTCACTTTTTTATCAGATTCAGCTAAGTTGTCAAGTTCGACTTCAAGCTTCTCACCTTCTTCTTTCAGCTGGTCATAGTCGTAGAAACTATCATAGTCAGCATCTAAACTGTCGTAGTCTTCCTTAGCATCTTGGGCTGAAACATTAAAAATCAATTACGGAAATGTACAAAATAATACACAATAATAGAATATACATGTAAAACTGTTGAGTTATCTAAGGACGATTTAAAATTATCTATAGATAGCTCAACTGATCCAGATCACTGCCAGAGAGGAGCGTCCCTAAGACGCTGGCGGCATTACCATTGTGTATGTATAATATGTATGTATCTATAAAAAGAGTATACAAGTAGTACATAACCCATATTCTGTTTACCTTGCGGCTAGATGATGCAAATAGCAAGCTATGACAAGAGTGTTTTTTTTCACGAATATTTTAACCAACTTTTGACGTGACAACGTCTAATAAATCGATGAACGCCGTCTGCACTCACGAAAAAGGATGACTCATTGTCCCGTTACGCTTATTGTCCCGTTACTCTCATTGTAACGTTACGATCGGAGCAAGAGCGCATAACAAAACAGATAGATCTGTTTTGTTATGACGTTGTCACGTTAAACTATCGTCCGCAAAACCGACATTACAGACAACCAATTCTTTTTTTTTTTTGTTTCAAAGGGAATACTTCCCAGGTTTAAATTTTGTCGAAATCGGTCAAACTGGTTTTAAATCAACAAAAGTCTAAAAATTGCATCGATGATCCTAATCCTTGCTAATATTACAAGCGCGAAAGTTTGTATGTATGTTTGTTACTCTTTCACGCAAAACCTACTGAATGGATTTTAATGAAACTGTACAATAATATACATCAGAATAATTCATAAAGATATTGTGTGAATTGTCCAAAATATAACGATACGTGTCAAGTCATGGAAAAACTGTTACCATCTCACGGGCACCAGCTAATATTTTTATATAAATGAAGTTGGTTCTCTTTTTAGCTTTAAAACGTAATTACCGATCTACACATGTTTTTGCTAATACATAATCTTTATCTTTCCGATCATGCTTATACTACGGTTATGTATGGAACCAAGTCCTGGGATTCTACAGTTATGCACTTAAAGTTATTTATAACCCTTTATGTTCGAGTACACCTAAAACGTGGTCACAGTCACCTTGTGAAGTATCAGTACACAAACCACAATGCTATTTAAGTAATAGAACTGTTGTGAAACGTTACTAATCAAATACAGAAATAATAATTACGTTTTAAAACTAAAAATAAAACCGACTTCATTGGATACAATTTGAGAGCTTAAAATTATTTTATTTTGAAATATTTAGTAGAAAGTAGATGTATTTTGTTGATATATAATACAAGCTGGTGCCCGCGACTTCGTCTGCGCAGGATTAGTACTTCGTGTAATTCTAACGGCTTTTGCAGCGCACGCCAGAATAGCTCGCAGATGATAGATTTTTTTCCTACTTACTTGACACTTATCGTTATATTTTTGGACAATTCACACAATATCTTTATAAATGTGTGCCTATGTGTTATTCTGATGTATAAGCTATACTATTGTAAAGTTTCATTAAAATCTATTCAGTAGTTTTTGCGTCAAAGAGTAACAACATACATACAAACATTCACGTTAATAATATTGGTAAGGATGGGTAGACCAATAACTAAACGCACTGTTCTGCACTGCAAGTAACGATTATGTACATACATACCATCGATGTATACAATTTTTGGATTATTGTTGATTTTTATAAAACCGCTCGACCGATTTCGATAATATTTAAATGGGACATCCATTTGAAACAAAAAAAAAATTTTGAAATCCTTTTAGGCGTCTTTGAGTAATCGATAAACATACATAAAAAAAAGATTCCGACGAATTGAGAACCTCTTCCTTTTTGATGAAGTCGGTTAAAAATAAGTCGTCTTCGTAAGTACCTGCAGGTACCTACTGATTGATAACAACCAGTTACTTGTACAATACCTACTAACTAGTACCTAACTAGTTTTAATTTCTAGGTCTAGGTGTATAACATGTATGTATTTACAATTAAAAAGGTATATCAGTCATCTTTAACAAAAGCTCAGCTTACTCGGGAGCCAGATGATGCTGTGTTAATTTTTGACATGAAATGTCCGGGATTAAAAAAATATATATGTGAATTATTATAAACAGATTATGTACCGTCAATATACACAACACTATACAATCGAAGTAGGTAAATTATTTGAGCTGTCTATGAACCGGCTAAAAGATATATAGGTAGCTCAACTGATCTAGATCAGGCTTGGCCACGTTGAATATCAGCTCTTTTTAATCGACTTTAAGGAGGAGGTTCTCAATTCGTCGGAATCTTTTTTTTTTAAAGTGAAAACTTCTTTAGCATCGTTGTGATTTGAAAGTCGATGAAACGAAAAAGCGACAGTAAAAAGAGACAGACACATAAATTCATAAGATTTATTTAACGTGGGAGAAAAAAGATAGGAAGCATTACATAGTGTTTCTTATAAAAGCCAAAATTTTTGAAGGTTTCACTTCTACAACGTGTACACACACATTCACATGTATTTTTTTATGTAGGTACGTTCACCGAATACTTTAAGACGCCTGAACCGATTTGGAAAATATATTATTATTTTAATTTTATTATTATTATTAGCCAACGTCTAAACGGTTTTGATACTTTTTCTATTATTGAGTTATTTATTAATATTTTTCTTACATATTTAGTTGAGACAATGATAATAATGATAAATAGTCCAATTATAAGTGGAAGAACTAGTACTGTAATAGAGGCATAAACTTTTATCTTTTTTGTGTGTTATATGTATCTATTTATGTTGCTGTTTACCTGCTATGTTCGTAAAAAATATTGATTTGTAACTTTGTACATGTCTGTTGACGTTTTGTATAACAAATAAGTAGACAAGACAAATAAGTTTTCATGAAAAATATATAATAAAACAAACAAAAATATCTAAAAATAATATACTTAATAAATTTCTGAAAATTAGAATGTATAATTTGATAACTTGTATGACCTGTTTTTTCTATTTATTGCTTTATTTGATTTCGTAAATGTAGATGTGTAGTGTATTTCTTTTTTTGAACAGATTAATACATGAAGCCTTTTGACCCATGCTAAAAATAAACATAACAATCAGTAAGTAAAGACTCGTAAAAAAATATAACGAGTCAACATTAGTTTTTCCATTTTGATAAAAATGTTCAATACAAAAACGATAGGAATGACCGTAAACTACGCTATAAATAAATTTTACTCGATAGTATTAATGTAATGTGGAGAAATTTACAGCTAATTCTGAACATTTGGAGTAGTTTTAAATGGGATTTTTTTGTAGATACTTTGTTAATATTACTGTATTCCGAGGCCGCTATAAACTCAACCACTATATAAGAGATGTTGTGGTATATTTTTTATTTCGTTTTCATGGTACAGACGTTCAATCCACGAGCTTAAAAAATGCCTTCGCGCAGTTTATTTGCAAACTTGCTTCGAAATTTTGGCTTTTAATAAATAAATTTAAAAAATTACGAAAAGCGAGGCTACTATGAACTATGGTAATAACTATTCTCCACCATACAATAAGTAATAATAATAATAATAATTCCGGACATTTCACACAGCATCATCTGGCCCCAAAGTAAGCAGAGCTTGTGTTATGGGTACCACATCACTGATATACTACTTATATACTTTTTTTTGTAAATACATACGTATTATACATAGAAACACCCAGACCCAAGACAAATACTTGCAGATCATACAAACATTTGTCCCGCGGCGGGAATCGAACCTGCAACCTTTTGCGTCTCAGCCGAGCCTAGGCCCACTGCGTCACAGAGGTCGTCCTTACACCAAGTCCAAGTACAAATTGACGAAGACCTACAGTCTCTCTGAACAAGAACGCCAAAAATCGGCATTTAATTTAAAAATCACGAACGTAATGTAATAAGCCTCATAGATTAAATACATCTACTTCCACTAAAATAAATTTATTCAATGAAGTCGTTTTTAGGGTTCCGTACCTCGAACGGAAAAACAGAACCCTTATAGGATCACTTTGTTGTCCGTCCGTCCGTCTGTCTGTCTGTCTGTCTGTCTGTCAAGACCCTTTTTCTCAGGAACGCGTGCAGGTATCAAGCTGAAATTTATATAAAATACTCTGTCCCTTAAAGCTGTGAAAATATCAAACTTCTAAGCCAACGCAATCAAAAGATTCAGCCGTTTATGCTGCAAATTTTCGCAAATTTTCGGCACTCGCAAGAGAAACAAAACCTACAGGGTACTTCCCGTGAATTCAGAACCTTGAAATTTGGTACGAAGCAACGTCTTATAGCACAGATAAAGGAAAAATTACGATAACCAAAAATTTTTGTTACATCATATAATAAATATATTTTTAATAATCAATATAGATTTCATAACCATGACTCGATTGTCGTGATGGGTGAACTTTTACTTATATAACTACAGGTTTGTACGGAACCCTCGGTGCGCGAGTCCGACTCGCACTTGGCCGGTTTTTTTTTTTTTTAAAAGTAGGTTATGTCAGTATTGTTTCCACCAAATGATTCGAAATAATTTAAAAACACGATGGGCTTCATATCCTTGCGCCCATGGTTCAGACGCCATGAGACTAATATATGAAGGCCCTATAGGTATATTATAGTGGCTGCACTTTTATTCAGGTAAGTAGGTACCTAAGTAGGTCTAGTGATAAGTGATAATGATAAGTGAAGACCGATAACAAGTTACTGATAAAAGTACTGCCGGCTATGTGTTTCTGTCCTTTGTGTTCATTATTTGGAAGTTTCCTTATTACTAGCTGCTGACCGCGGCTTCGCGCGCATGGTACAACATAAAAGTACATACAATAAAACTTCTTGCCAAATTTCATCAAAATCCGGTCAGCCGTACCTACAAACGTGAAAAGATAAATAATGAAACTGACAGAGACAATTTCTAATTTATATCAAACTAGCAGCTGCCCGCGTCTTCGCACGCGTGGTACATTCTCCAAGATCCCATCTAGTAGAGATAGATCTCTACTATACCAAAACTCATCAAAATCGGTTCAGCGGTTTAGGCATAAAAACGTAACAAACAGACAGACAGGCAAACAGAGTTTCAATCACATTTATAATATTAGTATACCTACTTAGATAAATAAATATTGGTGGAGAATGAGAATGCTCACAACACCATCTAAATTAAGCATAGCTTGTACCATTGTGACCAGATGACTGATAGAATAGAATAGGTACTTATATTATATTTTGAAATACGTACTTATGGTATTTTTCACCGACTTGAAAAAAGTAGGAGGTTCTTAATTCGGTTGTAAGTAAGTACATAGGTAAGTACTTATATTATTATTATTATTTTGAAATTTTTGTAACCTCATAATTTCGTAATTTATGAACCGATTTAATCATGTTTATTTGAACTCTTTATTCATGTTAAAGGATACACAAGTACTTTCCGACTGGTCCCATAGAAATTTCATCAAAATCGATTCAGTAGTTTTGTTTTTAAATTAAAATGGTTGGAAAAAATATGTCATTCGAGTAAACAAAATTTCGTGCTTTTAATACCTAAATAACGTCGGTTTTCTTTTTAATTTTTAAAACGTAATTATTATAACATTCAGATACAGATCAAACACCTTTGGACATCACACAAATGATTATCCTGGGAGGGAATGAACCCTTAACCTACAGCGCAGAAGGCAGAGCTACTACCAACTGAGCCGAGTACAGTGAAACATATTATGATTACTGTTTATTTGAACGAACCCAGGATATAAAGATTGTATTATCTCAATGAGTAATTTATCCGTCAGCGGCTATAAAAAATCCCAACGATAGCAAGTAGTAACACATTATTATTAAGGCATTGGTGGCAATTCGGTTGGTTCATTTCTAAATTTAGGAATGTCTAAAATATATTTTAGTTAGTCATATCATTTGTAAAACCTATTCCTATTTGCTATTCTAATGACGACCTAAAAAGAGTAGCCGGCCCGAAATGGACTAGAAAAGAGTAGCCGGCCCGAAATGGACTAGAAAAGAGTAGCCGGCCCGAAATGGACTAGAAAAGATTATACTTAGGTACCTACCTAATACCTACCTACTTTAAGTTTTGTACAACTAGGTACAACGCAGTTTCGGATATCTGTGCCGTGTCACAACAAAAGTTACTTACCTACCTATCTACATAATAAACATTACAAACTACCGACTCTCGTTACTCAAATATTTACCCTAGCCGGAATATACCTACCTACCTACAGGTAAGTACGTTAACATACCTACAAAAACCAGGGTAGGTAGGTACTTATGTAATTTCAAAACACGGCTCCTGTTAAAATCATTGTGTGACCTAAGAGCTGGCTCTATCTTTATCTGGCAATGCCGCCAGTGTCTTGGGAACGATGCCCTCTGGCAGTGATCTAGATCAGTTGAGCTATCTACCTCTAAATAGTTTTAAACTTAGATAGGTCAACTGTTTCACATGTAGGTAAGTATTTTATATTATTTTGTACATTTCTGTACTTACTTACTTACTTATTTCTGTAAATAAATGTAGGTAGGTAGGTACCTATAGGTAGGTAGGTTATATTATTGTACTTAAGTACCTATACAAATAATTTCATTGTTTTCTATGCGTAGTTCTCGATCTGAGTTTGAGAGATTAAGCTATCCTACCTAACAAAGGCTTCTTCAGAGAAACCAGAATACCTACTTAGGTAGGTATAACTTGAGCTTGAAAGCTGATAGTAAGCTGTTGATAGTTTATCAAACGAGGTGAGACACTACGATCGAGTTGTATCGAATCACATGTAATCACATGTAAGTACCTACTTGCGGTTACTGTATGAAAATCTGAGTTTGAAAGGTGTACCTTTGGAAGTTTATTGAAAGTAATAAAGGTGTAAACCTTTATTACTTTCAATAAACAAATTGTATTTCTGAGGAACTAAAATAAAATGATCTGAGTTTGAGCTCTGAGTCTGATATGAGTTTGGTGACCGTTCCTCAATCGAGTTGTCTCGATTCAAGTTCTGTCAAAATCTGCTGTTTGGGGGTTTTGTATGTAAATTTACTAAGCACTCGCATACTAATTAACTAAAAAGCTGAACTATACTTAGCTGTTACAGTTGATATCAGTTGGAGCTAATTCATTATATTCCGATAAATAGGTACGTAGGTAGGTATGTAATGTAGAATGCGCCTACGCATCGTAAAACTACGAAAAAATTCGTAGATTACAAAATCTAGGTAGGTATAGGTACCGCATATTTTAATCGCCTATTTCATAAAATTAGAAAATAACAATCATGGTAATCACTAGAACTATCAGAAACCTGATTAGATACTCTAAACCTAATCATTTACGGTCTACTTTACAAAGTCAAGTAGGTAACAATAATATGTAGCTACCTAGCTAGCTCAGACTAACCTACCTCGATACCGCACATCCTGTCGTCTGTATCTGTAGTTGAATTCTTCTAGAATGATCTAGATTCGACACAGTTATTATGAATCAACACCATGCACCTAAATTTTCTCAAAGATAAACAAATCTACTCCTTGTACTATCTAGGTAGGTACCTACTTTATATAGTTATATAGTGTAGTATCTACGATGTAGAACATGTTACAGTACCTGTAGCCAAAACAACAGCCGAAGCAAGTAACACATAGAAACAGAACTTCATTTTGTCAACATAACATCACAGTCCCACAACACTTGAATAGTTATAAATAGATTTGTAAATGCGCGTGCGACCGATTCAAACTCTGGACGAGACTGGCGGCGAAAAGCTAGAGGCTAGTGATGCGCTAGAGTCGACCGGCGCATGCGATGCGATTGATTCATACTTAGTTAGAAAAGTGGACTTAGTAAGCGATTGACTCATTCATACGTGAAGTCAAAGATAAAAAAATTCCCAAATAACATAAGTCCCTGAAGTACCTGAAGTACCTGAAGACAAAAACGTGTGGTTATCGGAAAACTCTAGAATCTCTGGTTAGGCCGCCCATAGGCCTCACTCCCATAGGCAACATTTGAAAAGCTGAGACCAACAGCTAAAGGAACCCTCCGAAGCACGGAATCGCTCGACGTATCGCTAGGGGTGCTTATCGATATGGGGCCCCCTAGCGGTGCGTCTAGTAAACTTAAATTGACCGATAAGCTCGCACTGAATCAACTGATTTTGAGCGTCTCTCCTTAATGGAATAACTATAAACAACTCGTAATTAACTTACCGATGGACATCCCGCGGTCTTCTATCCAAAGACTGACCTCGCAGAAGGTTTCATTAATCTGTTAGGAATGAGAACATAGATATACCTAAAATACATTTGCGTGTATAATTTTTATTGAAAAAGGTGCCTTGATTTAACCGGTTCAGTAATAGGTACCTACCTGAAACATACCTGGAGTCTGTAAGTAGAGTGCTGGGGGTCACATTTAAAAGTCATTTCTTCAGATAGGAAAAATCTACTTTGAGATATGTCTAACTACCACCATCATCGCGTCTTATCCTATCCTACTAATATGTATTATAAATATCTGGATCAGGTAAAGAATCACAAAATATTTGTAACAAATTCAAAATCGTACTGATCAATAGTGCGTTCTTATTTTTCCTGTGGCGCCATCTAGTTTGGATAAATGAAACGATGTTTATATACTTGTTTGTGGCTGAATCAAATTTGTAACGGCTCAATGGATTTGGATCAAACTTGTCATAATCTGTAATTCTCGAAACGCATTATAGGTATTTTTGAAGTGAAAACTTCTTTTAGCGCGGTACGCATATTTTTAGATGAGGTAAAACCTCTGGACTCGCTACACCGTTACCGAGACGCAGGGCTGCCGCGCTCGCCCCATTTGATTATAAACCTTAATTCACATGTTTACAGTCTACTTTTGTATGGAGAAGTTTACTGAGTTAGGTTCTTTGAAATATTATCTACATTCTGAACAAAAACATAAAAGAATATGAAGATTATAATATATCATAGAAGAATGTATTTTAATGTTTCTAATAACTAATAAAATACAATTCATAAATGAAATGCAATTCATAACCCAATAACCCTAGTACCCATAAAAAAAATGTCTAACGCGCCAAAATAAGTTTTCACTTCTGTCGGCACTCCCGGAGTGCAACCCGTAATTTTTTTTATGTAGGCACTGCCCATGCGATGCCATGGGCGGAAGCCAGTTAATAATATAGACTCTCCTTGTATCATAGGTGTCCCCATCTGAGGAGTAAAAAATCTTAATTCCCGCTGCAAAATCTTGAAAACATAGAAGCCCAGGTAGGTACCTAAAAATGTACAGCAACCTGAAGTGTTGAAGTGATAACTTCTTATGGGAATCAAACAGCTCCGTTACGTAACGCGTTGCGGCGCCAGTCTGTCTGGCTTCCCTTTCTCTCACGAATACGGTAGGGGCAGGCAGGCTCCTACAGTGCTAACCTACAGTGCTAGTTAGATTAGTTTAAGTTATCACTTCTAAGATAGATAATAGATTCAGGTGTGACTTTGCGGAAATCCATTACAAAACATTAAATAGATGTCCATCTATTTAATGTTATCACTTCTGTCGGGCGTCCCGAGACGCACGCGAATAAAGAATAAATAACAATTTCAGAATTACTAGCGTTCTGCATGCTCATTGTATACCTTATAAGTTAACTGATAAGTTAGTTTAAAATGTCTCATTAAGTGAAATTAAATTTCTTTTGAGAATAAATATATTTAAACAGATACATTCTGGGTCCACCGTATTGAGGTTGGGGTCCATAGTACGAGTAGTTACTCATACATACTACTGTGGAAGTACTTAACTGTTTCTGTAGAAGCTGTCCCATCTCTATTCCAAAGACAATACGATTAACCTTATCATTAGTAGGTACATAACGTTATTATATTACACGACCTGCTATATTATTTCCTTTAATTTGCTGACTGTGATGATAAACTAGAATTGACTAACAGTAGGTTACGAAATTTTTACAAAAATGTTAGTGAAATATATAATGTTCATATCGCATTTATTTTAGTGAGCTCCCCCCAGTTACTCTATTTCACGCAAACATTCGTTAGGTGCTTCTTTCAGTATTTTTAGGGTTCCGTACCTAAAAAGGAAAAAACGAAACCTTTATAGGATCACTTTGTTGTCCGTCCGTCTGTCTGTCTGAATCAAAATTTATAGGGTAAGTATTTTTTTTTTAATCAAATAAAAAATATATATATATTTAGAACAAGGTACAGAAAGGAACAATAACTACAAGTAAAACGACGAAACTACAAAAATTATAAACTGTAGCAGTCTGAACGACCACCTCCAGAACTTGTACTCATCAGTTCTGGAGGTGGGCGTTGATACTTATGTTTAAAAGAACTAAATAAAATATAAATAAAAGAAAAAATAAAATAACAAAACAAAAATTATAACATTAATGAGAAAGTCTAATGAATGACTGAGGCGGAGATAATAAGTGTGAATGTGTGGGAATGTGAGTTAGAAGTGTGTAGTGTGGGTGTGCGTGCGGGTGTGTGTGTGTGTAATAAGTACCTAAGGATGTATGGCTTATGTAACTTATCTTTAGTATTTATGAGGGAGGAATGAGGAGATCTTCTGTTTGTTCATATGAAAGAGCTAAGAGCCAGTTTAAACATTTCATTTTACATTCGTGTTGTGGGAGCTGGTAAATACCCATAGCCTTGTTAACCTTATTATACAGTGGAGAGCTTAGATAACAGAAGTGGCGGCTAGCTATAGCTGTTCTTCGTGGTAGAATTTTGCACACTATGTCTGAGCAACGCGACGTTTACTTTCAAGGAGTTTAGGGTCATAGAACAAGTGCCGGTGCTGGTGTTAAACAGTAGCTAAGACAAATAGTTGCCTAACTGAAAGAGCTTCGCTAAAAGAAGTTTGGTGGGGAATTTCCTTGGTCTAGAGAACATCACTTTAAGGACAGCCCGCTGCGCCCTCTCCACTCTAAGCATCTGAGTTTTGATGCAACGACCCCATGCAGGATGCAATAGACCTAGAACTATGAAATTTGGCATGTAATACCGTCTTCTACTAAAAGTATAGGGAAAAATCTGAAAACTATACATTTGTAATTAAATCATAAAAAAACAGTGTCTTTATACAAGGAACGGCGGTCCAAATTTTCAATTGAATGAACCGTGTCATATGGGGTATTGAAAAGGCTTCATTGATTAATAGATTAAATTCATAGCTTTAATAGATTTTTATTTATATTTATGATGTATATATTTTGATTTATGACGAAGAATGAAAAAAAGCCTTTTCCCTTTTTTATAAGTATAGGTAGGTACTTACCTAATAATTTTAATTTTAATTGTATGTACCTACCTACAAATTTGTACGGAACCCTCGGTGGGCGAGTCCGACTCGTACTTGTCCGGTTTTTTGTATGAGATAGGAAACTATCTGCTATCTGCTGTCCGCGGCTTCATACGTGTGGTAGGTACCTACATAAGTCCGTCCCTACGATATAATCTATTTGCTATAATGTTGTGTGTATTGTCCACCAATAAACCCATCATATTATATTAATATTATTATCTACCAAATTTTATATACCAAAAATAGACAGTTCAAAATGTATATATTAGTATGGAAATGGATTTAACTGATGCTAACAGTAATAACAGATTTTCTTATAGTAGTCATTAGCCTTACATAAATGTATTAATCATATAATTAATTATCATGGTGTCCAAGTATGCCCTGTCCTGTTAATGTTAAGGAACTAGGATGGCAGTAGACTTAAAATAGGTATAAATAATCCTAGGATTTAAACAACGTATGATCTTATATACTAAGGTCTTATGATCAGAGTACACAGTCCTGTATATAATATAGAATATAGGTAGGTAGGTAGGTTCATTACAAGCGTATGAAGTCGCGAACGGGACTATACTAGTCCCGTTCGCGTTTCGTCCGCGCGTTTTAAAAAGAAAAATATCTAATTGCAAATCTAAACCATTCTCGAATCCACTTGAAGTTGAACACACACAAAAAATTTCATTAAAATCGGTCCAGCCATTTAGGAGGACATTAATTACAAACTATACTTAACACTTCAAGGTGAGGATTTCTACGTTGAACTGATCTCAGATGAGTGCTGCTTAGAGACTGATGATTGAGACGACAATGATAGTCTTCAAATTATTGGGGATTAGTGCCCCTGCTGACTAACAGAAGAGCTAGCAATAGAGAAGGAAAACTTGAAACACGTCCGGCTCGGTGCCGGCGTTATGCTGCAACCGAACCGACACCGCATGTACTGATTCGTCTTTCCTGCGGGCCCTGTCGGCAAGGTCGAGAGGTTAGTGTAGGTACCTGGGAAGGCCTGCGCTATCAAACAGAATCCCAGGCAGAGTGACTTCAGTGAAGAGGATAGTTCACCCACCTCAGCTTGCTGGAGTGGATCCATGAACGAAAGTTTTCGATTACAATTAACTGCTCTGTAACTTTACTGACGCCACCTAAATCATCTTCAACGCACGCATCTACACGCACATAAGATTTATATATATATATAGATCTAGGTAACCTATGTACCTATTCTATAAAAAAATACCTAAGTATCTATCAAACATTTCAAATTTGGGAGAAATACTTAGTATCAAATAGTTTTACCAAATAAAGTAAATCACTGCGAAAATATTAAAATGAAGCGATAAGCAAGTTATAAAACTGTATTAAAAATATGATTCAATGTGAAACATTACTAAAATAATATAGGTACATAATAGACCCGACTGAACACATAAATATGTAGGTACTTACCTAAGTAGGTATTTAGGTATTTGTTCGTTGACTTTACTGTTTCTAAGTAACACATAAGTAATCAAACAACATATTTATTTATACAATACTGTAATAAACAATAACATTAAATCAATTCTAATAAAGTGTACCTACCTACTTACCAATGATTCAGTTAACAGTCACCCATCTGCCGCGTATACAGCCGCTTATTTGTTTTAATCAAAGGCGTACAGAGACATTTTAATATAATTATGTTTGTTTAGGTAGGTACCTACCTACTTAGTATGTATATTAAGTACCTACCTACTTAGTATACATACTAAGTAGGTAGGTACCTACCTAATCAAAATTATTCTCACAGTAGGTAGGTAAGGTATAGTCTCTATCGTCTTCCAGTCATCCGCCAACAGATCCGTCTGAGGATGTTCAGTGAGCATACCTACTCATAGGTACCTACCTACTCAAAATATTATTTAGTGTAGGTTTATGTTCCTTTTATTATCTAAGTAGGTACCTACTTACTTACTTAGATTGTTTTTATTAATTCAAAGTGGTCCTTGTGATTTTATTGAATAAAGTTAGGTAAGTAGATAAGTAGGTATATTTTTTTTTTTAATAAATAGAAGTAAGATTTACCTACTTTCACTTCTTCTCTGTAGGTAGGTACCTAGGTACTTTTTTTTTGTCTCCTGCTGATTTGTGTTCTTATTTTTAATCCATTACCTATATAACTACCTAGTAGCTATCTGTAATGTTAAAATAAATTTAATTGAATTGAATTATCTACCTACTTAGACTTAGGTACCTACCTACCTACAATAAAATAGGTACCTAGGTAGGTTACAACTACCTAATAGGTCAAAGATAGGTAGGTAGGTACCTATTAACATTATTTACAGAAATGTAAGTACAGAATAATATACAATACCTTTGTAGGTAGGTAGGTACCTAATAATAAACATAAATAAATAACAGCCGTTATATATAAGTACCTAGGTACCTATAAGGACCGTTTAAAACGATCCATAGATAACTCAACTAATCCAGATCATTGCCAGAAAGCAGCGTCCCCAAGACACAAGCGGCAATGCTACGTTGAATGGCAATGCTGATACGCTGGGACAGATAGGAGCAAGCTCTTAGGTTACGCGATGTTTCTACTAGTACTAGACGCCGTGAATTCATTTTGAAAACGCGATGAGCTCGTGTACCTACTTACGTCACAGGCAGGTCCCGTCTTAACGTAGATATTTAGTTCCTATCTAGACAATAAACAATATTACCTGCAATTTGAGGTCCTCGGCACAATCAGCAGTCTTGAGTCCCCGAAAAAAATAAAATTAGGTCGCGGTCGGTTTCTGAACGAAACCCATCACCGTAAATTTGTTTCAAAGCCGTAAATGCACAAAACCTCTAACAACCTCTTACTACTATTGTAGGTAGGTAGGTACTACCTAGGTAGGTATTTAAATCTGTTTTAACACTCTCTGTGCCCAGATATAGGTAAATAAGCAAGTGTAGGTACCTACCTACCACCTGCCTACCCTATCTTCTTGTCTTGTCTTGTCCTAGTTGTCCTTCTTGTCAAACCCTATGATCCTAAGCGTTCTTCCAAAGATACAAGCTTGTCTTGTCTCACTAAGTAGATATGGTACCTAACTACTTTATGAATTCGTAGATATTTGACCGAGCAAATTGACCTATTAGGTAGGTAGGCAACCACTAACAGCAGAAAATAATAGTGATAAATCGACTAGTCTACCTACCTACCTGGACTTTGGACCGTAGAACACTATGAAAGGAGATGAAAGGGGCCAAATTATGCAAATTGAGCAACAATTTTAATGTCAAGTAACGTAGGTATTGACAAAACATCAAAACCCTCAGTTCACCTACCACATTTTTTTTGAGAAGCTATTATTATTCATCTTCAAGATTCCAGTGTAATGAATGAGTGACTCGACTAAACAAACCTGCACTCATTTAATATTAAATAAACTGATTAATTTTCCTGTTCGTGAATTCTAAAAAGTAACAATGAAGACATAGGTTTCAATCAACACCATCTACCGAAATCTGTAAGAACCTTCTACAATGAGACGTGCGTTAGTCATCAAAGTACTCGTAGTTCGGTAGGTTGATGATAGATGCCGCTGTTGACAAATACTTAGGCAGTTCATGTTTTTTTGCAAAACATCAGGAAATAAAGTCTGTATTAAAATAAAAACTACTTATTCCATAAACCTATCTCGGTATGCTCGGTTTGTAAAAGTATTCTAAATAAAATGCGTATCGCTCAATTCAATCTTTAATTCAATAAGTACCTACCTACATACTTAAAAAATTTGTACCTAGGTACTATCTCTACTCACTCACAGGTACTTACTTATCAATAACTTCCTATAACAAAATCGTCAGAGCACTCAAATGGCCTCCACCAAGAACATCTGTCCTCCACCGAGGTCAAACTCAAAAACCCTGAAAATTCGCGACCTACGGCAGATCACCTTGATTTTCACGGCCAATGTCAACCGACCTCCTTCGCGAATTTCGCGAACTTTGCACAGATTTCCAACCTTGCTGTTAAAGGACGTAGCCTCGACGTCAAGGTTTGCCCTTGCTCGTGAGGTCACACGAAGGTCGACCTTGCTGGTACAGACGACCTCAAGCTCCAAGGTTTGCCATGCGCGATTTCCGCATTATATCTATGACGCTGATGATATTGACGTCACGATGACGATCGCTTCCACATTAGTTTCAGAATAAAGTATAATTTGCGGTAGGTAGGTTTCATTTAGGACGTGTAGTTATTTCAATCGCTCGTTGCATAGTTCGGTTACTTTTACAATTAAAATACTATTTAGAAGGGTAACCGTGAACCCTAATTGCATACATCTGAGCACATAGATAGATAGATAGAAAATACATTATTGCACACTGAAAATACATTATACTGATAGAAAATAAAACAATGTTTACCTAGTTCAACGGGGCATCTTATCCTTGATGTACGATTTTTGTAAGACAACCTTGAGATGGATAAAACTGAATATAAAATAGGATTATAATAATAATAATTAATTAGTACAGAGAAATACGTCGATACTAAAACAAAATACATACAATACAATATATAAAAAAACCTTAACAGACATAATACTAAATAAACCAATACATACATAAACACAATAATAATAATATTTATAAGCTTTTATTGTTCCTTTCACAAACGCTTAGGTACCTACTAACTTAACCTTATCACTGTATTGTTCTTTCTGTTCTATGTTCAATTCAATTTCGTTTATTTACACCTTATTTTGACATTACAGACACTAATTAATGCGCTAAAAATAGAAACACAAGTAAAATAGTAAAGCAGGTAAATCGTACATAGGTAACACATTGGTACACAAAATAATATTATGAATATAGCTATATTTACACATAACGTTTATTCTCACAGGCTCTATCGTATTCTAGTCATCCGCAAACAGATCCGCCTGAGGATGTTCAATGAAGCATATTTAGATGTCTGTATCTACGCTACGGACCCTCAAAAAGGCTGATCGTACACGCATCGACGCGTTCGAAATGTGGTGCTGGAGGAGAATGCTGAGAGTACCCTGGACAGCGCACCGCACAAATGTGTCTATTCTGCGCGAAGTGGGAATCACCGTAAGGCTATCAACCATCTGCCTCCGAAGGATCTTCGACTTCTTCGGGCACATGGCCAGAAGGAAGAACGACAGCCTTGAAAAGCTTCTGGTGACAGGAAAGATACAGGGAAGGCGACCAAGGGGAAGGAGTCCGATGCGGTGGACAGACCAGATCCGGGACACCACCAACAAGAACGTCCACGAAAGCCTACACACTGCCGAAGACCGAAGCAAGTGGAAAGCGATCGTCCAAAAAATGATTCGTGGAGGTCACGACCCTCAGCAATGAGGAACACGACACAAGGAGGAGGATCTACGCTACGCGGTAGTCGGGCGGCGGTAGTCGGGCGACTGTTGTCGTGAAACAGTGCGTCCAAGCGTTGCGTTGGTGCAAGCAAAGGGACACGTCCAAGTCTAAAGCGAGTACCGTTTGTTGTATTGTATACGTGTAGGGACACTCAAGCCTCCTCCAGCTCTTGTTATATTTCTATCTCTAGCGACTCGGATCCACTATTTGCTTGCTATTTTACAATGTCGTCTTCCTTTTGTACATAAACATACCTAAACCTAAACTTACAGCCTCACGCAGTGCTTTTCATAGTTAAAATAAATAAAATAAAATTAGTTTATTTCAGGCATTTGACACCCATTATCACAAAAATACTTAATACAAAAATTCAACACAAAATGGTGTCTTTTTATTATTTCCGTCCAGGTGGATAGAAGTCCAGTGCCTGTAAATAATTGGATTCGGTAGGTAGTAAAAAAAGGCCTCAGGATGGTATTGTTGGAGCGACTTAACCTATTCCAGATAGCCACTAATAAGTGTTCTTACGAAGAAGACCGGAACCCAGGTATACTGAGATCTATCTAAGGCCTTTGACTGTGTGAGTCATGCAACCCTAATCATAAAGTTAAAATATTATGGCATTAAAAACCGGGCGATTGACCTCATACAATCTTATCTATTCAATAGAGTCCAGAAAGTAGACGTGGGTGGTGAGACGTTTTCAGGATCAATTATTGACATATGGGTACCTCAGGGTTCGATACTAGGCCCTTTTTTATACGCTTTATATTAGCTTCACTTGTATGTATGTTTGTATGTTTGTATGTAACCGACTCCTTAGGACGCGATTTTGACCCACTTTAAACGGCCAGATTTCATTCAAATTTTGCACACCTGCCAAAGACCGATGACAATGCAATAATTCGAAAAATTTTTAAAAAACATTTAAAAATTAAAATACGTATCCGGTTATCTTGAAACTAAAAAGTAGAAAATAAATAATAGTTTAAAAAAACTAAAAAACACGCTTTATATAGAAAGCCAAACTAAAAAATAGAAAATAAATTTTAATAAATGTAATTTTTTTTTATTTAATAAAAAGCGTGGGGTGTTTTTTAAGATATTATCGAATTGATAATCCTTCCACCATGCACCCCACGCTTTTTTTTAATAAAACATTTTATTCTTACTTACATTTATTAAAATTTATTTTCTATTTTTTCGTTTGGTTTTCTTTATTCCTAGTATACGTTAACGATTTACCTTTTTTTGTAAAAAATATTTGTGATATAGTTTTATTTGCAGACGATACGTCTTTAATTTTTAAAGTAGATGGAGGTAAAACCAGTATTTGCGATAACGTAAATAAATCCTTATTGTTAGTTCTTAACTGGTTCACTGTAAATAATCTTTTGCTTAAATAAAAAAAAACTAAATGTGTCAAATACACTTTGCCAAATGTTATTCATAGCCCAACCAACATTGAAATGAATGGAGAGGCAATGAATCTTGTAGATTCCACGATCTTCCTAGGTCTTAATATTGATGCAAAACTACAGCGGAGACCACAAATTGATACACTTGCTGGTAGGCTTAGGTCCGCTGCATATGCAGTTCGTGCGATACGGTGGCTTACTGATGAAGCTACAGCTAGACTAGTTTATTTCAGTTACTTCACTATGGAAGTACCAACCAACGTCATGCTCAGACTGTAAACGTTGGTCGAAGCAACAAGTCTGCAGAGCAGAGTGTTTTTTCGTCGGGGTGCGGAGTGAGTCAAGTGTTCCTGAGGATGCCTCGTGGAGAGGTGAAACACGTGTCGAATTTCTTTGGGAGGTTGCAGTGTGGATTGTGTGTCTTGTCTTGTCTTGCCTTTTACTAACGCTTGTAGCATTACAATCCCCTTTTATAAAAAGAGGATTATAAGCTGCAATTAATTTAATAAATATACTGAGAGAAGCTTTCTGCTTTGAAATAAAAATAAAGTTTTTATGCACAGTTACTATATTATACAAATATCACACATTAAATAAAGAGAAAATTAATAAATCAAAGAAGTTTCCGTTATTTTATAGATCTGCTAATTTAAAAGTTTGTACGTTTCTTTCATTTGGCTTTTAGAAGATGTTAGAGTATCACTAACCGGAGAGTTCCACACATAGTTTCATGATTAAGATTATTTCCGTCTCTGGTATTTTTTGGATGGATGGGGACGTCCTCTTTTCATCAATATAAGATCCTCGTCACCATTGGTCCATTAATTGATATGGGTCCGTAGCGTTTCCCTGTCTAGAATTGGCTCAGACTCTCCATTTTTCTCTCCACTAGTAGATAATATTTTTCATCATTTTTGTCTCAAAACTCGGATCTGAGTGACATATTTCAGTTCTCCCTTCATTTTCTGCGCAAATCGCGCATATCAAATCCATCACGCATTTTGAATTTCAAGTTTCAGCCAAAAAGTGTTATGAATGTTTTCATTGTAATATTAGCAGACCTCTCGTTAATTTGAGAATTATGAAATATATTGACAGCTTCCTTCACCTTTCAATTTTGATTAATTAAAATGTAAACAAAGATTTTACAATGAAAAGTTATGAATATAAATAAACATTGTAATATGTGGTAGAAATTTGTGATGGTGTTCAGATTAAATTTGCTCGGAAACTCCGTATGAAATCAAGGATACGAAAGTAAAATGGAATACCATAAATATGGTTAAAGACGCAGCTTGTTTATGTTGAGCAGTATAATCCGTTACATATCCTCACGTAAGTAAAATAATATAATATGTACATAATATAATACTTACACGCTTTGCATGGCTTTTCGATTGCGGGCGGGAGGGAGGTGCATGCGTCTGCATCGTGTCTAACTCTTTTAGAATAGATTGGCGGAATAGTATATTTGTCCATCTATTTAATGTTTTGTAATGGATTTCCGCAAAGTCACGCCTGAATCAATTATCTATGATGTATGATGGAGGTCAAACCGAAATATAGGTATTCTAATGCAGCTAGACCTAGATTACCTAATAGTGCATTTTATTTCACCGGCAATAATACTAAAACTCGGGTTTGTAAGACCTTTTAAGAATATGTGACCGTCAGATTAGAACATTAAAAAAGAAAACTGATCCGCAAGGTTTTAAAAGTTCAAAAGGTTGATAAAGTTATCTTTATCAACAAAACCTTGCGGTTTTCGGTACTAAAAGTAAGAAAAAAAGCAGTTAGAAAAGTGTGCTTACCTCTGTTATTAGAGACAAGCCTACGATTTGCAGGTTATGATGTTTTCATTGATTTAAAGAATTTACTTGAAAAATGGGCATATAATTTAAATGAAAATGAACATAACGATACCTACTGTGTCATTGAACAACATTAAAGTTCTAAAATTATGTAACGATTAAGGTTTCTCTTTTAACTATGGAACATCGTACACCCCACGTAAGTTCACTAATGGTAAACATGAGAAACAAACGAAAGAAAATGATGACTGCAGAAGAAGTAACGATAACCAAGTATTTATAAAAAGACTGGAGTTAAGTGAACATAAGAACAAAGACTTACGAGATCTCGTTGCCGAAAAATGTATTCCAAACCACTATGCAGACTTTTTTAACAGTATACTTTGATTGTTTTATTAGTTTTCAATATATTTTAATAAATACAAAGATGTCTGTAATTGTTTTTGAGAGTAGATTAGCTACTTTATGTTAAAGTTGTTCTTTCGTTGTAAGTGGTTACTTCGTATTGTTAATAGAAAGAGTTTATTAAAACACACCTTAAATATAAGTAATGTCAAGATGAATAATGTTCAACTTTATTTTTAGTATTGTATTTTTACAATATTTTAGATGCCTAAGTACTTACCTGATAGTGATACTATGTACTCGTTAGAAAAAAATATTTAAATGATTATTATTGTGTGCTCGGAGTTTATTAATCACAAACTGTTTCGTACACTTAAGAATATACATATTTTTTGTTCCTACTACAAAAATACGTTATAAGTACAATTTAACCAAGAATTTGGTAGTATACTATACCTCGCTGAGCGTAAATGATTAATACGTATCGTACTTTTTATAGTTAGTCTGTGTACCAATATTTAGATTTTTACTTAAGAAACAGTGTTCATGATTATTTTTTTATTCCAATATCCAATATTGTCCAATATTTACCTACTATGTTTATTATTACAGTGTCCTCCTGTTCGGGAATGTTACAACATAATGACAAATTTATTCAGAATTACAGAAGAGCAAAATAAAAAAAGGCATTAACAAAAAATTAGGTTTCAGTAATATATAGAAACAAAAGAGTACCTAATTAAAACAACTAAAAAATAAAATAGAAATAACACTTGGATTCAAAATTGTTCATTTGAAATGTTTAATCAACAAACTGAACTATAATATAAAATTAAAATTTGCGAACCTTTAACTTAATATTAATCGTTTTAACTACTTTTCTTATTAAACTAGCAGACCATCGGAACTTTATTCGACGATTCCCAAAACATAGTTTTTTGCTTTGAGTCACTATAATTCTAAAGGTGCGATATGTTGATCATGCGCATCCTTAATCATCTTTTTGACTCTGGTTCTACATTCCGAGAAGGCCCGGTAGTTTTTCCTTGCTTGATTTTATTTATAAAATTTATGCAGTCTCACCTTTAATTCTATATCCCGAATAATTTCAGCCGTGTACCACTCCGGATAGCAATACCTTGTATTTTCTTTTTTTGCTTGTTTTTTAGGTACGCAGTCATCGAAAATGTTATTTAAAGTACAGTAAAAAATATCCAAGGCCTCCTCCGGTTCATGCACCTGATATATCGCACTCCAGTCTGTGGCTGCTATCGATGAGTACAAGAAATGGTAGTCTGCTTTAGAAAAATTCCAATGCTTCTCCGTCTGACGTGATAGTGATGAAGGCGGTATGATTGGAAGCGCGAGCGGCGGCGCGACCCGGCGCAGCGTTACCGCGAGCGGTGGGTGCTGTATATCCACCCCCGCCAGGGCCTCGTCGGCAGCGCACACCTGCACATCCTCCAGGTTTATAGAGACCAACACTAAATCCAGTAGCCGGTCATTACACTTCCTTACTTCATTTTTCTGAATGAATTCGCAATAAGCTGTAAAATATTCAAAATAGTTTAATACATTATCACAACACGAGTACATATTAAAGTCACCTATTACTATTATAGATTTATATTTCGTACACCAATTTTCAATAATTCTAAATAAAATCATATACTCATTTTCATTACTACTTGGAGGAATGTATACAACACAACAAAAATATAAATATTTCTCCTGTAAATAAACTGCAGCGCCAACTAATTCAAAAGCGCAGTTGTTGATGCTTACATTCTCTGGTATTTTTGCTCTTCGTAACTCCAATCATGTGTAACTCCGATAGATGTGTAGCTACGAGAAATACTCCCCCTTGTTTCCGGCCGTCTGTTCGGTCACATTTGATATCCCGGTGGTATCAGCTCTGCATCTTCTATGGACTCGTTACAACCCGTCTCCGTGATTGCAAAAACGTCTGCACCCGAACCTTCTATATTATGGTATAACCTTCTATATTATATAATATGAAAACTTGTTATACCTACACACATAAAATTAGAGATGGGATTCAGCAAAATAGTGACCTTCATAGAATCAAACCTTCATAAAACTAGGAACAGACATAAATTATACATCCCTAGGTTTCGACTAGAAAAAGTAAATAAGTCCTTTATGGCGAACACGGTGCGCTTCTATAATAAGCTTCCTGAAAATGCTGCTAAACTAACTATTAAGAAATTTAAAGCATACATAAAAGGTAGTCTTTTGAAGAAAGCTTATTATAATATAAATGACTATATTATTGATAAGAATGCATTGCCTCATGTCGCTCTGCCCTCAGACAGTTAACCGACACACTTGAAATGTATAAACTCTCTTGTATTAGTATTTCGTAGTTAAGGTAGTTATAAGATGGATCATTTATTTATTATTTATTAATTAGTACGAACATGTCAATAACACTAATTAAAAAAGAACAATACTAGAAACCTTAAATGAAAATACAAATAAAAATACTAACTGGATGTAAGGTAAGCATCTATCTACACACTCAAACAGACTTCTCACAGAATCTCAGACATTCAGATAGAATCACCTTCCATCCGTCCGCAAACACATCACATTCTGGGCTCTCATTCAAGAGGGCATTTAGTGCAGAAAGAGTACGTGCAATGGGAGACTGTGCGTACGCAACCATGCGAGAAGAAGGTTCCTGGAACAGTCGGTGCTTATAAAAAAGCGCTAGGACCAAGACGAGTTTCTTGCCAATTATTCTCGGGCTTGGGTTAGGATGAATTGGCACCTAAATTCACCTAGTATGTAAGACGTTTCAAAGTGATCCTTGTGATTGAATTGAATAAAGTATCTTTTGACTTTTGACCTGACCTCGCATCAGAGAACATAGAATAGAATAGAAAATACTTTATGGTGTGCACCATAAATATATTAGACTAATAGATGCACACCATAAATATATTAGACAATGTTTTGCTAGTCGGTAGTACAATGGGCGGTCTTATCGCTATGTAGCAATCTCTGCCAGACAACCATGAACATACTCGAACTTATCAGCTACGTATACTTAACAGCTAAAAAACTGAAAATCTTTTACAAAAGACATGTTCTATCGGTCCTAGCTTTAACTTTAACAGCCATAACAGCTTTTGACAGCTCTTGCTATGTATTGGCCATGTCACAGCGTCTGATCAGGTCCCAACTGACAAGTGACCATGCGCTACCTATTTAGTTTTCTTATTTGATCTAGGTCCAAGCCGTGTTTGTTGCCTGATTCTTCTCCTTTTTCCTTCTATTGTATTCCCAAGATGGGTAACTGTTGATACTAATGTTTTAGAAATCTCCATTGTTGTACAAACACATTGAAACAATAATCTGTTATTCTGATTTTCGCTGGCCAATCGCTGGCCAATTCGCTGGTTTGTATTATCTGCAAGTAATTGTTTCTGGTCTGGGTGTTTCTATATAATATATGTATTAACAAATAAAATAATTATATAAGTAGTAAACCAGTCATATGGTACCCATAACACAAGCTCTGCTTACTTTCGGGCTAGACGATGATGTGTGAAATGTCCGGCATTATTATTATTTTTATTCTATCATGTTCTGTTTTAAGACCTTGCTTGGTCTTATAAATTAGCCGCATTTATGACGATTCAAAGTGCTGCTTGTTGATTATATTAATAAAAGTGATTAGAAAACCGTTATGTGGTCACTTCTTTATGCGTGTTTCCAAACATAGCCCTTAGAAATTAACCAGCGCAGCGACTCAGCAAGCGACTTCGTCAGATTGAAATTAATATACACAATACCAAATTAATATACACAATACCAAAATAATATACACAATACCAAATTAATATACACAATACCAAATTAATATACACAATACCAAATTAATATACACAATACCAAATTAATATACACAATACCAAATTTTGAATCAGTTTTAGTAGTTTCAAAAAGAACATCGATAATAACTAGGTCACAAACAAAACTACGGACTTTACTTTTTTATAATTTAGAATAGACCAAGCGTTTGACCACCATTTCTAAGTACTTAAAGTGCTTATCTATCTAAAAAGTAAGTTATTTTTTCACATGCTTTGATACCTACTCGAATGTCCTGTTGCTTATTATGCAGAGTTTCTGCAGAGTACCTAATGATTCAGACTGAAATTAAAACGATCGGGAAAACCAACCCCAGCAATTAGTTCCACTCATCATTTATTCACTCCTAAGTAGTGTTTATCCCGTGTCTGAAAATAAAGTTTTTCCCTACAAGCTTTGATACCTTGTTGGCCCATTGCTTAAAATAAATTGGTAGTTTATAATGTTCCAGACTTATATAATGTATAATGTATACACAATTATAATGATCCGGAAAAACAGCCAGTTTTTGACTGGTCTGTCAGCTTAGTTGGTATTAGCTCTGCCTTCTGCGCTGTAGGTTGAGGCTTCGAATCCCTCCCAGGAGACACATTTGTGTGACGTACATAGATGTTTGTACTGTGTTTGGGTGTTATAATAGTACATTATGGTACTAGTGTGTAATGTTGGTGATTACCGCTGAGGCGCCATTGAGACCCGAGCCGTTAGGTGAGGGTCTTAAGAGAGCTGAGGACGGTAATCATCAATACACACGTGTACCATACGACGTTTTCAACACACTTGTGAATAAAATAACAATAAAAACTCATTTTATTTAGTAGATAAAAGTTTAATTTCAACAGTGAAAACGAGTTGTGAAAAATGATTCGCTATGGCGGGAAAAATTAATCAGTTTTCCCATGCGCGCGCATTGCGATCAGCCACAGACTAAATGGATGAGGTTTTTTTTTTTATTTTCCGCCTATTCTGCCACGTACAAAATGGGGAATTTAAAGTTTTCTTTTATTACAGAGAAAACAAAATTTATATTTGAGTGAAAGTTTTATTTATTAAACACGTACGAGTTAAAATTATCTATTTAAATAAGAAGTTGCATGAAATGAGCAAGCAATAGGAACATTAATTTATTTGTTCTATTAAACACGATCTTTTTTGAATAAAAACTGTTTTAAAAACAAAGCACCTCAACCAATAAAATTTAAAAAAAAACTATAACTCACTAGTGAGTTATAGCAATGAAAAAGTCACAGTTTGATTATGGGTGTCATTCTGTGCCTAATTGCGGTGACCATAGAGCCACTTTATGAGCAAGTGTGTTGAAAAGTATATTATTATGTATGTATCTAAAAATATATAAGTAGTCTATCAGCCATCTAATCCCCATATTACAAACTATGCTTAGTTTGAGACTTGGGAACATTCAATAGATGAACAAATATTTAGTACTATTCCGGTAATCTATTCCTAATGAGTTAGACACGATGCAGACGCATGCACCTCCCTCCCGTCCGCAATTTAAAAGCCATGCAAAGCGTTAGTAAAAGGCAAGTGCACATAATAAATAAATAAAAATAATAAGAAAAAGAAAAAGCTAGTTTAAATTTTTTTTTTTTTTTAATGTATGTTCACCGATTAGGTACTCGAAAAAGGCTGAACCGATTTGAATTTTTTTTTTATGTTTGAAAGGGTATACTTCGCAGGTGGTCCCATATAAATTTTATCAAAATCGGTCGAGCAGAAAATTCAACGAAAATCTGAAAATTGTATACATCGATGATGTTTACATGTACTTCGAAACCTCGCTGTCTCATTGGAGCGGTGCGTTTATTAGGCCTACCCATATTATATATATACAAAATACATCTACTTTCCACTAAAAATTTATTATAGGCTCAAATTTCATTCAATGAAGTCGGTTTCTTTTTAGTTTTTAAAACGTAATTATGTTAATGGTGCTTTTTAGTTTGGTGTTAATTAGTTTGAGACCTGACTACGACATATTCTTATCCATATACAGCATATGCATATAGGGTACGGGTTTGCAGCATGCGTACATGCATCCCATATGTATCTAATAATTATTATATCTTGTTTAATATTGAAAGAAAAAGAGACAATTTTATTTCGTGTCTTATGATATCATATAAGTACTTATGAACTAACAAGTAAGTAAATTGACAGTAAAATTGGTCGTCACTCAGCATGTGTTATAAATAGCGTTTAGAACACTCTTATAACGCTGGTCTTCCGTGACGCCGCTGCGTTAGTATGCGCATCGGCACTGTAGTGGCTCACTGTCGTCGTGTATATTGCTAACTGTAAGTTTTCCAAACACTCGATAATAAAATAAAATAAGAAGACATCTGGCTCAGCGTATTAGCATTGCCTTTCAACGTGGCAATGCCGCCAGTATCTTGGCAACGTTGCCCTCTGGCAGTGAACTGGATTAGTTGAGCCATAGATCGTTTTAAACGGTCCTTAGATAGCTCAACTGTTTCACGTGTATTTTATATTATTGTATATTATTCTGTACATTTCTGTAATTATCACGAATTCTATATAAATAGTAGACATTGATTATATCCTAACCTAGTTTTACTCCTTTTGAGAGCAGCAGTAGCCCCGCTTTCCGATCCTAGGGTTGTAGGTATCCGTGGGTACGTATCCAGGAACACCAGTGGATTTATATGTTCGAAAAATTTACGCGGACTTACCTGACTCTCTAAAGGCGAATTAAACCTTCGTCATGAAACCGGCATGTCGTAGAACCTTAAATGTTCGAGAAGACAGTGCTTAATGCACGAAAACCTCTGAGACGCGAGTTTCTGGCCGGTTCTTCTCGGGCTTGAGTTAGGAGGACTTGGCACCTAAATTCACCTAGTATGTAAGAAGTTTCTAGTTTAACTCTACTTCTGCTCTTCCTGTATATGCTTTTGATTACTCTTAAGTATTCGTTATCCACATTCTGTGTTGTTAGAGTTTCCCAGATATAGTTGTGTGACACTGAATCGAATGCTTTTTTGTAATCGATATATGCCAAGTACAGTGGTCTATTTCTCTGTGATATTTCTCGATGAGAAGTTCGAGTGTGTGGATATGGTCGATGGTAGAGAATCCTTTTCTAAATCCTGCCTGTTCCAGGTTGTCTTGTTTCTAATGTAGAGCAAAATTTTTTGGTCACGATTGTAGAAAATAGCTTATATGCACTCGACAGCAGACTTATAGGTCTGTAGTTCCCAATATCATTCGGGTCGCCTTTTTTATATAGTAGAATTATGTTAGATTCAGACCATTGGGTTGGTGTCTCTCCAGATTTGAGGATAGTGTTGAATAAATTTGTAAAGGGTGTAGCTAGTATTGGGGCAGATATCTTTAGAGTCTCGTTTGCTAGGTTGTCCGAGCCCGGGTTTTTGTCTAATTTAAGTTTGATCAATGCTTCAATGACGTCATTTTCTTCAATTTGGGGTCTTATTTGTATGTTACCGTCGCTGCTGTTATTTTGGTTTTCGTGGTTAGTGTCTTCTGGCTCTTTTGTGCTGTAGAGATCCCTGTAGAGTTTTGTCGCTATGCTAATGATGTCGCCGCGGTTGTTTTTAGTTAAATCGCCTCGTTTTATCTCTTTGATCCAAGTTTTGTTTGGTTTCAGCTCTTTGTATGCC
This sequence comes from Lampropteryx suffumata, assembly GCA_948098915.1. Lineage (NCBI taxonomy): Eukaryota > Metazoa > Arthropoda > Insecta > Lepidoptera > Geometridae > Lampropteryx > Lampropteryx suffumata. Next base: position 809,769 of record OX402568.1, on the reverse strand, counting down.
TTTTTTGTGCTACCAGTTTGGCTTAGGTGTTTTTCAATAATTTTATATCTGTAGTTGGCGTGGTCTTTTTTTATGTATTTGTTGACAAGCTTGTAAAGCGCCGAGATTTCATTTCTTGTGGCTCTGGTTTTTTTGGTCTTGTCTTCTATTAAAAAGTTTTAATGTACGCTCTGAAATTATTTTGTGGACTTTCTTTGGGTTGTGTGCTACTCGGGCATTTTGCAAGCTTGAGGTGATGATTTTGATTAAGTTGTTGTAGTACTTCTGGACTGGGATAGAAATCTCAGCAAACATTTGATCTTACGATAAGTAGGAGTTTAGGTATTCTTTGAACTTGGTGATTTCTTCTTCGCTTGTTATTGTGTTATGTTGACAGTTAGTAAACTTTGTTCTACTTTTTTTGTAATGTGTGTCGTATGATATTGTAGCTCTTACTGGCCTGTGATCTGAAGGGTAGTTTATGTTCAGTACTTCTATGTTTTTAAACAGACGAGGTCGATTTGACAGCACAAAGCCGATTTCATTTTTGTTGGCTCCATCCGGTGATCGCCAGGTCCATTTTTTTTTTTTTTTTAAGAAATTGTTTAAAATGGACAGTTTGTTTTCACTGGCGTATTCTCTCATTTCATCTCATCCGTGTGCTTTCATGATTAAATGTTCCTCATTTTTTGGTATCCCAATTTTCGCATTTACCTCGCCCATCAGTATGAAGGTTTCGTCTGCTAGTTCTATTGCCTTATTTACCGTCAAATAAAAGTTGTCGATTTCATCATCGCTTGCTTCTGCAGTAGGGGCGTAGACTTGAATGATGGATAAGTTGGTATTTTCGAATTTCAGGTTCAATATAGCTACTCTTTCAGAAAGGCCGAGGTAGCCTTCTATATTATTTTTAAGATGGTATTTAACTATAAAACCTATGCCATGTCTTCCAGGTACACACCTGTTTTATAGGCCACACGGCCTGTATAGCAGAAAATGAAGTTATCATGCTCTTCAATTTTGTTTCCCATGCGTCTTGTTTCAGCTAATCCTAATATGTCGTATTTAATTTCTTTGAGCGCTTCGTTTAGCTCTAACAGACGTTCATATGATGAAAGTGTTTTAACGATATATGTTAGAATATATAGCGTTTTTTGTGAGGTTATTCCATTTTTGGAGGGTTGCTTGGAGGGTTTTGGTCATGATCTTCCACGGTGACCAGCCGGCTTGGAAGATGAGTTTGGTGTTCTGATAGTGGTTGTTGTATGTTGACATTGCGAGAGGGGGGCGGTAATTGCTATATATTAGCGTTATTATTTTGCTGCAGATATGATGAGTTGTTTGTGTTTCTGTTAATAAGGTAGTTCAGCATGCCCGGTTTTAAAATACCTTCTGATAGGCTTGAAGTTCTTCTTATTTGTGTTTGTGATTTATTTTTCTTGTAAGCCTGTGTGTTTGTTTCGGCTCTTTTGTGGTTTTGTTTTCAGGCGAAGTTGAAAGCATTCTTTTGTTTTTTCTTTTGTTTTGTTTCTTTCACTTATGACAAGCTTGTCGTATTTTATTTTTATAAGGTTTCCCTTTTCCCTTTCGATTCTTGCTTGTTCTTGAAGCTCTTTCCTCTTGGATATTTTGTGGGAAATCTTCCGTTATGTAGTAACCGGAATTTTTTAGTGCATTTCTATTTTTAAACAAATTATTTTTTGTGCCGAGTGTACAACAAGTGACAATTATTGGTCGAGGTCTTTCCCCTTTCTTGCCTATTCTTCTAACTTCTTGAATATCCCTGCGGTCTAGTTCTTGTGAGAAATGTTCTTTAATAAAGTTCAATATGAGGCTTTGTAGGTTAGAATATGATGTTTCTGTTTCTTTTATTCCGAAAAAGACGATGTTGTTTTTTCTTGACTGCTTTTCTATAAAATATAGTAGTTTTTTTTGGTTTTCACATTTTTCTCTTAGTTGTTCATATTTTTCATTAAATAGATTAAACTTATCTTCCAATATGCAGTTTATATTTTGGGTGTCTTTTTCTGTCACTTTCTCTCCACTTTTTTCTATTGCGGTTTTCTATTCATCTAAATCTCTTCGAATTTTTCGAAGCTCTTGCAAAATTTCCTCCATTTCTTATACTTTTCAGATAATTTTATAAATTGTATAACAATTTTTGAAGTGATTGTTATGTTAATCCACACATGCAACCTCAAAAAGTTTTTTTTTGGATTTCCGCAAATTCACGCCTGAATCAATTATCTAATGATTTTTATGCCAGACAAAGACAGATGTCATTAAAGGAAGAGAATAATGGTCTATATTATAAACACAAACTAACTAATCTGTTGCCGTCTCTGTTCTTTGACACTAGAATGACAAGGACAAAGCATACTTTAGCATCACGGTATGTAATCCAATGACTACCACATAAGGATTACATTCGTTTCTAAAGTATTGTTAAAAGCATTAGGGTTTTTAAATTGAAAATACTAATTACTATAAATATTTTAATCTTATACAATAATGGCAATAACATAAATAAAATTACTCTAGCTGAGAACATAAGTACATTGGTTGGTAACTTTTTAATAAACTCTTCGTGCCACAATTATTAGTTACCAAAACATAAATTTCATCAGGGATAACATGTCACAAAATACTACCTTATCAAAATCAAGTTAAAGTGATTTTAAAGTAGATATGGCAGACTAGGTTTTGCATAACAAAATCTACTCAGAACAAAATAAATAAATTGAATGTCATGGCTAATCTAACTAACATATTGTATGTAGGTAACAACAGAGATATTTAACAAAATTAAATATCTTATTATCTAATATATCAAAATTATCATAGGTATTGGAACTACTGCCACAAGAACATTCCTTCGAGGCTTCCTTCCTAGTTAAGATCACCACTAAGGCTTCCTAGCTACCGATCCTCTATAGAAGACTCTTTCTAAAATTACGATTCCCTCAAAAAAGTCAATATCAGATCCAAGATACTCTAAAAGACCTTCATCCCAAAATAAATCCCTTCTAAAACACTTCCTTCCTAAAGTTGAATCCATATTGGCTGCACTTGATCTTCAGGGTCCGAGCGAGTTGTGGGGGGCCGCAGTAGAACACCGTGACCTTGCCTTTATTCTGTTCCTGCAGCTGCTTAAACACTTTGTCCCAGTTGGGGCGGCCTGCGTTGGTTCTAGTCTTAAGACCAGTGATGAGATCACGTTTTTCCTGGAAACAAAATCAATGATGCATTTTAGTCTGGTAGAAAATAACAGTCACATTTTGAGTTTATCATACCCAACCATGGTCCTCTAAATAAGTTTTTGACTCTAAATGGTGGGTTTGGACATCAATTTGTAAATTCACGCAGCCAGAATCTCAACGTAGAAATCAGACAACCTGATCGTAGGACTTTACAGCAAAAGCCCGTCTCGATGGATACCACCACAGTGTCAGATATTCGGCCTTCAAACAGTAGTGGCAAGTATTACTGTGTTAAGGTTTTAAGTGACCTGGAGCAACTGTAGTAACTGGGAAACAAAGTCTTGGGCCAGCAACGTCCGTGTAATACCTCCTGATATTGCAAGCGTCTTAGCTTACGGTAAACATATAAAATCAGGTGGCCGTATCTTGTTTACTGGCCCAGCTGTATAACAAACAGTTTTGTTAGAGCTGTTCATAAACAACCTTTTCGAAAACAATATACGCAGACACACAGGGCACAGAATAACTATTCTTTCTTGCTGGCAGTAAGAAATAAAACGTCTACCACATGCTGTCACTTCTAGTCAAACTATTTAGATTATTGGCCCTAACGAGGAAAGAGAGAGTCAACAAACTGCATCGAATTGCTATCACATACATATACTCGTAAACCTCGGCTAAGCAACGACGACAAACACTCTGCCAACACTAACTTATTTATGTATTAATGGTTAAGTATTGTTTAAGCATATATATTCTAATTCTAATATATAAAATTCTTCTGTCACGGGGTGCGTAATCGAACTCCTCCGAAACGGCTCGACCGATTTTCGTGATCCTTAGCGAGGATATTAGTCAGGGGGGAGAATCGAACAACATCTATTTTTCATCCCCCTAAATGTTAAGGGTGGTCCACCCCTTAATTTTTTTTTTTATTTTTCAGACAAAATTTTTTGTTTTTATTTTTTTATGATACATCATACAAAAATACATGCAACCCTAAATTTTCACCCCTCTACGATCAACCCTTATTTTTTAAACATCATATTTACCTATAAAAATGTTTCCTAAAAATAACATACATGGCAAAACAACGTTTGCCGGGACAGCTAGTCTTCTAATATATTCTAATATATAAAATTCTTCTGTCACGGGGTGCGTAATCGAACTCCTCCGAAACGGCTCGACCGATTTTCGTGATCCTTAGCGAGGATATTAGTCAGGGGGGAGAATCGAACAACATTTATTTTTCATCCCCCTAAATGTTAAGGGTGGTCCACCCCTTAATTTTTTTTTTTTATTTTTCAGACAAAATTTTTTGTTTTTATTTTTTTATGATACATCATACAAAAATACATGCAACCCTAAATTTTCACCCCTCTACGATGAATCAACCCTTATTTTTTAAACATCATATTTACCTATAAAAATGTTTCCTAAAAATAACATACATGGCAAAACAACGTTTGCCGGGACAGCTAGTATTATATATAATGTTTAAGTAAGTATTTTTTTTTATTTATGTTTATGTATATTTTTGTAGGTTTATATTTAGAATAAACAATATTTGTTTAATGTAGGCCTTGCCGTCTATTCTAATTAATACTTTTCTTTCCATACAAAGGTTGCCAGGAAGAGATCGTTCTCAAGCGATATGGCCGCCCATTGTACCACTTAAATATTATTAACATGTTTAAATTGTTATTTTGTATTTTTATTTTTAAGTTGTACAATAAAGTTATATTCTATTCTCTATTCTATTCTAAAGGATCAGGAGGAACCTTTTTATGTAGTCGGTTTAAACTGGTTTAAAGATCTTGCACTTGTGTCATCGATATGCTGCACAGTTTGGCCTGTTCTTAGCTATCTTTCAGTCGAAGCTTTTCCATTTGCTATCACTTGTCTTTTAGTGTAGTATTTTTTATACTTTCACGATCAGAATTGATTATTGGTTTAGTAGTAAAAGGGTAGGTACCTATTTATCTCGTAATACCGTAATTATTCATGACATTTCGGCTTTTGCAGCCGTGGTCGTAAACTAAATAGACCATAGGATGTTTTGGTCTCCGAGCTTCGGGGGCACTATAATAGGTTCACAGTTAGAGGTCCTGAGCGGAGTTTCACACGAACGACTTTTTGTCTTATTTTTCATATATAAAAAAAAGTATTTCGCCATGTCCCAAAAGCGTTTTATGTAACTAACGATACGATCTGCCAAGTCCGCATTCAATATACAGCTATCTCTCACATCCTAACCCTCAAAGAACCTAGAAAATGTATTGGCGCACAGACCACGTACGGCCTGTGGACTGCTCGTGCTTTCTGTTTATAGACCATATCAAGTGGGCAGTGAACCTGGCTATTGGCACTGACATTTTATAAGTTGTTAGGCCACGACGGAGGCTTTTGGACAGCATATAAACTCCGTCAACAGATTTAACCACTGACTTATGCGAGAGTAGTATAATTACTTTTTCGTGTAGCAAATCTAAAGCGAGCTGCAGCCCCACAGCCTTCATGTCGTTGCGCTGCAGCGCGCTGGTGATGTACATGTGCATCTCGAGGAAGCGCTCCGACTGCCGCGCCAGCTCCGCCTGCTCCATCTCCAGCTGCGACAGCAGACTCACGAACCACTCGAACGAACGTTGCTCGCGGTTTATCCAGAAGAAATCCACCTGGAATAAGGGTGTCCAACTGTAAAACTCGTGAAAATAATAATATAAAATAATACTTAAAGAAATTGGTTGAGAATCAGGGATGAAACCAAGCGAAAGCTTGTAAATCTCCTCAATCTTATAAACGCACATTTAGCTAGCATGGCGTTTAAGTATCGTTTGTCCTTGTCATTCTAATGTCAATGAATAAAGATGGCAACATATTTCAACAACACAGTTGCTAATGATTGATTATAAGATTAACTCTTAGATTTGCAAACTCACGCATGCAGTAACTATTTATTTAAGAAGGAAATTGTCGAAGACGATTTTTTAAATAGTTTCTGTGATTCAAATGAAACTACATACTAGATGAACCTTAACTTAACCCTTGTCGAAGAACAGTCCGGTGAGAATCTCTTCTGGTCTTAGCATTTATTAACACCCGACGCAAAAAGGTCGTTGTGTGTCTCTATGTGTGTATCTATCTATCTGTGCCATCGAAATCCACAGAGTTCGTCGGAGTTTTAAAAATTTTTAACGACCTTAGTCATCAAAAATTCAACGAGACGCAGAAGGTTGCGGGTTCGATTTCCGCCGCGAGACAAATGTTTGGATGATCTGCAAGTATTTGTCTCGGGTCTAGGTGTCTCTATAAAGTAATAATATTAAGTATTGTAAGTATTAATATTTATGTATGTAAAAACACAAGCTACAAAGCTATTTGGGGCCAGATGAAGCTGTGTAAAATGTTCGGCATTATTTATTTAATTTAATCAAATCTGTTCGATCCTCGCTAATTTAGCAGAGATGGGAAAGAGTTCGTCGACTTCACCAACCTTCCGCAGTCTCATGTTATGGGTGTGCAGAGTGGCGGTCCAGGTGTGCTGGCACTTGGGGCAGTGCTGCTTGGCCTCCCAGTAGCGGTACATGATGGCCTGCAGGATGGACGCGAAGGGCGTGACGCCGATGCCGGCCGCGATCAGCGCCGCGTGCTGCGCGTGGAAGATGTGCGAGGACGCGGCGCCGTACGGACCGTCGATGTACATCTGGGAAATAAACAGATATTTGCTTTAACTCTCGATAAGTTTAATGTGGGCGGGTGTATGTGTGTGGCATCGTAGCTCCCAAACGGACTATCACCCGATTTAAATTTACGTAACTATTTTTTGTTAAGGAGTCATCTATCTGAGAGTGACCCGAGTCTGTGTGTCCGAGTGTTTTTAACTATTTGTCAAGAAAATCTGTTGTCATTTGGAGATTATCAACTCTTTTATGGTTCAATTTGATAAGCACGGGTTTCCTTCGAATTATTCTATCGATGGAGACCCCGGCACCGTTTCGATTCATCTGGATCTTAATATTAGTTACTATAGTTAATTAAGGGTTGTGAGCGATTTCCACAAGTCTGATCGATTCAAAATCTAGTATCCAGTTAAAAGTACTTTAAAGATATTGCAAAAACATGGTAACGTTAACCTGTCGCTGCAGTACTCACCGTGGAGTAGGTATCCACGGATATGCAGTGCAGGGTACCCATAGCTTGAAGGCGCTTGCAATACCAACAAGAGGCTTTAACTTAACACACATCCTGTTTTACATATTAATATAATTGCGCAATTTTATGTCGATGTTTATATATTTGTTTGTAACTATATCTTGCTGCACGGCTCTGTGACCTGGACTAGCGTTTTAGGCAGAACCAAATTTTGTTTAATTTTTAACAAAAAAGTTATCAACGATACCTCTAAAGGTTTCCCAACAGGTACATTAGCCATAGCCATTTCTTCAAGGGAAGCCCCGCTTGTGTCCTTTTCTTCTGTTATGGATTTCTCTTTTATGGACTCTACGTCTTTGTCGGGGGAGATGGTTTTGGAGAGACGTCGTCTGGCTGGAACGTAAAATTATAAGTTCTAGTTTCATCCAGCAGCCTTATATGCTTATTATTCTAACATGTAATCAGATCTTCAGAGCCAAGTTACCAAAAATGTCCTGTGTAAATACTACAAAAAAAGTTTTAGTTAGTTATCAATAAAGTTTAATCAACAACATAAAATCAACCGGTTCTGACTACTGTCTAAATGTCTCCGCCGTGGTATGTAACCTTTGGAGCACGGAAGCATCTAGACATAAATGCTACCTGGAACCTGGAAAGACTATGCAAGTCACTCAACAAGCTTTGAAGATCTAAAACGCACCTAAAGTAATGATACTCTCATTGCTCCGTCTCCTCTCATTGTCTTCGAAGCTAGGAGTCTTAAAAGCAATGATGGGCGGCTTGGTTCTCATGTAGCGGAATCGGTGCTCCAGGTCCTTGTGCTGCGGAGACTTGTAGACATCGGCTGTGACCTCCGGCTTCAGGAGAGACACTCCTCGTGAATCGAAGCTACGCTCTGACTCTGAGCGGAGAAAGTCTCTGAGGCTGTGGGGGAGAGTTCTTATTATTAATGATGCCTGTGGCTTTGCCCTCGTGGTAAATCTTGATTATCCTTATCTAAACTATCAAGGAGAATAAAAAAAGAGTTAGGACTAAACGAGTTTTTTACCGGATTAAATTGAACTGGGATAAGCACTTAAATTCACCGGATTTAAGTTTAACCGGAACACTAGAAATGTTGAGCTTATACTCGTAATAACATCAGGTTTGAAATCCAATTCTTCTTCTTATCGTGATATTTCAAACAAGTGTGGTGAAAAGATCAAAATAAAATCAAATCAAAACATTCATTATTCAATAAAGACACAAGGACCACTTTGAATCGACTTCTTAGATGCTAATGAATCTGTACCTAGATTCTATCTATCCCCAGTTCAAGAAAAATCCGACAAGAAACTCGTCTGGTCTTAACACATTACTCGTCTGGTCTATACACACTTAGTTTTTTTGATCGTTGCCAATTTTCCTACGGATGTCAAGTCGAGTTGGAGCAGATTCATCCCAAGCTTTTTTGTTATATAAATAATCTGATATTTTATAATAATCTTTAATAGACAGTTTATGTTTGAATACGTTTTTATATTTGCCAATTTACAAATCTAACACGTCTCTTGGGACCTTATTAGGGAAGCGTATATTTTGCCCTATAAAAGACTCATTAACTTTAGCGAACCTAACTGTGGGAACCGAGAGTTTATCTTTATTTCTATTATTAATACTATGATTATCGCAATTTTTCACAGAAGAAAGTCATCAAAGAACACATTTTTTTTAAACAAATGATCATTTTTGTTTCTTTATTAACAAATAAATATTATTTGCAAGTGATTCTCTGGGGCCCATGTTATAAAATGCACGAACAGCCCCCTTCTGCAATACAAATATGGTGTTAAAGTGCGCCTCATAGGCGTGCTCCTTTCGTGTACTTGACACACGAAAGAAGCACATGGTTTCGATGTTTTCCGTCAAGGTTTGAGAGTACTGGTATAGCGTACATTAATTTTCTATCAAAAAATCGCATGACTAAATCAAAACGCATGATTTAAGAATCGGGAGACAGGGCTACTATCACTAGACCACCTGTGCTCGAAATCCAATGTCAATAATAATAATAGTAGCTGAAATAGGAAGTTTTTTACGCAAATTTATTGGTGTTCTTCTGCACATCCGGCATGGAACGAGACTTCTCCAGCAGACGTTGGGGAGAGAACCCGTCTGAAGCTGAACGGGGGCTGGAGGTAGCCATGCCTGGAATATCACAATTGTTAAAACTTAGAAGAAAACTATGTGGTAGAACTCTTCAGCTACATTATGTCCTGGGGAATACCACAGAGACAGACATTCTTCCTTCAATCAGGTAGTGCACAAAATGGCGTCACAGTGGTACAACAACAATGAAATACACATCAAAAATATAATCATCACACCGCTCGCCATCGTCGGGGTGTTCATCCACACACACTGGAACCTAAATGGTCGCGCACAGTGCGGTTTCAGAGGAATTTCCTCCCGCGAACTTTCTTGATGTGAAATGCGCTCCCCTGCCAAGGTTTTCCCAGGGGAATACAATATGGAGTACTTCAAGAGGGGAGTTAATAGGTTTTTTAAAGGTCGGCAACACGCATGTGATGCGTCTGGTGTTGCAGCGTCCATAGGCAGAGGTGACCGCTTAGCACCAGGCGGGCCGTAAGCTAGTTTGCCACCATTGTAATATAAAAAAAAAATAAGGGTATATTAAATTTGGTTATTACAAGGGTTTTTAATTCATGAGTATTTGTCCTGTATGTCCGGAACTTACCTTCTAAATGAGTGTCATTCTCAAACCCGTGGTTGATGTACTTGGTGGGCGTGGCTTCGAGGAACACTCTCTTACTCATCCGTAAGGATCCGTTCTTCTTGCCCTTGGATTTGGTGCTCTTGTTGCTCTGGTTTGAGCTGGTCCTCGTTACTTTCCTGGAGAATTACAGACATAACGAATCTATTACGGCTCTGGTGCTATTTTTGGTGTTTTACTGTATATTTTGGAAACGGTTATATTTGTCAGGCACAGTCCGGACCTATTTTGTCGGCTGTCTGATGTCGTTCTTCGTAACCGACGAGACGAATATAAAGATTGTGTCCGTAACTCCAAAACAGCAGTGATGCGCAAAAGTATCTTCGGTATGGCTCCATTCATCTACAATAAGTTACCTCTATCATTGAGAGCATTACCAACTTCGTTGTTTCAGAAAAGGTTGAGAATAATATTATATGATAAATGTTATTATACAATTAATGAGTTTATGACTGATAATTCTATTGATAATATGACAAAGTAATGCATTTCCTGATTTGATTCCCTTTGACCAAAAATTGAAATTTATGTGACATGACATGTGTATTAATTTAATTTAATTTAATTTTCTGTATTTTTGTTTTGTTCTATTGCCTTTTTATTTTTTCTTGATTTTATTATTTTTTATTATTAGTATGACATAAGTAGGTATCAATGTTTATCATGCAATATTTCTTTCTTCCTATCCTTATTATTTTATTATTTCAGAATAATATTCAGAATTCAGAATATATTATTTCTATTATTATTGTAAACTAAAAATAATTGCACGCCCATAGAGGGTAGATTACATTGAATCTATATAAGTTGTAACATCTTTGTAAACATGTAATGATGCAATAAATATACTTTGACATTGACTTTGACTTTACAAAAACCCAGTCACTTATTGATTCGGTAGACTGGATACCGCCGAACGAATCTTACAGACTGGACTTTTTCTTCTTCATATGAGTCATTGGCCAGATCTGGTGATGAAGTTAATAGATCAACCAAAGATTTTCATCATGTCCTAACAGCTTGCCTTGATTAGTCAACTGAGTTTACTAATGCAACATCGTCTTACAAGTTAAGTTTCCTACCAAGATACAAGAAATGGACCACTGGGTCCAGTGGCAAGTTAGCGATTTGGCTCTGTAAGTTCTCTGCATGCTCTGTAGGAGTATGTCTGACTGTTCGGTGCTTATGCTTATTAATAGTTTATTGTTTATCATCAGCAGCGAAATACTTGTATTTACATCTGATCATACTGCAATAATACAAACTTAAAGCGGTCTATACTACCTAGCAATGGATGAAGCTGACTTCAACCTTTTTTGAAGATGACAATGCAATGCAATGCACACAACACCATCTAGTCCAAGCGTCTAAGCATAGCTTTTATTATGGTGACCAGATGATTGATAGAATACTTATATATTTTTAAATACATATTTATCATACTTTATAACACCTAAACACATGCGTTCGTAACACAAATGTTTGTGCTGGTAAAGAATCGAACCCTGAACCTACGCGCTAACAAAACTTGAGTTATTGACTCGGGTGTGAATCATTGGAATAAAAGCTTTATGTTGCTTTGTGATGAAAGGCAACATTTTATATAAAATAACAAATGACGAACGACAAGATACGACTTCGTGACATCATACTATATACAATATAAACACTTTACATTATTATGACACATGCCATTAACGAAGAAGAAGTAGAACTTACTCATGTCCGTTTTCAAGTGAGGGTAGAGAGGGAGGTGGGCCGTGCAGCCTGGCCTGCTCGCTCTCGAAGTACGAGTACAGGCGGTTCGTCCACTCGCCCACTCCTCGGATATGGAGCCAGATGTACCCTGGAATAGTAAATTTCTGACTGCTTGTGTCATAACTGCCATGTTGCTGCTGCTAGCATTGTTCTACCTTACCTTCCCATTGAAGTTAAAAAAAACTATGGAAACTCAAAGCGGGATATTTACCATGATATATGAGTTTTTCTGCTTCCCGATATTTCGGCACAGTTGCATGCACCATGATCAAGAGATAAACTGAAGTGTTTGTGGGTGGATGTTATTGGCAGACAAAACGGTCTACCCTCTTTCTCAGGACACTAACACATACAAACTGGTGAAGTACAACCCGACAGCTACATCGCAGTACCCAGAAAATAATAAAGGAGTGCCAACACGCTATAGGAGAGGAAGTAACAAAATACCTTTTGCACCATAAAAACATCCAGCCATCCAAACTGTACGGTCTACCCAAAGTGCATAAACAGAACGCTCCGCTGTGACCCATCGTTAGTCAGATTGACTCACCTACTTACGAGTTGGCGAAGCATGTAGCGAGAGTGTTGCAACCTTCTGTAGGCCTGACATCATCTTTCGTGAAAGACTCACGTCACTTTATACAGATACTTCAGCAGACAATGGTTGATGCGAGTGAGGTGATGGTTAGTTTTGATGTGGAATCCCTCTTTACAAACGTTCCTATAGCTGACTGTGTGAAGGTGATTGAGACCAGAATACAGAAAAATGGTATCCCAGCAGAATATGCCAAGCTTTTACACCATATTCTAGCCACAAACTATTTAGTGGTCAGTATATGGATGGAGTACTTTGAGAACCTGGCTATATCCTCTACCCCCTTGCAAATGAAGTTGTGGAAAAGTTACGTTGATGACGTTTTCTGTATTTTAAGAGGCAATAAACAAGAGATTGAATTCCTTTTGTCATACTTAAATGGCGTACATACCAAGATGCGGTTTACGTATGAAATGGAAAGCGATCGACGTTTGGCTTTCCTGGACGTGATGGTACAGATTCGTGATGATGGTAGTTTGGGCTATTTGGTTTATAGGAAGCCGACCCATACGAATCGGTATCTCCATGCTGATTCACACCATCACACTCGGCAGCTTAACTCGGTTGTAATGTGCTTTCGACTTATGTGATGAGAACTCCATAAAGAGTGAGCTAGTTCAGTCTTCAGAGTTTAGCGTGTCCAGCATGTCCTACGTAAAAATGGATATAAGCTTCGACCTTTTCCAGTTCGACAAAGGCCTAAACCCCACAGATGTATAGTAGAACGAAAACCTGCATTTCTACCATTATTACCATACACCAGGAGTGTACAAGATTGACTGCAGCTGTTGGAGTTCTTACATCGGCCAAACAAAACGTACCATAGCTTGCGGAGTGAAAGAACACATCCGGGCGGTCAAAAATGTGGACACACAAAAGTCGGCTATAGCTAAACACCTACTAGAATCTGGCTCAAACCACTGGATCGAGTTACACAGTCCACAGGTAATCTCAACTGAAAAACATTACATCCCAAGATTGGTACAAGAGACAATAGAGATTACCAAACACAGAAATTTCAATCGAGAAGACGGTTTTCAATTGTCTGGAGCCTGGAATCCTGTGGTGAGGATGTGTGGAAATCGTAAAAGTGAGGTACCAGTTATGCGTCCAGATACCGTGAGTGTTGTGTGTCGTAATCGTGATCGAGTTGTAAGTGACAGTGAAACCGGTAGTACGGGTAAAGTAGTAGTAAAAGACAGAAAGAGGGTAGACCGTTTTGTCTGCGAAGAACATCCACCCGCAAACACTTCATTTTATCTCGTGATCATAGCGCACGCAACAGTGCCAAAATATCGGGAAGCAGAAAAACTCATATATATGTCAGAAAAACTCATATACAAATTATGTTCAAAACCATGATAGTTTTTGAAGTTATTTATCATATCATTTATTAATTTAAATTTATATATTAATAAACTATGGATAAGAAAAAAAATGTATTCTAATTTACTGTAATTCCCAGAGATCTCTTCAGATTGTTGTAGTAATTAACGGGGAGTTGTTGTTTCAATAACTGACCTAACCGAAACGTCTGGAATAAATTATAAGGTTCTACTCCATAAACACACGTTAACTACTACAACAATATGAATTCTGATTGCGAATGTTTAAAAAATCTCTTCAGATCTTTTGACTGTTTCTTGTTCCTCGGAAAAGTTATAGAACATTCTGATTTGCAAAATAACATGCATACTTTTAGCACAAGTTTTTGGCATGCTCTCGGTGTTTAGGTTCATATTAGATCTATAAGCTACTAACATGGCTAAATCCAGAATCTATCCTTAAAAACTATTTAAAATGAAACTCGTGCTGGTCTACCTTCCTGTTCCGGAGCGCTGCTGATGGTGAAGGGATGCCACTCGTAGAACGCGATCTCAGGAATGTTGACGAACACGTAGTCCCCGGCGTGGAACTCGAAGTGCGGGGGACGCTTCACCACGAGGTGCGTGACTCGGGAGGGGAGCAGGATCCCAGAGGATATGTAGGTCTTACTGCGCTCAGACCTGGAAGATACTTAGGCCATTAAAGAACTGTAGCATCAGGCTTATCTACTATTGAAAGGCGACAAGCTTTTGGCTTTTATCCCGCCAGTTAATGGCCTATAGGTATTTAATGAGAGATTGGAATTCGATCAAGTATTCATGGCGCGTAGGAATATCCAATTTCTGAGTATGTATTATATGACAAGGGCTTGAGACATTTTAATAAAAAAAAGCAAGCAAGCCTTACAGTAGTCGTATATGATGTGTAACATCTGACATCTCACTTTGGTAATAAGCAACATTAACATTATATCCTGAATTAGTTTATATAGTAGCACACTTCACAACACTGTAGGTTAAGCGTACAGCTGATGCGTTTTCCTTCTCTATTTCACTTTTGCTTCCTCGTCACACACATGTACTGTTGGCTGACAGTACCAACCTCTCGGAAAATGGGTTGTTACCATCTGACGGTTAACTCTACTTCAAGCGCGTTCATTGCTCAAATTAAATAACGCTACACACGGAAATACTTTTTCACAAAATCACTACAACAGATTGCAGGAAAGCGAGAGAAAAAAGAAATCGTGTTGCACTCCGGGAATGCCGACAAAAGTGAAAACTTATTTTAGCGCGTTAGATCATTTCAAAATCAGTAATTATGGCGACTGCCAATCAAATACTGAACGAACACAGATGATGCAATATTTTTTGGTCAGAATGTAGATAATATATCAAAGAACCTAACTCTAAACTAAACATCTCCATACAAAAGTAGACTGTAAACATGTGAATCAAGGTTTATAATCAAATGGGGCGAGGGCGGCAGCCGGCTGCGTCTATATCAAAGAACCTAACTCAGTAAACTTCTCCGTACAAAAGTAGACTGTAAACATGTGAATTAAGGTTTATAATCAAATGGGGCGAGCGCGGTAGCCGGCTGCGTCTCGCCCCAGACGGTAACGGTGTCGCGAATCCAGAGGTTTTACCTCATCTAAAAATATGCGCACCGCGCTAAAAGAAGTTTTCACTTCAAAAAGAAAGAAAGAATAAGTACATATTTCAAAAACAAAATGTAGTTGAACGAGAGTACAAGAATCTAATGTCTCGGTATCATAGATATAAGAAAGAAAAATACGAAGACCAACGTAAAGAAGTATTTCTTGTAGGTGCTGATGGTTTTAGCACATAATGTAAATCGAAGGTACGTGAACAAAATGATCTCTGTGGCGCAGAAGAGACATCCTACATCTTAGAAGTAGACTCACATCATCCAGACGTATCTCAGGATCCTCTCGGTGACGTATATGGCGCCTGGGATTGCGAACCATTTATAGAAGTTCGGTCCGTGCAGGATGAGCAGTACCCAGAATGGAACGTACAGCAGGTGGGTCCAATAGAATACCTAAAACGTAATACAAGCAGTAGGTGACAAGCTTGCTTTGAAAGTACCGGTGTAATGATTGCCTTCCGATAATACGGTAAATTATAATCTGTTTGAAAACTTGAATAAAGTAAACATTATGAGATGAACCTAGAAAGTAACGTCACTGGCTGAGCGACGACGGGTTACAAATTCATTTATTTAAAATTATCAATAACCATATCGACTCATCCTATTTGCTCTTATGTCCACGAGCCAATTCAAGTAGAAAGAAAGCCTTCGACCCCATCACAGCCCGCACTTTTACGGGTCTAATGTATTTATTAATATTTTGTTTGATAATTTACAAGGTAGTTATACTTTGTATTTTGTTTTATTTGTATTTGAGCTAGAAAATTAAATATTATTTTGTAGTCTACTTTATTTTTCTTAATTTGTTAAATTATCTGTGGAAACTTCACTGGACTATATGTATCACTTTGTAAATAAAATAAAATAAATAAATATAAAATGAGACCGAAGAGTCCAATACATAACAATTCTAGTATGTCATTTGTAGATCAGCCTCAAGTCAATCTCGTTTCTGTATATGTCAGTGTCAATAAGGATCCTCATCCTTCAACAAGGATGAGGCCATCAGGATCATGATGGTAATGGATTTTATACCTTAAAACTCCCCCGTCTCCTCACAAAGCTCTGGCTGCACACGAACATCACAGCTAGTACTATGAGCAGGGATACCCCAGTAGGGTTGGCCCATCCATCCACTAGGCCGAAGAGTCCTGGCCGAGCTGTGAGCAGCCATTCGGAGAGGGTGAAGTTCGCTTTGTTCAGTACTGGGTCGTTTACGACTATAATACCTGGAAAATATGAAACATTAGGTAAGTAACTGCGCTAAGATTAAATATGGATAATATTGAATGTGTGGCGCAGTTTGCTAAGGCCAGCCTGAGACGCAGAAGGTTGCAAGTTCGCATCCTGCCGCAAGACAAATGTTTGTCTCGGGTCTGAGTGTTTTTCTATGTACAATGAAATTACAAAAAAATATGTATTATGTATAAGTATATGTGTAAGTTCTGTGGTTCCCATATCACAAGCTCCGCTTACTTTGGGGCTAGATGATGCAAGTGAAATGTCCAGCATTATTTATTTAATAAGGAGGTAAAAAAAATATGAAAGATAATAGAAAAGATACAAGAATAAAAGGTAGCAGATAAATAGTGACAGACGTAATCAAGCTCGAATCAATCAATGATACGAAAGTACACAAAGATTATAATAGGCTAGAATAGAATAATCTGAATAAAACAATCAGTTGAAAATTATACTTTCGACAAATAAATAAAAGGAAAATGGCAGGAAACAAAAGAAATATTATAGAACTTACTGAAATTACACAGATGCATGAGAGTGTGCAGAAAGCTGTATCCTGCAATCAAGACACCGGTCACCTGGAAACCAATAAGCTCTACCTATACAACTGAGCACTATAGCCCGTACAAAGGTATTGAAACACATATTCCATATTTATTCTGTCAGCATCAAGAAGAGGTCTGACTACTAACAGTTGGTTAGCACAGGGAAGGTCCCCGTGCTTATCAGGCTATGGACTCCATCACAAAAGAACCACATTGGTTAAAACAAGCCTTACCTTATGTAGATAGATGTGGTGGTCGAGCGGGAGGAGAGACCCCAGTCCTCGAACACGCAGCGCTGTGATGCAGTGTCGCAGCATGAGAACCAGAACCCAGGCACAGGTGAAGTTTAGACATTGACCTGGGAATACAGACATTACTATCGTTAGGGACTTATAAAAGATGACGTCTGGATAGAAATATAAATAATTTATTTGCAAGAAATATAGTAGATAAAAAGATATTGAGTCATACAGTTCACCAATGCCAATGTTCTTCGGTGAAGTTCAGATATTTCTCCGAAGAACATTGGCATGCAAATTTAAATGTTTGCAAAAACATTAAATTAAACTATATTTTCTAATTTATTTTATTTACTTATTGATAAATTCGTTATTTCGGCGGGAATTTTATTAAATATTTGTCTACACATTGCATAACAACTTTTTTTTATATAAGTTCTAAGCACTCTTGAAAGAATAATTCTCTCAGAGTTTCTTTCACATCTATCTTACGAGTATATGTTACGAGCACTTTTAAAGAAATTCGATAAAGTGGATGCTTTAGATAAGATAGTTTTTGAGGCAATAACAGAGGTCAAAATCAAAAGCGTTTTTATTAAATACAATCACTGTGACAACGTTGAATTGTCTTTCATGCTAGGGGAAGTCAGTCGCCGACTCCTCCCAAGCTAAGCCTGAGAATTCGAGAGAGTCAGGAAATCTTAGGCTAGGGTACTATTATTAGTATTATTAGTATGGATATACTCGTAATAAAAACGTCTGTGCTTTAGTGATTTCTACTGGATAGTGTGGCGCGTGATCGGGCTACATCGCAAAGCCCTGCGCATGTGATTTTTACAGTTTCAGAACCTAGCAAATGAATACTAGGTTAGACATTGGAAAAGACATATTAATACAATTAGTAGTTCAAAAGAAGAGCTTAACTAGATGCTAGAATAGCGAGTATGGAACTCTTGATACAATCAATGTCTATCAGTTTGGATTAGCAATATGAATTATTTAATAGATAATTCCTATAACACACGTTCGGTTTCTATCTCAGTTTCTATTTATACGACATGCTGTCGTAGAAAGAAGTCAGAACCTAGTCTTACAATTAACATCAACCTACCGAAATGATAATTTATCAAAAGTAGGTGAAAGCTGTTAGTATCAATGTTTTGATGATATCAGAATTCCATAGCCGTTTGGCAATACTGTAGGCTGCATAAATGAATAGGTAAGTTCCACCAGCTCCAGATATTTATGAGAATAATGTAATATAAGGTCGATCTTACCACACCCTCTCGCCAGAACCACGAACCCATTGCTCTCTCTATACTCGTAACACCTCGTCGCGAATAGAATGATGTTTATCGCGAAGAAGATGCCCAAGTACGTGATCAGCGCATAGTTGTTTTTCGCGTATGGAAGAGATAGCTGGTAAGGCTTCATTTTGGCCAGCTTTTGGGCTAAACTAGTCGGTTCCGAGTCCACCTTTGGGGGGACTAGCCAGCGGTCTATGCTGGAACAAAAAATGATGATAATTATCTAAAATTAGTGATTTGTCAATATTATCACCCTAGTTAAATTTAGGACATTGCCGCTCTAACAGTGCAAGGCAAGGTAATATCACTGAATTGATCAAAATACTCCAAATACTAAGAGCAAGTTAGGTGATATCTGGTATGGTACCTAGCTATTACGCCTTCTTTCGTACGAAGAACTCTAACCTAATGCCTATACCTGATGCCTAACTTGTCTACCAGTGCTGTTAGGCCACAAAAGGCCCCATAGCTAGTTTTCTGATGCTTCTAGACTACTTAATTTTACGCAGTTCGCTAGTTATACTGAACGCATGTCACTAGAGAACCTAAACGTAGACCTTACCTAGTAGTAATATTTTCCATCAACCCTCCATGCATCTCCAGCATATGTCTGAAGGCCTCGTACGTGATGGCGCCGCGCCTCTGCGTGTCCGCGTCCTCGAACATGGCGGCCGTCAGCTCCAGCAGCTGCGAGTCGCTGAACTGCATCCCGTTCTCCTCCATGCACACCCGCATCACGTGCTGCAGCTCGCGGTGCTGGATCAGACCGTCGTCTGAGGAGTAAGGACTTGGGTTATGTGGCGTTGTCAGGAGGATGTACCTGCAGTAATCTGAAGAGCTATAAGAGTTAGGCATATTATTTGGCGTAGCCGAGAGGATGTTAGTTCTGTGGCGCTGGCTTGCACGCAGGCTGGGGTGGAAGTTTGTTTTGAATTGTAGATGGTTTGAGTACCGCATTTGAGTTCACAAGTAATGGCTGGTTAACCATTAAAGATAATTTCAGGAACGTGCACGTTTTATTATTTAAAGATCTTTTTCAAGCTGAATAAACTGTTCGGAAAAGTTTAAGCAAAATATTGTTAGTGGTGATAAGGTTAAAAATTATCTTCACTCACTATCCATATCATAGACTTTAAACAAGAACCGGATCTTGTCTTCAGGGGAGTGCCCCGCAAACTGGTGTACCGCCGCTATGAACTCCTGAAGCGAGATAGCACCGTTGTTGTCTTCGTCGAAGATTTGGAACACACGTTCTGTGAAGAAGGGCTGCAAGAGAGTGTGAAGATATTGCTATAAGAACTTATGGGTTGAGACATCACATCGAGTGTTTGAGAGGAGTTTTTTGCCTGATTCTTCTTGGATTGGGCTTAACAGGAACCGTCACCTAAATTCTTTACATGTAAGACGATCCAAGTAGTCCAACAGCTACACATACTCCAAACGCCTTGCAAGCAGCTATTGCGAGACCCAGCATAGGTAATGCTGTATAATAACCCACCTAGCCGTTTCCGGCTTCGGTGATTGGCTTTATTCTCAGAGGCTTGTGTGTTTTTTAACCCTTATAATAATGGCTAATGTATACTATATACCTTATAATGGCTAATGTATACTATATACCTAATCTTTGCTGATTATATATGCTTAAGTTTGTAATAGTCACAAGTGGAGCTTTTTAGAGTTTCATTCTATTGCTCCAAGTCACCAGGCAATATTCATAGCCCTGGACAAACGATATGCACGTGTCAGTACTTATAGAAGTTCAGTTATACCAACGTTCTTAGATTCCATGATCTTTCGGAACTGCTCCTTCGTAATCTCCTTCTGGTCTCCCACGGTCTTCATAAAGAGCTGCTCCAGACGGTCCACACTGCTCTTGTCGAACCCGACCCTAGGTCTGGAACATCACATACGAGAGATCAACAAGGTGAGCGTGAGTACTATTTTCTTGCCTGTTTACTGTTTTCTTAACAGCTATAGAAACAGTATAGGCTGCAGCAGATTTAGGTCCTCAAAATAATTAAATTCAAAGCCATTCGTACCTACTACTTGAGACAGCTGATATGAACTCCATAACTTCGTCAGCAGTAGTGAACCCGTCACCATCTGAATCCAGCACCCTGAAGAGCCTGTTGGTCACCTGCAAATCATAGAGTTTTTTACTCAACAATCCATTTACTGCCAGACTATAACTCAGCATAGTTGTCAAATATATAACTAAGGACTGACTTAAGAGTGAACTAATCGATTATCTTTTGTCAGTGGGTGAAGGCTTACCTGAGACGCAGAAGGTTGCGGATTTGATTCCCGGGGCAAATGATTGTATGATATGCAAATACTTGTGTTTGGCTTTGAGTGTTTTTCTATGTAATATGTATGTATATTTACAATAAAATATTATACAAGTACAGTACAATATTATGTACTATAACAGTCACGTGGTATATATAAGACCCAAAGGTACCAAAGGTGTGGTATATATAAGCTTAACTTACTACGTCACGAGAACAGAACACCTTACAGTGGTGGTGTTTAATAGATGGCTACTCACAACTTTATTTTGAAGTATGTGTTGAAAGGCGTCGATGGTGATGACGTCATTCCCGCAGAGAACGTAAGCTACACTCTCCACCTGCTCCACAAAGTCGATCTGTTTGTCATCCCTGAAATCAATTAAATCGACAAGTATTAATACCATTCAGTTATTAATAGATACTTAAGATTTGACAGAAAATCTATACCGATAAGAAACGACTTAAGTAACCATTAATGTAGCTGAGTGTGGGTGTAAGACTGCCATACTCAGAGTCATGAAGTTGTTACTTAAGTAACTCAGTATAGATTTGACAAATATATACCTAATATGAAGCTACTTACGAATTCATCAATGACTCTGAGCCTGGCGAAACTACCAATTAAGAAATGTAAAGCTTACATAAAGGGTAGTCTAGTGAAAAAAGCGTACTATAATATAAAGAATGTATGGTCTCATATTGCTCTGCCCTCAGACAGTTAACTGACTTTACAATGTACCTACTGTTTGTTATCTTGTATTATGGGATATGAGGAATTTAAACCTAAATTCACCTAGTATGTTAGAAGTTTCAAATGCTGCGATTGTATTAAATAAAAACATATTTGATTTAGAATTTGAATTTGAATTCAACGACGAAACATAGCTAACTTTCGTTGGCGAGAGGCATTACAGAAAGTGGCTAAACCTATACGTCTATACCTATACATACGTCGTTAATATACATAAGTAATCATAATTCTTTACTGTCATGAATGAATGAAAACACTATTTATATTGTACAATAAACAATTTGACAACTAAGAATATATTAATAAAAATGTACAATGGGCGATCTTATCGCTAAGAGTGTGATTTCTTCCAGACAACCTTTAGATGGAGAGGGGCCTAACTCGAATTGAAGATTGGTCGGAATGCACTAATTATGAGCTATGATTATTTGTATATTATTTGTATACTTATTATCCCTATGTAAAAATCTAGTGTCACAGTTTTCGTGTTTATACCTACTCCTCCGAAACGGCTTGACCGATTTTGATGAAATTTTATATGTATATTCAGTAGGTCAGAGAATAGGTTTATAACTAATTTTTATACCCCTAAGTGTTAAAGGTGGCTCACACCAAATATTTTTTTGTGCATTTAGCAGCTTCTAGCGCGTGCCATCTAGCGGCAAGATGGCGCAACGTCTGCTGTTTAAGTGTTTCAGTGTGATGTGTGTTGAACAGTTTCTCTACGATAGATGGCGCGAAGTGGTTCAGATTTTTCATCAAGTGTACCCGCATGAACTTATTGATGTCGATCAGAGAACACACTGCTAAGCATTGTCACTTGTTATTTCTAACCAGGGTGGTGAAAGGATTAAAGTGCGTCTCAGGCTTGTCTTAAACCTTTTTAAATACTACGGTTGTCTGACGCTGTTTTACTTCACCGATTGAGTGTAGGTTAGTACTGCGGCGCCTTTGATAAACCATTACCATTTTGTGGTCGGTTAGCAGAATCATCATCTAATAAGTTGGTTGCACTAACATAGCGAACGATCGATTAAGAAAGATCGATTATATACGACGGCCTCAGTGGCGTGGTGGGCCAAGGCCTTGCTGAGACGGAGAAGATTGTACGTTCGACTTGTCCCGCCGCGAGAGAAATGTTTTTATGATCTGCAAGTATTTGTCTCAGGAGTTTATATACTTATGTATGTATTTATATTATATATCTACAAGTAGTAGGTATGTTAGTCATAACTAAACTCTATAGTTATTATATCATGTACCAACTGTCATCTTCCGAGGTTATACAGCACTTATGAGCTGTTGGTAGAAGAGGCCCTTACAGTTTTAGAATATCCTTCCTTATTGCTTTAATAGTCACCTACTTCTTGACATTGGTTTGTTTTCAAAATAGTATCTACTAAAGCTATTAGCCTGAGATGCAGACGGTTGACTAACACTTCCAAAGCTACTTAGTCGTAAAATCCGTCGGTCCGCAAGCGTCTACTCGACTAACCGATTTCGATATTATCGGAACGGTAACGTCGATGAAATTTTCGTTGAATTAAGGTAAATTGCTAGTTATTTCGTTGTCAAATTCAAATTATCGTATCGATTGTTGTAGAGGTTTATTTTTATCTTGAATTAAAAATTTGAACGAGTATTGTAGGTAGCATAAAAAGAAAAAAAAAACGTCTGTTTCTCACGACTGTATTCCCAAAATCGGTAGATATAGGTAGTCAGAGGCACGTTCAAATATTATATTTGGCACACACGCTTATGAACAGTAATTAGTATTTGTACGTGACAGGTTGCAAGCAACGCTACTAGTCTCGCTATAGGTAGTATAGTAACAAACGAGGATTTCAACACCGATTGTCAAAATTAATGTAGTGTAGTAGGTTTTGCACGAATATCGCTTATCGTTTTGCTGAGTAGACCCCCTGGCTTGCTACTAGAGTAGTTTACATGATGCTAGGAAATTTGAAGCCAGTACGTCACTGTAGCGACTGAAAGAGGAGTAAAGGGTGGTTAGCTTACGTGAGTCTTTGCTTCAGGAACTCAAACCAGTCTTCCTGCACCAGACAACCTTCCCCCTCGATGTCGAACAGCCGGTAGATCCTCTCCAACAGGTCCTGAAACACATGCTCCATCATCAGCTCTGCCTGGTGACCTGTACTAAACGAAGCCTTACAGCTCTGTTTGGAAGTAACGCTGCCCTCTGGAATTGATCTGGATCAGTTGAGCTATCTATAGTTCGTTTTAAACGGTCCTTCAATAACTTAACTGTTTCACATGTATTTTATATTACTGTATATTATTCTGTACATTTCTGTATTTATATTTATATTAATCTGTGCTTGGATTTATAAAATATGTTTTTATCATGTCACTAGTTGTTTCGAACCAGGGTGGTGAAAGTTATTAAAGTGTACCACCTAAAATCCTGAATGAACATGGTAGAATGTCTTCGTACTTTTTAAGTTCTACGACTTGCAGATTTTCTCTCGATGTTTTTCTTCAACATACCTATACCTACTGGTATATGTACACACATATATTTTTTGAACAGAAAAATTATTTAGTGCACGATCTACACACGTTTTCCCTCATGTCACTTGCTATCTATATACTCAATATCCTGTCCGAAAACAGCGTTGATATATTCAATTCAATTCAATAAATCTTTATTCAATAAAATCACAAGGTCAATTGTCTTCTTACATGCTCGTGAATCTAGGTGCCGGTTCCTCCTAACCCCAGTTCAAGAAGAATCCGGCAACAAACTCGTCTGATCTTAACACTGTTTTGCATGATCCTTGCCAATTTTGTTACGGATGCCGAGTCGAGTTGGAGCAGATTCATCTTAAACTTTTTTGTCATCTAAATAATCAGATATGTTATAATATGCTTTAATAGACAGTGGCCTCAATTCTGTTAGCACCAACTAACTACTAACTAATTTTAACTAAAATTGGGTTTAGAACTGTCAAATGTAACTTTGGTATTTTGCTGCCAACTTATCCTAATATATCTTTATCTAATTTAATTAAGCGTTCCTAATTCAGTTAGATGGTACCAACCGAATAGGTTTTACAAATGCTTTGACTAACTAAATATATTTTAGACAATTTCTAATTTTAGAAATGAACCAACCGAATTGCCACCAGTTTCTGTTTAATTACGTTTTTAAATTTGCCAATCGACCAATCTAACACGTCGCTTGAGACCTTGTTATAGAAGTGTACACTTCGCCCTATAAAAGACTTATTAACTTTAGCGAGCCTAACAGTGGGAACAGCGAGTTTATCTTTATTTCTAGTGTTAATACTATGATTACCGTAATTTTTTTCAAATAAAACAATATTTTTGTACACAAACATTAAATTTTCGTATATATACTGACAAGGCACTGTCATAATATTAATTTCTTTAAACTTATATATCATCAAAACCTGCCAAAAGTCATGAAAATGGCACAGCTCGTGATAGAAACGTAATGTATTTTAGATTATTGGTTTATTACTTGTATCATGTAGATACCTAACACCTTCAATAAGTTAGGTATCTACATAGATCTAGCATCGCCTTAGGGTTAAAAAAAGAAACCTGTTATGATGTTACGATTAATAAATAAATAAATAAAACAAATATCGTAAAAGTAACACTGCACCAAAACCTGCAAAAAAACAAAAAAAACATTCTTATTACAGAAGCCAGTGGTCTCAATTCTGTTGGCACTAACCTAACTAATTTTAGCTAAAATTCTCTTTTGAACGTCAAATTAACCTTTGGTATTCTGCTGCTACCAACTTATCCTAATTTAATTTTATGTAACTTAATTAAGCGTTCCTAATTTAGTTAGATGGTACCAACCGAATAGGTTTACAAATGCTATGACTAACTAAATATATTTTAGAAATGAACCAACCGAATTGCTACCAGTAGCTGCCTATTATTCGTCTGCCGCTCACCTACAGACGATAATAAGGCGGATTATTGCGGAATTATTAGCGTATATAAGTGTGTTTGACAGCAGTGATCGCGCAATTCACGTCTGTAGCTATCAATTACGTAATAAGAGGACTGATTCGAACCCATGATCTTAGAATAGGATGGTGGGGCTACTACAACTAACTAGGCTACCACCAGTGCTATATATTTACAAGTACATAAACTCTGATGTACAAATATAAGTAGTAGCTGCTGTTTGCGGCTGACACGCGTGGTACCTACATTAAAAGTAGCCTATGTCCTTCTCCAAAGTTCCATATAAATCTTTATACCAAAATTCATGCAGTTTAGGCGTGAAAACATAACAAACAGACAGACAGACAGAGTTACTTTCGCATTTACAATATTAGTTAGATTTTAATGATGTCCCATGTATTCAAGTTAATTTATAAATACCTATAATGAAACTAACCTTACATTATTTGCTTATGTGAGCTCTAATTATGTCGATACGAATAACAATTTTTCATCTTAAAGACGAAAATGAACGATTTAGCTTACTTTAATTGATGTACTCGAAGATATTATGTAAGATATATTCAATCAATTGGAAAACACAGCTCTTGATAAACACTAAAACAACTAAGAATAAATCCACCGTGTTGTGTACCTAGATACATAGGACTAGGTACACAGTAATTGCCAAATGTCAAAATGACAGAAACAAACATGTTCCATTTATTAAATGTGATAAAAAGACAATCGACTTATTTCTCATTCTTTTAATGCTTCCTAAATAATTTGTTGTTGTTGTTTTCTCAGATAAAATATGGTTGCACAATTATCGGAAACTGACGATATTCTCCTGCACACATAATAAATATTGCCGGACATTTCACACAACATCATCTACCCCAAAGTAAGAAGAGCTTGTGTGTAACTATAACACATGACTGATATACTACTTATTTACTTTATTTCTAAATATATGCATATTATATAAAAACACCAAGACCCGAGACAAATACATGCATATCATACAAATATTACTCTCGTGGTGGGAATCGAACTCGCAACCTCAGTCTAAATCGGGCCTTGGCCCACTGTGCCACAGAAGTCGTCTCCAAAAATATTTCACGAAACGTCATAAAACGGTTACTAGCAGAATTGTGATAACAAGCCACAGAAGCCATAGTAAAGAGTTCAATAGAATTGAATTATTTTGACAAAAAACAACCTCTAACTTCAATCTACCGCTTGGCAGTTTCAAAGTAGCCATATTTAGTTATCCAATAATGCATGATTACTTCGCCTAAAATAGTATTTATCACTACAAAATAATCTTTTTGCTAGCATGTAGAAATCTAACCCATTTACAACTTCTAAGTGCCTAGTAAACTAACAAGTAATAAATCGTGGGCACGTAAGGGCGTGGCCACACTCAAGGTGGTTTGAGTGACCAGTGCACACACTCAATACACCTCGGGGCTTTAAGTTTAATCATCTGGTATTGAGTACCTAGGGGCTACCTAGTCAGGCTAGATTTATTGGGCAGTATTTAAGTTTTATTTCTACACATGATAGTAATGCCCAAATACTGACAAGCCACTGAAATTTGAAGGCTTTGTCGATGCCGTATTGCACAAATGTTGCGGTACATAGCAGCGGTTACGCGCGATGTGGGCGCTTTAAGGCACTGCGCAAACGTAGACACATTTTGTTGCCGACACGGCACACCATCACAGGGAACCGTAATTGCTGTGTCCTGTAGCGTTGATCGGAGACAGTCGCCCGTTGCTACTATTGGCCACTGGTACATTTCGTTGACGATTTTCCGTCAGTCTCACGATGGACGTCGATGATGAAACTCAGTACAATTATAAGGAAATTTGTTAATGTTGCTTGTGTCTTCAACTGACGACTTTTAGTTTCCAGTTACCGACACCGAACACTTTTCGATCGTAATGAGTAAGTGTTAAGTGGGAGCAACTGGACACAAAAAATGTTTACGTATGCGCAGGGAGTGGATGATTTGATACTGGTTCTATAGAAATCAAATATTCATCGGTAGCACGTATCTAACACAAGACACAAAAGTGTCCACGTTTGCGCCCTGCCTAAACTAAAGATAATTCTCATAAATGTTTTTACGGAAGGCTATCTACAATTACATGTTTTTTAGAAACGTAATGATCTTAAATGATGAATAAGGTATACCCTAATAATAATCGTTTTGAAAGTTGGCGAGCTGTTTTTTTTTCTAATTTTTCCATCCATGATGAGGGTCATGATGTTTCCGTCTTTATTACAATATTGAAGGATAACGGGGTCTCAGACGTTGGAGTTTGTTCCGAATACAAGTGTCATTTCAGAATTCGGGAATAATACCATTGAAGGTACTCCTCGTGATTATTTATACAAATACCTATATGTAAAGGTAATGTTTGTAGTTTTCCTTCTTTCTTTGTTTGTTTTAGAGTGTGATCTTTGTTTAACAAACTTCTGTTTGTTCAAGCACTTACTTAGAAATGAATATTTACCAGTGTAATGTATGTTAGCAAAAATATGAATATGTTTAAAACGAATTGCGAACTATAGAATATAATAAATCATTGTAACCTTCACTATCACTACATAGTATAAAACGAAGTCGCTTCCCGCTGTCTGTCTGTTCCTATGTATGCTTAGATCTTTAAAACTACGCAACGGATTTGGATGCGATTTTTTTAATAGATAAAGTGATTCAAGAGGAAGGTTTATATGTATAATACATGCATACTATATTAGAGAAATCTAATAATTTTAGAGGTTTCTAATGTGGTGTCGTAAATAAATTTTTTTTTTGCGCTTACATTGCAAACGCTGGCTGAACCCTACGATATAGATCAGAATAATGTACTACAGTATTGTACACATTAAAAAACAAAAAACTCCGCGATGGTTATGTTATTCTCTTAGATAACGTTGTAAAGACATTCAGTAGTATATTTAGTATCAGTATTAAATATTATAGTACAAGTATTTCGAAATAAAGATAAATTCGCTGTTACCACAGTAAGGCTAGCTAATTTTAATAAATCTTTTATAGGGAAATGTGTACATTTCTATAACAAGGTTCCAAGCGACGCCGACGCTAGATTTGTCGATTGGCAAATTTAAAACGCAATTAAACAAAACCTGTCTTAAAAAGCTTATTATTCAATATCAGATTGATAAAATGACAAAAATGTTTGGTACGAAACTGCCATAACTCGATTCAGCAAGCATCCGTAACAAAATAAGCAAAGGTCATACAAAAAATCATGAAGTCCAGACGAGTTTGTTGCCGGATTCTTCTTGGACTGGGGTTGGGAGGAACCGGTACCTAGACTTACCTAGCATTTAAGAAGGCGAGACGAATTGACCTTGTGATTTTATAGAATAAAATATATTTAGGTTTTTTTACATTGGTTTTATTTTAGCCAAACTAGCTAACATTTCCTAAAATACGATCGACCTTATTTTGCTTGAGCTAAAGATCTAATTAGAGTAACGATTTATAGGTCAGTTCTAAAATAAGTTGAATTTAAGTTGAAATTAACTGACATTAAATTGATTTTACTCAGATTTTCCGCCGCGATCCTCCTTACATGATATAACTTCTAAAACTAACATAATGGTTTAGAACATAATTTTCACTCAAAACTGAATATTTACCATGATATATGAGTTCAGGAAGCAGAAAAACATAGTATATATATATTTAAGTGAAAATAATCTCCTAACATAATGACTCAAATAACCTAAGACACGTCAATCATAATATGTTAATTTAGTAAATTTAAGAAATGCCATTTAATATATAAATAATATATAATAATCGTTCTGTTTTTGTTTATCCTGTCCATCCAAAGGTTGCCTAGAAGATATCGCTTTTAGCGAAGGTATGTCTGTCGAAATAATTATCTGCCGAATAAGTGCATCCCGCAGTAGGGTCTGTCGAAGTAGTCGTCTTTCGAATGTGTGTTTAGTCGAACTATGTTGTTTCGAAGTTAACGACGTGTCGAAATAACGAAATTTAGTAGGACAGTCTATTTAATGGCCCGGATGGTCGGATTGAAAATAACGGAGTCGATTTCTAAGCCACATATTTAGGTGACAGTCTCACAGCAGACACTACTTGTAGCAGCAGATACTTGTATCAGCTGATTAGCATACGTAGACTTCAGTAATTAATCTGTCGTGCGATTAGTTATGCTAGGATTACATGCGGCTCAATTACGAGTGGCCTCCGAAGAAATTGTTATTAGCATAATGGTTATTAGTTATAGCGTTGCGTAAATTATTGGGACACACGGACCTGTAGAACATACAACTTAAGAATGTGCTGCATTTTATATAATGGAACAATGTTCCTTATCGCGGGTTGGCGAGGGGACCTAGCCGAGAAAAAATGTAACGCGTTACGAAAAACCGTAAGAGAAAGAAAGAATGAAGGAGATCAATAACTAGTCTCCCATATATCTCCCATATATATATAATAATTTAAATGATTTAAAGTCTGATAAAAATTAATAATTTTTATTGATATACATACGTCTAGAATATGTTACCTCATTACGTTTCATTGTTATGGTAATAACCGTTTGTATTACAAAATATGTTAAACAACATTTCTTGTATGATTAACACAATCTTTTAAAAACATGTAAATAAATATATATAACTCAAATAAATTTATGAATATAGTTATATATTGCATCAATAATAAAAATTAAAGAGAGGGGTACCCACACCTCTCTTTAATTTTGCGAGAGAGAATCAGAGCTTGGCGCGTTAATGATTACCTAATAATGACAATCTTGCATACGAAAGGGACTTCGTTCCAAACGCGTGTCCCGTGACTCGTTAATTTTTTTAATTTTTGTGCATGTGTTTGTTCTGTGTCTGGGTGTTTCAAAGTATCATAATAAGATGAACGATTTCCACAAACTACATAAAGACAAAACCAAAGCAGATATCACGTAAACAGGCCAAGGCACAAGGAGGAAAATGCAAGAAAAAAACAAAAAAAAAAGAACACAAGAAATTACAAAATGTACAAGCTATACTTAGTTTAGAGCTAGAAGGTGTTGTGTACATTGTCCACAACACCATCTAGCCCCATCTATTTTTTGCCCTATGAATTGTATTAATTATTTATTAATTGTTTATTTATTATTTATTGTGACTACTCTATTGTATTAGCTCTAACCTAATGGTAGATGTAATGTTTGTAAATAAATAAATTAAAATAAATTAACTGAATAGCCGACCATGCAACCGGAGTTATCAACTTTATGTCCGTGTGTCCCGCTAAGCCTTCATACAACAACATACAAGCACTTGCACCACAGTCTCACCATCAGTTACAACGCCGCAGGGCGTGAGATTAAAATTACCACATAAATAAAAAAAAATAATAACATGTTGAAGGAACGGACGTGACATAATCGACACCTACATCCGGACATGTACCTAAAAAGTTGTAAACCACAGAAAATAATACCTAATGTAGAACTGGAGCTGAGGAACTGGAGCTGAGGAAATGGTGCCCACGGAAATCGTAATAAGGCTAGCTGTCGAGCTTTTTATAAGCTTTTTATACGCTTTATATTAGCTTCACTTGTATGTATGTTTGTATGTAACCGACTCCTTAGGAAGCGATTTAGACCCACTTTAAACGGCCAGATTTCATTCAAATTTTGCACACCTGTCAAAGACCGATGACAATGCAATAATTCGAAAAAAAACATAAAAAAAATAAATAAAATATCCGGTTATCCTAAAACTAAAAAAAATAAATAAATAATAGTTTTTAAAAAAAAAGCGTGTTTTTTAAACTATTATTTATTATATCTCCGTAGGAATAGGAAACATTATACAGACATACTTGCCTATTGCTCGCGTCGGACGCGTGGTACAAAAGTGGTATAAATTGATTTATTAAATTCACAAAACAGATCACAATCAACACAGCGTTTTCACTAAAAGAAGATCTAATCTATTTATTGATCTAGATTCGTAATCAAACATGTGAATGTGACCAAATTACAGTGTTACATGCATAAACGTTATAATACTTTAAACTAAGAACCAACTATGGAAATTATACTCTATTAGCATCGTGTGAGACTTTATAAGCGCACCGGTTAAACCTACTGATACAGCTATTAAAGACATCTAGATTATGAGAAGTAGTCAACTCGTTATAAAGACGACACTATTTGGCAGGGGACTTTGGAATGAAATATTGTTTCTGTATATTTTTAAGTCAAAAGGTTAAAAATATTTAAAAAATATTTCACGGCGGCGTCTGGTAAATACATTGCGTGACCCAAGAGCTGGCTCCGCGTATTAGCATTGCCATTCAACGTGGCAATGCCGCCAGTGTCTTGGGAACGCTGCCCTCTGGCAGTGATCTGGATCAGTTGAGCTTTCTATAGATCGTTTTAAACAGTCCTCAGATATCTCTACTGTTTCACATGTATTTTATATTATTGTATATTATTCACATTTCTGTAATTATTTCCGACTAGCTGACCCGGCCACGCGTTGCTGTAGCTCAGTACAGCAACGCGTACAGCAGCGCAGTTGAACACCAATACGCTAACCTCTAAAATTATCAGTGTTTCTCTACTATATTATGTATGTATTATACATGTATCATACCTTCCTCTTGAATTACTCCATCTATTAAAAAAAACCGCATCAAAATCTGTTGCGTAGTTTTGAAGATCTTAGCATACATAGGGACAGACAGACAGCGGGAAGCGACTTTGTAATGTAATGTAATGATAATAATATAAAAGATTAGTGTGTCAAGTAATTACAAATAATGTCAATTTTCTTAATATAAAGTCATCAACTGTATAGAAGCACCCTCCAGCAAAAGCTTTATCAATACATACTTCAATGTAGTGAGACTCCATATGATGTTCATAGCAACAGGAAGAGAGATGTACAATGTAATGGCCTGATATCTACAACCATGCCTAACAATGTGATGTCTGATAATGTTCATAAGAGCTACAAGGATATATATATAGGAATATAATAATATGTTATGGAGAAGAAAAACTTGAAACAAGCCCGGCTCGGTGCCAGCCGTTATGCACCTGCAACCGAACCGTCACCGCATGTACTGATTCGTCTTTCCTGCGGGTCTTGTCGACAAGGTCGAGAGGTTAGTGTGGGTACCTGGGAAGGCCTGCGCTATCAAACAAAATTCCAGGCAGAGTGACATCAGTGGAGAAGATACTTCAACCACCTCAGCTTGCTGGAGTGGATCCATGAACGAAAGTTTTCATTTACAATTAGGTAACTGCTCTTTAACTTTACTGACGCCACCTAAATCATCTTCAACAGATGAACAAAGGGCAATGATGATGATAATAATATGTAAGGAAGTAGCCTATATCGTCCCCTAAAATACAATCTACCAAAGTTCATCAACGTCCGTTCAGCTATTTAACCAGTTAATTTAACCATTTGGTGGTTCGTTTCCATCCATTGCTATCAAGCAATGGATGGAAACATGTTTATTTTTATTTTTTATTTTGCTTGATAGCAATGGATGGAAACGAACCACCAAAAAATAAACATGCTTATATATTAGGAGGGGACAGATAAATCACTCATAGATTCCAGCCACGGGATTTGACGGGACAAATGGTTGTATGACCTGCAAGTATTTGTATCGGGTCTGGGTGGTTCTATCTAAATGTATGTATTTACAAAAAAAAGTATTTAAGTAGTATATCAGTCATGTGGTACCTACCCATAAGACATGCTCTGCTTTCTTTGGGGCCAGATGTTGCTGTGTGAAATGTCCGGCATTATTTAATTATTTATTTGTTACTCAAGCACACATTAATATGTAGAAGAATACCTATGAATATTTGAATAGAACAAAAACCCATGAATGTGTGAATAGAATAATGTGGAGAAGACAGTGAGCATGTCATGTATCAATGCCTTGCCACTGGGTACTCTTACTCAGCAAAACGATAAACAATATACCTATCGGGGCACAAATCGTGCGAAAACCTACTCTTAGCAACATCGTTTTGAACAATGGAATGATCGCCATTACTTTTTAAAAATCTAAATTCTCAGTATATCAAAAATTCAAAATTCAAACTGATCATCTGCGGCTATTTACATTCCAAGAACGGCAAAATGATCTCTGTATATTTTTTTATTAACCCCGATAAAACGTCTAAGTATTCTAACATTATATCGAATTGATATTCACCCGAAAAGTTCATCGTAAATGACGTGGCGAGAACGGGTCATTTCAACATCGAATTTCTAGTAAATATCCTATCCGAGATAAAAGAGATTCCATGCGTGTGTCATTCTCCCCTGTCTTTGGCACAAACAGCACAGACAAGTTGTAAATGGTAGAAGAGAAGAGAAACAGATCGGTAGATAGATAAATATACCCTACATAAATGGTAAATAAATATTCAGATTAATTATTATTCGTGGCATGAAAACAACCCTAACATTACAGGAGCTGCGTGAGATGAAGTAACTCGATAGAAAGAGAGGCAAGATGTAGGTGAATATATAATCTGCGCAGTGCGATCTGAATTGCACTTTATTACATCGTTGCAAGAGTCTCTATTTATGTAAATGTTTTTGCGGAGTGAGCCTTCTGTTCGCTTATATTCTTTTCCTTAACATAGAACCAAATAAATAAAATAAATAAATAATCCTGGACATTTCACACTACATCATTTTGGCCCCAAAGTAAGCAGAGCTTGTGTTATGGGTACCACATGACTGATATACTACTTATATACTTTTTTTTGTAAATACATACATATTATACATAGAAACACCCAGACCCGAGATAAATACTTGCTCATACAAACATTTGTCCCGCGGCGGGAATCGAACCCGCAACCTTTTGCGTCTCAGCCAGACCTTAGCCCACTGCACCACAGAGGTTGTCAAAAAAATGGTTCAGTATGGTATCCATAGTGCCAGCCTACATGCCCCACGACTGGACCAGACTGTCTGTGTTGTGAGCCAAATAGCACCTGTCTTCGGAAGCGAAAACTACGATACAATGCGAAGTTGTGCTGGTCTTCAGTTAGAGCCTAGTTTGTAGGTACTTATTAAAATACAATACTGATGCATGTATAGGCAATAGTATAGGCAATAATGTGGATGAGAAATGTTCAAAATAGATTTAAAGAGATATGATAAGTATTCAACAAAGTCTCGGCACGTGCTTGTATTTGTTATAAGCATGTCTGGCCTGTCAGCTCACTTGATAGTTATTCTACCCTCTGCGGATGGGGGTTCGATTCGATTCCAGTACAAACATTTTGTTGTAATGAACATAGGTGTTTGTTCTGTATTTGGGTATATAAAATATATAAGTATTCTATCAGTCATCTGGTCACCATAATACAAGATATGCTTAATTTGGGGCTAGATGGTGTTGTGTGCATTGTCCATAAATATTTATTTATTTATTTGTCGCCCCGTGAATACTTAGCTTTGATCCCAGTTCTAACCACTGCCTTGTATAAGTAGGTATTCACATTAAACGCACCTTGCAGGCGAGAGAGGAACCTCATTCCATTCCATATATAATGTAAATTATGTAAATATGCACATAGCGCGCGAACACTATGTAATCATGTAGTACAATGTTCCTGAATGGGTAACCACAGAGGCATTTGTTAATCGGAGCGTTTTATTGCTTTGGAAGGCAAGTTAAGCTATCTCTCTCGGATTTTCTAAATTTAAGCCATGATTCTGTGACCAGAGTTAGTTACTACTACTTTCGTTTGAATCAGTGGTCTTATCTAGTGACGGAAAGAAGAAAGTATTTATTTTTAATTCATTAAAATCAGGACCAGTTTGAACCGCCTTCGAAAAAAACAAAACCAGCTTCAATGCGGGGATAAAATTGTTGAAGAGACTCAGCTTTGCGGCATACGCAGTTACAAAGATTCGTCACTTTGTTAAAGTAGATACCGCTATACTCGTTTACTTTAGCTACTTTCATACCATTATGTCTTACGGAATTATGTTGTGGGGGAGTACAGATATGAACTCTATATTTGTGTTGCAGAAGAGGGCTGCTTGTGCAATTTATAACATGAGCCCTAGATAATTACTTGGACAGCGTTAAGCATTAAGCAGGCATCTTACGTTCTTACCCTACTGCTGAGAACCGCACAGGCTCTCAAACGAGAGTGAAATGGCTCTAATGCGGAGTGATCTTAGGAATAGTGGATGCAACCCTGTATTCATTTTTTGGACATCTAATATCTCACAGGGTCTCATGGCTGAAGGTTTCCACAGCGCTTAGCTACCTTGCAGTGGCGAGGCATTGCATGCTGTCGAGACCTTTTTGATACTGTCCGACATGATAATACTTTCTGTCTTCTCCATTTTTATTTATTCTGCAATATATTTTTCTACTTGTACTGATGAGTGTCTATGTCTATGTCTATTCTTTTCTCAGCTTATAACAGTTTCGACAAGCTTATCCACAATATTTTCCTTTTTACGCTTTTAACATTTTACGCTTTTAACATTTTACGCTCCTGAAAAATGTGCGCCGTATACAATTTGAGTCATCTTCTTGTTATCGTGTGAACAGTTATTTTGAACAATTGGAGTGAAAACCTCTTTTATTCGGAAATCAAACAAACATACCTGACTAAACATACAAAACTGTGATCTCCAGGCACGTTAGGCACCTCATATCTCTAGTTGCGTAGATATTTGAGGGTATTTAGAGGCTGATATTTAAGCGTATTAGAGGCACGTCCAAAGTAGTGAGTAATTTAATTATTATTTATGTATTTCTTCTACTTACGCACGTTATTATTGACAGTCCGGACCTACTTAAACAACTACGGACTAAATCATGACTTCTAAATGTGGAGTAGTTCTAATATAAGTGCCAAGTAAGGTCTTTGTAAGGTAGATCTGATATCAGCTCAAGATTCAGAATTCACAATACAGGATACGTGTGGTGGGCGCAGACGGGCGACTTAATGTCGCTTTGTAACTCAACTAGTCAACGCAAAGTTGGCGTGAGGTGAGGTGGATGGAAAAATATTGTCAACGGGTTATGAAAATAGGGTGAAAATTGTTAGTCTCCGTTTGTCGAAAAGGTGTTTGGGTAACCTTGTCTAAAAATTATCTCCACCAATTCGTAGCAATTCAACAAAGTATTGGATCTATTTCGCAACTCATCTAGAATGAATTTGACTTAACTGCTAGCAATCTACCTAAATAGCAGATCGCTTATGAAGCAGCTTGTTTTAATTTCAACACTGACAGCATTGCCACGTTTAAAGTGTATTACATTACACTGGGCCAGGTTAGTATTGCTGTTAGCCAGATTAGAATATCACAAGCAGGTAGTCCGAGAAAGTCGTGTTAAAGAACGCAGAATGAAAAAAATAGTTTCTTTGCAACAGAACACAAGGAATCAATTGACAAACATAACTACATGATATAACACAGTCATCTCGCTATGTTGGTCTGTATATTTTAACGGATTTTCGTACTGGTTTCACCAATGGTCGGAAGGATTCTGGCCTGTCAGCTCAGTTGGCACTATCTCTGCCTTCTGGACTGTAGGTTTGGGGTTAAATTCTCTCCCAGAACAAATATTTGTGCGATGAGAAGTATCATAATTATGTATTTGAAAATATATTAAGTATTTTACCAATCATCTACTCATACAATCAATGCTATTTGACAATGCAGTTTGCATTGTCCACAAATATTTATTTATTTATTTATTATTTTACTATAGTGTCTCTTTAACCTAAGAGTCTTTTTAATATCGTATCACTAGTTATTTCGAACCAATGCGGTGAAAGGATTAAAGTCCACTTCATAAACTCCTTTCGTGAGTAATCCACTTTAGCCTTTCGTGAGTTGTAACTCAATTTGCCCTCACAGAATGTTACACTGAGTCGCGCGTTTCTTCTGGCAGAGCGCGACAAGTCGCCCGTCTGCTCCACCGATAGACAATAAACTATAAGCTGTGTGTCACGAAGCTCGTATTAGGTAGGTAAGTAGGTGACACTTGCGCAACATTGATCTAGATTATGTGTGAGGTCGTGAGGGCACCAAGGTAAAGTATTATGGTGTGAAATTATAGCGCAGTGTATTGTAAGTTTATGGGCTTTAACGGCGTATGTTATTTATGACTAAAGTTCTTTGTGTTTATCTACAGAATAATATTTAGTTAAATATGAGCTAGGAGACCAAAAAGAAAAAAAAAGGTGGACTATTAGATGCAACCAGACAGGACTACTGACAAAAGAAGACCAGGAGACAAAGCAAACGATAGACTGACGACATTGTAAAAACAACTGGGGAACAGTGGATGAAATAGCAGAAGACAGAGAAATTTGAAGTAAACTGGGAGAGGCCTTTACGCAAAGAGAATCCCTCTTTACCTGGCAGTTTACCTTTCCAACTAAGAATAAAATATATATAAAACATAAAACTAAAGGGAAAAGAAACTGAAAAAGACTATAACAATAATAATCTACAGGATAATAAACGCAACAGTTATAGAGGTATAGTAGTAGTTTCGGGTGTCTGGTAGATACATTCCGGGATACAAATTCTGGTTCCTATTGCCATTCAACGTGGCTGTCAGTGTCTTGGGAAAGCAACCTCGTCAGGCCACGAGGTAACGTCCCCGAAAGGAGCCTTTATGCCTTTAATTCACACTAGATAATTACATATAGTGATAGGATAAGAATATTTTTTTAGACATCTGTCTCCAAATACCTAATGTTAAGTGGTTACGTAACCTATGACGTTTGTAATACCAGGAGGTATTAAACAATATTAAATAGAAGGACAAATATTTAGTACTATTCCGCCAATCTATTTTCAATGAGTTAGACACGATGCAGACGCATGCACCTCCCTCCCGCCCGCAATTGAAAAGCCAAGTACTAAATATTTGTCCATCTATTTAATGTTTTGTAATGGATTTCCGCAAAGTCACGCCTGAATCAATTATCTACCAGGAGGTTCCACACGTTGCCGGTTCTAAACGTGGTTTTATTGTCTGTTTGCCCAGTAATTTCACTCGGTCCAGCGCCCTTTGAACCGGCACACAATATTGCTTGCACACTACTGTTTGGAGGCAGAATTTCTGGGACTGTGCTGGTGCCAGGACAAACTCTTGCTAAAGAGTCCCACTGAAAGTGTACTGCTGAAGAGCGTTTCAATAAGAACTAATCTTAACTCATGTATGCATAACAATTTTCCACGAATGAGAGATAGGAAATAAGAAATTGATGCTTAACACAAAAAAACTTACCGAGGATATTTCCTTTAACCGACGAATTTGAAATGTATAAACTCTCTTGTATTAGTTTTTCGTAGTTAAGGTAGTAGTAAGATGGATCATGCAAAAAAGAGCTAGGACCAGGACGAGTTTCTTCCCAGTTCTTCTCGGGCTTGGGTTAGTATTAATTGGCACCTAAATTCAAATAGTATGTAAAAAGATCTCAACAGTTATTTTTTTTTTTCAACAGTTATTTTTTTATATTTTTTATTTATTTGTTTGTAAACAGAGATGTACATTTATACCTATAATTTGGCTTATTCGTACAGTAGGTACATAATTTATATAACATAACAAGTTGTAACATAAGATTTGAACACTACAAATTTCAAACATAGGTAGGTACTTTTAAATTGATAAGAACGCTAACTCCCACCCTAGGAAAACCTGTGTTGTGGGTAGTTAGCCTCTTTCGTCGAGCGTTGTTGCTAGCTAAATAAAAAAAAAATCTCAAAGTGATCCATGTGATTGTATTGCATAAAATATCTTTTGTCTTTTGCCTTTTTTTTAAACACTGCAGAATCTTTTGAAGTTGACTGTACCTACCTAACTGCTTTGCCACTGGCTACATCCACTTTCTAGTTATTGCCATATAATACTACTTATAAATGATTCTACAGTATGCTGTCAAAATTGAAATATCTGTTCGCTGATTACAATTTGATGAATGCATTGTTCGTCAATCGGATTAGGAATGAATAATTTCGGTCAATTAATTTAAATGTGAGCTTGTTTGCCGACTTGTAAAGTGTTGCGAATGTGTACTGGTTTTATTAATACTTCGGTGACCTAGTGTAACAGCCCGCGGCTTCGTTCGTGTGATGTTTTATTCTTATAAACGTGCTCGATCGTCTACAGTTCCCATCTAAACATGGGATCCAGACTAGTAGAATACTTATATACTTGTACATACATACATACATGATACTTTATCACCTTGGCACAGAACAACACAGAAACGTCTATGTTCACCACACAAATGTTTGTCTAGCGGGGAAACGAACCCAAGGCAGAGTTGCTACCAAATGAGCTGAGGTATAGGACTCGCCATCTTGTATTTACCCAGGCTTCAACTGATAGGAGCCTGCCTGTTGGTTCTCGTTACATTCTGCGATGATACGCTGACCTAATTTATTACGACCAAGTGACCTATTTCCTTATTATCGACAATTATCATTCTATGTTTCAGCTCTGATTGTATTTCAGTAATTCTCCGAAAACCTATTTAATAATGCCCAAAAAAAAGAAAATGCTCGATTGATCGTTGGCGACTTCGTAAAAGAGCTGTTGTTCATTAACCGAGTACGAAAACACGTCAAAAATATTGCATCCTTGAACTTGGACGTGAATTTTAGGAATT
Source organism: Lampropteryx suffumata (assembly GCA_948098915.1). Taxonomy (NCBI): domain Eukaryota; kingdom Metazoa; phylum Arthropoda; class Insecta; order Lepidoptera; family Geometridae; genus Lampropteryx; species Lampropteryx suffumata. The sequence continues at coordinate 769,266 of OX402568.1, read as the reverse complement.
CAACAGATGCCCTGAGAACGATTCCTCCAAAGACTCCTCTCTCTCTCTTGAATAGAACCTGTCATCTAGGCTATACGTTGACTGTCAGTTAGTCTGTCAGGCAGTCAGTCAGTCAGGTGATGAGTTACCTAACAATTTTATATATCTATCATATTTGATAATAAGCACATGCAATTCGGGCATCGTACAACAATGCTTACACAATCAGCAATCCATCTTGTGCTGATTATTATTTGATTGTAATTCTGACAGATGAGTGGTAGCATTCATAAGGTGACTGACTGATGGATGGTCTTTAAAAGTAGGTGTTGTTTGCGACATCTTTGTAAACTTCTTTTATGTACTCAGCTATTTATATATTCTTCACAGGGTCTTGCGACAGTTAATACTTATAAATATTGGTGGAAAATTCACACAACACCATCCAGTCTTAAACTAAGCAAAGCATGTACTTTGAGAACTAGATTACTGATAGAATACTTATATACTCGTAAATTATATAAATAAATAATAATAATAATAACGCCGGACATTTCACACAACATCATCTGGCCCCAAAGTAAGCAGAGCTTGTGTTATGGGTACCACATGACTGATATACTACTTATATTTTTTTATACATAGAAACACCCAGAATCTAGACAAATATTTGCAGATCGTACAAACATTTGACTCGCGTCTGGAATCAAACTCGCAACCTTCTGCGTCTCAGCCGGGCCTTAGCCTACAACGCCACAGAGGTCGTCAAACATATACTATGGAACTTTAAAACAAACAGACACAGAATAAAGAAAAAATTGTAAAGCATGTTATTAATTAAACGCGCGACGGCAGTTTTCTAAACGTCTTTCACGTCTAAACCGCTGCACCGATTTTGATGAATTTTGGAATAGCGATAGACAGGACCTTGGAGGAAAACATAAGCTACTTTTTATGTAGGTACCATGCGTGCAAAGCCGCGGGCAGCAGCTAGTATTCAATATAGTGTATTCGTTTTTCCATTCAACGTGGCAATGCCGCTTTTTGTCAGTTGAGATAGATCTCCAACGTCTCTAAAGCTCTAAAGCTCTCGTCTGTAAATCGAGTCTTTCCCTATCACTAAACCTTCAAAGCTAGGTACTAGTAGGTACATCAAATTGTAGGTACTTTTGAATACTTCACGTAAACGCACCTGCACTATCTATCAGTGCGTGAGTGGTTTGTAATTATCAATAACGGCTCCGCCATTAATCTTTATGCTGAAGGCGAACCTTGCCGTTGATAATATCGTAGGTACTTGGAGTGGGACACATGTGCCCTGTAGGTAATATATAACAATATTACACTATTATTAATAGCAGCTGGCTCTCCGATGGTAGGTTGATGTGGCGACCTCTGTGGCGCAGTGGGCGAAGGCCTGCATGAGACGCAGAAGGTTGCGGGTTTCCGCCGCAAGACAAATATAATATGCTAATATTTGTGTCTGGTCTAGGTGGTTTTGTTTAGTACTAGCGACCCGCCCCGACTTCGCAAGGGTGCAATGATAATACTAAATATACTACAGAATGTCTAATGTGATTAGAAACCTCTAAAATTATCATTGTTTTTCTACTATATTATGCATGTATTATACATATAAACCTTCCTCTTGAATCACTCTATCTAATAAAAAAAACCGCATCAAAATCCGTTGCGTAGTTTTAAAGATCGAAGCTTACATAGGAACAGACAGACAGCGGGAAGCGAATTTTGGTATAGAGATAGATGGGACCTTGGAGAAGGACATAGGCTACTATAGGCTTTTATGTAAGTACTACCACGCGCGCGAAGCCGCGGGCAGCACCTAGTAGTAGCATATATGCTGAAACTAGCTGCATATATGCTACCCACATAAAAAGTAGCATATGTCCTTCTCCAAGGCCCCATCTATACGAAAATTCATCAAAATCGGTTCAGCGGTTTAGACGTGAAAACGTAGCAGTCAGACAGGCACGAGTTACTTTCACATTTATAATATTAGTAGGAATCAACAGCCTTACATTTATGCTTCTAGTTCTGAAAATGACAATACTTTCATACAACCTTTCATCCCCCTTTTCAACCCTTTACAACACATGTTTTCAATTAAAAAGAAGCCTATGTCCTTTCTCAGGCTTTAGACTAATTGTGTACCAAAATTCATTTAAATCGGTGCAGAAGTTTGGCCGTGAAAGCGAGACAGACAGACAGACAGGGTTTACTTTCACATTTATAAATAATATTAGTAAGGATTATGGCATATTTTTAACACGGCTAATACTTTACTAGGATTTACTAGACAATGAAGAACAGCCTGATTTGTTGTTGTATAAAATAATTAACGGATTATTTATGCTCGACTCTCAAAGAAACACAAAACTTTTACTCCAATTAAACACAATTCTTGCTTTACCTGAATAAAATCACCATAATTACGTTTTAAAAACTAAAAAGAAACAGACTTCATTGAATGAAATTTGACCCTATAATACATTTTTAGTGGAAAGTAGATGTATTTTGTATATATAAAATATGGGTAGGACAAATAAACGCAACGCTCCAATGAGACAACGAGGTATCGAAGTACATGAAAACATCATCGATGTATACAATTTTTAGATTTTCGTTGTTTTTCAACTTGACCGATTTTGATAAAATTTATATGGGATAACTACGGGGATACCTGTAAAGTATTCCGTTTAAAAAAAAATGAATTTTTCAAATCGGTTCAGCCGTTTTCGAGTCAAAATCAAAATTCTTTACAAGACAGCATACTCTGCTTTTAAAATTCAAACACTCATAGTGTTTCTGTCACAACACATCAATCCGTCTTTTCGATCTCCAAATAGATAATCGATTATCAGCGCACCGTGAGTTATAATTACCGCACGATGCAATGATCGATTACCGGTCAGAGTTTAATGGTGCTGGGAGCAAATCGATTATATTAAATAGTTTTAGGGCGTGAACTTATACCGTCAGAAGACACTTGAAAGATTGATATATATAATACTTTTGTTAATAAATTATTTGTATTATTGTGGAAACGGATTTACTTACATAATAATTATCGTTACTTAAAGTTACATAAACAAAATATGTAGTTCACATAATAATTGGGGCTAAGTAGTTTACGAAGTCACTGTTAATTAGGTAAGTAATGAACGTAAGTACTTGCAACTACAATTGAATTAATTACAGCATTGTGACTTGTTAATTATAATATTTTATTACAAATGTAAATGAGTGTGTCATTCGGCAATAATATAATATGTTATAAAACCATTAATCGTAATGTAATCGATTCAATGTCAGTAATCGAAAGTTGATCGATAAAAGTTTCGATTACAATCTTGAATCTGTTGTGACATATTTGTCTGAGTCCTCTTGCTGTTGGAGTTCATAGTAGAATTCAAAGTGATCCTTGTGATTGTATTGAATAAAGTATCTTTTGACTTTGACTTTGGTTATTCTGAGCTGGCTGGCGAAGCAAACATAAATTATTTATTTTTCTCAAGTTATTTCGGGTTTTATTAGTAATTTTTTGGTGATTTTAAATAAAGCTGGAGTTATTTATTCAGATGTGAATAATTGAAATACAAGTTTTGTGTTTCTTGTGATTTGAGCAAATATTCTGTATAATTTTCATTAATAATTATTTTACACGTCATTTTATTAAAATAAAAACAAAAACACCCGAGCCAATAACTCTATCTCTATTTAAATAAAAACACCAAAATTACTAATGAAACCGATAATACACGAGAAAAATAAATAAAATAAGATCGCAATGTTTGCTTCGCAAGACAACCAAAAATAATCGACGTCCTTCCATTCTTCTTCTTCGCCTTTGTTAATGGCCTGTGACATACTAATGTCATTTCTGCCAATGTCAAGTGTTTATAGTTTATAGTCAGTTTGTTTGTTATTAGAGTCTTAGTCGATGGTCAATTGTCAATTCTAGACGTCACGCGGAATGGCGTCTAGAATTTTTTTGGGATTCCTCGTCCTTCAAATCACATTGCACCACAATACACATATAATTCAATTATCCATACCCGTCCTGTAGTCACTAAAATTTATTCATTAAAATTCCGCCAAGATTACTGAATAAAACATGCAAGAAAACGGGTAAAAAATATTAAATTAGCAGAGCTATGTTACTCCATGAAATGACAGACGAAGAATCGACGTCCTTCCATTACAAACCAAACACTTGACACTGGCAAAATATCATTACGACACATGCCATTGACAAATAAGAAAAAATATTTCAAAATTAAAATGTTATTTGAGCTTTTTTAATGTAAGCAACTATATCAAAGCTGTAGTTAAAAAGCTGAGTTTGAAGGAAAACTAGCACTTATTTCGCAACATGTAACACAAACATAATTCAAAGTTGCACAAAACGTAAATAAATACGTCAATTATCCTACAACGGAAGCCAATTTCCTTCTTATATAGATTTAATTCAAACTGACAGACAAATCTTCAGAGATACCAACTGGACTACTTCAACTGTATTCTAATAGAAACCTTATTTCAACCGTGTACGGCTATTTTTGCTATGAACTGTGTAAAGATTTGCTTCGTTAATCATGCTTACGGTATCCACTGATTCTAGTAAATTGGATTCTAATGTGGATAGTCTAAGGTAGGTTTTTAAACAGATTGTTCAGAGATGATTGATAAGCTTGAACGGAAATTGGTGGTTTTCATTGATCTATCATTAATTTGCTAGTAACTTGAGTATGTAGTATTGATACATGCGTATTAAAAAATTAACGAATGGACAGAGGCTCCTTTAATCCTTTCACCACACTGGTTTGAAATATCTAGTGACATGAGCAGAAAAACATTAAAACATTTTGTAAGAATAAATAAATAAATAAATATTGGTGGACAAAGCACACAACACCATCTAGTCTGAAACTAAGCATATCTTGTATTAACGTGACCAGATGTCTGATAGAATACTTATATACATATATTTAAATGTATAATTATGATACTTTATTACACCCAGACACAGAACAAACACCTGTGTTCATCACACGAATGTTTGTCCTGGGAGGGAATGGAACCCCCAACCTACAGCGCAAAAAGCAGAGCTATTACCAACTGAGCTGACAATGACAGGCCAGTCAGCCTTTGTATGCTTTTGTATGTTTGTAATGAATAAATGCAAAAACTACTAAACTGATTTGAAAAAATATTTCACTTGTATAATACTAGACTATCAGTAGTAACGCAAGCAGTATTTTTTATTTTTAAAAAGTTAAAATTCCTTAAGAAAATAGTGTTAATGTAACCCAAGGTATTAAAAAATTAAAAGTTATAAAATTGCGTGCGCTGCAAAAACTATTAATGATACATAAAAACTTGTACTACGTGCTAATAGTACACATTAATACCCACAAAAAAGTCTTCGACGCTATTTATCTAACAACTTTTTAATATTAGTCAATCAAAAGATCGAAATGGGTAGAATCGAAAGATCGAAAGATTCGTATCATGACATTAATCCTTATCCAACGAAATAGTTTTATAATCTAGATTGATTTTGTACATCTAAATTCCTCATTAAATTATTAGAGTCAGAACTTTCGTTTGAAGTTACGACGGGTTTTGATGGAACTTAATCTGTTTCACAATATAATTACCTTTAAAAAACTATAAAGAAAACCAACTTCATTGAATGAAATTTGAGCTTATAATACATTTTTATTGGAAAGTTGATGAATTTTGTATATATATATATATAACTAGCGACCCGCCCCGGCTTCGCATGGGTGCAATGCTGATACTAAATATACTGCAAATGTGTTTATTTACGACATCACATTAGAAACCTCTAAAATTATCAGTGTCTCTACTATATTATGCATGTATTATACATAAAAACCTTCCTGTTGAATCACTCTATCTATTAAAAACCGCATCAAAATCCGTTGCGTAGTTTTAAATATATGTTTAAGCATACATAGGGACAGACAGACAGCGGGAAGCGACTTTGTTTTATACTATGAAGTGATATATGGGAAGGCCAAATAAACGCACTGCTCCAATGTGACAGCGAGGTATCGGAGTTAACGAAAATATTAGGTTGGGTAAAAAGGCTTTTCGCATTATAGTATGTATGAACTTGTAATAAAATCTCTTTGGCTATACTATTTGTATCTGGCTGGTTTTGGTATCATTAAAAGTTTAAATTTTAAAAAACATAATTCCAAATTCAAATTAGGAAAATGTGTGATTTTTATTTGTTTTTCGTTCTGTCAAGATTAGTGAATCTAATGAAGAAATTCTATATAATTTAAAATTTTACTACAAAAAAGGTAAAAATGCAACGCAAGCCTCGAAAAAAATTTGCGATGTTTATGGACCTAGTGCAGTGTCTGTGAGGGTAGAACTAATTTGGTTTAAGCGCGCTCTGGTCGCCATATTACGGATAAAATGGATGCCATTTTTGAAAAAGTGGAGCAAGATCGGCATATCAGTAGTTACGACGTAGCTGAAGAACTAGGAATTGACCACAAAACAGTTTTGGCGCATTTGAAAAAAACTGGGTACACAAAAAAGCTCGATATTTCGGTACCTCACGAGCTCACTGAAAGAAACCTAATGAACCGTGTACTCAGATAACTGGTGATGAAAAGTGGATCACGTACCACAAGAACGTGTGAAAAAGGTCGTGGTCAAAGGCCGGTCAGGCTTCACAGACTGTGGAGAAACCCGGGTTAACTCGCAACAAGGTGATGCTGTGTGTGTGGTGAGATTGGAAGGGCATTATTCATTATGAGCTGTTACCACCAGGCAGGACCATCGATTCTGAACTCTACTGCGAACAACTGATGAGATTAAAGCAAGAAGTTGAGAGAAAGCGGCCGGAATCAATCAACAGAAGGGGTGTGGTTTTTCATCATGATAACGCTAGAGCTCACACATCATTAGCCACTCAGCAAAAATTAAGAGAGTTTGGCTGGGAGGTGTTAATGCATCCGCCGTATAGTCCTGACCTTGCACCTTCAGATTTCCAGCTGTTTCGGTCTCTTCAGAATTCTTTAGGCAGTGTAAGGTTAACATCACGAGGGCACTGCCAAAACCACTTGTCGCGGTATTTTGATCAGAAGTCCCAAAATTTCTATAGCAATGGGATCATGTCCCTACCTACAAGATGGCAAAAAGTTATCGAACAAAATGGTACCTACATATTTTATGTTAAATGTAAATAAACTATATTAAAAAATGTTTTGAATTTTCTTAAAAAATGCGAAGAAACTTTTTCCCCAATCTATTATCATCGACGAATACAATTTTTAGATTTTTGTTGATATTTCAGCTCGACCGATTTTGATAAAATTTAAATGGGTGGTCCCATTGGAAGTATACCTTTCAAACAAAAATAAATTTTCCAAATCGGTTGTGGCGTCTTTGAGTAATCGGTGAACTTACATAAAAAAAAAGATTCCGATGAAGAACCTCCTCTTTTTTTGAAGTCGGTTAATAAAAATGACTACCTACCTACTTTAAATTGCACCCTTGCGAAGTCGTGGCCGGCGTGTCGCTAGTCTTATATACTAGATTAATCTAGGTGCCGGTTCCTCCTAACCCCAGTTCAAGAAGAATCCGGTAAGAAACTCGTCTGATCTTAACGTTTTTTTGTATGATCCTTGCCAATTTTGTCACGGATGCCGAGTCGAGTTGGAGCAGATTCGACATGATAATATTTCGTCATCCGACGAATTGAGAACCTCCTCCTTTTTGATAAAGTCGGTTTAAAATAACTTTTTATCTGACTTTTGGTAGTAGCTCTGCCTTCTGCGCTGTAGGTTGAGGGTTCGATTCTCTCGCAGGATAAACATTTGTGTGAAGAACATAGGTGTTTGTTCTGTGTCTGGGTGTTATAAAGTATCATAAGTATGTATTTAAAAATATATAAGTATTCTATCAGCCATCTAGTCACCATAATATAAGCTATGCCTAGTTTGGGACTAGAGATGGTGTTGTGTGCATTGTCCAGCAATATTTATTTATTTTATTATTTATCTTAAGTACTTAGACGACCTCTGTGGCACATAGGGCTTAGATCCCGCCGCGAGACAAATGTTTGTATGATCTGCAAGTATTTGTATCGGGTCTGGGTGGGTTTCTATGTATAATATGTATGTATTTACAAACACAAGCTCTGCTTACTTTGGGGCCAGATGATGCTGTGTGAAATGTCCGGTATTATTATTACTATTATTATTATGTTATTATTATGTTAACCTACACCAACAAAAAATATGTGTTTCTAGATTGACGAAGGAACCCTGGAAACTGACAGGTTAAGTTAACAAGATGGCGCGCAATTTTACTATTAAAAGTGACAAGTATAATGAGTCTTAACTGATGATAGTAATTTACTTTGAGTGGGCAGGATTTTGCGAAAGCTTTAAGTCAAGTTTGTGTTACGATACCTTTACTCATTGAAGATAATCCAGCACACCATCCACACCAACACCACCTTTCCTACCATTCCTCAATATCTTTTTCATCTAATGGCATGTGTTAAAATAATGTCAATTTCGCCAGTGTCCAGTGTTTATATTGTATAAAGTATGATGACGCAAAGTTGATATTGTCGTTAGTCATTTGTTATTTTATATACAACTAGCTTCTGCCCGCGGCTTCGCGCGCTTGGTACCTACATAAAAAGTAGCCTATGTTCTTCTCCATGGTCCCATCTATCTCTATACTAAAATTTATTAAAACTGGTTCAGCGGTTTAGGCTTGAAAACGTAACAAACAGATATAACGAGTTACTTTCGCATTTATAATATTGGTAGGGATAATGTATGATGTATTTCATATAAAATAATTATATGAATTAATTTTGCTCGAATCACAAAGAAACACATAACTTTTATTCCTATTATTCACATTTGAGTCAATAACTCTAGCTCTATTTAAATAAAAACACCAAAATTACTAATAAAACCTGAAACAACTCGAGAAAAATAAATTATATAAGAACGCAATGTTTGCTTCACTAGACGGCCAATAACAACGAAATTACAACTGACTTGGCGCGCAAAAGATAATTGACATGACAGCCAAATGACAGTTGACGCTGTGCAGTCTTAGTCCCTTAATCCTTTGGTCATGGCAACATCTACACACAGGATTATACAACACCCAGACAGAACAAACGTGCGTGTCCATCACACAAATGTTTATCCTGGGAAATCTAACCCAACCTACCGCTCAGAAGACAGAGCTACTACCAACTGAGCTGTGAGGTCATTGACATTGAGATAAAGGAGAGTGAACAAAAATGTATAAAGATTGGTCCTAACTGTTATCGTATACAGTTACTGATACGCATGATCTGTCCTATTAAAAAATGTATTAAAAATATGGATATCCTTATTTGAACTAGGTATTCAAGCAAACACGTTTCGCTCGCGACACACACCTCCACGACTTTTTAGTCGCGCGCGCAGCATACCTTGCGCCCGACAGGAAACCGTAATTAGTGCCTTTAAAGTCGCGCGACAAAAAGTCGCTATTCTGTACTTATGGACGCGTAATTGGCAACCTTTTTCTTTGTAACCTTTTTTTAGTTTGTATCGTCGGGGGACCACCCGGTGTGATTGTGTTGCTATTAGTACGGCAGAGGCCAAGTAACAGTAGGGGGTAGGTATTATAATGTTTACGTCGGTTTTGACAAGCTAAACTGGCAGATACATGTTTTTTTAATCTAATCAATATTGATGCAATATCCAGTTCGTTTTTCATGTGTTATTCTCCATTGTTATCATAATTCCAGCAATGAGGTTTTGCTTTGACTGTAGGTTTCATTTTTTGGCGAGTGTCGAAATATACGGCCTAATACTACGTATTTTACGATTGCGTTGACTTAAAAGCTTGATATTTAGCCTTTGACCACACTGGTTCGAAAAAACTATAAACACGATAAGAAGAAAAAATCCAAGTTTATAACAGCTCCAGGGGACCACAGAATTAAGTATTTGATATTTATTTCAACTTGATACCTCCACGCGTTCCTGAGAAGACGGTCTTGACAGACAAACAAACAAACAGACAAACGGACAACGTAATGGTCTTAAAGGTCCTGTTTTTCTTTTTGAGGTACGAAACCTAAAAACGATTTGAAATGAAGATCTATAGAAACGATCACACAGCCATCTCGTCGGAACCCTTTCAATGCAAATGCTCTGTAGCGTCCTGTGGTATGTTAATCTCACTGTATAAGGAGACGAATCAAGTGCATTTTACTAGGTTTTGCGCAGTCTATAAGGGATAAACGGTTTCATATCTTGATTAGACTATTAAGGATGGTGTTTGCATGCTTGGACAAGTCATTTAGTACCGGGAATTGAGATTTTAATCCAAATTGCAAAAGATAGTTTTAAATGACAATAATTACGTTTTAAAAACTAAATAGAAAACCGACTCCATTGGATGCAATTTGAGACCATACATTTTTTTTTGTCATTTTTAGTGGAAAGTAGATGTATTTTGTTTATATATAATATGGGTAGACCAACTAAACGCACTGCTCTGCACTGTGCGTAACAAAAATAACATCGATGCATACAATTTTTAGATTTTTGATGATAGTTAAAAAACAGCTCGATCGGTTTCGATAAAATTTAAATGGGACCACCTGGGAAGTATATCCTTTAAAACAAAAAAAAATCAAACGGTTCAGGCGTCTTTGAGTAATTGGTGAACATACATAAAAAAATTATAACTAAACTTTTTGATGAAGTCGCTTAAAAAAGACGTCTACGCTATCCACACTAGTTACATATGTGTACACGTCATCATTGCTCGTCTATACTAATAATAATTGTAATATTATAAAGAGTAAAGATTTGATTGTTTGTTTGTTTGTGTTGAATAGGCTCTGAAACTACTGGACCGATTTGAAAAAATATTTATCGTTTAAAAGCTACACTATCCCCGGGTGACATGGGCTACTTTTTATCCCTGGAAAATTGGTTTGTCTCGGGAAAAATCTTCAAGGCAGGCGAAGCTGCGCGCGGATAGCTAGTGTATTTATATAATTACGTTTTAAAAACTAAAAAGAAAACCGACTTAATTTAGGTAGGTAAAAAAATATCATAAATATATATATTTTTTGGAATTTTGTTGATTTTTAAAAAAACACTCGACCGATTTCGATAAAATTTCAATGGGATAGCCAAAAAAGTATTTTTCTAAATCCGTTCAGGCGTTTGCGAACCTCCTCCTTATTTTGAAGTCGGTTAAAAATGGCAATGACTACATATATACTAAATTTCATCCAAATCCGTTCAGCCGTTACAGCGTGGTTAAGCCACAAACAAATATAATAAACGTCCAACATCCAAACACACACTAGATGTGACTAGTTAGAACACGCTGTCGCTGGGTTTTGGAATTAGCTATAGCCATTTTGATTACTTGATTCAGAGATTATTATTAGTAAGATTTTATTTATTATATTATATATATATATTTACATTTTTTTACCATGACGGGACCATACCATGCCCATCATGGTAAAAATAGAAGCGTGTTATGATGTCCAACCAAAGCAAACGAGTAGCCAGCTCAAGCAAGAAATGTTTGTTGAACAGATTTTATTGATTATATTACTGAGTTTTTGTGGTCCAGACTTTTTATGGTAGCGGAATACGGCTTCCGATCCCAAGGTCAAGGGTTCGAATCCGGTATCGCACCGATTGATTTTTCTATTCGTAAAATCTATAAAAGTACTGGTATAGCACTAGGTGAAGGGTGTAATATCTTTTTTTTTTACCTAGTTCTTAAACGTTCTTTTTCTACATTTTATTATTCTATTTGCATGTGGATATGTACCTAACAGATACCCTATTCTGTTTCTTTTAATCATATTTATAGATTGATATTTTAACTTTTGTAATGCTTGATTTTAAACGGAGACTCGAAACTGTTTACTTTGAGCACAACCACAAATCTATATGTCATATTATGCCATTTCGCCGTTTCTTTAAATTCATAACTTTTCATTGTAAAATCAATGTTTATTTTAAAGCTGGCAAATGAAAGAAGTTGTCAAAATATCTCATATTTTTCTCCTGAATTTTTCTCCTAAAATCTCCTTGAAAATCTCCTAAAAATACAACTTTCACAATACTTTATGGCTAATACTTTGACTTTGAAATCCTTGAACATACCTTGGAAATGCGCAAAATGATAATTGTAATGAAAGTTTTGTGTTTCTTTGATTCGAGCAAAATAATCCGTTTACAAATTTTATGAAGAGACACCAATTTTTATAAAATAACAAACGACGAACGACAACATACGACTTTGTGACTTTGTGGCGACTATAAACAATCACTTGACATTGGCAAAATTGTCATCATATGACATATGTTATTAACCAAAAAGAAAAAAAAGATACAGAGAGTGAACAGTTACCAGAGGACACCTAGAAAAGTCACAAATTTATATTCTGATGCAGAAACCAGGGGTCCACAGTGCTGAAAGGCAGACATCCCTACAACAGTAGGGTGGTTATGGAACTCTTGATACAATCAATGTCTATTAGTTTCGAATAGCAATAGGCATTATTTCAATCAATCTTATGCTATGTATTTAAATGCTTAGTACGCTAAACACGGTTCCTACCACAATCGTACTTTGTAAATTGGTCGAGTTATAGTTTGATACCAACTTCACATAGTAACTAGCGATATAAGCGGATAGGAATCGCAGCGATCCGTAATAGGTACCAATTCATCAATAGTAACTGAAAGCTATAAGTATCAATGTTTTGATAGTATCAAAGTTCCATAATCGCCCCACTGAACATCAGGGACGGAAAGTGAAGCACGTAGATATTTTTTTACTTGTACTACGTTGAATGTCTAGTTAGTCGTATCACTTCTAATTTTCAAATTCACTCCGCCAAAGAAGTACAGACAAGACGTTCGAGTTAGAAGAACTGACTAAACTAAAAAAAGGATTCTATTATGAACTTTTAAAGTATGACCCTGCTGGTTGTTGAAAAATGGATCCTAACACAGCATAATAGTAATTGGCCTTCTGCATGCATGTACTAAAAACATTTTATATTTGTAAAAATGTTTAATATACTTAGCTGTATGTTCTCCGAAAATTATAAAAATAAAATAAAATATGCGGTTTGAAGTGTCAACAATCCACGCTGGTCTTCCGTGAGGACCAATTTTGTTTTGTTTATTCCTAAATACCATGTCTTCTTAAATTTAAATTTATAATTACGTTTTAAAAACAAAAAGACAACTGACTACATATACATAAAAAATATCATCCATGTATACATTTTTTTTTATTTGATCGATCGATTTCAATAAAATTTAAATGGGACAACCTGGGAGGAAGCCTTTGAAACAAAAATAAAAAAATCTAAATCGGTTCAGGCGTCTTTGATTAATTGGTGAAAATACATAAAAAAAATATTCCGACGAATTGAGAACCTCCTCCTATTTTAAAGTTGGTTAAAAAGGGATCGTAACAAAGCAAACATCGTTATGAAACTGGCAAATCTTAAAACGTAAATAGTTCGAAGACCTGTCTAGTACACGAAAGAAGCCTTTAATCCATTCACCACACTAGTTTGAAATAACTATTGATAAGAACAACTTCAAAGTGTATAATTAATCACTATCTAGATCAAAGCCCATATATCGATAGAACAGACAGACAGGACAGACTGTTCTGTATGACACTAATTAAGTGAAACCGTGGTACTGGTGTGAACTTTGAGTTAAGGGGCACTGTGGGCTGTATCCGTCTCTGCCCGTGTTTATAGGTTATTTAAGTTCGTATTTGAATTCAAAATAATTATATTAGCATTGCCATTCAACGTGTCAATGCCGCCAGTGTCTTGGAAACGCAGTGATCTGAATCAGTTGAGCTATCTATAGATCGCTTTAAACGGATAGATAGCTTAATTGTTTCAGATGTATTTTATATTATTGTATATTATACTATATATTTCTGTATATATATTAAAATATTTGGACTTTGATAATTATAATTACGTTTTAAAAACTAAAAAGACAACCGACGCCGACGTCATGTATATAAAAAATGTCGTCAATGTATACAATTATTAGATTTTTGTTATTTTTTTAAAAACCGCTCGACCGATTATTATGTTTAAATAGGACCACCTGGGACCCTTTGAACCAAAAAAATATTTTTTGAAATCGGTTCTGGCGTCTGAGTAATCGGTGAACATAAAAAAAAGATTCCGACGAATTGAGAACCATCTCCTTTTTTTGAAGTAGTATAAAATAAAATCAATGATTTTTACACCTACTGCAATTTAACAGTAAAAAAATATCATAGTTTTCACAATAAATGATGATTTGTGAGTTTTTCCAAAATCATAGTAGGTCAATATCCCGTTTATAGTGAAAATTATATGAATAACCATAATAATTTTAAAAGTAATAAAAATCTTAAAAACATCAATGGAAATCTTCTTGACCTATAGTAGGTCCTTGGATAGGATACAGCAGTAAGAATTAAGAAATGTCACAAAGGCTATTCTGTAAATGGGTTCATAGTGCCATGCAATAAAACTTTCGAAACTCGAAAAGGACGAATAAGTATAAAATCCAATAATACCATATAAGGCGACTCTCGGCACTCCAATTGCTATTTTTTATCAGAAAACATTCAAATAAGGAATTCTGAAAACGTTAACGGGTAATGTTTTAAATAGCTTGCTTTCCGTCTATAAGTGTAACCTGTTAGTTAAAACGACAACTTTAGAAGGAGTTAAATTCAGGTCTTAAAATAAATACGAGTAAATGTAATAAATATTGCTGAACAATGCACACAACCCCACCATCTAACCCCAAACTAAGCAAGCTTGTAATATATGGTGACCAGCAGGGCGATTATTGAATTCTGATACTATCAAAACTTTGATACTAATAGCTTTCCGTTACTATTGATGAATTGGTATTACGGAAGGTTAATATGATTGTCATACATGCTGTCATATGAATAGAAACCGAAGACCAAATAAATATTAAGACGGAGCACCGCGATCAACCATAATAAATAAATTCTGTGACACTTTTTGTCACAGAATATGTAAATGATTTTTTTTTCGAAGATGTTTTCTAGACGACATGAGAGAATACTTAATAGTACAAGTATGTATGGATATACTTAGAGGAAGGAGCACAGTTTGGTAGGATTTGTTTGGTTTGAAGCTTTGCTTAGGTCATTCACGGCCCTCTTGTCTAAATATTTATTTGGTCTGAGATAGAAACCGGATAGTACGTAATAGGAATCCGTCTTGTCAAAACTGGTTCTAATTACAATCAAACTAATGATTGAAATTATGCCGATTGCTAATCGAAACTGATAGACATTGGTTGTGACAAACGTTCCATAATCGTCATACTGATGACTGACAGAATAGTTATATATTTTTAAATGCATACTTATTACATCCAGACATAGAACAAACATCTATGTTCATCACACAAATGTTTATCCTGGGGGGAATTGAACCCTCAACCTACAGCGCAGAAGGCAGAGCTACTACCAATTGAGCTGACAGGCCAGGTCTTTCACCGATCGATAGCTTTGCACGTAAAATGTTCAATAATGACGTTACCGGTCGGTCTAAGTGAACGCTGAATGTTGAACAGTTACGATCGACTTTAAAATCTCACAATATCCAACTAAAATCTCCGAGTGTAGCGAGACGCCGTAAAAGGCATTTGGCTCTTGGTAATAATGCATGATCGGCTTCAATTCCAATGGAACCATTCTAAAGGAAGCACGCTGAAAATGCAGTTTTATAGCCTAGGAATGGCCTATGCTCGAATATTTACTAGGGTGACTTAGAATTCAACGTTTTCGTAAACTTAAGATGTAGTGTACTTGTTTGGTGCTCTTATTTTTTATAAAATGCGCAGACAATTCGATTCCCGCGTTTTTTTGAATTTTCCATTTTTACTATTGTTTTAATAATTATTGTGCTATTTGGATAGGAGACATATCCAACAAATCTAAAATCATAAAAACCAAGCCATTGTCGAGTTATAAATAGTTCACTAACAATTGTAAATGGTGTCGATATATAGATATATATAAATAAAATAAAAACGACTTTATACTTTAGCATTTTAGGTTCACAAATCCAAAAATATTATCCTTTCTCGTTTATAAAACTTTGATTTGATTATAGACTTCTTCTTGTCGTGTCACTTGTTATTTCGAACCAGAAGGCTCCTTCCGTGCACTTGGCTTAAATTTTATGTCTTTGAACTTTTTTGGTTCTATGACATGCCAGTTTAATCACGTTTTCCTTCTTTTGGGAGTACTGGGTATATACCTAGTGCATGTAATTTTTTCTATCAAAAATTAAAAAAAAATTTGATTTCGGATTCGAAGCCACATCCTTAAGATCCAACGGCGGGGCCATTACCACTAGAGTAAAAGTGCTCCTGGTCAACAAAATTCAGGTTTATAATGAATTTGGTTTCTACGAATTTAGAGTTCTGCTTAGTAAAAAATGCTCATGCATGACATACCTTATACGCAGGCAAAAAAGTAAATAAATTTGACGAAAATATTATTAAGTAAGTATTTACCTAAACAAAAGTATTTTACGGCTGCCATTTTAAATCCTTTGAAATAAAACCGTATGGTCACAAGTCTCACACTATTAATCATTGAAAGACATCACATCATTAGTGGCGGCAAACCAGCGCCGTTTCATACATTAATTCATACGAATATTCTATCTCTTTCTACGCCTACTCGCTAGAGTGAGACGATCCATTATTTTAGATTGAGTGATACGGCGAGGTTTATTATGACCATTGATCAGCAAAAAGGGCAAAGATAAGTGGTTTTAGATCTTGTTATGATAGGTAGGCTCCTAGCTTAAGCTGCAGAAAGTACTTAGTGATAGTTATAATTGCATTTAAAAGTAAAAAGGATCAAACAAAAAGTTTGTTCAAAGAGAATTGTCCGGTGCAATCAAAGGAGAATTTACTCTTGACTATGTATCACTATGAAACTTGGATTCTTTTTTAGGGTTCAAGGAACAACTATAGTTTCGCTATGTCCGTTTTTCTGTCTGTCGGTCCGACCCTTGCCAGACCTTTATAAAGATACAGATAAAGATATAAAATAAAAACATTGAAGAAATTGCTTTTAGAGATACCTTCCCTACCTGTAAAATAGGGGTTAATTTTTTTTTATTTTGCAACCCAATGTTTGGCATATTGTTGGATATGTGTTTTAAATACCTATTTCTTTAACAGTTTTTCGATTCAGGTATACGTTTGATAAATATCAAGATTTGAAGGAGCCAGTGTCCCAACCACTTCCGGCTAAGCCGTTGTATGGGGAAATCTGGAGTGAAGTTTATGTCTACGTATAATATGTATGTATTTACAAAAAAAAATATTAAATTAATATTTCAGTCATGTGGTACCCATAACACAAGTTTTTACTTTTACTTTGGGGACAGATAATCCTTCGTAAAATGTCCGGGATTATTTATTTATTTTAAAAGAAAAAGTTGGATAGTTAGATTATTGAAAATTACAAGGAAAATCACGGCCAGTAAGGCTTTACTAGATTTTGAGTAAGGGCCTGATTTGGTTTTGCTAACTACTTAGATGATGAGTTTGTTTGGGACCACATGGTGCGTAGTCCGACACGCTCTTAGATGATGAGTTTGTTTGGGACCACATGGTGCGTAGTCCGACACGCTCTTAGCCAATTTATTAAATTCACTAACAAGTTCACAACACCAACATAAACGTCAATTGATATTGAATATTTTTCCTTCTTTATGATACTTAATAATTACGTTTTAAAAACTAAAAAGAAACCGACTTCATTGAATGAAATTTGAGCCTATAATACATTTTTAGTGGAAAGTACATGTATTTTGTATATATATAATATGGGTAGGCCAAATAAACGCACCGCTCCAATGAGACAGCGAGGTATATGTACATGAAAACATCATCGATGTATACAATTTTTAGATTTTCGTTTATTTTTCAGCTCGACCGATTTTGATAAAAGTTATATGGGACCACCTGTAAAGTATACCCTTTCAAACAAAAAAAGAATTTACTAAAACGGTTCAGCCGTTTTCGAGTAATCGGTGAACATACATAAAAAAAAAAGATTCCGACGAATTGAGAACCTCCTCCTTTTTGATAAAATTATAAATTTTACTCCAAGAGCATAAAGATTGTTAGCCTCAAGTATCGTGTTGATATAACACATAATTGACCTGACCTTTAGTAAGTAACTAGATACTAGGTATTAATCCTATTCAGATCCTAATGACCTTACACTAGATACTGACAACTGATCTATAAAAAACTGACAAGTGACATTGACGGCGTGTGCCTATTGGCTACTGGACTTTATAAAATAGCCAATGAGTAACTGGCCTAGTTTCTACCTACATACATAATTGTATTTAGTAATTAAATATCTATATAGGTACTACCTTGTTGTGTTTTGTTTAACCTACAATTTATAACTAAACTCTAACAAGTTTTGCGTTTACCAGATATTACAATACTATGATAGTTTTTTTTCACATCATCACAGAAGTAATGTACCCAGAATGCCTACTAATAATTGTACCTACCTACCTACAATTAAAATTACTTAATTAATACTTTTAAACCCAGTTTTTATAAGTATTTTTGTATTGAAACACTGACCTACATACTAAGTAGGTACCTAGTATGTACCTATTACGACAATCAGATGACTCAAGTCAAGGTCACGAAGACTCGCGAAACTATACGATCGTGAGCTTTCGTTCCGAAGAGGTCACACTGCGCATGCGCTAAACAAGATTACAGGTTAAACGATATTGAAGTACCTACTTAATTAAATTATTATTATACTTCACCTTGTTTTGTGTTAATTTAAATGTTGCGGTTTTTATATTTGAGTACAGCGTATTTTTATTACGATAGTAACCAAGATCTTTGAGACCGTTTGAAATAATATTTAAAAAAGTAACATTAGTCACTTACCACATCCTGGAACGTGCGATGCAAAGACTCCTTGGTGTACCGTTGGTCTCCTTGCTTCAAGATGGCGGAACACTGCTTCAATAGTGCTAACCGTAGCTTCTCCTTTGCACTTTCTTCCTCCATAAACGACATCCTATGCCTGTTCTTCGACAGAGGAACCATTAACAGCGCGTTCGAAACTTCCAGAATAGGTGTTTTTCCGTTTTCAAGCAACCCTCCGTTAGTTTTTTTCGTCCCGTCATTTTCACTGTCACTTTGACAGCTGTCAGATTTTCCGTCATCGTCAACGGTAATGATGATGTTTTCTTTTGTGATGGGTTTTGAGATTTCATCACTATTAATGTTAGAGTTTTCAGGTATTGAGTTTAGATCACTTTTTGCAGCCATTTTGGGATGCTAGTTTATTTTTGGTATTTCATTCATTGTTTACAAGACCAAGCCTATCGTGGAATGTATGATTTAGTATATGTGGTATAAATATTTTTCGATAACATTATAAAAATAATCTAACTGCCATACTCAGTGCTGTTAAACATTTGATATTCCGGAACGCGGATCTCATCGTGACATACTTAAATGACCAAGCGAGCGCGAATCGCGAGCGAGTGTCTCCGTTTCAACATAGGCGAAAATGCTTTCGTATGTCCGGCCGGCGTCTGTACTGTACGGATGTTCTCCTCTACAGGTCACATTTCTGAACCAATAAAATTGTCGTGAAATTTTATGAGCAGGTTCTATATAGAATATATAGAACTATATAGATTTTTGAAATGAAAACTTCTTTTAGCGCGGTACGCACATTTTTAGATGAGGTAAAACCTCTGGATTCGTGACACCGTACCGTTTTTTTGGCGAGGCGCAGGGCTGCTGCGCTCGCCCCATTTGATTATAAACCTTAATACACATGTTTACAGTCTACTTTTGTATGAAGAAGTTTACTGAGTTAGGTTCTTTGATATATTATCTACATTCTGAAGAAAAAATATTGCATCAACTGTGTTCGTTCAGTATTTGATTAGCAGTCGCCATAATTACTGATTTTGAAGTGATTTATTACTAAACTCTAACGTGCCAAAATAAGTTTTCACTTCAGTCGGCACTCTCGGAGTGCAACCAGTTTTTTTTTGTCGAATTAGTTTTTGGAAATTTTTCAAAATGGTTATGAAAAAAATCCAAGAAGCCTAAAAAACCTCCAGGCTGAAAACGTAAAAAAAGTTATATTTCAGTAATTTCGAAAAATGTTCCCGAGGTCTACAGCTTACAGAGCCACTAGGTAGTATATCAAGGAGCGACTTACGTAACTATTAATGACTCTGAGTGCGGCAGTTAGATTGTTTTTAAATTGCATAATTTGGTTCGGCTAATTCCTACCCAGACCGTTTAATTCCATATCAATTTACTTTGCAATTTAATAATTTCGTGAGTCTATAAAACATTAGCAAACAACTATTAAACAAAGTTGCGCCATTTCGCACGAAACTGTTACACGTACGAATCAAAATACCTACTTGTAGGCTTGATTGATTTCTATTTGATAAAGGTAATCAATGTATTATGTGGGCGTAGACTAGATTTCTAATTAATAATTAGTAAATTATGGGTTCCGTTACTATTTCACATTTTTTTGTGATTTAGTTTTAGTTTATCGATAAAAGCTGCTGGAAGCTGATATTTTCGCTTTTTAATTTAAAACAGAGACAGAGACAATATAGCTCAAGTTTATATAAAAACATAAAGGAAGTTAAAAAAGATATTTTTAATAAAAAATATTTTGTACTTTTCTATACAAAAGACATCAACGCGCGCGTCTTTTCATTGGAAATCTATTTAATGAAATCTTATTATGTTATATAGAATGTTTTACTGATCAAATAATATTTTCTTAGATCCTAAAAAAATAATCAGAAAAAACATTAAAAACAAAAAAAATATATATTAAATAATTGAGACAGGCTAAATTACCTTGAATCTAGACCTACTGTCACTAATTGTGATTAAGAAAATCGTATTTATTTCATGCTGGAGAAACATAGCTTCTAACTTTTGCTCAACTTTTCTCAACTTTCAATGTTACATAGATTTACAAAAGACAAAATAGATTCACCTATAATTATTACTAAAAGAGTATAAAAAAAATATTTTTTGTGTTACATTAAGTGTTCCAAATATTATTATAAATATTAACGGGTATTTATCGCGTTTATTTACCTATTTTGTTTCAAATATAATATATTCATTTTATGATGAATTATGGTATGATTCTTGTCCCTTGGGAGATGGGTAGGCCATTAGTGTGGGATGCTACTTGCGTAGACATCCTGGCCGCATCCCATCTGTCGGGGACTTCCGTTAGGGCTGGTGCGGCGGCTGAATGTGCCGAGGACCTCAAAAACCGCAAATATGCTGGTTTGGATAAGGCCTACATGTTTGAGCTTTTTGGAGTCGAGACCCTGGGCCCGTGGGGAACAGGAGTCCACCGCGTTTTCAAAATTATATCACGGCGTCTGGTAGATACGTTGCATGACCCAAGAGCTGGCTCCTATCTGGCTCAGCGTAATAGCATTGCCATTCAACGTGGTAATGCCGCCAGTATCTTGGGAACGCTGCCCTCTGGCAGTGATCTGGAGTTGAGCTATCTATAGATCGTTTTAAACGGTCTTTAGATAGCTCAACTGTTTCACGTGTATTTTATATTATTGTATATTATTTTGTACATTTCTGTAATTATTCATATAAATTATTTCTTCTTTGCATAATTTTTCACCCTTGATTGTTACTGAAAGTGATTTAAATATCAAAAGCCACTTATGCTTTGATTATTGAAATCACGATTGTTTATAATTGTGCTTACCGTTCCCACATTCGCATGCGGAACCCTAACAGCAAATATTTCAAAAGAGGTAATGGTAATAAATTAAATCTTTATACATTTAGCGAAAGTGTAGGTTACATTTTTGATTCCGCTCCCAATAAAATTTAATAGATGTTTGAAACATGTTTCGTTAATTTATGTTTATACGGACTTTCTAAATTGGTTTTACCGCTATCTACACGTACTTTATGTATTTAAATAAATAAAATGAATGAATAAATATTGGTGGACAATGCACACAACACCATCTAGCCTCAAACTTATTAGTACCTACAAGATAAGAAACTGACTCCACAAACCGTTATATAAATTGCGACTTTTACAACGATGCAATATAGCGCATCGTAGCTTGTACTAAACCAATAATTGTTGATGACAAATGACTGATGGAATAAATATAAATATTTTTGTATACCACGATGGTGGCAAACAAGCTTACGGCCTGTTACCGACCTTTAAGAAACCTATTAACTCCCCTCTTGAAGTACCCCATATTGTATTCCCCCGGGAACACCTTGGCAGGGAGCTCATTCCACATCCGGAGAGTTCCCGGAAGGAAATTCCTCTGAAACCGCACTGTGCGCGACCATTTAGGTTCCAGTGTGTGTGGATGAGCACCTCGCCGATGGCGAGCAGTGCGATGATAAAAAAATATTGGTGGACAATGCACACAACGCCATCTAGCCTCAAACTAAGCATAGCTTGTGTTATGGTGATCAGATAACTGATAGAATACTTAAATATTTTTAAATACATATATATGATATTTTATAGAACCCAGACACAAAACAAACAATTGAGCTGAGAGCCAGTTTGTTTTGTGTCTGGGTTTGTGTCAAAACATTATTTAGGTATGTTCAAATATTCAGCCAAAGTCAAAGTCAAAACATTCTTTATTCAATAAAATCACAAGAACTACTTCGAATCGTCTATTATATGTTAGTGAACCTGGGTGTCGGTTCCTCCTAACCCTAGTTCAAAAGAATGCGGCTAGACACTCGTCTGGTGTTAACACTTTTTTGTATGATCCTTGCCAATTTTGTTACGAATGCCGGAGTTGGAGGAGATTCATTCCAAGATTTTTTGTCAACTAAATAATCTGACATTTTGTAATATCCTTTAAGAGACAGTTTCTATTTCCAGTTATTCTCACCAGAGTCAATAACTAAAGCTTCATTTGAATAAAATCACCAAAAATACAAATTAAACCCCGAAATAACTTGGTAAAAATAAATAATATAATAGCGCAATGTTTGCTTTGCCAGACGGCCAGAAAAAAACATCGGGACGCCACTATTTTAAACAGTGATTACCTTTTGACAGAATATGAGAGACGTTTATAAGGCCGCTAATTTTAATTGTCATTTATGACCAAATTAGTAATTATCATTGACTGGTTCAATCAAACGTCAGAATATTATTTAAATACCTAACATAATGTTATAAATTATGATTTATATTATTAGTAGGAAATATGTTGATATATGTGAAGTTATTCTGCTCATCATTCGTTTAATTCTTGTTATGGTAATTATGACGGAGTGATGCCAGTTCCACCAGTATATCTAATCTTAATCATTGGTTATTTTAATTGATATTTCAGGAATTGATTGATATTTTGATATATTTTAATGATCTACATCTTATGAACACTAACAAGTATTATGAAGATAACAATTTTTACAAAAAAACTTTTATCTTGCTTGTTTGTAATGGATTAACTCAAATAATACAAAACCTATTTAAAAAAAATCACACATATAAAAAGCGACGTTATCAGTAAGTAACGTGGGTTATATTTAATTTTCAAAAAAATTGAGATTCTTCCGAAAATAGCAAAAATGTAACCCAAGGTATCAAATATTTACCTAGAAAAGTCATTATTTGGCGTTCTCTGCTAAAACTATTGATACATAAAATAATGATTTAAATGTTTACACTACCCATTATTACCCACAAAAAAGTCCGCTAGGCTATATGTCTAACTAATATAGTTAAGTCATAACAACCGATTTTTGTTGAAATTAGTCAAACACGGGTAGAGTTGAAAGATGACATGAGTATCATGTATCCAACTAAGAAGTTTCGCGCGAGCCGGTGCATGTCGCTAGTCACATGTTTTAGTCAGTGGTCAACTCCGGTAGTGAAGTTAATAGGTTAGTTAGTTTAACTTAAGGTTAGCCTTAAATTAAGATGACGTTGAAAAAGTGCTTTCCTTTCTTGTTTTTTTTATCTTGTAAAAAAATTTCTAGGTCAAAGTCGGAGTCAAAAGAAACTTTATTAACCGACTTTATCAAAAAGGAGGAGATACACAATTTTTTTTTATGTATGTTCACCGATTACTCGAAAACGGCTGAACCGATTTGGAAAATTACTTTTTTGTTTGAAAGGGTGGTCACGAGCTGAAAAATCAACGAAAATCTAAAAATTGTATACATCGATGATGTTTTCATGTACTTCGATACCTCGCTGTCTCATTGGAGCGGTGCGTTTATTTGGCCTACCCATATTATATATATACAAAAATACATCTACTTTCCACTAAAAATGTATTATAGGCTCAAATTTCATTCAATAAAGTCGGTTTCTTTTTAGTTTTTATAACGTAATTATTTTACTTATATGACTGAGTACCTACCTACCTATCCTTAGGTGTTTGACTTCCGGTTAACTATAAGATGTTTGGTGACTTCTAGTTCTAGTAAGTACTTGTAAATATTATTATACCGAGTCACAGAAGACATTACGGAACCTTGGTATTACACAACTTTTCGTATGTTTACCAGCGGTTAACGCTGGTGCAACTGGTCCTACTAGTTTTAGATCGCTTCTCGATTTTGGTTTGAAAACAAAGATTTGAATTGAATAATCATATATTGTATTTAACTAGAAATAAAAGATAAACTCGTTATAATATTCTTACCTACGAACGAACGTAATTGCAGACCACAAAGTGGAGTTTCCTCGACATTTATAATCATTTTCTGTAGTTATTAATAGATCTTATATTGGTTTGTTATAAATTAGTTAGACCATGAAACGGGAAATACATTGGCCTGTAGTTACAGACATTGCTGGTATTGCCACTCTTATACAGGGGTAAGCTTTACAGGGGGTAATACAGGGGGATATCAACCAGTTAGCTGATTCCAGATATGGACAGATATACCACCTTAAATGTATTGAATTGTATTGATTTATAAAAAAAACGAATCGGTCACCCATTTTCTATTTAGCGAGACTAACAAATCATAAAAATCAAATGCCGTGTGCATTTGATTTTTATACACTTTACATATGAAAATAAATTACAGATATACCTATACAGAATGCAATACATACCATATACAATAATATAAAATACATGTGAAACAGTTGAGCTATCTACAGTTTAAAACGATCTATAGACAGCTTAACTGATCCAGATCACAGTCTAATCAGTCTGGTCCCCAAGACACTGGAAGCATTGCCACGTTCTCATCTCAGTTGCAGAGTATTAACTGACTTCAATAAAAAGATAAGGTTTTCAAGTATGTATTTGATTGCATTGATTGCTTCTCAATGAAATGACCGGTTTCAATATATTTTTGCTGTTTAAAAATACTCCAAATTGAAACTCTTATAAATTTCATTAACTTAAATTTAATATATAATATAATATAATAAAAATCAATTGCTGTTCGTTAGTCTCGCTAAAACTCCAGAACGGCTGGTCTAATTCGCCTAATTTTGGTTTAGAATTATTTGTGGAAGTCCAGGGAATGTTTAAAAGGTGAGTAAATATGAAAAAAATATTATATTATAGGTATTAGAAGTAACATAGAATACATTTTATATAAAAAAAAATATGTATATTTATATGGCAAAACATTTGCCGGGTCAGCTAGTTTTTTTATAAATACTTACTAGAATAATTAATTAATCTACGACACATAATAGTTGTTATTTAATAAAGCAAAGCATTATGTTTTCTGACAGATCTGATTTCATACTGCTGTCAAAAATATATGCTTTTCATGAGTTTGTCTGTTCTTCTAAAATACGGCCATATATTAAAAACTACAAGTAGGCAGGTATAATAAAATATGTAGTGTACATACACGGTACTTCCGTGTTTTGTAACACGACAACATGTTTAACAATGTTTAACAATGTTTAACGAGGCACTAGAGGAATGGCTGAAGGTAAATTATTTTTATTCAATTAATGTTTTTTTTTAAATAACGACTTTCGTAGTATTATTCTTAATTTGTATGCAATTACATAATTTGAATACCTACCTCCTTAACTTAACTTATGGCTATGATTATTGTAATTAGGTTGTATCGGACAAATGTGTGTATGATCTGCAGTGCAAGTATTTGTCTCTAGTCTAGGCGTTTCTATGTAAGTATAATATGTATTTAAAAAAAATGTGTATAAGTATATCAGTCATGTGGTGCCCATAACACAAGCTAGGGCCAGATTTGGGCCCTAACAGATGATGTTGTGTGAAATGTCCGCCATTATTTATTTATTTATTTAATAACTATTTGTACGTCATAATGAACTTTAATTAATGTAACATATAAATGAATATATACGAAACATATAAATGAATGTTATCCTTATCTTTACCATATAATAAACTACAAGAAATATATTACCACTATCTAGAAAAGAACTACCAAAATTTAATCAAATATTCATCTAAGCACATTTTCACTTTTATTTCCCCCAATTCACTCTCACTATGCCACACAGAATTGCACCTTAGCCCACTGACATAGAGTCTATGCTGTACACGCGACACGGGTGTTCGGATTGTATGCGCACGCGCAACTAACAAGCTTTGAGAAGCTTTGAGACTCACATATCACCTATCACTGAGACATGTGACACCAGACACACATTAATTTTACTGAAATGAAAGCCTTTGAGCCTCTGACCGCACTATATTCTTTCGCCACACTGTCTGGGTGTTATAAAGTATCAAGTATTTAAAAAAATTAATGTAGTCTATCAGTCATCTGGTCACCATAATACAAGCTATGCTTAGTTTGGGGCTAGATGATGTCGTGTGCATTGTCCACAATCCCCCCCCTACCCCAAATATTAATGCCTTGGAGATTTTTAGATTTTTTCATGCACTTTAAAATTAATATATTTCTTCTCGTTTTATTGCGTGTTTTATTGAGTTATCTTAGCGGAATTTTAATCAATAAAACGGAATAATAATATAAATGTAAATGAACACTACCCTCTGGCATTCATTTGGATCAGTTAAGCAATCTATAGATCGGTCTTAACGGCCCTTAGATAGCTTAACTGTTTTAGATGTATTTTTATATTGTCGTATTCGTTTTTTCTGCTTCCCGCGGATTCACACTCGAGGTATCTACATAAAAACTAGCCTTACATAATTTCATCAAAATCTGTTCGGCCGTTTAGAAGTGAAAGGTTACAAACAAATAAACAGACATACAGACAGATTTTGATTTTTAATATCATTTTAGCTGTTGCCAGAGGCTTCGCACGCGTGGTACTTCCATAAAAACTAGTATATATTCTTCCTCAAAATATAATGTATATCCCTACCAAATTTAATCAAAATCCGTTCAGTCGTTTAGCCGTCAAAAGGTTACAAACAGATCCACAGACATAACAAAAACTCAAACTCAAATGTGTTTTCATTCAATACATAAGGATACATAAGGATATGGTTGTATCACGTTGAAATATCTTACATACTAGAGTTTAGTATTTTCCAATTCAATTCAATTCAGTTAATTTACACCTTATTTATAATAATGTAATATTAAAGTTACAAATCAAACGCGTTAAAAATAGGAACACAAAATAGTAGGAGAAAAAAATTAAAAGTCCAGAGAAAAAGTTAAAGTAGGTAAATCTTACTTCTAAAAAAATAAAAACAATTTAATAATTAAAGGAATTTATACCTACACTATCATATTATAAGTATAGCTATATTTATACCAAACGTTTCTTTTCACAGTAGGCAAACAGATCGGCCTGAGGATGTTCAGTGAGAAGCATATTTAAATGTCACAGACAAGTACACGTTTGAATTTATAATATTTTTATAATAAATAAATAATGTCGGACATTTAACACAGCGTCACCAAGCTCCAGTAAGCACAGCTTGTGTTATGGATACCATGACTGATCTACTACATATGTACTTTTTTGTAAATACATTCATATATAAAAATAGCCAAGAGAAATACTTGCAGATCATTACATACATTTGTCCCGCAGCGGGAATTTAAACAGCAATCTTTTGCTTCAGGCAGACCTTCGCCCACTGCGCCACAGAGTATAGATGTATGAATGAATTCGGTAAATTAAATACCTAAATTGTGAATCTTCAAGATTCACAATACAATATCTCTGACCTTATGTTATTTATTAACAAACTGCCAGCAAATATTACCAAAGAAGAGGTTAAGTGTTATGACAATATACTTCAAGTGTTGACTAGCTGTCGCCGGCGGGGGCACTCGGCGCAATCAATGCGAGTAATTATATAGTTATCTGCTCGTTAGTGACGACATTAATGTTAAATTAGCAAAGGTCTTGATGCATTAAGTTGTAAGGTCGCTTGAGGTAACTCTAATGTCCATAGATTGTAAGTGCATGACCACTGATTCAGTTGCTTAGCTGGACTTAATAAAACTACGTATAATTACGTTTTAAAAAACTAAAAAGATAACCGACTTCAGTGTATATAAAAAAAATCATCGACGGGTACAATTTTTAGATTTTTGTTGATTATTTAAAAACCGCTCGACCAAAAACCTATTTAAGTTCTTCCTGGAAATCTATTGGGGAGGCCTATGTTCAGCAGCGGATTTCATAAAGGCTTTTATGATGATGATAATTTACATTTGAAAAAAAAATTTAAGTATCCCTAAGGGTGCTTAAACAAAAGATGCTATTTTTTATGGGCTCAAATTTAATTCAATGAAGTTACCATGTCATGTGAGTTTTATTGCTTCCCGATATTTCGGCACAATCTCAAGCACCATGATCACGAGATAATAATGAAGCCTAAACTGAAGTCTATTGGCAGACAAAATGGGTAGACCCGTTTCCTCAGTCTTTTATTGCGAACATTACCAGTAGTTAAACTTTTATTTACATAAAAACACAAATGGACTTACATAATAATTCCATATCGTCCAAATATTATAAAAATATTATTAAAAACATGTTTGATTTACTTCTGAAAGTATTTACGAGCTACCTATTTGGCTGTAGATTAAATAACAAGTGTACCTAATTGTAAATAAAACAATTCAATAATCAATTAAATCAGCTTACATATAAGTTTTTAAAACGTATAAATGTTAAATGTATAATGTCATTGGTAGGCATGATAAGTGATGGTGATTCCTCAGATATGGTCCATCTTCATACCAGCACAGTGCCAGATATTCTGTCTCCAAACAGTAGTGTGCAAGCATTATGTGTGTGGACTGTAACTCGTCTCGATACAAATTCACAGTTCAACAGTAAACTACATACATTCAAATATTGTAATAATTAAGAGAATTACCTATCCTTTCAATGTTAATTGCTTATGAATGCATTGAATTCGCAAATAATATGAAGGTTCCCTAAAAACAAAGAATTCATGTTACTGGAACAACTAATAATGAATTTCAGTTGATAGATTATGTTATTGATGAGACTTAGGCACTGACTACTGCGTCGCGTAGATAAGATGTAGCCATATGCTACGTAAAGTAGATGAGACGTAGCTACTGAACGCTACATATCTGAGACGTAGATGCTTGCTTCGTCAAGTAGATCAGACGTAGCCACTGACAACGCTGCGTAGATGAGACGTAAACACATACTAAGTCGCGTAGATGTGACTTAATTTCATGTTAGGTAGCTTAGATGACACGTATCCACTTATTACGTCGTGTAGATGACATGTAGACTCTTGTTACTTCGTGTAGATTAAACGAAAAATCCACTTGCTGTTACGTGATTAAAATACATATAGTAATACTGATGTAATTATAATAAGACTAAATGGCTGACTCACTGATATATTACATGATTTAAATACAAAACATTAAACAGATGGACAAATATTTAGTACAATCCAGCCAATCCATTCCTAAAGAGTTACCTCCAAAAGAAATTCGACTCGTGTTTCGCCCCTCCACGAGGCATCTTCAGGAACACTTGACTCACTCCGCACCCCGACGTAAACACTCTGCTCTGCAGACTTGTTACTTCGACCAACGTCAGACTGAGACTGGGCCAGTTGCGCTCCAACTTTACTATTTATACACTCAGTCAGACCGGACTGCCACGCCACCCGTATGAATTAGCGCCAGCCGTTGTAAACAAACGTAATAGCGGTGATCTTGAAAAACTTGTATTTAATTCGTTCAACAGTGTAAAATCTACTGAATAATGTCTTGTTATTTCTAAAGTTTCTAGTACAGACATTCTAAAACCTTTTTCGCAGGTATGTAAAATTTCAAAAGTATTATTATTACTCAATGAATGTTCTATCAATCTATGAAACGTTTGGCAAAATGAGACCTTTCTAGACAATTATTTCTCTAAGCTGCGATATGTTCTTTGTACCTAGTTTCAAAATTACGACCGGTTTGACTTACATAAACACCATTACATTCATCGCAAATTAATTTATAAGCCCCTGATTTTTTTTATGGTTCTCTAATCTGTCTTTTCCATTACAAATCCGTTTTAAAGTGTTGTTGGTATTATTACAGGTATGTCGATGACATTATTATGTGCTGGAACGGTACTCTTCGACAAATCGATGTGTTTGTTAATAAAATTAATAGACTAAATCCCAAAATTAATTTCAAATTAGAAATAGAAGTTGATAGTTCCCTCAACTTTTTGGATTTAACTTTTACAAGAATGGGCGAGAAACAAAATTTCAAAATTTATAGGAAACCTACGTATACAGACGTTACTATTCCGAAGACATCTTGTCGCCCTCGTCAACATAAACTGGCAGCTTACCATAGTTTTGTTCATAGATTGATGACAGTACCACTTTCTCAAGAGAATTATAATACAGAGCTTACCATACTTTATCACATAGCTGAGAGTAACGGCTACAAAAGAAGTAATTATAGACCGATATCGATATTACCTATTTTAAAATCTTTGAAAAAATTATTCTTAATCAGTTATTATACCACTTTAACGTTAACGGCCTGCTACATAGTAATCAATACGGATTTACTAAAGGTCGATCAACAGCTGATGCAGGTAAAGCGCTCTTAAAGCATATATTTGAGGCCTGGGAGAAGTCACAGGATGCAGTTGGGGTATTCTGAGATCTATCTAAGGCCTTTGCCTGTGTGAGTCATGCAACCTTAATCACAAAGTTAAAATATTATGGCATTAAAAACCGGGCGATTGACCTCATACAGTCTTATCTATCCAATAGAGTCCAGAAAGTAGACGTGGGTGGTGAGAGGTCTTCGGGATCAATCATTGATATAGGGGTACCTCAGGGATCGATACTAGGCCCTTTTTTATTCCTAGTATACGTTAACGATTTACCTTTTTTGTAAAAAATATTTGTGATATAGTTTTATTTGCATACGATACGTCTTTAATTTTTAAAGTTGATAGAGGTAAAACCAGTATTTGTGATAACGTAAATTAATCCTTATCGTTAGTTCTTAACTGGTTCACTGTAAATAATCTTTTGCTTCATTAAAAAAAACTAAATGTATCAAATTCACTTTGCCAAATGTTATTCATAGCCCGTCCAACATTGAAATAAATGGAGAGGCAATGAATCTTGTAAATTCCACGATCTTCCTAGATCTTAATATTGATGCAAAATTACAGTGGGGACCACAAATTGAAACACTTGCTGGTAGGCTTAGTTCCGCTGCATATGCAGTTCGTGCGATACGGTGGCTTACTGATGAAGCTACAGCTAGACTAGTTTATTTCAGTTACTTTCATAGTGTTATGTCATACGGCATCATTCTTTGGGGGAAAGCAGCTGATATTGGTAAAATATTTCTAATTCAAAAAGGGCAATACGTGCCATTTATAAAATGAAACCATGAGAATCTTTGAGAGAAATATTCAAAGAAATTAATATTCTCACAATAACTTGACAATATATATGGCGGAGGACCGATGCCCTGATTATTTTTAAAAAGCGTGACGACAGCAATGCTGACGTCATTACTCTCATCATCAGGGTGGTCGCTCATGCTAGACGAAAATAAACAATTTTGTTCACCGTAGCCGTTTATTTACTTCTTCACAAAGTTCAAGAGATCCGACGGCTCCGACAGTTCGCACTCGACTGAGCTGTGCGCTGTCGGCCAGCCGTATTTATACGAAAATCAAGGCCTTGTTTACCTGTTCAAAATGCCAAATGCCAATTCTTCGCGAGCTCGGTTTAGGATGAATTGGCACCTAAATTCACCTAGTATGTAAGACGTTTCAAAGTGATCCTTGTGATTGTATTGAATAAATCATCTTTTGACTTGACTTTGACTTATATAATTGACAGTCTAATTAGGAGTAAGTGGTCTAGTATTGTTCGTTCTCTTTTGTACCCAGTGCGTCCTGATAGACCAGAAAGATATTTACGTAGCCTGACCTACTTGGGATCCATTAGTGATAGGATTTCAAACACTTTTTTGAGAAACAAGTGGCCTTTAAAACCAACAACACTTTAAAACGGATTTGTAATGGAAAAGACAGATTAGAGAACCCTATAAAATCAGGGGTATATAAATTAATTTGCGATGAATGTAATGGTGTTTATGTAGGTCAAACCGGTCGTAATTTTGAAACTAGGTACAAAGAACATATCGCAGCTTATAAAAATAATTATCTAGAAAGGTCTCATTTTGCCAAACATTTGATAGATTCAGGACATTCATTGAGTAATAACAATACTTTTAAAATTTTACATACCTGCGAAAAAGAGTTTAGAATGTCTGTACTAGAAACTTTAGAAATAACAAGACATTATTCAGTAGATTTTACACTGTTGAACGAATTAAATACAAGTTTTTCAAGATCGCCGCTATTACGTTTGTTTACAACGGCTGGCGTTGATTCATACGGGTGGCGTGGCAGTCCGGTCTGACTGAGTGTATAAATAGTAAAGTTGGAGTGCAACTGGCCCAGTCTCAGTCTGACGTTGGTCGAAGCAACAAGTCTGCAGAGCAGAGTGTTTACGTCGGGGTGCGGAGTGAGTCAAGTGTTCTTGAGGATGCCTCATGGAGGGGCAAAACACGTGTTGAATTTCTTTCGGAGGTAACTCTTTAGGAATGGATTGGCGGAATTTTACTAAATTTTTGTCCATCTGTTTAATGTTTTGTAATGGATTTCCGCAAAGTCACGCCTGAATCAATTATCTATAATTTAAATACTTATACTAATACTGATGTTATTATAATAAGACTAAATGGCTGACTCACTGACATATTACATGATTTAAATACTTATAGTAATACTGATGTTATTATAATAAGACTAAATGGCTGACTCACTGACATATTACATGATTTAAATACTTATAGTAATACTGATTAACTCTGCCATTGAGATATCTCCCATGAAAACCTCTATGAATCGTACACTTTTGGAAGCTGATACGTTGGACGACCCGACTACCACCAACAAGAACGGCCACGAAAGCCTACACACTGCCGAAGACCGAAGCAAGTGGAAAGCGATCGTCGAAAGAATGATTCGCGGAGGTCACGACCCTCAGCAATGAGGAACACGACACAAGGAGGAGGAGTAATACTTATGTTATTATAAAAAGACTAAATGGCTGACTCACTGACATATAACGTAATTTAAATACTTATAGTAATACTGATGTTATTATAATAAGACTAAATGGCTGACTCACTGACATATAAACAATGCATAACCTAAGTCACTCGTCATAGTGACTTAAAGTTTGATACTTGTATTCATTACAGTGTGTAGACATGCAATAATTTAATTTAGGGTGAAAATTAGTTAAAAATTTAAAAACGAAATTCGCACGAGTGTTGAGTTCAACTAGTTAAATGCAAAGATCTACCGTCTACCTCATACATAACCTAATAATAATCTAGCAGATTATGTATGGTTTGTCTTTGTTATTCTAACGTGTATGTGACGGAAGACCAGCGCAGGTGGTTAACCTGCACACGCTGAGTTGGGGCCTTTTTGCAACTTAGCTAACGTTTATGCTATTATATTGTTTTTATGTTTGTTTTATGCTCATATTCCATGTTTTGTTATATGTTTTCTTAGTTGCAAATAAATGTATTTGTATGTGTATTGATTATGTCTTATTTGTAAAAGACGCTGTTCCGGAGGCATATCTTTAGTGACGTTAAATAAGTTTATATTATTGTAGTTTTTGACGACCTTTGTGGTGCAGAGGGCTAAGCCGCAGAAGGTTATGGGTTCGATTCCTGTAATGAGACAAATTTTTGTATGATCTGAAAGTATTTGTCTCGGGTCTGGGTGTTTCTATTAGGTTGGGGGAAAAGTCTTTTCGCATTATAGTATGTATGAACTTGTAATAAAATCTCTTTGGCTATACTATTTGTATCTGGTTGGTTTTGGTATCATTAAAGTAAAGGGTCCGAATCCTTCCAGGATAAACATTTGTGTAATGAACATGGGTGTTTGTTTCCTTGCCTATTCTTCTCGGACTTGGGTTTGGAAGAATTGGCACCTTAATTCACCTAGTAAGACGTTTCAAAGTGATCCTTGTGATTGTATTGAATAAAAAGTTTTTAATTTAAATTTGAAAATGCCGTTAATAGTTCGGTTGCATCAGCCTTCACTGTCACTTCCAGTAAACGCTTGCTCCACTGTCTGCACTTAACGACAAATAACATGCTCATATAAAAGTGATTGTATCGAAAGGATTCATTTACGATCAAATTGCCTTATTTGTATCCATTTTATGTGTGGAGCTCCCTTATTTGTCTCGTTACCGCAACTTTTGATTTCTTTTGAGTACGCTCTGTTTATTTTTCTTATAACCTCAACTATGTTACACACGAGAGCACTGGTGCAGTAGTGTGCTTCTACTACACTAGAAAACAGACATGTCGTCGAACTTAAAAAGGTTCCAAAACTCGTGCCTAGTGCACTAAATGAGCCTCCGAGGCACACTTTAATTACACACCGTACCGTTTCGAAATAACTGACAAAGATATAATTTGGTACAGTTGTAATAGAAAAATAAGTTAACAGAATTCCAGAAAGAGAGAAAGAGATCTAGAAGGGTCTAGAACGAGTCTCTGTGAGCCCACTATACAGGCTTTTTAGCACTAGTGTGAGGGACAGAGTCACTTAGCGGTTCTGCCTTGTTGTTTATAGGCACGTTAGATCATTGATTCAGGCGTGACTTTGCGGAAATCCATTACAAAACATTAAGCAGATGGACAAATATTTAGTAGGTGGAATAGTGCCAAATCCTCAGTACAACGATCGACGAAGCAACAAGGTTGGAGAGCAGAGTGTC
Organism: Lampropteryx suffumata; assembly: GCA_948098915.1. NCBI lineage: Eukaryota > Metazoa > Arthropoda > Insecta > Lepidoptera > Geometridae > Lampropteryx > Lampropteryx suffumata. The sequence continues at coordinate 733,799 of OX402568.1, read as the reverse complement.
TTTTCGTCAAAGTGCGGAGCGAGTCAGGTGTTCCTGAGGGTGTTTCGTGGAGGCGAAACACGTGTCGAATTTATTTTGAGGTAGGAATTGATTGGCGGAATAATACATAATATTTGTCCATCCGTTTAATAATTGATAGGAAAAAAATATTTGACGACCCACAGTGAGGTCTTCCGAAATCAGTAAGGATAAAATTACTAGTTGTCAAACTCCTAATCTTACGTAGATATCAAATTCAAAGCTCTCAGTTACTATCTAAATCTGTAAAGGTGTATGAAATAATTAAAAGAAGCAAATGCGGCTGAGAAATATTTATTAAAGTATATTTATATTACGGTACTTACAACACAATGAAGATCATCAAGTGAGATCTATAAAACTTTAATGAATCTTAATAAAAAAAATATCTGGTATTATGCTAAACACATTCATTAACATCGATACAGTTTCAAAATACAGCATGCATGCAGCAGCATGGATCTTATAGATTGTTAAATATATTTGTCCATTTCAATGGTTTCTCGATGTCTTGCTGTCCCTTCGCCTTTCATCCACGATTGATTTTGGCATCATTTTTTATTGTTTTTAAGAAACATATGATGTTTAATCTTCCTTTAAAAGTTTTATTCATTCTAGAGTACGCGCCTTCAGCCGGATTATTTGTTCTGTAATGTCGTTGTAAAAATCCCACTTTCCTCTCATGAAATCTTTTTCCAACAATTATGATACGAAGTAGTCATTAACTGCTTACCATCAGGCGGGCCGTAAGCTTGTTTGCCACCATAGTGGTATAAAAAACACAACATTTAACTTCTCAATGTTATTATTTTTTGGACAGTCTACTATAATATAAAAATCCATTAGGTTTTAATTCTGAAGGTAGACTACGCTTTAGTGAAATGAAAGTAACATCCTTTACTTGTTACATTTGGAAATATGTTTGTTATGCCGTTCATTGCTGCTTTTTCATATCCGTTCGAAAGGTACAGGGTTCCCATCTAGGTATTTGTGATTTTTATAACCATAAACATCGTTTCTTATGTTGATTCTTTCTTATCCATCCATGATGATTTTACGTTATAACGTATCCTTTGCCGCAGCTATCTTTTGCAGCGAATACTGCAAAAACAAACGTACGCGTTAAATTAGGTTTACCTACCTGACCTTTGTTCATATCATAAAATTATAAAAGTCAAGTGAAGACTTAACGCTTTCAACTGTACTAAAATCATTTAATTTACCTATACAAAACAAACTTGGGCCGAATGTGGACGAAAAGTTGTTGAGCTGAAAAGTAGGACGAAATAAGTTTTATTTTAATAATTTATATTATGGGCCGAATATGGCATACAATGCGGGATGAAAGCAGATTATTTTTATATGGGCCGAATTTCCTCGGGATGAATATGGAAACTTTTTAATTCGAAATCATAAATCGAAACTTTTTACGGTGCAGCGTCGTAATATTTACGCTCCAGATCATATCATTGTTGAATTAATGTAATTGGTACTGTGCCGTGTTAATTAAAACAAATAAATAAATATGTATTGACATACAGACCGACAGACTGAACAAAAAGATCTTATAACAGTTCCATTTGTTCCCTTGAGGTACGAAACCCTAAATAAAAGTATTCAATGAATGCAAGGCATTAGAAAAAGTCTCCTAATTTTTCAAAAAAAGTAGGTACGTCATTTTCTCTATAGACTAGCTGCAATAGAAATTCATATATTTTATTTAGATTTAGATGTCATTTAGATGACAAAAAAGCTTGGGATGAATCTGCTCCAACTCGACTCGTCATCCGTAACAAAATTGTCAAGGATGATATTAAAAAGTGTTAAGACCAGACAAGTTTCTGCCGGATTCTTCTTGAACTGGGGTTAGAAGGAACCGGCACCTAGATTCACTAGCATGTAAGAAGACGATTCAAAGTGCTCCTTGTGATTTTGTTGAATAAAGTTATATTGAATTTTGAATTTCGAACTTTGTAGAATTCCTTGTAATTTTTAGGTTATGTGGCATAATATGTAGATAATACATGGATCTAGATTGGCCTGTCAGCTCTGTCTTCTGCAGTGTAGGTTGGAGTTTCGATTCCCTCCCAGAGCAAACATTTGTGTGATGAACATAGGTGATTGTTCTGTGTCTGGGTGTTATAAAGTATCGTAAGTATGTATTAACATATATAAACGTTTTCTATCAGTCATCTGGTCCTCATAATACAAGCTATGTTTAGTTTGGGGCTAGGTGGTGTTGTGTGCATTGTACACCCAAATTTATTTACGTGATGTGGACTTTCGCGCTTTAATTCGAAAAAACTTGCATTTATTAAAAGTAGAATGCTAGGTAGTTCCAACTATATATAGATACATACGGCACTGGCTAGCTCATTGGGTGTCAGCAATAATTAACTTTTATGCGATTCAAATGTATTATGCTAATTAGTTGTTACTCGCGACTTCGTACGCGTTAGATTACTCTTATAAGTAGATACCTACGTAATACAGTAAGTAAATGTTATAATGGTCAGTTAGTCAATAACTTTCTAAATGTCGCAGATTAGTTTACGCTCAGATCCCTGCATTCAGTTAAGTTAAGTTCCAATACAGGGGCGTAGCTACCGCCGTATCTGCCGTATCAATTATACGGGGCCCCCGGGGCCACGGGGGCCCCGACGTGTATTAGCAAAAATTAATATAAAATATACTTTTCAGAAATGACAAAAGTCATAAAAAGCAATTTAATTTTTTCCCGCGTAATGTATACTATTTAGATATATTCATTTCAAACTAAACAAAGATTTCAGAGCCTTTGCGACCTGAGTAGCATGTTCGAAATATTACAACTGGAGAAACTCCTGTCTTCTTCAAACGTAGAGATATTAAACGCTTCCGGAAAACTGTCGGCTAAATACAGTAAAGACATCTCAGTTAATCTGTATGACCAATTAAAGGCTCTAAAAAAATGCTTAAAATCAAAAAATTTATTCCATTAAGGAACTCATTGAATTTTTGCTGATAAAATTCAATAGTTTTGCATCCAGTTTTCCGGAGGTAATAAAAGTATGCTTTTTATTCTAGACCCTTCCATATACAACCGCAACTGCTGAAAGAAGTTTTTCATAATTAAAACTGATAAAAATTGCCTAAGAACTTCGATGGGACATGAACGCCTGTCAGACCTGTCACTATTGTCCATAGAGGCAGAAAAAAACTAAAGTCATCATCAGCTTTAAGTGATTTAATAAATCAGTTTGCCGAAAAAAAGGCAAGGAGAGTGTATGTTTAACTTGAATTGTTCGTAAAAATTTTGGAGAAAGTTACAGATAGATAATTATGATAAATCTATATTTCTTTTAATTTGATGCAAAAATTTTTTTTTCTTTTGTGAGAAATCTTTACCCTTCGGAAGGGCCCCCAAACAAATTTTTATACGGGGCCCCACCAAGGCACGCTACGCCACTGTTTCAATAGTTAAGTATTGAAACCTGAATGACAGAGCATAAGAACAAATAGAGAATTTATATAAATGACCTTCCTAAAGTAGTTTCTGATCGGATGATTTTATTTACTGACGATAGTACTGCGATGTTTACTGATACCTGTAGATCTCGTTTAGTGAGCACGATCAACACTACCTTAGAAACAATAATCAAATGGCTTAAATGTAATAATTTATTGATAAATTTAGATAAAACTCATATTATGACATTCTCTAATAATAGTAATCCTAATAACCAATCTGACATAAATGTTAATTATTCAGGAATTAATATTAGTAAAGTAGATGTAACCAAATTTTTAGGACTAAATTTAGACAAAAAATTGAATTGGAAAAGACGCGTTAGTAATTTATGTAAAAAAATAATACGCAATGTATATGCTCCGCAAAGTAGTAAATGAGGCAGCTGTAGGTAATTACAGCTTACCATGGATTTGTTGAATCTGCTTTACGATATGGCATTATATTTTGGGGCAATTCTACTTTAAAAGAGCAAATATTTTTAAGTCAAAAGAAATGTGTCAGAGCCATATGCAAACTACAAAAAACTGAGAGCTGTAAACCTTACTTCACTCAACTGAACATTTTAACATTGCCTTGTCTGTTTATATTTGAATTGTCTGTTTTTGTAAAAAGTAATAAGGACCTTTTTATTAACTTTGGATCCAGACGACATAATAATAAACTCAGGCTACCCCCAAATACAACTGCGTTATACAACAAAAGCGTGTTAGTTATGACTATTCGTGTCTACAATTGTCTACCTTCATTTTTATTAGAGACTTCAAGCCCAGTGGTGTTTAAAGCAAGGCTGAAGAAAATATTATTAGAAAAGGCTTATTATTCTACCTATGATTATTTAAATGATAAAAGTATTGACATTTAACTAAAATTATTACTCTAGAACTTGACTTACATTAATTAAATTAAATTGAAAGCATGTCTGTACCTACCTAATTCATTTGAATATATTATATAATGTATAATAAATATTGCATGCGGACCACGCTGATTATGGCTGTTCTAATATGTATCACCAAACAACTGTTACAAACCCATATTACGCAATAAATGACTTTGATTTGATTTGATTTTAAGAGCTTTGCTCGGTTAAAAACACGAACAAAATGACGTTTTCTAAAAATGAAACCTAGCTAGACCGATTTCTCGGTGCGATAAATCGATCTAGCCCCCCCTGCAAAATAAATTTCATGAAAAGGCGGAGCCGTTGGAGCCGTTTCCGAGATTCAGATTATATTATTACATATAATATGTACATATATACAAGAATTGTTCGTTTAAAGGTATTAGATATATAGATTAGATAAGTATCATTTAAGATCAGTTGGTAAAAAATGTGATGGAAGATGCTGTATTTGTATTTGACGACTTCGTGGCGCAGTGGACAGATGTTTTAATAATCTGTTATTTTTATTTCTTTTATAAATATTTAGACCCTTTTAATGGTTAGGGCTCAAGACAAATCTTCAAATATTAGTCTAAATTTTGATCATGATTGCGGTTACGAGTTTTTACCTCCTTTGGTTTGAGGTAAAAACTCTGAAACACGTATCATCTATTTTGTATAAACTTTTGTACTATTTATTTATCTAGTACTATTTTCTAGGTATAAGACATGAATCATCGTAATCTGAACAATACTTATATTTATTTTTAATTTAATTACAGAACAAAAAATAGTAATAAACAAAAAAAATACAATAATATAAAATACATGCGAAACAGCTATCTAAGGACCGTTTGATTTAATTAATGCTAATTTGATTAATCAAATAAGAAAAGCTATACAGGAGATTTCACTTTCAAATCTTTCGTGAGTTGTACTATACAATTTTGAGCTCGGGATTTTACTCACATATATTATTAAAACACTTAAGTAAAAGCCCGTGTTTCCCAAAATGTGAAGAGATTTTTACCGGAGATTTGTGAGAAGATTATCACAGTCATAAGCATGTTTTTTTTGAGTGAAAACTTCTTTTAGCGCGGTACGCATATTTTTAGATGAGGTTAAACCTCTGGACTCGCGACACCGTTACCCAGACGCAGCCGGCTGCCGCGCTCGCCCCATTTGATTATAAACCTTAATTAACATGTTTACAGTCTACTTTTGTATGGAGAGTTTTTTGATATATTATCTACATTCTGAACAAAAAATATTGCATCATCTATGTTCGTTCAGTGTTTGATTGGCATAATTACAATAAAAAATATCGCCATAATTACTGATTTTGATGTGATTTATTACTAAACTCTAACGTGCCAAAATAAGTTTTCACTTCTGTCGGCACTACCGGAATGGACCCCGTATTTTTTTTATCCATGCGCGTCCTCAAGATAATGAGATAGGCATCTATTAATTAGCGGCTCGTGATAGGTCCCGAGTCAATTGAGTCGTGAGAGTGACTGATTGAGATAGATTTACTTACTGCGGTACACGCAGCATCAAAAAATTATAGCAAATGTTTGACAGCTTCCGAATCGTGGGGTCACTTAAAACTGAAACTTTATTGTGTAATTTTGGATTTAGGTATGTTTATGAAAGTATGTAAGTTTTTTTTTTAGATTATCTTATAAGGTTGTATTTAATACACCCTAATGTATGTATTGTAGGTATATATTTTTGTATTAGTATGTATCTTTTTATTATCCTGTAAATTTGTATGTACACATTATTTTCATTGTAAATCACTTATTATTATTTATCATCAGCCTTTTTTCAGCTACATTCAGTTCAATCCATCCCAAGGTGTCTGGCAGAGATCACTACATAGCGATAAGACCGCCTATTGTACTACCGACTAGCAAAACATTGTTATTTTTTTCTAACTGTCCAATGTATTCATGGTGTGCAATAAAGTATTTTCTATCTATCTTATAAACACACTAGCAAATTAATTGTTTAAATCTGTTGCCATCTCTATTCTTAGTTATTAGAATGACAAAGAGTGTAGGTACTTACTTAAGACGAAAGGATACCGGCTCTTTCTCCATACAAACGTAGTGCACTGTTTCCTCCCTGGATATAATGACACTAGAGCAAATATTTTGGTACTACCATGACCATGCCCCTATGTCTTGCATTTTTTTATATTCTAATTATCATAGGAAGTAAGAGTCTTCAAAAACTAGAAATATTGCCTAATTTTGCAAACATTTTCAGACACTCAACCAAATAAAATTACGCATATTTATAAAAAAATTAGAACATAGGGCATTGCTGAAAGTTTTGTATAATTAATAATAAAAATAAAGCCGGACATTTCACACAGCTACATCTGGCCCCAAAGTAAGCAAAGCTTTTATGGGCATGTCTGATATTGAGCATGACTGATATAGGTACCTACTACGTATATAGTTTTTTTGTTGTAAAGACTTACATATTATATATAGAAACGCTCAGAAAAATACTTGCGGATCATAGAAACATTTGTCTCGCGGCGGGAATCGAACCCGCAACCTTCTGCGTCTCAACCGGACCTTAGTCCACTGCGCCACAGAGGTGGAATTCGAAGCACGAAATGTGCTTCTTAGTGTAACGTTATAATGATAAGAGAACGCAAAGTAACTAGGTTCTAAAATTTCTAAAGATTCTTCTAAAGGCGAGCGAAGTGCGTCCTTATTTTTATCGTAGCGTCCGAAGCGAGCTCATTCCTATAAAATGTAAACACTATCACACTAACACACTAATTGAAATGTTCGAATGTTAGTAACTTAAACACATTGTACCTACACGTAACAGCAGAGTCAGACAGTACAGTAGGTATCAAGCGATTGAAGCGAATGCAATTTTATCAATAAACGAGTCCTACCTCTATCTCTTCCCCTGCTTCTACCTCTACATCAAATTTTCCATATCTACTTGACAAAATATCTAAGCTGACAGTACTTATAATACCTCGTGATCGAGTGTTCACGATTTGACATAATATTGCGGATTATCGCACGCTTGGCTTGAGTAGGTACATATACCTACTTACTTAGACATACTTACTTCCGTCCCTATACCTATTTATCATCCTAAATAGATGATATGATGAGGGTAGTTACCATCGTTGATACTTACCTAACTCCTACGTATTAGCTTAGCCAATGAGCTTAGCTTCAGAAAGTACCTACATAGTTAAGTATCTAAACCTACCCCTACATACATAATTAGCTTTCACTAGTAGATATAGGTTATTACCATGTCTAGTTCTAAGTAAAAAGAATAAAAATAAATAATTGGATTTTTGTAGATTTTTTAAAAACCGCTCGAACGATTTCGATAATATTTAAATGGGACGACCTTGGAAGTATACCCTTTGAAACAAAAAAAGATTTTCCACATCGGTTCAGGCGTCTTTGAGTAATCGGTAAACATACATAAAAATGTGAGTGGGAACTTCCTCTTTTTTTTGAAGTCGGTTAAAAAGTGTCCGCACCAACTCGACTCGGCACTCGGATAAACAAAATAAGCGAAGATCATAATGTATCATCATTACATAGTATAAAACAAAGTCGCCTCCCGCTGTCTTTCCTGATGTATGCTTAGATCTTTAAAACTATGCAACGGATTTTGATGCGGTTTTTTTAATAGATAGAGTAATTCAAGAGGAAGGTTTATGTATTAAACATGCATAATATAGAAGAGAAACACTGATAATTTTAGAGGTTTCTAATGTGGTGTTGTAAATAAACACATTTTTTTGCGCTTACCTACATTGCAAACGCTGGCTGAACCCTACGAGATAGATCAAAATAATGTACAACAGTATTGTACACCTTAAAAAGGTCTACACAAAAATCCGCAATGGTATATGTCTATCTCTTAGTCTATGTTATTATCTTAGATAACGTTGTATATAAAGACATTCTGTAGTAGGTATATTTAGTATCAGCATTGCACCCGTGCGAAGCCGGGACGGGTCGCTAGTAATGTATATAACGTATTATGTATATTATACACAAAAGCACAAAAGCGATAACACTAGACGACGCGATCAGATTCTTGCTGGATTCGTTTTGAATCTGTTGAATCCGTTCTGTGGTTACTCAGAAATCGATTTTAAACGGTTCTTAAGATTTTCAATACCTAGGTATTTAATTAATATTTTTTTTATAAGAAAACTCTTTAATATGTAGATACTTACTACGAGTAGCATCTACCAGTTGATTGGTAGATGCTACTACCAGTTGGCAGTTAGGACGAGCCGTTTTCTGTATTGAATTTAGGGTAGTGGCACCAAAAGTTGACTGACCCCCAAAAGTTGACTGACAATACAAAAATACAAAAAAAAAAAACTCTAAAAATACAGTCCATTTAAAAGTAAACGCCTTTTTATTAAACAGTGTTGTTCCTTAAAATGAAGTGATTTCCCTAAGCAAAGCCAGGCTTCAATTTAATATCCCAAAGGGTACACACAAAGGCTAGAAAGGGGCCAAATAAACTGTTATCAGATGATGAAGAAGATAAATTGCTACTTGGATTTTAAATTTGGCCAAAGTTGGCTTTCCTGTAAACGCAAATGATGAAATTAAAGGTTCGAACCTGAAACCAGGCAAAAAATGGTTGCAGCTATTTTTGCAAAGGCACCCTAATCATTTCTAATTTATAAAAATCAAAATTTATAAAACTAAATTCCTTTTAAAATAGTTCAATTATTGGAGGCAAATCGTTGATAATGAGGGGTCGGCGTTCATCTATAGGGGAAAAAACCAAAATCTTCGACTAATAGTAATTTCTTTTTCAGCAGTAAAATCTTGAGTATATAATTCAATTCAATTTATTTATTTCAGACAACAAACAGTCCATAATTCATAAAATACAGTCAGTAAATAATTATCTACATTAAAATAAAATAAAAACATACAAATTAAATTTAAACAAAAATACACATTAAACTTAGGTACACTAATTATTTAGCGCAACGCATGGAGTTGCAGGGCAGCACATGCGCTTTGGTCCAGTAGCTAAGGATCGGACCATCCAACCGCTCAGCCACTGTGCCCAGGAGGCTGTTGGGGCTGGCGCATCAGGGAAGCGACTCGCTTACGCATAATGGCATGGAAGTCGTCTACGCGCGCCTCCGGGAACATACCTGACGCGCTGCAGTAGCGCGGCAGCCCCAACAGCATTCGAAACGCATTGTTGTACTGCACCCGAAGAGCGTTGTACGCAGCTTGAGTTACGTTGATCCACAGGCTGCAGGTATAAAAAGCTTGGCAGTAAGTATAAGTAAGTATAAGTACTTATATAAGTAATTATTAAAAAATACTGGCAAGCGATAATATCATAAAGTAGAGGAGGAAAAGCTACTCAAAGTTGTCAAAAACGCTTAATCGTTTATCTTTTGGTGCCACTACCCTACTACCCTACCCTACCGACGTTGCTAGACTAGGACGCTACTTTTCTAACAGATTATTATTGGCACTAATGAGTGATCGAACCGATACGTGCGGCTACAGTTTTATCCAGTTTGGAATTGTATCCATGTATTTAGAAGATTATCAATGGAGAGTTACAAAAGATATTGCAAAGGGTAGTAGATCTGCAACTGACAGTTTGCAATGTGTTGCGTATTGCATTGTCTAAAAGTCCACTGACCGTCGCCTGTCGCCATTGTATGCTAATGCAGTAGTTATTCCGATGTGGTTTACAAGAGCAGTTGCCATTTTTAGATGTAAATAGCAATTCGGTTGCACCACTAATTGGTCACCTATTCATAATGCACGGGGCTGGGGGTAGGCCAAGAGGCCACGTTCCAACACCTAGGTAGGTTTGTAAATGTGGTATGCACTCGTATGTAAGTACTACTTTACTTAAAGGCTGCGTGCGCAGCTCTGTGGTGCGCAGGACTCAAGCTCAACTCAAAAGCCCTCTTTCATGTTTTTCGCGGAAAGGACTACGCACAAGTAAAACTACGCACCAGCGACAGATTCCTCAGTTGCAGTCTGCCAGTGTCATTTATTCTGTCAACAGCAAGAGAATGTCAACATTCAACTTTCAACAACTTACGTCAAAGTGTAGTCAATGCTGCCAGCTTGAATCCTTTGTGGTAAATCTAGCAATTTGTTACACGATAAATTCGGGCAGCAACAGCATTCTGCATAACTATGTAAGTGTACTCTGGTTAATAATCCGAGATATTTTTTCTAAACAAAGAAGATACCAGAGTAAACAATTAGGTTATTTGTGGTAGTTTACTAAATTAAACCAGTAAAAATTCTAGGATGGTTTTGATCATGCAATTTATATATTAAAAAAATGCTAAGTTAGAAATAGAGCTAGGTTTGCTGACTGGGGTACTCCAGGTATCTAAAGAAGTAGGAATAAATTATACGAGCTATATGCGTCCAGAGAGTCAATGCTACATGATTCAGCATTTATCTAACATGTTTAAAACATATACTATTCCAAATTATTCAAAAATGTAGGTTATGCAAATAAACCATTGCTCTTTACGTGTACAGTATCATCATATTTTCTAGATGATGTTGAAGCTGCTTTGCCGCTTGTGATATGAATGTTTTCAGGACAAGCAGACGTACCGCTCAGTACCATCCATATCTTGTACACTTTGCTTCCACATTGATAATGCTAACGGCAACGTAAAGTATTCCAATCCTTGGCTGTACCCAATACTAAATTCACCTAGTATGTAAGACGTTTTCAAGTGATCCTTGTGATTGTATTAAATAAAGTAGGTATCTTATGACTTAGACTTTTGACTAGACTTTGCCGTCTTCTGTCTTTTCTGAGTGTCGTGTTTGGTGTGGGACCTGACCACTAGTCATGCTTATCCTTACTGACTTCGGAAGCCTTCACATGCACTTGGCACATTTATTTAATTACTAGCTGTTGCTTGCGACTTCGTCCGCATTTTTAAAGAAATTGTAGCTTAAATCTTTCCCCAGGATGCAATTTATCTCCTTTTTTTTTTGATCAGTTAGTGTACGCCAAATTTTTTTGATCAGTTTCAAACCAATCACTCCCACCACCCATTAAAAAGTTTCTATACAAACATTCACATCTCATTTTACTCCTTCTTAAGAGTTTTTATGAAAAATCCTGAAACACGTGTCCATTTATTTTGCATTATAAGTATCCAAACTAAGTTTCTAAGAAATCACACCACCCGTTAAAAAGTTTTAAACAAATCGCACCACGCGTTAAAAAGTTTCATACATTCGTTTTCAGCCCTTTTTACCCTCTTAGGGGTTGAATTTCAAAAAATCCCATCTTAGTGGGTAGTTTTGCTATAAAAGGAAGCTACTTTCCAAATTTCAGCTTTCTAACTTCAGCGGTTTCGGCTCGGTGATGATGAATCAGTCAGTCAGTCAGTCAGGTTAAGCTAAGCTAAGATAATATTTAATGTTCGGGTGAAAAGTGACTATTCGCGAGAATTCTAAACAATTAGTCAGGACCAGAAGGTTGTGGGTTCAAAAATGTATGTGCCAGGGCTCTCAAACAGTAAAGGAAAAAAATGTGAGGAAACCGTCATAATCGAATAATTATTCATTAATTAGATTGTGTTATTGGTTAGTATTTCTATAATAAACAGCGATGGGTTTGCAATCTGTCACGTACGGAACGCTAACTACTCTGCAGCCTAATAAAATGTATGCCCATGCCTCTGACTACCCCTTTGGACATCCTTGAAGAACTAAGTAACTAAAGAATCTGAAGAGGTGTATACAAGCCTGGGGATTAATGCTGTGAGCATTCTAGATTTTTCTAGCTCTCATTTCAGTTGGTATTGTTGTTAGTTAGTTTACCTTCTGCGCTGTTGATTGTGGGTTAGGTTCCCTCGTAAGACAAACACTCGTGTTTGTTCTGTGTCTGTCTGTAGTTGTCTTTTCTTTCATAGTTTCCGTGCGTGTCAGGATTTTTTTATGACGTTATAATGTAGCTTATCTACCTCTTCGTTGCCCTGAACAACAATGTGTGATGAAACCCATTGCAACCTCAAAACCATATCAATACTTCGCAAGAACATCACCTTCTTTAGTATTCTATACGCTACAGACGCCCCTCGTGCACCGGAGGTGCACCTTGCAATGTGTTGTTAAGCACTTCGACTGTCTGTTAAAATAACTATTTTATTAGAATCTAGAGTCAACGCATATGATAACGCTTCTGAAATTGCAAAAAGCTCCACCGACATAATAGTGTTATTCTCCGATGTAAACTTGTACTTTTCCTTCACATTGCGACTGGGATCATAAAAGGCAGCTCCAGCACCACTACCTACTTTAGACCCGTCAGTAAACAATTTATGCCAGCTCCTATACTTTTCATTTAGCATTACTAGTGTACCTAATGGATTTCAATACATTGTCATCATATTGATTTTTAGCCTGATCAATCCCATCTACAATAGTCTCAATAAAATCCAAATTAATATTCGATAACCAAGTATTCAACGAAAACATATTTAATGGATAACTAGTCTTAATGATTTCTAAACTAGTTTCTTCAAAAATTGAGATAAGTAACGGTTTCTTTCGCTGGCCTAGGTTTAACAATTTATTAAATAAAGTGATGGTGAAATTATTAGAGAACGACTGGACTTTAAGGCAATATTTAGTAGCAAGGTATTGTCGCCTAAACTGCAATGGCTGTAAACACACCTCGCATTCCATAACATGTATAGGTGGGGTTATTACGAATCCTCCAATAACTCTCATAGCCATATTCTGTATCTTATCTAATTTTGACAGGTGCGTCTTAGCAGCGGTATCGTAGACAAAGCACCCATAATCTATTCTACTGTGAATCAAAGCAATGTATAACCGGCGCAGATGTTTGGGATGCAAACCCCATGAGGCACCAGCTAAAACTTTTAGCAGACCTATCATCCTCATTGCTTTGACGCGATTTTCATTTATATGTTTGCTCCACAATAAAGATTTATCTAACCATTTGGTTAGATATCTAAGTATTTTATAATTGAAACTGCCGTAACATTATTATTATTAATAGAAAGGTTGACTCTATCAATTTTTCTTCCTCTCCTGAAACTACAGCATCGGGTTTTTGTTGGGGATACTTCTAAACCCAACTCTGCTAACTTTATAACAGCCCTATTTACAGCTCTTTGAAGGTAAATCTCATTTATATCAGAATGTTATTTTGTGTGTAAAAAAACAAAGTCATCAGCGTACTGCAATACTTGAACGTTCTCATATTCTATGCAAATTTTATGAGTAGCAATATTAAATAAAAGAGGAGAGAGAGGATCACTTTGTGCCAAACCTCTGCCAGTCCATCTAGCCATGGGTTCAACATGATCATCATCTTTTATTTTCAAAAATCTATTGCTTAAAAAGGACCACAAATATTCACAAGTACGGGATCCAATATTTAGACTATCAAGCATAATAACAAGTTGGTCCGTCAAAATATTACTATAGGCACTTTCAACATCTAAGAAAACTGCAAGCGTAGGTATGTCCTTCGAAAAACCTATCTGTATTTGTGTAACCAGACGGACTAGGCAATCTATACATGATTGATATTTTCGAAATCCACTCGTAACTGGAGCTAAAACTTTTTGTTTTTCTACAAACCATTCAATTCGTTTAGATAGCATTAAATGAAATAATTTACAAATACAGGATATTAGTGAAATAGGTCTAAACTTTGGGATTAAATTAGGATTACGATTAGCTTTGGGTATAGGAACTACTTGAATACTACGCCATTGTTCTGGAACTTGAGAATGTATAAATATAAGATTAAATACTTGAAGCAAGTATGACTTAACTTCCAGAGGGAGATAATATACCATTGAGTACGTAATATTGTCTTCACCAGGGCCGTATCTTTCTTTTTCAAACAATTTTCCCGGACCCGGAAAGACTAAAACCTCTTCTAGAGCTTCCCGCTCCAACTAAAACTAGTAAACTAAAAGGAGTCCTAGGGATGCTTGCTCATTATGCTAAATGTATTACGTGTTTCTCCAAAAAAGTAAAGCCACTTACATGCGTGACAACTTTCCCGTTGCCACCTGATGCGCTCAAGTGTTTTGAAGAACTCAAGCAAGATATCAAGGAAGCCGCTCTAGTAGCCATTAACTACAATGAAATGTTTACAGTTGAAACAGACGCTTCGGAATTCGCGCTAGGGGCTACGCTGACCCAACATGGAAGACCAGTTGCTTTTTTCTCTCGGACACTGAATAACTCTGAATGCAAACAATCCGCAATCGAAAAAGAGGCTTGTGCGATAGTAGAGAGCCTAAAGAGATGGAGACACTACCTGATGTCTCCATCTCTTTGCAAGGCCAATGTTTGTTACCTTTCAAACATTGGCAAATCTCTAGCATTAACTATTACTGAATCTGACTCCTACAAACTCTTCTCTGGTGAAAGCCACCCGACTACATCTCTATCACCTCCAGTTGCCTCTATGGCCTTGTTTAATGTAGACAACCAGGAATTGGAACGAATTATTGTCAACCTCAAAGACAAATGCGCCGTAGGCTGGGATGGCATCCCAACCACAGACATTAAATCAGCTCGCCACATCTTGATCCCAATCATTAAATTCGTCTTTAATATCTGCATTACGTCCGGCGTTTTTCCTAATGTGTTCAAAAAAGCAGTAGTCCACCCTATATTCAAGTCTGGAAACAAAGAAAATGTATCCAACTACAGGCCCATATCCGTTCTCACAGTTCTGTCTAAAATTTTTGAAAAAATATTAAATAACCGACTTATTAGTTTCTTAAATGCTAACAATATTTTATCCCCCAACCAATACGGATTTAGACGAGGTAAGTCTACAGAATATGCAGTTGTAGAGCTGACAAATACAGTTGCTAAAATTTCGATCACAAGCTCAAGACCATTGGCATATTCCTCGATCTTACAAAGGCTTTTGACACAGTTTCTATCCCCTTATTGGTATCAAAGTTTTAGGCAATGGGAATACGTGGCACTGTCCTGAAACTGTTTACAAGCTACTTGACACTCCGTTCGCAGTGCGTTGTTGTTGACGGGCACATGAGTGATGAAGAAGTAGTTAATTTCGGTGTTCCTCAGGCAAGCGTCCTAGGCCCTACACTATTTCTAATATACATAAACAACTTGTGTAATCTACATCTCTCCCACTGTAGAATTTTGGCATACGCTGATGATACCGCACTGCTAATACACGGCCACACTTGGAAGGAACTCAAAAATCTGCTGAACTGTCTCTTAGTAAAATTACGTCTTGGCTGTCCTCAAACCTTCTCACCCTAAATCTCAGTAAAACAAAATTTGTCACCTTTTCGCCTAACTCAGCTACCCAATCCAACACTATGGCTAAACTTTCCGCTCATTCATGTTCTTCAACATTATTATGCGACTCCCCATATGTTGAAAAAGCTTCATCTGTCAAATACCTTGGCGTTACTATTGATAGTTTCTTGTCCTGGAATGAGCATATTTCACTAACAGTCGGCAAAACCAGATAATTAATGTATATTTTTAAAAATCTCAGAAACTCTGCTGACTTTGAATGTCTCAAAGATGTTTATTTTGCCTTAGGACAGTCTATCATATCGTTTTGTGTGACAGCTTGGAGAGCTGCTCCAAAAACCCGGGTACTACGTTTGGAAAGAGCGCAAAGAGCTGTTTTAAAAGTTTTAGCTAAAAAACCTAGGCTATTCCCTACTTGCGATCTTTATTCTCTCTGTAAGGTATTTACCTTCAGACAACTGTTCGTATTTAAAACCCTCATACGTAAACATGCTCAACTGCCCTATAACCCAGATCTGTCTATGACTAAGAGACGAACGGATAGAGTGTGCCAAGTCGTGGCACGCATGACTAATACATCTAGCAGACACTACTGTCATGTTAGCTATATGCTTTATAATAAGGTTAATAAAATACTTGACATATATCCTTTAACTAAACAAAAATGTAAGAATAAAATATCTACCTGGCTTCAGAGCCTCTCCTAAGAGGAAACTGAACAGCTTTTAAACGTGTAACCTACTCTCTCTCTCTCTCTCTCTCTCTCTCTCTCTCTCTCTCTCTCTCTCTCTCTCTCTCTCTCTCTCTCTCTCTCTCTCTCTCTCTCTCTCTCTCTCTCACACACACACACACACACACACACACACACACACAGATACACACACACACACACACCAACACACACACACACCCATACACACATACACACTCATTTTTCCTCTCATTTTTCTCATTTTTCTTATCTTATCACACTCGGGTTCCCAATGTAATAACCAGACTGGGGGAACACGAAGCCATTGGAAGATAATATACCTGATCCTATACACATCCCAGCGAAACATTAAATTACATTTAGATACATTTAATGGCATTGAAATGTATTCTGCTTACCTAATTTTACTTTTTAAATGTAAACTTTTAAACTTACTTAGGTACTTAAAACCTTATAAAAATGTTGTTAATTTGGAATTGATTAGGGGAGGGCACTACTGGCTGCGCCACAGTTTTACACTTTTGCGGTCGGTATCGTTTTCATATGTTTTAATGTTACCTTGTTATTTTTGCTCCAAATAAATATATTTGTATTTGTATTTGATTGGTAGACATTTTCTTCTTAAAACAGACCAAGAATCGGTAGCCTTCATGTTCAATCAAAATCATAACAGCAAAATAAAAAATGAGAAGATCCAACGTTGGCGATTAGAACTGTCTTGCTTCAAATACGATATAGTTAGACCAGGCACTGAAAAAGCTGCTGCGGACGCTCTATCTCGCGTATGCGCCTACATGAATATAAACAAGTTGAAAGAACTACATAACGCACTCTGACACCCAGGAGTTACTAGAATGTATCACTGGGTAAGATCTAAAAACTTGCCCTACTCAGCTAATGATGTCAAGGAGATGACCGCCTCGTGCCCTATCTGCGCCGAAATAAAACCGAGGTTTCTTAAGGCCAAGGGTAAATTGATGAAAGCTACGTCGCCGTTTGAACGGATCGACATAGATTTTAAAGGACCACTGCCTTCTAAAACAGCCAACAAGTACATACTTACGATTATTGATGAGTACAGTCGGTTTCCTTTTGCATATCCATGTAAGGATATGACCTCAGCCACCGTCATTACTTGCCTGAAAGATCTTTTTCTGACATTTGGCCAACCTCTCTACATTCATAGCGATAGAGGGTCGTCATTCATGTCCGAAGAGTTCAAATCATTCCTACAACAGTCAAACATAGCCTCGTCCAGAACGACGCCCTATAACCCCCAGGGTAATGGCCGAGTGAAGTGACTAAACGGAACGCTCTGGCGAACTATTCAACTCAGCCTTCGGTCAAAGGTATTATCGGTGGAAAATTGGGAAGTAGTACTGAAGGACGCGTTGCATTGTGTCCGATCCCTCCTGTGTACAGCAACAAACGCTACTCGCACTCGCACGAAAAACTTTTCATATACCCTAGAAGATCCCCGAACGGAGATTCACTGCCATCTTGGCTCACGCCGGGACCGATCCTTGTTAAGAAGAACGTCCGCTCTTCAAAAACTTACCCTCTTGTCGAGGAAGCCGAGCTCCTAGAGACCAATCCCTACTACTCTCTCATAAGACGGGATAATGGAGAAACCTCAACGGTATCAAACCGTCAATTGGCCCCCTTCCCCAGTACTACTGATGATAGCAGAGACGATAACTTAGAAACGGCCTCCGAAGATGATAATCATCCACCTGAAAATATCGCTCCTTCGTCACCGCCTCGTTTAGAAGAACCATCGACGTCCTCACCAGTTCTTCGGACTGGACTCCCCAGGAGATCTAATAGAATGCAAAAATTACCCTACTACCTGGCGGACTTTGTGGTTGATGGGAGTGAGAGTGAAAACTGAACCGGGGGAGAATGAGGTGATATGCGACCTCCGCACCGTATACAATCTCCATAGTGCTGTCAATACCAAAGGTGTCAACTGCCATACTTTGTTATGAATAATCATTAGGTTTGTCTAGTGGAATTCTTTCAGTTAAATAAAACCAATGTTTCTCTTGGTTTCTCGTTTATTTCGCCACAATAATCTGACTGGACTGGATAAGAATCGATGTACCTAACACAATATCTGAATCCAAAGCGACACCTTGGATTTGGATTTGAATCAAAAATTCGCGAAATGAGGGGAAAAACACATTGGATGAGCAAGCTGAGCATGATTTTTGACATCGTTGTGTTGATTTTATTGTAAAACTAATACAACAACTACGTTCAAGATAAGTTGGGTATCATCTTTAACTAAACGCACTTTTTATACGTGCATGGTGGATAATTTTTAATGGAATGCGCACTTATTTTTAAAGTTTTTCCATTGCGCTTCAATGGATTGACGGTAGAGTAATTATTATGATTGTGTAATAGTTCGTCTTTTTTGTTCTACAGATTGCCTGATAATATTTAAGTGTTGCAGAAGAATAATCTACTGTCTTGTAAAAATGTGTTACGCGTTCACAAAGAATGCTTTACTCCCCTGTTGATAGTTGATACATATGCAATATTCAAATAATATAGTTAATAGAAAAGCAATTGAATGCCATATACTTCAAACCTATCGAAAATGTAAATAACACGAATTTTGGTCAGAAATAAAAGAATACAAGGATGCGACTGCCAGTAACCAATTCAAAAAGTTATACGATTTTGCTTTCTCCGTTTTGATTTTATCATATTCAAATGCTGAAGTGGAAAGAGTTTTCAGTGTTATGAATGGAGTAATGGAGTAATGGATTCCTTGTGTCTATTTAAATCTAAAATACTTGTAAGACATTGTGTAACTACTTTTTGGAAATAAATATATATTATTATTATTATTATTATTATTATTATTATTATTAGTTATATCAAAATTGAGAAACAAAATGAAGGAAGACATGGATATTGCAATTTTGAATATACGCTCAGGGTTTAAACTTATATGGTAAAAACTATTATATTTGCTTAATAATTTAATCTGATGCTGTATTTAACATGATTGGAACACTGCAAAGCTATGATCAGCCATCGACTTCTGCATCTGCAACTTTTGCAATGGCAACAGAGCATGATCAAACTGAAAGTGACGACGACATTATATAGATTTTTAATTTTGACGAAGATTCAAGGTACCTACCTAATTAATAGGTTTACATTTTATTAGATTTGAGGTAGGGTAAGAATAGTTATCAAAACGGTTGTATTTTCGCAAGTACTGTTGGTATTTTTATTTTAAATTGCTATTTAAATATATAATGAGAAATTCAACGGATTTTATTGACGGATAATAAATAATTTTATCGGATTTTTTACGGATATACACAAGTAACTTAGCGGATTTCAAAAAAAACTTGTTGGCAACACTCATCCCATTGTACTAATGTAATGTAATGTACTTAATATAAGTGATGATGAGATGTGATAGGAACAGTGTAGCCAACGTAGGCGTTTTATCGCCATTTAAGCTACTCAGGACTAGAATCGGCGATGAAAATATCAGAAAGGCGACTGGTCGCCTATTAGGCTACTTCAGCATGCCATTTAATGAATGATGGCCACACTATTCGTGTTTGGTTGGTTAGCGAGCCTTAGACAAAGCCGAATCATCATTTGAAAATTCGTTGCTTCCACTGGACTCAATCGATTTTGGTGATAAGTTCAATGATTTACTTGCAAAAGAGATTATTTCTGCCGACAAAGCCAAGGAAGTGAAACAGCGATGCACTGCTTTCCTCGTGCGCTTATTAAAAGAATTAGTTGAAAGACTACCACTCAATGGTAGTCAAATGGTGGTGGAAAAAATTGAAGTTTTCACACCAAACCGCGTGTGCCTCTCAACCAGCAGACCCAAAGTTGAAGATTTACCCTGGCAGCTTGGTGATCCTAATATTGACCGGGAAGTTATTATAAATCAATTACGTGTATTAATTTATTTATTTATGAATGTTTCAAATAGATATAATTTTACAGCTTACAATAATGCGTTATATCTAGGACGGATACTTAATATAATATAAAATAGAGAAACAAGAAACTTAAACAAAAGAAATGAAATCACAATTCTTAACAATTACTTACATACAAAAAAACTAAACATTTTACAATTCTTATGTACGTAGCTTCACCCAATGATATTGTAATTTTTGGGTTCAGGTGTTGAAAATGAAGAATGCAGGTAGGAATTTCATGTTCAAAGACTTAGCAGAGTTTTCCTTACGCTGTTTTTCATTACCCTTGGGTAGTGCAGTCGTAGAAATATTTTTTAGCGTGATGGGTACGGTGAAGACAATATTAAGAAACAGAATGCAACTACTCATGCTGATCGCTATCCTAAGAATTTGAACACATCTGAATGTCACAAGTATCTGCTGTAACAGTTTCCAACCAAGTGATCACATGATCAGTTTACATGCTGGCAGAATAATGTACGCCGCCTCCAACACCAGTCTTAGGGAAGCTCGTGCCAGTACGAGCACATCAGCTACCACAAATGACGGTGAGGGCGAAGTCTTGTTGGTGCCTTAATGTTGCTGGCAGACGAACCAGAATCTTTTTAAAACTCCTACACTCGTTTGGAGCCTGATCAGGGCTTGGTTCTTTTATAACTAAGTATAAATAAAGTTAAAATTGAATTTAAACTAAGCACTTTTTTTATATTATATTTCTGCTCCTTATTAGGCTACAGAACCTGAAATTCAGCTACTTTAGGCAACCTGGGCTGTAAAAAATGGCGATATCAGTCCCGGCGTCGTTGGCAACACTGGATAGGAAGGATATTGCATATTGCATACTCTTTGGTGATGATGGATGTTATCTGTGATTGTGTATTTGTGTGTGATCAGTAGTGATGTGCTTGTGCTTCTGCTTCAATCGGTGCACCACGGTGCACAAAGCTAAGCTATATAGTGCACTTATTTAAAAAATATTATTTCCAGAAATAAAATCATATTCTCGTACTAACACATTACATACCTACCTGTAAGAAATAGTTGAATTGTTTAATATTCGTCTCGCATTTCTCGTGTCTCGTTTCTTAAAGTTTGTGTTGTAAATTATTTGATGAACTCAAGCAAGTGCAGACAAAACTAAGTACTTAATATGCGTTGCGTCGGCTGCCGCTGCCGTTTTCGCCGGCGATAACCTAGGGCTGAGGACCGAGACTGCTGAAACCCTAGAAAGCATTTAAAGACGTCCTTGTTGCAGTGGCTTTTTCGCCCTCGACAATGGCTTCGAGCTCGCAAGCTGCGCTAATCCAAATCGATGTCGAACAATCGCCAGAAAAAGAGTCGCGGGCAAAAGTAAGCGATGTTGTCGCCGCATACGACGCAGTTCTACATGCTAACAGCATCTTGGATCAGAAGTACAAGGCTGAAGAAGAGATCCTACTAAAGAGGCTGGATGAAATTAAAGCAGAGCTTAGAGAAAGCAAGGCAAAGGATAATGCCAAACCGGAGACTGAGAAACAGGATGTGTTCCGCTACTCCACTGTGGGTAAGCCCTATTTCAAAGACAAAAACCTTAACCATCCTCCGGACAATGAAGATACTCTCATAATGAAACAGTACCAGATGTGTGATTTCTCAAATGTCATGACAGTCTCTGGCTGGACCGTGGGGGATAAAAACCGTTTACTGTCAGTTCTACTTGATCTGTCGAGAAATATTATTAAAAAGAAAATTCAGTTGGAAATAACAGAACTGGAGAAAATTAAGGTTAAAAATGAAAAAATTACTAGTAAGATAGATGACCTAAAGGAGAGTATAATGAATTTAAAGTATGCATCGCTTGAAGAATTAAACCTGCCAATAGACCAAGAGTTTGACTGGGAAGAAATAGCTTTGAAACTAAACAAGCGCCACTCATCTCGGGAGTACAAAGCTATCTGGGACCTATTTTTCCATCCACGAGTTAATAAAAAAGCATGGGGTCACAAAGAACACCAAGAACTCCAACGAATCGCAGCGGAAAAAAATATGCAGGATTGGGAGGCCATCGCAAAAATTTTAAACACTCGACGCACTGGATACCAATGTTTCGTCTACTTCAGAACCAATGTGAACCACGCGGCCAGTGGCCGGAAATGGACTTCAGATGAGATGAGCTACCTAAAGCGGATTATAGGCCTTTATAAAGAGGAGAACTATATCCCGTGGGGTAAAGTGGCAGCCTCTCTGCAGAACCGTACAAAGATACAATGCTACAATAAGTACTTGAGGATGATTGGAGGGAGGAAAGGCAGGTTTTTACCTGAAGAAGATGCGGCTATTCTCAACTTTGTGAATGTTTATGGAACTGATTACAGGTAAAATTCTGTTTTAATATTATCTTTGATCTATAATTGCCATACTATGCTGTACAACTGTGATTATTTTATGTAACATATTGGAATTAAGAAATTAACTTATTCATCCTAATTGGACGTGGGGTTTTTGAGATAACATAGGTCACAAAAAGTAAAAAAATATATACAAATGTATTGTTTGTGTGGTGTCTAATGAAAGTGGTTTGCTTATATATTTGAAATCATTTTTTATTACTAAATTATTATCAAAGGATTTAAGATACAACATACAACATACAACTGAACTGATTTTGAACATGAGCTCCCATTTGCTAGGGTTTCATTGACTACATTGAACTAAACTTAAACAAGGATTACCAATTTATTAAAAATATTTCAATTTAAAGCTCTTTAGTATTTTCTTTGTTAAAACATTGTACACAAAAGGTAGGTATGTAAATATATTGACAGCAAGCTGATCTGATGATGGAGCCAGCCAGGGTGCAGTGTGTTCAATGGATTGGAACTCCTTAACAAATAGACTGATTGAGCTAAATCTTTGCATACCTGTCAAGAATCAGTGTTTATTTAATGTGACAGCAAACTGATCAAAAGTCAAGTCAAAGTCAAAATATACTTTATTCAATACAATCACAAGGATCACTTAGAAACATCTTAAATACTACGAATTCTAACCCAAGCCCAAGAAGAACTGGCAAGAAACTCGTCCTGGTCCTAGCGCTTTTTTGCATGATCCATCATATATCTAGGTAGTAATAAGATGGATCATGCAAAAAAGCGCTAGGACCAGGACGTGTTTACGAGTATTAGTTTTTCGTAGTTAAGGTTAACTACGAAAAACAAGAGAGTTTATATATACATTTCAAATGTGTCGGTTAACTGTCTGAGGGCAAAGCAACATGAGGCCGTGCATTCTTATCAATATCAGTCATTTTTATTATAATACACATTCTTTAAAAGACTACCCTTTAGAAGTTTAAGTTTGTAAGACTTAAATTTCTTAATAGGTAGATTAGTAACATTTTCAGAAAGCTTATTATAGAAGCGCATCGCATTCCCTATAAAGGACTTATTTGAAACCTAGGGATGTATAATGTAATTTTATATGTATAATATAATTTTGTGGTTTGTAGCTTTTGATTTAATGATGAGAGTCAGGGGCTGTACCATGGAACTTATTAGATAGTGAATAGGATTAGGTAAAATGTATGTTTAAGCTCATTTGCTCATGCTTACCTAATGAAGGCTTTCATTTACAAATGCTTTTTGTCTATTTTAAGAAGCCGATGCGAATATTTACATCGACATCTCAGTATTCATATTTAGAGTTATTCTCTGACCATTCTCTCTGGTGGTTCCAGAAAGATGTCCAGTTTCCTGCCCGGCCGGTCGTCTATGCAGCTTCGCGTGCGCTACAACCTGCTCCTGAAGATCCGCGTCTCCATCACCTGGACGATAGAAGATGATAAGAAGCTGCTGCAGATCATGGCCAGCCAGGATTCCAGGACCAACTTCTCGACTGCCACTAAGCACTTCCCGGGAAAAGACCGCCAGAACATCAGATCCAGGTATATTTTTGTGGGTTACTATTCAATTTTTTTTTTTAAGTTATAGAGACGTTGTAAAATACTTAGTTATGTGTATTTTTAGATAATATATAGTGATATAACTTAACTTACCCCAAACTTATAAGAACCTTCTGCGTCTCAGCCCAGATCTTAGCTAAGGTGGCTTAGGTCTGGCTGAGATGCAGAATGTTGCGGGTTCGATTCCTTCAAGTATTTTTCTTAGGTCTGGGTGTTTCTACTCTATGTATAATTATATAGTATGTATTAAAAAAAAAAAACAAATTTAAGTAGTATATCAGTCATGTGATATCCATTACACAAGCTCTGCTTACTTTGGGGCCAGGTGATGTTGTGTGAAATGATCGGCATGATTATTATTATTACAGAATACTTTAGTTATGTGTATTTTTACATATAGGATAGTAGAAAAATAAAAGTAATACCAAGTACGAATATGAAGCTAGGCGTATGGTGCACCCAATCTGTTGGGCAAATTCTTAGAGAAGTTTTTACAAAAGTAAAAAGTAGGTCGATTGTTTAAATTAATGAATATGAATAGTACAGATATTATCAATGGCTATAACTAGGTGCAGTACTAGACGAAAGCTTAGCGCCTCGGCAATGTTCGTGTTTCCGAATTAGTAGGGTTATGCAACCGATGTCCAGCTGTGCCGCGGCGTGTGACGGCTCGTCGGTCACCTGGATCTGGGATCTGGAGACCGACCTCTACCAAAATTTACCACTTTAAAGCTTTATATTTGTATAACGAATATCTGTACTGAAAAAAACCCACATAGGATCATTAAAAGACTTTTCTAACGATATGGCACACGAAGTAGTCAAATAAATAAAAAAAATACTGTTACATTCAAAATATAATCACGAATAAATTTTGTCTGCAGACAAGAGCTTTGATTTGGGGCGGGGACAGACAGACAGACAGACAGACAGACAGACAGACAGACGAACAATAGAAAATATCTGTTATTTTAAAATACTTGATAAAGACCTTTGATAAAACCTTTGCTGTTTGTTTGCTATTTGCTAAACCAGGATTTTACGAAGAAGATTTTACGTGGAGAATTTGCCTTACCGAAAAGTAACCGAATATCCAGTAACCATCTCCATCTTAAGTTTCTATAACAATGAAACATCCTTATGTAACTGCGCATTAACATGGTATTATTGTTGCAGATACAACACACTAATAAGGTGGATGAAGTCTCACCCCCATAACGACATATCGACCGCTCCCCGCAGAGCTGCTCGAAGGCTCGCCCACGGAGAACCCACATCCAACCTGGTCAGAGCCATCGAGAACCTCAGAAACAGAATGAGACTAGAATTAGAAAAGAGCCAAGACCAAAAAAAACCCATCAAAGCAAAAAAACTGAGCCGAGAATCAAGCGAACACGTCATCCACGACTCGATAATGACCACGATCGCCACACTTGAGAGCAAGCAACAGCTCAGCGCCACTGTCAATCTTAATAAAACGCAAAAGGCTAAGGTGGAAGATGAGTTTCAAATGCTGAAAGTTCGCGATATATCGTCCACTCCGCAAGATCAAGCCAACTTGTTTAACACTCGATATTTCCTGATACTCCTCAACGCTAAACTGAACGATCAAGCCAAGTTTTTCAACAGCACCGCAGGCCGGGGTTTTGAGGAGATCGAGAACCTGAAACCTGAGGATATGTCTCAATACAAAATGAAGTCATACTCTAAAAAGCAGTTCACGACATTAGAGCCTATCTGCAAACCTACCCTGTTCGGAACCATAGCTGGACGAAGAAAGTTCCTTATCCCCCCGAACTTCGCCACCATCACGGGAGGGAAAGTTATCCTAACACTATTAACCAATATGTGTATGAGGGATCACAGTGATTTAAATATCAAATGGTTGGCTCGCAAGAACTTCGTGTTCAGAACGCATTTAACCCAGCTACGCGAAAGGTTCATAGATCTCTTCACATGGCCTTATATACTATCCAACGAGCCACCGGAATATTACGAGTTGTACGCTAAAGATATTATAGAACATCGTTCTAAAGTAAAAACATTGCTTAAAAAGCCATTGCCTGATGTTCCGGGGGTGACGATACCGCGAGCGCCGCCTAAACGCCTTCGGATAAAGGATGACGTTGAGAAAGGCATCGACGTGCCGATGGAACTGGATGATGCGAACGTGATTGATATGGAATCTAACTTCGAACGAGCTCGTGGAGTTGATTTGTTTGAAGACGAGATTATAGATATTTGAGTATTAAAATACAAGCGGCCTTACTTATAAACGTCTCCCGACACTGTTTAGAATAGTGCCTTTTTGTAAAATTGTAAGGCAACCATATGTTGGAATAACATACCACCATCACTTCGTCTGCTTCAATCTAAATATTCTTTCAAAAATTATTTATTGAATCAGCAGAAAACTTGTCTGGTACCCACATTTATAATGCTTGTTGATGACCCTGCGTATGTATTCTACGCAGAATAAATTCAAGCCTTTTAATTGTCTTTACTCTTTTACTTTTTGATGCTACTACCTTTTTTACCTAATATTGTTTGGTCTTCTTTTTTATTATTGATTGGCTGTCCGCGCGCAGCTTCGCCTGCTTTGAAGATTTTTCCCAGGAGAATCCAATTTTCCCGGCATAAAAGTTAGTAGCCTATGATATACCCGGGGATAGTGTAGCTTTCTAACGGTAAAATAATTATTCAAATCGGTCCAGTAGAGCTTATCCAATACAAAATTCAAAAAATTCAATATTTATTTATTCAATAAAATCACAAGGACCACTTTAAACAAACATACAATCAAATCATTCCACTTTATAATATCTTTATGTCGCGTCAGGCATGGCAAGGTGCGACATCAGGTGGTCATGTTCTTCACCATCCATTATTGTGGGCGCTAATAGGTTCTCCAGGCAACGAAGTAAACGAAACACGTAACGCTCACAGTTTTATTCGAATTTGCACACAGATTATTCTTAAAAACTATGCCTTTATAATCAGAATTACGCGGCAACAGACAAGTCTTTTGTTCACGTCTTGCTATTACCAACTCTCCAAAATAACTGACTGAATTCACAAGCAAGATGTACTACAAAAGCTTTGTCCAGACGCCCCGGAAATCGTTGGCAACGTCTGCGTTTCCGCTTTCATAGCATTTTAAAATACCAAGTCAAATCCCAACTAATTCGAATGGAACGGAAATTAACTTAAATAATACCAACACTTTCGGAAATCAAACGAATGACTTATTACACAAAAAATAATTAAACGGAAATAAATGGCTAACCGGAAATCATCTCGCAATTTTAAATATTAAAAATCAAATGAACATCTTAGTACTTAATACATTTCAGAAATCAACAAAAATAAGTTGTAGTTTTATTAACACAATCAAATTAATCAAGTAATATTTTGAACTAATTGATTGGTTATTTTCCATATTATTTCGTTTACTCTCCGACATATATATATATATATATATTGTCTGGCCTGTCAGCTCAGTTGGTAGTAGCTCTGACTTCTGCGCTGTAGGCTGAGGGTTCGATTCTCTCGCAGGATAAACATTTTTATGAAGAACATAGGTGTTTGTTCTGTATCTGGGTGTTATAAAGTATCATAAGTATGCATTTAAAAATATATAAGTATTCTATCAGTCATCTAGTCACCATAATACAAGCTATGCTTTGTTTGGGACTATATGGTGTTGTTTGCATTGTCCAGCAATATTTATTATTTATTTATTTATATATTAATACGTGAAGCAAAAACTTTGTACCCCTTTTTACGAAAATTGCGCGGACGGAGGAGTAAGAAATTTCGCACACTTATAGTTTATATAGAGAAGAAGTGCAGAATACTAATATTTTTTTTAAATCTATACTTATAAAAGAGCTTAACCTGACTGACTGATTCATCATCGCCGAGCCGAAACCGCTGAAGCTAGAAAGCTGGAATTTGGAAGGTAGCTTCCTTTTACAGCAAAACCACCCACTAAGTCGGGATTTTTTGAAATTCAACCCCTAAGAGGGTGAAAAGGGGTGAAAACGAATGTATGAAACTTTTTAACGCGTAGTGCGATTTGCTTGAAACTTGATATAAATAAATAAAATGCAAAATAAATAGACACGTTTTCAGGATTTTTCAAAATAACCCTAACAAAGGGGTAAAATGGGGTGTCAAAGATTGTATGGGAACTTTTTAACGGGTGGTGTGATTTCTTAGAAACTTGGTTTGGTTACCTAAAATGCAAGAAAAACAGACACGTGTTTCAGGATTTTTCAAAATAACGCTCATAAAAGAGTAAAATGAGGTGTGAATGTTTGTATGGATACTTTTTAACGGGTGGTCAGGTGATTGGTTTGAAACTTATCAATAAAATTTGGCAAGGTATTGCATAATTGCATCCTGAGGAAGGATTTAAGCTACAATTCCTTTCAAAAAAATGCGGACGAAGTCGCGAGCAACAGCTAAACTGTGTTGAGTGCATTGTCCAGCAATATTTATTATTTATTTATATATTAATAAGTGAAGCAAAAACTTTGTACCCCTTTTTACAAAAATTGCGCAGACGGAGGAATATGAAATTTCGCACACTTATAGTTTATTTAGAGAGGAAGTGCAGAATGCTAATTTTTTTTTAAATTATGCATAAAAAATACATTAACTATTAATTAATTATTTCGACCAGTGGGCGAGCACTAGTTAGTATAGATGTGTATGTGTGCTTATTCAGTAAACAAATATTTATGTCTAAAATAGTAACAAATAGAAACAGGGCGAATCTTATGCAGTGGTTAGGCTGTGTTTAATATAAGAAGCGTTTGTAAGTAAGGCAGTAAATGAGCCGGCAAAATTAGCACTACCTGCAATGTGTTTGATTGTAATTGTAAAACTTTACTACTTTTTATTAATCTGTTTGTGACTAGGTCATAAGGCTGCCACGAGGCTTCCGTCGTAATCCATTTAAATGAAAACGAATCCAAAATGGCTGTTTTACTCTTTAGAGTTAGAATTATTAATTTCAGAATAACAGAAAACATTCAGTGTACACCAAAACGCTACTATCTTAATAAAAACTTGCAAATAGTCTTAGAATACTTACTTCATTGGCGCAGGGACCCAAAAATGAGTCTTGGCCTACGAAACGAGAACTGTCCACCTTCTCCGGTCCGGTCCTTTGCAATCTCCTGCCAGTTATCATACTCTTAGAATATTAAAAATAATTTATAGGCTGTCATCAAACAAGTCTGAAAGCACTTTAGGTCTAGTGGTAGTGGCCTTTCTATCCCAAGGTCGTAGCTTCGAATCCGGACCAATCGATTTTTCTACAGATTGTCTGTCTACACTGTTATTAATGTCATTAATGTCTACACTGACTAAGGGGTCTGTTCTTTAGAGAGACAGACAGACATAGCAAAACTATAAGGGTCATTGTGGACTTCGGAACCCTAAAGAAAAGAGGTGCTTATTTACTTGTTATAATAATTTATTGTCTGGCAGTTTAAATGGCGTTAATTTATGTTAATAGAGCCATCTAGGGATAAATTACCGAACCATGTGTTCTTCGCTTGTCTAGGAACAAATAGCTTATATATAGTACAAGTAACATACAACAGATGGCGCTTTTAGCATAAGATGTAAGTACATCTTACGTTTCAGAGAAACCGAGATTTGTATCAAGACAAGTCTGTCAATTACATATAGTGAACGCATAGACAGAATACTTGGCTGCTACTCAGTGCTGTTGGCTCGGCCAGGTGCGCGTTTACCCTTATGACATATGACCAGATTCCAGATCATCTGGGTAGGTAAATTTTACCGAAAACTGTTTGTTTCAATCGTTCAAAATAAAGATGTCACCTTACTAAACATACTTAGTGTCAAGTTCAAGTTCAAATACCTTTTCACGTCTAGATTATTCCACCTTATCATCACGACAGTGTCGAGTTGTTGTCTTGTCTTGTAGATACCTACCCACGAACAGGTATACCTATCCTTATCCTGTCATCTTTAACTGATTGGATAAATAATCTCACAAAGTTAAATATGCACCTAAGTACCTAAACAACACCCACCTTACCTACGAGTATTTATTGAAACTAAAGAAAGTCGCATTTTTTTTAATTTTAACCGCCTTTAAATAATTACCTACGTTTTAAAAAACTAAAAAGATCCCTACTTCGGGTAAGTATAAAAAAGCAATATATCAAAATTTAGTTTTATCCAAGTTTCATCCAACAATCGGTTCAGTACCTATAATTATAGTTAGGTTTCAAAAACCAATGAAATTTATATGGGCACAATCGGGGATTATGTATATCCTTTCACATGAAATCATTTTTTTTCAAATCGGTTCATAAATTCGAGAACCTCCTTTGTCAACAATTATTTTTCTTTGTTTCGGTAGTGAGATGAATATAAATAAATATTGCTGGACAATGCACACAACATCTAGCCCCAAACTAAGCATAGCCTGTATTATGTTAACTAGATGACTGATAGAATACCTTACTTATTTTTAAATACATAAGTAAGTACTTATGATATTTTATAACTCGCAGACACAGGACAGACACCTATGTAGGTACTTCATCTTCACACATTTGTTTATCCTGGGAGGGAATCGAACCCTCAACCTGCAGCGCAGAAGGCAGAGCTACTACCAACTGAGTTGACAGGCCAGTCAAGAATAATAATATTTTATGGCCATAAACTGTGTCATGTAGGCACATGGTTTATAAACTAAGGTAAAAAATATCGACTACCGTTCGGAAAAGCACCACAGCTCCAAATTACGTTAATTTGATAAAGACCGGATGGTATCAGTGTCAAATGAACACGCACGACGACTTTTTTACAAGGGAGCATTACGTGTGTAACTGAAAATGAAGTTGTTGCCATGTTGCTTTGAATATTGTTGTATTGACTACAAGTATTTGTGTATTTTGTTTATAATATGTTTGTATTAAAATAAAGTATGTCAGTAGTATCTGTCATGTGGTACTGTCAAAATGTCATGCAATTATAGTGATCTGTGACGTATGAATACTTATCAATTAGGTACTAAACAAACACCTCAATTTATTATACAATGTTTGTCCTGGATGGGGATCGAACCCACAACCAACAGCGCCGAGGGTAGAAGTTCTACAAACTGACCTGTGATTTTAATATACAATATATTGAAATCACAGTCTAGGTTTAAAATTACTTACCTACTTATATATTGGTCGAAAATACAGACAGCGCCATCTAACCACAAACTAAGCATAGCTTGTACTATATATAAGAACCAGATTACACAATACATAATAATACTGCTATACATAGTTATGAGGCAATACGGCTTACGAGCTCTGTGGCGCAGTAGGCTAAGGTCCGGCTGAGACGCAGAAGGTTGCGGGTTCGATTCCCGCCGCGGGACAAATGTTTGTATGATCTGCAAGTATTCGTCTTGGGTCTGGTTGTTTTTATGAATAATATGTATTTACAAAAAAGTATATAAGTAGCATGTCAGTCATCTGGTACCCATAACACAAGCTCTGCTTACTTTGGGGCCAGATGATGCTGTGTGAAATGTCCGGTATTATTATTTTTATTAATAACATAATGGTCATACAAGGCATGATGGCAATAGGCGCAGTTGCTATGAGCAGACGTGATGGCAAATGCAGGCTCATCTCCATTATCAGTGATGTTTGTTTGGCTCCGATGTGTATCAGTTGATCAGTGACCGTCTGGGAAGACACTCGGATCTTACTATTTCATATAAGGTGAGTTTTTGAATTTAATATTTTGCTCAGTTGTGATTTGTTTCAATTTTATGTTCTTATTTTTTTATAAAATGAATCGAACTAAATTTTAATAAAAGCTTCTAAAAAAATGTATAAGTAGCTACTTAATATAAATTCAATATATTTTTATTAAAAAAAAACAAATATATTCTTGTCTGAGTTAATAGGAACATTATTATTTAGTACAAAACGATAGATTTGTGATCGAACTAATAAGTACCTACTACATTCTGTATTATTGCTAAGGTAATTACTTATAATGAATTATATCATAAATAAATAAGCAGTTACATGATTAGTTTATGTGTATAAATTATCAAAATGCACATAGGTATTGTAAAATAAACATCTTTACCGGCTCAAATCATGTGATGATAATGTCACCAAGCTACCGCGAGGCGGCGCCACTTGTCTTATCTCGATGAATGATGAGAAAGTTATCTAGAAAATAAAGATGATTAACGATGTACCTACCTTGTTTATTTTGCAAGAAAATTATCGCAAAACGTATCTCGGCTGCAAATAAAAAAAATGCATAACACGGAATAATAAATAATTACGTTTTAGAAACTAAAAAGACAAACGTCTCCATGTAATAAAAAGCAAAATGACATATTCTTTTCAGTTTTTTTTATTTAAAAACTTAACTACTGAACCGATTTTTATGAAATTTATATGGGACTAATCGGGAAGTATGTCCTTTCACATGAAATTAGATTTTTTCAAATCGGTTTATAAATGACGGAGTTTGAGGTAGGTAACAAACATAAAAAAAACCTTTTTTGAAGTCTATTAATTATAACGTAATGGTAGGACTACAGCAAGAGTCCTTCGCGGTGGGTACCAGCACAATGCGAGATTTTCTGGCTCCAAGCAGTAGTGTGCGGAACATTACTGTGTGCTCCTTCCAAGGGCACCGAACCAAGTGGCATTACTGGACGAACAGACAAAATAACTTATGTCTAGGGCCGACAACATGCATCTGTGTCTTTTGGTCATAGAGCATAATAGATTACGGTAACTTAGGCCGTAGGTTTGCTTATTTGCCGGCTCAGTTGTTTAAAAATACTCAAAGCAAACCGAGATTAGCAGACATCCTATAATAACTATTATATTAACGATACGATGGATTATTACTGTTCTTGGGTTATGAGGAATTGGCACCTAAATTCACCTAGTATGTAAGACGCTTAAAGTGATCCTTGTGATTGTATTAAATAAAAACATATTTGAGTTTCAAATATGTTTTTAAGTTTGATTCTTCAATTCATTACTTTTCTAAACAATTAGTACAATTACCTTAATGGTCAAAAGTAAGTAGGTAGATAGGTAAACACCCAAATGTACAGATCAGATAAGTCAATCAAATCAAATCAATATATTAATTAATGTATTGGGTGAAATGTGAGTGTTTTTAAATTTAGTAATTTAATTTAATTTTTAAAGTATTTTTTTGTATAGGTACAGTTTCCGTTCAGTTATACTCAGCGTAATCGCATGTAGTAATAATGTAATTTATGTAATTTTACGTAATTTTACACAACAACAAGTCAAGTAACTATTATCTTATCATCTAGGTATTCTTGTTTAGGTAATATACCTTTCCAATTAGCATTAAATTAAATGGAAGGAAGCATTACCAGTTTTAAATTTCCTCTTAAAAACAGGGAGACTATGAGCGTCCAATACAATCTTAGAATCTTCGAAACAGAAGTCTTACAATCGTCCAGCCATACACATTATGCTCTTGTTAGAGAGAGCTGTTTCGTTTCGAGGGAAACAGATTTGAAGAGGCACACACACGATATTATATACTGATGTAAATATAAAATATACCCTTATATTGGTGGACAATATACAATTTATTGACTCTGTGGCTCAGTGGGCTAAGGTCTCGCTGAGACGCAGAAGGTTGCGAGTTCGATTCCCGCCGCGGGACAAATGTTTGTATGATCTGCAAGTATAATATGTATCTATTTACAAAAAAAAAAGGTGCATAAGTAGTATATCAGTCATGTGGTACCCATAACACAAGCTCTGCTTACTTTGGGGCCAAATGACGTTGTGTGCAATGTCCGGGATTATTTATTTATGTGGTGGACCTGATGACTGTTTGAACAATATATTTACTAATACATACTCATGATACTTTATAACACCCAGACACAGAACAAACACCTGTGTTCATCACATAAATGATTATCCTGGGAGGGAATCGAACCCTCAACCTACAGCGCAGAAGGCAGAGCTACTACCAACCAACTGAGCTAACAGGCCAGTCATATTAGTATTACCTAGTAGCTAGGGTTTTCTTTACT
Organism: Lampropteryx suffumata; assembly: GCA_948098915.1. Taxonomy (NCBI): domain Eukaryota; kingdom Metazoa; phylum Arthropoda; class Insecta; order Lepidoptera; family Geometridae; genus Lampropteryx; species Lampropteryx suffumata. Next base: position 699,317 of record OX402568.1, on the reverse strand, counting down.
TAAGCACTTAGTCTCTAGTAAGTCTAGTCTCTCTCTAGGCTAAAAAATGATTTCCCTCAGTTCGAGTATCAACATGTCAGTGTCGGCACTGGAGCCGGGTAATGTGATCAAGGCGGTCATCGACCCCGACAGCGTGAAGTTGCTGGTGGAACGGCTGTATGGCATCTCCGTGCTCGAGCTCACCGAGCTCAACGGGTACGATGACAAGAACTACAAGATTATTGAGGTAAAACACTTAGACTCCTAAGATTAGATTGACTAAAACGTTAAAAAGTTTTATGTGTGTGTCCATTCTATTATATAATAAAACTAGCACCCCGGCTTCGCACGGGTGCTATGCTGATATATACCACAGAATGGTTCAGCCATCGTTTGCAATATAAGCGCAAAAAATGAGTTTATTTACATCACATTACAAACCTCTTATATTATCAGTGTTTCTCTACTATTATGTATTTTACATATAAAACTTCCTCTTTTTCTATCTATCAAAAAAACCGCATAAAAATCCGTTGCGTAGTTTTAAAGATCTAAGCATACATAGGGACAGACAGACAGCGGAAAGCGACTTTGTTTTATACTATGTAGATACCTACTGACATTAAATATAAATCTGACCCTGAATTATTCAATATTGTAAAAGGCTATTATTACACAAGAGTTACTATAAGATTGACGAGGCTTTGGCTGATAAATTTATATTCTGTGAAACACATCCTGTATAAGATAAGATTTATATTCTGTGAAACACATTCTGTATAGGATCTCAAATATTGTTATGACATTATCTAAGTACATGCAACATGTGAAAAGAGTAAATAAATGAATTATGATTATTTATGAGTACCTACCTGATCTAGCCGATTATCTTTCCATACAACCGCTGAAAGATGATCACTACCCCATCTCACGTTTTACAACCAACACCAAAAATGATATAAATTTGTCTAGTTATTTATTTATTTATAAACTTGTATATCTGTCCTTACGGGCACACACAATGTAATAGAGTACCTTATATTCTAGTCCAACCTAGTCTTAATATTAATATTAAAATTAGAAAATAATTAACAAATTTTAGAAAAACTAAAAGCAAGATAGTTTTCTTAATTACTTTGTTTGTACTTTGTTTGCTGTAAACACCAGCTGTCGCACGAACTCTGGACTTCGCATTCCCATGCGTCGAATGGTTGAGTCTTATAATTCTACTTTCACAGACATCGATATTGTTGCATGCTCTAAATGGATGTTTAGAAAGCATATTCTCAATATTCTTACTACCAACTCTAATGTTCAATAATATTTTCTTCCTTACATTTCTTATATATTTTTGTTCTTATTATGTTTACTTACCTAATTCTATTATTGTACAACGATTCACGATACCTAATTGCTTGAAATTAGTTTAAGACCTCTATTTTTATAAAAGCCTCTATCGGCGTACTACCACAAAAATTTCATGTTGTTATACCGAATATGTGGATAATGCAATGGGCTATGATATTGTTACCATATTTAAGTTACCTTTCATCTAAAATATTGTATATTGTAGCTGTTTATTATCCCTAAGTAAACAAAAATAATAATAAAACTACCACATAAAATCCGCCGGCTAAAATATTTCCAAGTAAAAAACTACATTATTCCATATAATATATGAAAACATGGTTTACCAGAAAGTATTTGTACATGGTATGCCTGCTCGATGTGTTCCACTAAACGCACCAATAATTCTGCGTATGCGCTTCAACATTTCCAGCTCGCGATTTGTGTATGTGTGGTCCATATCTTAAACTATAGTATCATTGGTATCGTAGCTTCTATTATACTATCGACAACTCGGGGAATGCTTGTGGATTTCAGTACAGGATCGACTCTATTTATAAAACTATTTCCATTTTGGTTGCTCAGGACCCCAATGTGAAGAACCCCCTGATCACGAACCACTGCCCCCACGGGTACGTGCTCAAGATCATGAACTCTATGGACACCAAGAACCCTAGCGTGGTGGAGGCACAGAACGAGATCATGAACTATTTGAGTGAGTATCAAATGCTTTTTACGACCTCTGTGGCGTAGTGGGCGATGGCCCGCCTGTGAAGGTTGCGGGTTTGATTCCCACCGCAGTAAATGATTTTGTGTGTAATACTTACCTACGTATTAAAAAAAGTCGTATAAATATGATATATCAGTCATGTGTGATTTTCATACCTAATACAAGCTCTGCTTACTTTTGGGCTAGATGGTGCTGTGTGAAATGTCCTGCATTATTTACATCATTTATTTAATTTACACTACATTATTGAAAACCTAGGTATATTTAGTTCGTGGGACGCAGTGATCAAAGTTCGCACTTCATGTCTGTTTATTTAAAATCTGTGTGCCCCAGGATGTTTCAATTGACAGACGCTCTCGAATGAGACAATAAAATACCGACTCGCTCAATGCACATAAGGTTGAGGACCTTTCCAATTAGATACGTTTTCTTTCGGTTTGCTCAACAGTCGCTGGTGACTTTACTCACCAGTCTTCTTCTAATTTAAGAGCTATTCTCTTATAAGCTCTTTTAACAAGGGGAACTGTAATAAAATAATAAATAATAAACATGATTTATTTCGCTACACAAAGAATAGGCTGTTCAATAATTGTATACTTAAATGTAATGTTAGTGAGATAAGCCAAGATGAGCCTGTTTTGTGTAAATATTGAATCGAAATTCTAAGGCGCTTTCCTTGCAAATTCCAAGGACTATTGAGGTTAGACGGCTTCCTTATCTCTAAGGAGATAAATCTGTGCATTCATCATGTTTATAATAATAGTTTTAAATTCTTTGTAAAACCGCTCTGAAGGTGTTCAGAGGCATCTTTTCAATAGGTCACGTTTGCTTTTGTTGAACGATTTGTATCTGCACTCGCTGATAACCGTGACATTGCGTTCGTCATGGTTTCACAACACAGTGTCATTGAACTCTTTCTACGAGAATTAGTTGCATACGGATTGTCTATAACATGTCCTGATTTTGTAGTTTCGCTGGACTAACTAAAATTTAAGACGAAGGATTATTTAACTTGTACCAAAGTGTGAATCAAAGTAACACTATTAAATTACACGTCTTAAATCAAGTCAAAGTCGAATTATATTTTACCTGCTAGGTGAATTTCGGTGCCAATTTCTCCTAACACAAGCCCGAGAAGAACTGGCAAGAAAGTCCTGGTCCTAGTCGCTTTTTTGCATGATCCATCTTATGTACCAGTGGATTTCAAATGTACCAGCTGTTAAAACCGCATTTGCTAGACGCTTTAGATATTTTTCCTTCCCATTTTTATATGGTTGTGCCAGTAAACACTGTCAATTATCCGGTTTATTTTATGGAGTTAAAGAGAGAATAAGGAGGTGGCTCCTCTCCTGAGGGCAGAGTAACATGAGGCCATGCATTCTTATCAATAATATATTAATTTATATTATAACTAGCTGACCCGGCCACGCGTTGCTGTAGCTCAGTAGTTCTAATACGTTGAACCCATATACGCTAACCTCTAAAATTTTCAGTGTTTCTCTACTATATTATGCATGTATTATACATATAAACCTTCCTCTTGAATCACTCTATCTATTAAAAAAACCGCATCAAAATCCGAGATCTGAGCATACAACGGGACAGACAGACAGCGGAAAGCGACTTTGTCTTATACTATGTAATGATGCGCTTTCTTCAAAAGACTAGCCTTTATGGAGATTTAGTAAAATTTTATAATATACTAAATGTTAAAATTAAAAAAAAAAAAAAAAAAACAACTGTGTCTGTGTTGAATAAAAATCCTAGGAAAATCAATTCATTAAAGGAATCAAAGGTCAATTTGACCAATCAGAACTGTCATCTAAAAATGTTATACTAATTTGGACATTGATTGAAGCAAAATAAAGTTCTTCGTATTTTAGGAAATTGTAGCTAGTCTGGCCATAATGGCATAACACCAATTGAATCACTGAGAAATAAATTTAATGAAATATACATCGCGACAGAGCCTTGTCAGTAGATATATATACCTTTATGAAAAACTATTGTGTGTTTACAAATATGTATATTTGTTTAAAAAAAACAAAATCTTAATTGTAACACCAGAAATAAAGATAAACCCGTTATTTCCACAGTTAGGTTCGCTAAAGTTAGTAAATATTTTATAATGCAATTTATACGTTTTTGTAATAATGTCCCAAGAGACGTGTTTTGTTTTTAAAACAAACACTGTTACTTGAATGTTTTGGTTTAACTTGATTTGATTACCGACTTAACTCATTAGACAGCGCACAACAAATGAATTAAGATTGATGCTAATTACAAGATTACACCATCGAAGTGTGCAAATACTTTTTCGTTCAACTACGTAGTAATGCGTACGTAGTAATAACTTAATCTTAATCTTAATCTTAATAATAATACGTAGTAATAACTTAATCACTACAGAACCGATCACAAAGGACGTAATTTTTTCTTAGAACCAAAACAGTGCAGAAATGTTATATCTATGAAATGTCATCATTGCACTGTTTACTTTTTATTCAGATATAAATTTAATATCTCCCATTATGTTTAATATAAAATGTTTGCATTAGATCGAAAAGATACTGGCTGAAAATAAAATTCGGCTGAATAAAACCGACTTGGTAAAAAACAAAAAACAAATGGCGCGCATTTTGTACTAAGTATTGTAAAACTTTGATTCTTCATATATTTAGTGTGAGTAGGTATAATTTTATTATAGTAGGTAGATTGATAGTTGAAAAAAAAGTAAATTACGCACCTTGCTAAAGAGAGTAATTAATGCAATCGTGATACATAACACTCGTGCATTAATAACTCACTTTGCGCTCGGTGCAACAATCTACTATTTCTATCCCATTATCGTTCTTTAGCTAAACACTAATCACACACACACTTTAGTCCAACACTATTTATTGACATATTATAAAATAAATGTAAAACCCTGAAAATATTTGTGTATGGTAGGTACATTTTTATATCAGTCACTTTCATCAAATCAAAGTTCAAATGGGTTTGGTATTTCCATGTATTCCATGATTTTCAATTGTCACTATTTTTTGACTTCCGCAAAGTTTAGAACCTCTATAGTCGCCCTTCAGGTATTCCCACTCCTCAACAGTTGCAATGTGCAAGGAAGGCGCCCAAGAATTTCGACGCCCGCGTTAAAGATCCCCTTGTATCTTGACTACTATTTCGGCTAGATCTTATCAAAATATATAGGTAGATGTAAAGCTGGTTTAATACAGGATAATAAGATGTTAACTAATAATCTGAACATTTTCTAGTCTAATAATTATAATCTAACTTTTTTTCGACAAATTCGCAATTCCGTTTTTCGTAAAGTTTTCAGCCTAAAATTAATCTCACTTTTTCCTCTTTCCACTGATACACAAACCTTTTGTTTCTGTAAACTATTTCTATTAAAACAATAGAAATCACCGCGTTCTACTAAAACGTCCCCACAAAAGTTTATATACATATGTATACGACTTTTTTTTACCTATTTTTTTTAAATTCATATTGTTTTAGTAGCTAACGGTTGTTTATCGCGTATTTCCTTTTAATTTATTTCCGACTTTTCTATTGTGTTGCAATAACCAAGATCGCCGGCTGACAAATTAATAAATATTTCAATTATGGTTTCAATAATGTTTCAATGTTTTCAGCCGCCCGTTCGATCGTCTGCCCAAAGCCAGTTCGCAATGTGTACGGCCACCTCTACTCCACCGAGACCATCAGCGGCAAGCAACACGCTGTTCGTCTCCTGGAGTTTGTACCAGGAGCCAGGCTGAGTGACGTCCCGTGCGCTGAACCACTGCTCTACCAGCTGGGAGAGTTCGTGGCTAACTTGGATAACAAACTTCAGGTGAGCACCTTACCAAGTTATGATGTCCAGGGAGTTTAGGCAAATACATCACGCTTAGTTTTTCTTCTTCTTCCTATAATGGTATCTTTCTGACAATTTTACCAAAGGTTTTGTTTTTTTATAATATCGTCACAAAGTTTTCTTCGTTTCCGTTAATGGCATGTTTCATAATGATGAAAATTTATCAAATGTCAAGTCATGTCACAAGCAAGCAACTTCAAAAGTTTCTTGATTTTATTTCATTCCACAATCTTTAATCCGCTCCAAGCGGCTGAAATTGCGGCAAGCGGCAATCCGCTCCCGCGCGGTTTGCCGCTTGCCGCCCGCGCTCTCGCTGCGGCCACGCGGTATGAACGAGCTATGGCGTGAGTTGCCCGCGCGCTTCCCACGCCAGTAGCCCGCGCCGCTTCGCGCGTTTGCCCCGCACCCGCGTGTCCACTACGGATACTCAAATGAAGTTCTTAAGGATACACGAGACAGCGGCACAAACTCGAGAAAAGAATAGACGTGCACCAAGGATAAAGATGAGCAGTAAGGAGATAGCGTGATTATAATTTCGAGTCATATGATCAGATTAGACTATAATAAAACGATTGCGTAAAAATAATGAATAGACCTTTCGCTCAAGAGTTCTTATGAAAAAACTACTGAATGTATTTATAAAAAAAAAAGTTATTTGAGCTCTTTAATAAATAATCTATGCTTGTATCGGAATATTTTTTTAGTTTGCGTACTCTGTTTGTTATTTATTCACACCTAAAGTTGCGCTAAAATCAGTGATGAAAAACGATTCTTTTGAGTCTTGTATCTTTCAAACCCATATTTCTTTTACAATTCTGTACTGATACAAGCATAGATTATGACAAGACAAATTTATATCACTTTTAGTTTTGGTTGTTCATCATCAGTCGGTGGTGTGATCACCCTTCGACGTTTGTATGGAAAGATAATCGACTAGTTCACCCTTAATGTTTGAGATTGCCGCGCCGCGCCGCGCCCGCCACGCGCCCGCGTTTGCAGTCTGGCCAAGCACTTAATGTATACTTAATTTCATAATAATAATCATCATCAATGATACTTCAATAACTATGTTTTTAATGTATAAATGACGTATAAAATGTAATTTTATGTAAATAATACGAAGCTGCAACACAACAATAGTAACTCTGAAGTAGGAGTATTGGACGATAAGGAGAACGCTAGATTACTTCATGCTATTCATAATCTCCTGGTACTTTTATTTCCGATTATCTATGTAGAAAGTCGAGATGCTAAAGTTGAACGATGTGCTCTTTTATGCTCCTTTTCTCCTAGTACCTTCAAGATGCATGGTCGTGACACTAATCATAATTTTCATGTGTTTAATACAAATTAAACTACCTGAGGTTAAAACCATTCAATTATAGATAATAGTTACGAAGTAAGTAAGAACTAACATACAATATTACCTACGTTACCTACTATTCAAGGTCTTTTGATAAAACCACACGTGACGTACATGACGTACACTATGCATGTTAACTGTAAAATTATGGTACTGCGTTCCCAGTGAGTTGATATTAGGCGCTAGATGTTAATGAATTGTGTAGTTTTGTTTACCTACCTGCACTATGGCATATGTATGTACCTAGGTATGGAAATATTAAATACTTATTATAATTATAAGCTTGCGAAAATTACACTTAAAGATTTTAAGATAATAAAAAAAGTAAATAGATACATTACACCTCTACTTAGAAACGTCTCCAAAAGCTAATCACTGTTTGAAATAGTGCCATCCTTTTTTGTAAGATAGTGTCAAATAGTGACGGCGAATCTTAGCAGTGTTTAGGCAGTGTTCAGGGAGAGAGGCGTTTATAAGTAAGGCCGTTAATGTTTAGAGCTGACGCTGAAAACACAATACGAAATACGAAATAATTTCTAGTGACTCTTTAATTCTTTCTATGGAACCATGAGACTGGCCTGTCAGCTTAGTTGGTAGTAGCTCTACCTTCTGCGACAGCGCAGAAGTAGTATCAGCGGTTGGCGGAGCGATCCACTTCCAGGACAAACATTTGTGTGATAAACACGTGTTTGTTCTGTGTCTAGGTGTTATAAATAATAATAATGCCGGACATTTAACATAGTATCATGTGGCCCCAAAGTAAGCAGAGCTTGTGTTATGGGTACCACATGACTGATATACTACTTACATCCTTTTTTTTATACAAACACACATTTTATAATATAGAAACACCCAGACCCGAGACAAATACTTGCAGATCATACAAATATTTGTCCCGCAGCGGGTATCGAACCCGCAACCTTCTGCGTCTCAGCCGGACCTTAGTCCAGTGCGCCACAGAGATCGTCCTGAAGTATCATAAGTATGTATGTATTTAAAAGTATATAAGTATTCTATTATTCATCTGGTCACCATAATACAAAATATTTGTATTATGTTGCTTCGTTTGGTAGATGGTGTTGCTCGCATTTTCCACCAATATTTAACGAATGTATCGGGGCCAGTACTACATTATTTGCTATGAAAATAACGCCATTTTGGGGGACGTCTCTGGTGATGAGTAGGCTGGCTTATTCCTTGCTTAAGGAATAAGCCAGCCATAAGCCATTATTTCTTCTTCGCGGGAAAGCAGCCAGTGTTCTTGGGACTCTTCCTTACGAACAATATATTTGTTTAAACAGGTTCTTATATATATAAGTAGGTTATACTTATAGTTATAGATAACTGTAAATAATTTGATAAACAAAATAAATAACAATGATTTGGTATATCGATATTAACTAAAATTTTAGTTAGGTTTTTGATTTCTCTGAAATACACTGATTAAGAAGTAATGGAATTTATATAACAATGTACAGAAAAATATAAAATACATGTAAAACATCTAAGGATAACATCTCATCATCGATATTACCTGCCTTCAGTAAAATCTTTGAATTAATCATTTTGAATCAGTTATTATATCACTTTAACCTTTACGGCCTGCTACATAGTAATCAATACGAATTTACTGAAGGTCGATCAACAGCTGATGCAGGTAAGTATAGCGCTCATTAGACGCCTGGGAGAAGTCACAGGATGCAGTTGGGTTATTCTGTGATCTGTCTAAGGCCTTTGACTGTGTGAGTCATGCAACCCTAATCATAAAGTTAAAATATTATGGCATTCAAAACCGGGCGATTGACCTCATACAGTCTTATCTGTTCAATTGAGTCCAGAAAGTTGACGTGGGTGGTGAGAGGTCTACAGGATCAATTATTGATATAGGGGTACCGCAGGGTTGAGCTATCAAAGGACCGTTTATAACGATTTATAAAAAGTTCAACTGATACAGATCACTGGCAGAGGGCAGCGTCTCTAGGACACTGGTAACATTGCCACGTTGAATGGCAATGCTAATATGCTGGGCCATGTAGGAGCTAGCTTGGGTAACGCGATGTGTCTATCAGACCCTCCAAAATCATTAAAAAATGAGATAGGCTCCTGTTTCTCAGAGAACAGGATTTCAGGGTCTCGACTCATGGAACCTAACTTACTTATTGACTGGCCTGTCAACTCAGTTAATAGTAGCTCTGCCTTCTGCGCTGTACTACATTTATGTGATAAGCATACCTAGGTGTTTGTTCTGTGTCTGGATGTAAGTATTCTATAATTTTTCTGGGCACCATAATACAAGCTATGCTTAGTTTTTGGCTAGACGGTGCTGTGTAGGTTGTCCACCAATATTTATTTATTATTAATTTATCACAACTCATTGGAGCCCTGAGACAGCGAGACGGCGCTGTAGCGCCGACGCCGGCCAAAAGATGGCAAGATGATCTCGACAACTTTGACAGAGCTTGAGCTCCAAATAGCTCAAACCCGAGATGACTGGAGAGATCAAGGGAAGGCCTTTGCCCAGCAGTGGGACACAATGGGCTAATCGTCATCGTAATTTATTGTTATCAGAACTTCAACCACTCAGGCCTGCTGTCACGGCAGCATATCTGGATGCTGTCCATGGTGCCGGAGCTGGACAAATTCAAGTTTGCTATCAAGGAAACCGACAAACTGGAACTTGCTGAAGAGGTATCTCTCCCTCCCTCACTCTTTATCATCGTTCTTTGAGGCAATCCATTACAAAATATTGAATAGGTAGACCAATATCTAGTACTATCCCGTTAATCTATTTTTATGAATTAGACCCAAAATAAATTGGACATTCTACGTGAGTTTGTTACTGAATCACGCAATGCCTCAACTTATATAAATAAAACTATAAGAATTACATAATGTTCACTCGAAACGCGATATTTACCATGATACCTATATAAGTTTTTTTTCTGCTTTCCTTGCTAAACTCCAGGGAAGCAGAAAAACTCATATTATCATGGTAAATATCCCGATTCGATTAAAAATATGTTCAAAACCATGATAGTTTTAGAAGTTATAAGAATTACGTTTTATATTTGTTGAGGATATAGATTTGGACCTGGAAAAACATACAGACATTTTTGACCTAAATACCAGGCGGACAAAGCCGCGGGCAGCGACTAGCAGCTAATACTACATTCTCCTACCAGGTGATAGAAGAGTTCAAATACGCCATCGTGCCGAAGATCGAGGAGTTGGAGACAGGAGTCATCCACGGAGACGTCAATGAGATGAACGTTCTGGTCGGGTTGAAACCTGGTGGCAGGTATGTCTGTCTTTACATACTTACTGTCTTTCCCATTATAACATTTTAAGATAAAAATATTTGCACGAAAGGAGACTCTGAATCCTGTGACCACACTGGTTCTATATAATGTGGCGTTTAAGTCCATAAATAAAATAAATATAAGCTACTAGCTGCTGCCCGCGGCTTCGCACGTATAGTACCTGAAAAGTAGCCATTTCCTTCTCCAAGGTCCCATTTATCTCTATACAAAAATTCATCGAAATCGGTTCAGCGGTTTAGGCATGAAATCATTAACAGAAAATCAGAAACAGACAGACAGAGTTACTTTCATTAGACATAATATTATTCATTATTTCATTAATTTTTATATTATTATTTAAATAATATTAGAATAGAATAATAGAGATAATTCGAATGAGTCCAAACACGATACCTGTGCTCTAAGTAGGTGAGGAGTTGGGTATCCTGCAGATTCCAGGTGCTGCAGCATCAGGCCAAGTTTACCTGGCCAAGTTTATATTTCAATACTAGCTGCTGCCAGCAGCTTCGCACGCGTGGTACTTACATAAAAAGTAACCTAAGTCCTTCTCCAGGGTCCCATCTATCTCTATTCCAAAATTCATCGAAATCGGTTCAGTGGTTTAGGGTTGAAAACGTAACAGACAGACAGACAGACAGAGTTACTTTCGCATTTATAATATTATAGTAGGGATGACGACCTTTGTGGCGCAGTGGGCCAAGAAACAAATGTTTGTATGATCTGCAAGTATTTGTCCCGTGTCTGGCTGTTTCCAGTTAAAATGTATGTATTAAAAAATATATATAAGTAGTATAGAGTATATAAGTAGTATATAAGTAGTATGTAAATACATACTTATATATTTTTTTAATAATGCCGGACATTTCACACAGCATCATTCCTTACTGTCAGTTATATGGTACCCATAACACAAGCTCTGCGTAATTGGGCTGCTCTGCTAAATAAAAAATCTCAATGATGCTCTGTGAAATGTCCGGCATTATTTATGTTATTTTATATATAATAATAATAAACGACATAATACCTGAACATAGCATAGCTTAGCAAGACAAGATGACTAATATAATTCTTATACTTATGTTTTGAAATACATGTACTTATGATACTTAATTACACTCAGACACAGGACAAATCTATATTCATCATACAAATGTTTGTCCTGGGAGGGAATCGAACCCTCAACCAGTGAACCAGACCACAAGACAGATCTACAACCAACTAGGCTGAGAAGCCAGTCACATTTCGTCATTTATTTATAATTCCGCTAAGATTACTCAATAAATTATAAAGTAACATGAGAAAACTCATGAGGTATGTTCCTTCATAAAATCGCGTAATTTTGTTGCCATTTCACACTATCAATGACGTAACCTTATCAACTGATAAAGTCGTTTATTTGGTTTGATGGAACGGTGTGATAACGTATTCACCACGATCTCTTTAACAGGACTAACACCTGCCTACTTACCTACAAAAACATCACGATTTAGGTATCTCCCTCTCATTGAGCCCACGCGTTTTTTTTAAATAAACTACATTTTTTTCATGTATACTCTATTATTAATTTACATTTATTAAAAAAAACACACTATTCTTAATTCAAATTTATTTTTTATATTGGTTTTTTATAAAGAGCGTTTTTAGTTTTTTTTTTTTGATTATAATTTATTTTTGTGATATCTGCTTTTTTGCTCTGTAATCTTACGACTTGGAATCCAAGAAAATTCTAGACGGTCAGTCATTTCGTAATGACGTGACGTTCAGAATATACAAATGCAACTTTGTGACGATATAACAATCTAGCACTGTCTCTGTCTATCTAGTCAAGATGATACTATTGGCAATTCCAAATTGTCAATAGTATCATCTAGACTAGACAGATGCTATTACAGGAAGATAAGAAGAGTATCTAGCGTTTTATAACGATCAGATCAGATCATAGTCATAACTAATATTATAAATGTGAAAAAAAAGTGTAAGATTTTTCCGTCACGAATTTCCGTCACGACCCTTTTCTTACTGTAGACGGTTATCCATACGATGACACAAATAAATTAATTAGATGAAATATTTTTTCTTTGTTTTTTTAATGTAGATATATAAACAAAAAAAATAACATTTGCATATATTTTTTTTTATGTAAGTAGACGACGTATAACTTTTTACAGAGTAGTCCAATTTTGAGAATTTTTTTTTTGTTTATATACTTGTTTGTTACTCACTCAAAAATACTGGCTTTGGACCGCGAAATAAATATAAACCGCTTTGGGTGAAACCTGATTAATATTAATATGATGAGGCCTGGATTAATAAACTACTATTGTTATTCCCGCGGCTTCACACGCGTCGGGCGTGTGAAGCCGCGGGAAAACCTAGGTATAGAATAAAACACATGTGAAACAGTTGAGCTATCTATGGACCACTTAAAACGATCTATAGATAGCTCAACTGATCCAGATCACGGCCATAGCGCCGTCAACATGCAGCATTGCTGGTTGCAATCCTCCATAGTTGAAATTGTTGTTTAGTTTTGAATTTACAGGCAAAAATCTAGAATGTTCATTGTTATATCGATAGATAACTGATTTCCACCTTGTAAGGTCTTCCCTAAGCCCGAGACTCCTGAGGGTCTGCAGCCAGATGCTAGTCGGAGTCATGTTGAGGTGAGCCAAGTTCTGCGCTGGACCTTCTGCTTGGAACTTGGCTGATATCTGGAATGCACGATGTGTCACTAACTAATGTTTCCTACCTCTGCTGGCTATCTATCTAATATACTTATAAAGCAAATGTGTTTTTAAATTAAATAAATAGGTATCTAAATTGCACTGCACTTTTTAACCGACGTCAAAAATGGAGGGTTCAATTCGGTTGTGTATACTTATAGTTTACTCTGTCATTATATGAATTATGAAGCCCCTGCACAGCATGGTAGCACACTGCATGGAATCTTGTTCGGACTCAGGCTTCTAATGACCCCTAGTTTCATGAAAAAAATGATTTAGTACGCCATCCTTGTATTCACTGCAGTCCAAAAAAGACAAACTGAACTATAAAAAAATACTACTTTCAACTTGTAACTATAAAAAATACTAGATACTACTTAACAAAATAATCTGTAAGTATCAAAAACTGTTCCTCGTATCTTTTAAATAGCTATTCAACGATATACCACATGATAGGGTTGTGAAATACACTAGATATGTAGTGGAGTTACCACTAAAAATCATTTTTCCCTAGTTTTCAACCGACTTCAAAAAAAGATGAGGTTCTCAATTCGGTTATTTTTTTTTATTTATTTTTTTTGTACCTTAAGTAAGTACCTTATAACTCCGTCATTTATGAATCGATTTGAAAAAAATTTTTTCATGTTAAACGATATATGTAAGTATATACTTCCCGATCGATCCTATGGATCAATATTGGTTCAGTATCAATATTTTCTTCGAAAAGTTGACTTGGGTAAAGGACATACACTCCCGAAATACCCGAAGTAAACTCCTGCTGGCTTTGTCGATACCAAAACATAAGACCACAAAATTTGAAGGTTGTTTCAAATATAGTGCAGCAAAAATTTGGAATAATATCCCGCCTCCTTTATATAGTAAAATGAGTACCAATCTTTTTAAGTGTAAGTATAAAGAAGTAATAATTAATCGAAATAAGAAAATGTTTAAAGCAACCTTTAAAAATTAGTCGCATACACACCTACTCACACAACATACCACACATACACTACACACGAGGAGGCAGCTTGGCCACCCCGGCTCTTACGAGACTGGAGGTATTAAAATGCCTTCTCCCACATAACATACTTAACACACGCTCACTCACACGCAGCAATACGCAGTAAAAAGTTTTCAGTGTTTTATTTTTTATTTTTTTATTCTTATTAAGTAGTCTATATATTTATAATAGTTTATATCTATATTATTTCATATGTCATTTTTCATGTAATTTTTATTTTCTCTTTTTTTTGTTTATATGAGTATAATACTACTAATACATTTTTCCGCTGTTACTACCAATTTTATTGGTCGACTGTCACCTAAGTTCGAGCTAAGAGGTAGACTGAAAACCAGATATAGTGCTGAATCTACTCCAATTGCTAAATGATTCCCCAACTGGATAAACTGTGTTAATGATCTTGTAAAATATTTTTTAGCAATGAACCTTTTTGTATTTGTATTTTGGTTTTTAAATTAAAAGAGTTGGAAAATAAGCCATTCAAATAAACGAAATTTCGATAATTTGCTTTCCTGTGAATTACCAGAGGTGTTTAATTTCAAAAATGATAAAGTATCTACTAAACAGCGTCATGTATTTTGCTTTTACATAAATGAAGTAGGTTTTCTTTTTAGTTTTTATAACTTAATTATATTTACATTATTTTGTAGAGCCTACTGATACGTGTTACCCTGCAATTTAATTACGATTAGACCAGTAGTCTGCGAGCTAAAACTCTGATTGAAGACGGAAAGACAGACAGACGGAATTAGCGAAAATATGAGGCTTCTTTCTTGGAATTCAGAACCCTAAAAATATACCTCGTGGAAGGTATATTTTTGGGCTGGGAGATGATAATTAAAACAAGTGACAGGTATGAATAATGATGTTAATGTTTCCAGTAAGAGCGAGTATCGTATCGAGGGTATAATAGACTTCGGGGACATCCAGTGCTCGTGCTACGTGTTCGAGCTGGCCATCGCCATGACGTACTCCATCCTCCTGGCGCAGGATGTCCGCGCGGCCGGGCTGGTGCTCGCCGGGTACACGGTCAACCGGAGACTGCCCGACAGCGAATACAGGCTGCTGAAGGTTATATTGTTACCCACTTATTTATTATCGCAAAAAATATCTTTACTTTAGTTGTGTAAATAAAAATTCTAACTGTGTCGACTAGAAAAAGTAAATAAGTCCTTTATGGG
Source organism: Lampropteryx suffumata (assembly GCA_948098915.1). Lineage (NCBI taxonomy): Eukaryota > Metazoa > Arthropoda > Insecta > Lepidoptera > Geometridae > Lampropteryx > Lampropteryx suffumata. Next base: position 683,779 of record OX402568.1, on the reverse strand, counting down.
GAACACGGTGCGCTTCTATAATAAGCTTCCTGAAAAAATATTACTAACCTGCCTATTAAGAAATTTAAAGCATCCATAAAGGGTAGTATTTTTAAGAAAGCATATTATAATATAAATGACTATATTAATGTGTTATATTTTAAATGTAAAATAAATGTATAAAAACAGCCGACACAATCTGGGGCCAAATAGCACAAGACAGAATCGAATGGGCATCTTTGGATGGGCCTTTACCCTATCTGGGGTTCTTGCAAAATAAAACATTAAATAAGAAATATAATAATAATACTAACCAATAATTTAACTTAACTTGCAATAAAAAAAACCTAATAGTAACAAGTCACAAGTGCAAAAATGCAAGAAATTAAAGGCTTTATTATTATATATTTTTTTTATTTTAAACTTGAAAGCGTGCGAAAGTGCGAAGCTGTGGGCGGAAGCATCTAACAAATAATCTATATTTTGTATTCCAGACCCTGATCTCAGCTCGTCTGGTTCAAAGCTTGGTTCTCGGCGCGTATACTCGGGAACAGGATCCCAACAACAGCTATGTCAGTTCTACGGAGAAGGCCCACGGCTGGGACATCCTCCGTCGCATCAGGAAAAGCAAGCCCGATGAGAACGGAGACCCTACAGATTGGAAGACCATTGCTACTGAATACCTTATTAGGAGCTAGTTTTGAAATTAACAATGAGTAAAATGGATTTGTTTAGTGATTTTAGACGAAATCGTAGGCAGGTTTATGAGAATAATTACTTATTTATAATGATTATTCGTGAAATTACAGCAAACTTATATAAGTAAATGCGTTATATTATTTTGTTATTTTGAATCTATCTAAGTGCCTTGTTAATTAAAATACTTCTTTTAGAACATTATTGTAGTTTATAATATCAATTGAATCCCTTTTAAATATTCATTCAAATAGTATTATTTCAATAATTCGCTACAACGCCATCTGCATTTATTAAACGTGACTATGTTAATTCGGATCTGTTTATTACCTACAATATTTTTTCTACTACACAACAGATGGCGATAGTGGACTTTTTCTACTCTATCCTAGATGGCGCTAGCGCTGGCGCAGCGCAGTTAAAAATAACTATCTGCTGGTAAACTGGGTGCCCTGGCTAAGTAGGTCCGTTTCAAAGTTACTTTGGCTGGCTAGAAATTTGCTTACATACCTATATTTTATTTAAAAAATATTTTAATAAAAAGTGTGTTTTTTATAATAATAAAGTTTGTGAATAAATTAGGCCAATCACACTCACCTTATAATCCCTAAACCCGTCAAAAGTATAATTAAACTGGTCACGCTCGACTGCCACCCTCCCATTATAATTACCGCGTCGCTAATCTCCAGCACGCTCCGTCCTGAAGACACAGAACAATCATTTTATTTCAATACTTATTCGATCTCTGCTATCCGAAGAGTAGTAAAAAGTAAGAGCGCTGGGGTCTTGACAAACACCTTATGTTGTTTTCCTCACCCTAACGCCTGCAAAAGATCAAATTGTATGACAGCAGCAGTCACGTGACATCATAAGATCGTGCCATATTCATACAGTAAACGACAACAGAAAGTGGACCTTGCCTAGGCCCACAGGTGTGTAAAGAGCTGCTTACAAAAGTTCATACCAACATTGAGCTTTTAACGGAAACAGCGGGGTGTTAAATATATCTCAACAACTACCTTACCTATTCACGACTGCTTAGAAGGAGCGTAATGTTTTGTAGATGAAATTATTCACAGTTACCTAATTGAAATATAAACTAGTACCCTATAGTAGTAATATACTACCCTACTAACTGTTATATGTAACTGTTAGCCTTATTCCTTATACACCACTGCTTAGAAGGAGTGTAATGCAAAAAAAGATGGAGGTTCTAACCCATCCAAGAAATCTTTTTTTGTGTGAAAGGATATTCTACTTTCTTATAGGTCCCATAGACATTTAATCTATATCTGTTCAGTTGTTTGGTTTTTAAATCAAAATAGCTGGAAAAAATATGTCATCCAAGTAAACGAAATTTCTATTTTTTATATAAATGAAGTCGGTGTTTTTTTTCAGTTTTTAAACTTAAACATAAACTTTAAACTTTATTATTATTATAGCAGATTTTTCAAACTTAACACTAGTTCTTAAAAATAATACTTAAGTACCAATATACATTTTCTTGCGGTAAGATTGAATCAAAGCCGATGTACAGTCAAGTGACTACCCTCCGCACTAGTTGACACTATATGACGGCAAGGCGTCGTTGTGATTGTAATGATTGTAGATTAAATTATTTAGAGTTAGTTAAAGTGTAACTGAACGCAAGTCATCTTAGCATTTTATTTGTTAAATGCTCGATAGAGAACCCATTTATGGATCGATGAGATTGTAGCGGTCATAGGAAGTTGATAGATGCTCAAAAAATTAAGTAGGATTGAATATTACATTTCTAGATTCTAACGCCTATTTTATAATTAGCTATGGGGACGTTAAAGTATGGTATGTCTTTTGCCTTGTATTGACACTAAAATAGAAGAAACGTAACTCTCGGGTACTTCATACTAAGAGGTATGAACTACCCGAGCGTATAGCGGTTACTATGTGTGGCGCTCTATAGCCACCTTTTATAACTCTCCGGAGATATTTATAGGGTGGTTTTTAAACTTCGGTTTTGCAAATGACGTTTGGGGGTGGGCTGACGAGTGTTAATTCTATTTAAATTGTTATGGTGATTGATTTATTGTTAAAAGTAATTCGAAATACATTTTGTACGGATGTGGTAGAGGGGTGCAGGGGGTAGGGGGTAGCATTAGAATGTACCTAGTTAATTTAATATTTCGTTATATAGCGGAAGCAGCCATCGAGTCTCTCTGTTTTTCACTAGATTAGGTATTCGTTGAGAAAAATATGAATTTTGTGACTTTTTCTTCTTATTGTTAAACGGGTTTCCTCACAATGTTTTCCTTCAACGTATGATAATAGTACATACATATACAGCGCACATAGATTTTTGATCAGAAACGAATAAATAGATATAAAAACATAAAATGAGTTGGTTTATGTTAGAAATCTATTAATTGTAAATCCATTGGTGCGCGACTGGAAACCCAAGTGCTACCTACCATTACGCCACCAGTGCTCTGAATAATGTTTTAATGAATAGGAAAGTACCTACTTAATTAGTGTTACTACAAAAGGTTTTTCTTTTTACCTTTTAGCTGTAACACGATGAAAAGTTTCCTACTTACGCTTTTCTTAAGGACTTTGTACTTGGTAGGTAACTATTTTCAAATGCGGGAAATATCTTGAAACAAACTATTCACTTATCAAACGTACTTCAACCACTGTAACTTGACCTATCATCTCAAGAAGCAGCATTGAAAAGGAAGATCAGAGCCTCCTGGTTTAAAATTATACTTTGACAAACCTACTTTCACGGTAGACATACGTTCTAAATCCTTACAAAGTTATTTTTACCATTATTGAATAAAATACACGCTGTTTTCAGTCTTATTTCTATTATAGTAAGAGTTGTGTGTGAGTATTAGGGGTAAGAATAAGTTTGTGGAAACTCCTAAGGCAAAACACTGATAGAAATCTTGTTAAAGAGATGTCTTTTTCAGTACCTTTGTCTACAATTACTTGGTCTTTGTGGCTTCTGATGTATGCCTGGCTCTTTCTAACGCACTGTGCTGATGTAGCTGTCTCTGTCAGTTCTTTGGAAATCCAATTTGAAGATTTCCGCTCGTTGTGGTTTTCTTTTGATTTGTTTTTTTTTGTAAAAGGAAATTGTCTTGTGTTTGTTTCGTATAGCGATTAAACTTTAATGATTACTTTTCCTTATAACACGCCTTCAACTGACTATTGTACTACTAGATTAGAAAGTCAAGCTTCTACAATGATTTTCTTCACCATTTTCAAAGCAATTGCAATACGTAAATAAATGCACGACCAGGCTCAAACCCACTTTAAGATCGGAAGGTGTTCTTGCTTTCACTTAACCATCAGTGCTATACCAGATATAAAACATAATTTAGGAGTTATGGAGTCCTTAGTGATATTACTGGTGAACTGATTCGTCTTTCCTGCGGGTCCTGTCGGCAAGGTCGAGAGCGTATATTAAGTCTTACCTAAGTGCACTACAGGAGCCTCTAGGCGCACTTTAATCCTTTCACCACACTGGTTAGAAATAACTAGGGACACGATAAGAAGAAGTGGTATTACTCGTATTGGTGGATAATCCATACAAGACCATCTAGCCCCAAATTAAACATAATCTTGTACTATGGGAACAGATGACTGATAGAATACTTATATTTTTAAACATACCTATAATAAACAGAAGTAAAGTTTGACAAATGAATGATGGGAAGACGACCTAAAAAGAGTAGCCGGCCCAGAACGGCTGAGACGCAGAAGGTTGCGGGTTCGATTCCCGCCGCGAGACAAATGACAAATGTTTGTATGATCTGCAAGTGTTTGTCTCGGGTCTAAGTGTTTGTATTTAAAAAACTATGTAGTATATCAGTCATGTGTTACCCATAAGACAAGATCTGCTTACTTTGGGGCCAGATGACGCTGTGTGAAATGTTCGGTATTATTTATTTATTTAAGTACCTAAGTCTCTCCTTCTAGTGCTCACTCTCTCTTAAATAACACATTGTTTCTAAACCCAAATCATTTTTCGCCCCAACATCAACTCTTTAGTGCAGAAAACCTTCAGTTTTTCGATAAAGGATATTATCTGCGAGTAATATCTTCTATTGCATTCCTTGCCGCTGCTCGTGACTGATGACCCTGGCTCTGGCAACAGGGTTACCAGTTACCACTTCTTCTTCATTGCAATGTCTTTAAAGACAATTTCTCCAGTGTCATCAAGTAAATAGTTTGATAAAAATAACACCCCAAAGTCTTGTAGTCGTTTTTTATTTGTTATTTTATACAAAATGGCTGATCTTGTGTGTAAAATCTATGAACAGATTATTTTTTGTACTTTTAAGGCATTTACATTTTTTTAACTCAAAAACTCAAACTAAAATATTCGTATTCAATACGATCACAAGGATCACTTTGAAATGTCTTACATACTAGGTGAATTTAGGTGCCAATTCATCCTAACCCAAGCTCGAGAAGAACGACAAGATCCATGCTTTTTTGTAAGATCCATCTTATAAGTTTATTATATTGTTTATCAATAATTATAACATAAAATAGAATAGAAATGTATTTATCTTGTACCTAAAATTTTAAATGCATTTTCAGGTCTCAAGGACTTACGGTGTAGGCTGTGTTCACTTTTATGTTCACTTTTCCTTACCTACTTGTTTGTAAAATCGAATAATTTATCCAGCATTTTGTCAAACTAAACTTAATTTTACACTAAGTTCTCGCTTAGTTTAGTCTCTAAATTTAAGTAAGCAAAGCAAGTACCTAAGTATATCCACTGTCAGTAGGTATACTTTGAAAAAAACATTATCAAAACGATTTTTAAAATATCGGATAGCATGCTCTCCCGAGGCACCCCTAACATCATAATAATATCAATATCTGACCCTAAAGCCGTTAAAAAGAAATAAAAAAGTAATAAAATGCAGGATAAAAACCACAATAAGAAGGGTTTGCGGAACCCTAATTTGGTGAGCACTTTATGTCAAAAGAAGATTTTCTTTCAAGAAAATATACACTTTTCCCCTTTAAGTTGCATTTTTATGATAAAATTATTCAAGGTTACTTATTTGTCTGGAAGAAATTGCTTAATTTCTTACTAGCTTCTGCCCGCGGATTTGTACGTTAGGTATCTACATGAAAAGTAATCTATATGTAACTCCAGGTCACTAACTATATCTATAGCAAGTTTATCCAAACGTGCAGAGGCGTTTTGTGTGATAGAGCCACACACGAACATCCTAATAACCTCACCTTACCTTACCTTACCTTACGTTGGTAGCTCTACTAATATTATAAATGCGAAAGTAACTCTGTCTGTTTATTACGTTTTCACGCCTAAACCGCTGAACCGATTTAGATGAATTTTGGTATAGAGATATATTGGACATTGAAGAAGGACACAGGCGACTTTTTAAGTAGGTACCATACGTGCAAAGCCGCGAGCAGTAGCTATAAATATTAAATAGATTTTCGCTGTTAATCGTTCTTTTGTACGAGTAAACTTAACAATATACCAACTTCATCGTTATAATTTGATTATCGTCTGTATTCACGCACTAGTACTTCGTATTTGCAAAACATTATTCTTACAAAAAATATTCAACAATACGCTACCTACAACAGCAAATAAACTCTGTACTCTGTTCAATACAAAAGTATTGGATTTCCAATTGTTCTCTTAGGAACACTTTTTATTGTGCGGTGTGTAAGCTCACAATGAGGTTTTATACTAAAGTTGTCTTTGGTTTCTAGTTATAAAAAATGCCTTTTATACGTGACTAGCGACCCGCCCCAGCTTCGCACGGGTGCAATGCTGATACTAAATATACTACAGAATGTCTTTATATACAACGTTATCGAAGATAATAACATAGACTAAGAGATAGACATATACCATTGCGGACTTTTGTGTAGACCTTTTTAAGGTGTACAATACTGTAGTACATTATTTTGATCTATCCCGTAGGGTTCAGACAGCGTTTGCAATGTAAGCGCAAAAAAATGTGTTTATTTACGACACCACATTAGAAACCTCTAATATTATCAGTGTTTCTCTACTATATTATGCATGTTTTATACTTATAAACCTTCCTCTTGAATAACACTATCTATTAAAAAAACGCATCAAAATCCGTTGCATAGTTTTAAAGATCTAAGCATTCATCGTGACAGACAGACAGCGGAAGCGACTTTGTTTTATACTATGTAATGATAAAGAATGTTTATTTTAATATCATCATATTGACAAGCTATTCTTCCTCTTATCGTTGAAGAAAGCGTATTATAATATAACTATATTACTAATAAGAATGCATGGCCGTATGTGGCTATAACCACTTTAACTTTGGCGTGTCACTAGTTATTTCTAACCAGTGTGGTGAATGGATTAAAGTGCACCTCAGAGGCTCAATTATTATAATTTCGAAATATCTGTCTGGTTGTCCGTTACCTTTCCACTAAACTGCTAAATAGATCTTGAGCTAGTATAAGTAGGAATTTGTCTGCCTTTGTCAGTTTGGTCTCTAGGGCCGTGTTCTAGGGCTGCCAGTAGGATCGCCTGCTGCGCAAGTCGTGTAATTCGTCGGGCTCTTACCATGATGGGAGATGTCCCTTGAGAGATGTCTATTGGTATAGGATGCTACATGCATGAGACATCCTGGCTGCATCCCATTTGTCGGGGACTTTTGTTAGAGCTGGTGCGGCAGCTACTCTCTAATTATTTGTAGGTACTATTGGGGTACAAATTGTGAATGTAATGTAATGTATATACATGTAATGGAATGATAAAATTGAGTACGGAGATAGATTGGGATGAATCTGGTCCAACTCGAATCGGCGTCCGTAATAAAATTTGCAAAGCGTTCTTGAAGGTTAGGAAAAACCTGCTCCTAGATTCAACAAGAAGACGATTCAAAGAAGTCCTTGTGATTTTATTGAAAATAGAATATTTTGATTTGATTTTATTGTATCTTATGCAATCGTATCGTATGCAATTATAGTCAGGTGGGAAGTATGCTTGTTTCTCTGGCTCATACTCTACTCATATTTAATAGACGATTTGAGTTACCTGCTTAGATCTTTGAGGATGTTTAGGGGTAGAGGGGTAGGTTTTAAGAGTAGGTCTAAAGAGGCACAACTGAACATTATATTCGACCCATGCCCACGTTTTGCAAAATAGTTAGGTTGCAAGCTCATCGCCGCTTATAGGAATATTAACCAACTAGCTGTTACACGTCGCGGCTTCGCTCGCAATAACATTTAGAATTTGGAATTTTCGAGGTTTGACCATGACCCCACGTGAGTTTTTTGGAAAAGTTTCTTAGCGAGCTCTACGGCCCTAGTGGATGCTGCATACCAAATTTCATTCCAATCCGTGGGGTGGTTTCTGAGATTTCGTGATGTTTTATGAGTGAGTTTTACTTATACTTTTTATCTATATTCGTTTAGTATAAAATATCAATCTAAAAATTTATAAAATAGGTATATATATTACTGTAAATTAATCTAAGGCCACTAGTTATATAGTAACTAAGTATTTACCAATCTGTAACTTTAATTGTATGGCTATGGAAGAGTGGGATCTTCTAACACAAGTATTATATACTTAAAAGAAGAACTCAACCTTAGTTATTTTTATTGTAAACCTGTTACAGAAATGAATTATGTTCTATTTTCTATTTCTATTTTCTAGTGGTATTTGACAAATATATGTAAGAAAAATATAGAAGATAGATGACATACGCCAAATTTTTTTGGAATATATTTACTCTACACAGTAAGGTATTTAAAATTCTAACCATGACCCAAAACGTTAGGTACGTAACTAAATACATAACTTAACTACCACTACGTAACTTAAAGCTATTAAGTACTTTAGAAACATCTTAAAATTCTTAAATACAAGTATGTATTTACCAAAGTAGAAACCATTAAAGTATTACATTGGTACGAGCGGAACGCATACCAAATTATTGTGATACATGACGTAGGTTATAAACCCTTATTGTGTTACACATAGAGTTGAAATTCGATATAGTTTTGCACGACAATTTTTGTATTAAAAACTTGCTTCTAAAACATTTAAATTTAACACAGATTCAAACATAGTCAGCCCACAAATGGTTCACTCTCACTTAAATGACTAACCTAACCTAATACCTAAAATCTCTTTGACAATATTAGAAAATTGACACACGTAGCTATAGCCCTAAACTTAGTCATTTCTCCACCTTGAGAATATTCAACAGAAGCCTTCGTTGGCATAACATAAGCTCTGCTAACTTTGGGGCTAGATGATGCTTTGTGATATGTCCGGCATTACTATACTTATTATAAAAAAATTAAGTGAGTCTACGATCAAATAAATGAAACAACAGCTAATTTCACGTTAAAGTGACGAATCTTGCCACATTTGTAAAGTAACCAAACAGTTGGTGTGTCTGTCCGCGCCGCGAGCTGCTCAAACAGCGAGTGTAAATATATCGAGCGTTTAGGCGATCAAGCAGGGACCTCATCGAGTTACCTGCTTTATGTACAGACGTCTACAAAGGTCATTCTTCAATTTTAAAGAATCTGTTCTTTATGTGCCAAATATCATCACCTTTGTACATCTGTTGAAGATGATTTAGGTGGCGTTAGTCAAGTTACAGAACAGTTATTTGTAATTGAGCACCTTCGCTCATGACTGAAGAAACCTATGCGAGAGTGGCAGCCACGACCACATTTGCTACACATAAAAGACCCTGGAGATGTTACAGGATTTGCGGCGCGTTGGTGACGTTTAGCCCGTTTATGCGCTAAATGGTCGAGCCAGGCGTTATCGTGTGCAACAACACCGTCAGCTACGATTTTCCTCCAGGTGTCACGATCCTTAGCCTCGCTCTCCCACTTAGAATGGTCGATCTTAAACTCTGCCATGTCGCGTTTCACGCTGTCTTTAAAACGCAACATTGGCCGGCCGACAAGTCTTTTAGCCTCAGCTATTTCTGCTAAAAGGGCTTGTCTCGGCAAACGAGAAGAGTTCATGCGATGTACATGCCCTAGCCAACTCAAGCGTTTTTGCTTTAGCATGGCCATGATGCTTGGTAGTTTTGCGACATCAAGTACTTTCTCATTTGTAGTTTTATCTTGCCAAGTGAAACCCAATATCTTGCGAAGACATCGCATGTGAAAGTTATTAAGCCTCCGTTCCTGTTTCGCATACGATGCACGTTTGGTAAAATAACATCTTCGTGTGGTTTGACAGGTATTTGTGGTCCCATACTCTTGTAGTAAGCTTCCCGAACATTGTAGATGCTTTGCCGATGCGAACACTAATCTCATTATCGATCGAGAGATTGTTCGTCACTGAAGAACCAAGATAACAGAAACTATCTACAACCTCCAAAGGTGCACTGTTTAATAAAATCGTAAGTTTTTCAGTGACACCTTGCACCATCACAACAGTCTTTTTCGCATTTATTGTCATAGTCATAGAAAACAACCTACACGCATCCGCAAATTTGTTGATTGTATTTTGAAGCTCTTGAGATGTAGAGGCGACAAAAGCAGCGTCGTCAGCAAATAAAAGACTGTCAACAAACAAATCCTGACAAACTTATGTTGTGAAGTTTGCCATCGGATCTTGTATGTAGGTGAATACCTTGTTGTGTATCAGCGAATGCAGCATTCAAGAGCAACGAAAAGAAAATTCCGAACAACGTACGTACCAATACACAACCTTGACGCACTCCACACATCATATCGAAAGGCTCAGATGTTTTGCCATTAAATACGACTCTGCCTTTCATATCATCATGGAATGATTTAATTAGAGCAATCAATTTGGGAGGGCACCCTATCCTCTATAAGGCCATGTAGGTACAAACCGTCTCTACTGACTGTGTCGAATGCTTTGTTGAGGTCGACGAACACTATGAACAAAGGCATTTTTTGTTCTTTACATTTCTCCTATATTTGCCGAAGAGTGAATATCATATCCGACGTTGAGCGTCCAGCACGAAATCCACACTGTGACTCCGGATATATGCGGTTTGCTAGTTTCTGAAGTTTACTCAAGATGAGACGAGCAAACAATTTACCCACAATACTTAACAGGGAGCTACCGCGATAGCAGTTGCAGTCACCACGGTCTCCTTTCCCTTTAAACAGAGTTATAATGTTTGCGTCACGCATATCCTGAGGTACACATTCCTCGCGCCAGAACCTTGAATAGTTCAGCTTCAATACCATCTTGGCCAGGACTTTTACTACATTTTAACTGCTTGACAGCAAGATGAAACTCTTCTACGGAGGGTTCTTCATCCAGTTCTTCCCACAGGGGTAGTAAAGGTATCTTGTGTACCGCTTCCTCTTGGTCGGGAATGTAGTTCGGTGTAGTGTTCTACCCATCGGCACATCTGACGTTCACCATCAGTGATAATAGAGTCATCTGATTCCTTGAGTGGTGCTGTCTTTTTCGGAACTGCACCAAGTGCGCTCTTAATCCCCTGATACAAGCCACCAAAATGCCCGGTAGCTGAACAGTCTTGTATACTCCGGCAAAGCTCTTCCCAATATGCATTGCAAAAGTAACGAGAAGTGCGTTGCAATGTCGCCTTAGCACTTGCAAGGGCAGCTCGTGTTTGACTGGAAGGATTAAGCCGATGATTTAGTGCAGCTTTACGTTTGGAATCAAGTAGTGGCTTTAAGGTATCAAAGTTTTCAAAGAACCAATCTTTAGATGCTGATTTCGATTTCTTGTACCCGAACAATTCAGCAGCAGTTTCTGTTAACAGATTTTTAATATTGTCCATTCCTCGCTGGCAGATATTACATTTGGATCCCAGGTATCCATTTTGTCAAATACTAGTAATCTGAATTTATCAACTAGGTCTTCATTTCTAGTATTGGTGGGATCTTAATACCTGTGGGACGAGATGTATGAATTTTTTTGGGCTTTAAACCTACAGTAGTCACAACGAGAGAATGGTCAGTATCGCAATCTGCACTGTGGAAAGATCTCGTGTGATGGATATCTTTTTTGTAAAGACAAGATCAAGTTGGTGCCAGTGACCTGAGCGATGGTGTTTCCAGGATACTTTGCGTATTTTCTTCCCTTTGAAGAAGGTATTGGTAGCACATAGCTGATTCTGGGAGCAAAATTGCAAGAGACGTTGGCCGTTCTCGTTTAATTTTCCTATGCCATGGTCACCAAGACATTCAGGTCAGTCCATCGCGTCCTGTCCTACACGCGAATTGAGGTCACCTAAGATGATAAGGCGATCACCAGAACACACGTTTCTCAGAGTTTCGTTTAGCTAGTCGTAGAAAAGATCTTTAGATTCCACTGACGACGTAAGTGTGGGTGCGTAAAGTGAAATGATGGTGACATAACCGCAGGTTGTCAGCAATCTTAGCGCTATAATGCGTTCAGAAATACCTCGTGGACCTTCAAGTAACTCATTACGTATCGCAAACCCAACTCCATGCTCACGATGTTCAACAGAGCTTTTCCCTTTCCAGAAAAACGTGAAATTGTATTCACGAAGAGAGCCTCATCTGCAAGCCTAGTCTCCTGTAAGGCGTCAATCATAATATTTAATTTAAATAACTCCGTGTCTATGACTGCTGTTTTGCGAAGATGTACGTCGCAATTAGGACTCCCACTGGTGTCCGGGAAGCCTGTCCTCATGGTACGGACATTCCATGTCGCTAAGCGCATGGCAGATGTAATTTTAAAGGGATTTTTGGCTTTATTTCTGTTAGTCGCAGGTGAGATAAATAACGACACCATCTGTCTAGTTATTATCCTAGTGTTTCCTTCTCCCAAAGGAAACAAGACAGCACCGAGACGGACTAGTAACTTACTGACCGAGGGCCTACTATGGACCATCCCACTGACGAGAGTGACCCCTGGCACCCGCGCTTACGTCTATCTGCGCGAGCTTAGAACCGGTAACTGCCACTGCCCGTGTTTTTATCCACTCCAGCAAGCTGAGGTGGGTAAAGTGTCTTCTCCACTGACGCCACTCCGCCTGGGATTCTGTTTGGTAGCGCGGGCCTTCCCAGGTACCCACACTAACGACTCACACACAACGACCACACTCTCGACCTTGCCGACAGGGCCCGCAGGAAAGATGCGGTACATGCGGTGTCGGTTTAGTTGCAGGTGCATAACGGCTGGCACCGAGCCGGGTTTGTTTCAAGTTTTCCTTCTCTGTTTAAAATATTATATTTTAATAATTAGATAAACATAGCCAAACAAACAAGAAACCCATAGCATAACGTGTAAGGGTAGGTACGTGTATGTGAATGTGTGTGAGTGTGTGTGTGTGTGTGTGTGGACAAGGTACTCGGTACGGTACCCGTTCTGCGGTTTAGCCATGAAAACGTGATAAACAAACAGACAGTCAGACACTTTCGAATTTATAATAATTTGTATATCTTTCTTTTTCTTTATCTAATAATTGCGAACCTTTTTGTTGCATTCGAAAAAAAACAATCATAATGATTTAAATAAAAAAGAAGCCCTGAAAGAAGAGGGTAAAAAAGACAAAATTTAATACCAGATTACTGAAAGCATTTGAGACCAACTCAAATGTTTGAGAGCACATTATCCTTCTAAATTCTATATGGAAAATTACGGAAACGTAAGTTGTTGTAGTATAGTAAGTATTCTATTGACTTAGTTATTTAAATTTTATTAAATAACTTCGTAGCACAAGTATGGACAATTGAAATATTAGTGTATTGTGGTGTGTACTATGTGATTTATAGGACGAGGAATCACAGAAAATTCTAAACGGTAATTCCACGATGACGTTTAGAATAGACAAATGACCTTGATTTAGTGAAGATAGACTATCAAAACATTGGTGAAATCAGCATCAAAACAGTGGGGCGATTATGGATTTTTGATACTATCAAAACATTGATACTAATAGCTTTCAGTTACTATTAATGAATTTAGTATTACGGATTGCTGCGTATTTCTATCGGCTTCTATCGCTAGTTACAATGTGAAGTTGGTGTCAAACTATAACTCGACCAATTTACAAAGTACGATTGTGGTAGGAACCGTGTTTAGCGTACTAAGCATTTAAATACATCGTATATGATTGATTGAAATAATGCCGATTGCTAATCGAAATTGATAGACATTGATGCCGATTGCTAATCGAAACTGATAGACATTGATGGTTTCAAGAGTTCCATAATCGCCCTACTGATGCTAGGAAGAGAAGAAAGAGAAGTGTCCGGCATAACCCACTTAAGCAGCTGTTTCTAAGCTACTACGCCGTAGCACTGTTGCTACGAAAAATATATTATTCTTTTAAATCTTGAAATCTTGAAATTAATTTATTTGCTCGAAGTATGGTACATATATGGTTCTTACATAATAATTGTCTCACACACTTCGTCGTTGACCGACATGCATACATCAACATGGCAACCATGAGAATAATGAGATTATTAATTACAATTAAGTATACATAAAATTAAAATTAAAATGTCAACGTCAATATTATATAAGTAAGCAGATTAATCCAGAATATAAATTATTATTAAAACATTTCATCAAAATCGTAAAAACATTTCTCGCTGAGCCATGTATACAGTTTTTTTTTTAAATTGAACTGTCGGCAACTCTCTCGCTTTTGGTATCAGATTAAATATTTTAATAGCCATAATATAACTGTTTTATGCGCCAGTGCAGTCTTGCGGAATGGCATTATGAGTTTAGTAGGATCCCTAGAACTGAATTTAGAGTTTACCTTATCTATATATTTGTCAAAGAACCTTTCGTTTTCTCTAACGAAACATCCAGCTTGATGTATGTAAAGGCCTGTCAACGTTAGTAGTTTTAGTTTTTTAAAAAACGGTTTGCACGATTCTAATGGTTCAACGCCACATACCGCTCTGACACATCTTTTGGATGATAAAAGCTCTATTAATATCCGTGGAGTTACCCCAAAGGTGAAGTCCGTATCTCAAAACAGAAGCAACATATCCGTGATACGCTGTCAATGCTGTTTTTTGTCCTGACGTGCGTCGTAATTGTTTCAAAGCAAAAACAAAACGGTTTAACTTTTTACATAAACAGTCAATATGTGACTTCCAGTTACAATGCTCATCTAATATTAGGCCTAGAAATTTCATTGCGTCAACTTTTTCAATTAATTCATTACGACATGTCAAATTTATATTAAAACTGTTTTTATTATTATAATTGTGAAAATTAATCAATTTTGTCTTTGAAATATTTGCTTGAAGATTATTGTCATCTAGCCAGGTTAAGATTGATTCTACTTCTGATTTTAAGGCGTCCTCATATTTTATATTCATATATAAAATATGAGAACTCATATTTTAGTCGCGATGCTACTTCATAATAACAATACATTTTCATAATTTTCCTAATGAACTTTATTAACAATATTCAACATTATAAATTGTAGAGCTTCGCTCCTATCGGTGTAAGTGATGTAGTTTCCTCCATGTGCTCCTCATCAAAAAATCTGGCTCACATAATTGACTCTTTTGACGACCTCTGTGGCGCAGTGGGCCAGGGCCCGGTTGAGACGCAAAAGGTTGCGGTTGGGATTCGGACAAATATTTGTATTATCTGCAAGTATTTGTCTCGGGTCTGGGTGAAAAAAATATAAGTAGCATAATCAGTCATATGGTACCCATAACATAGGCTCATCTTACTTTGGGGCTAGATGATGCTGTGTGAAATGTCCGGTATTATTTATATATTTATTTACTTCTGCGATATTATAAAATATAATTAGTAGGTATATTTAAAAATATATAAATATTATATCGGTCATCTGGTTCCCATAGCACAAGTTAGGCTTAATTTGGGGCTAGATGGTGTTATGAAGATTGTCCACTAATACTTATACTGTATTCCTGATCATGCCGCATAATGTCTTATCATGTTAAGACATACTAGTCCGCGTCTTATTTTTAGATAGATAGATAAACACGTTATTGTACACAAGAGAACACACAAAAAATAATGATTAGCAATACAATTGTACAATGGGCGGCCTCATCGCCTAAAGCGATCCCTTCCAGGAAACCTTTGGATGGACAGGATAGATAAAAAACCAAAATGTCGGCGGTGTACAAAAAAAAGTTACCTATACTAAATCTAATACATAAAAATACAAAATATAACAAAAACTATAACAATGCCTATAATTAAGCCTACAAAATGTAATTATACATTTTTAAATCTTTTAATTGTTATTCTGCATTTCGGTCCGGAGACAAATACAAATTGAATATTATACAATTTTATGATATTAAATTATATATTTTAATTAATCACTTTTCCACAAAACTGTATGATAATGGCGTCTTTGAAACGGGTTAATTGAGCAAACACCGAGATCAACTAAACCCACGATTATAATTACGTCATTAGTTATAATAGCAAATACGCTTGTATGTGTGTCTGTCTGTATACAGGGTGTCCTTACAACCTACCAAAAACATCACACGCAGATAACCTTTATTGAAGATTGATGAACCAAAAAACCTGGGAACTCTATCATACTTAGCAAATATATGAATCGGATCAATGATCCGAAAATTATCGTTCGACAAATATACGTGTAAATACAAACACAGATTTATCTAAGTACCCAATAAGATCTCGTGCCGTATAGTTGAGTACCTACTGCCCTCGACTTAGCACGCGTGGTACCTACATAAAAAGTAGTCTATATGCACATACTACCGGTCTTAGTGTTGTTTAAATCTGTTGCTATTTTTATTCACTATGTGACGATAAGATAGAGGGAAACCCTTTAAAAATCTTATTACAACTTTGCTAGTATGGCGTTAAAGTATGGTTTGTTTATGTGTTTTTCTAATATCAATGAATAAATATGGTAATATATTTAAGCTACATTTGTTAATGTGTGATCATAAGATATACTCTATATCTATATCATGCAGTATCATGCAAATCTGCTCAGCCGTTACGACTTGATTAAGCGAGCCACAGAAAAAAACATCTATACAAGTTTTCGCATTTATAATATTGCTTCTGCTCTCGGCTTCGCATGGGTGGTATAAAAGTAGCCTATGTCAGTCCCCAAAATACAGTTTATCTCCGTACCAAATTTCATTCAGATCCGTTTAACTGGTTAGCCGTGAAAAGGTAAAAAACAAACAAAGAAACAAACAAAGAGACATACAGTTACTTTCGAATATATAATATTGGACTAGGATCCCACTATATAGTGGGATAGTATCTGTGCACCCTGTATACAAGTTTCTGTGTGTGTGTGAGAGTAGACGCTAGTGTGCCTGTTGTTAAATATTTCAAATGTTGGACATCATAATGTAATTTCCAGTTTTTGGTGAGATTAAATGTTTTTTCTTCGAGTGGATAGAGTAGGGTCTGCAAAGTCGTGGCATTGAATAAATAAATAAACATTTATTGGTGATAATGTACTTACACAACGCCATCGAGCCCCAAACTGAGCATAGCTTGTATTATTATATTATTATTATTATGGTGGGCAGATGACTGATACCTACTTATATATTTTTGAAATATATACTTATGATACACAGAACAAACACCTATGTTCGGCACACAAATGTTGTGTGAGGGAATCGAAACCTCAACCTAGACGCATTTGCTGATAAATCGCCTGTTATTGATAGACTGAGTATGTGATACTGTGGAAAGCTTGAGTAAGTAGGTATTTTTAATTGTTATTGTTATGTTTAGTATAAACAAAATTAGCATTAGATAAGTTAGTTCAAGTAATTCCTACAGCAATTTATGTTAGACCTAAGCTGAATGTAAGTACATGAAGCATAAATAAATGAAATGAATGAATTTGCCAACTGTACAAAGATTATTGAAAGCTGCATGCGTTCACACACATTGCCCAACAAGTCGGCCGACGACCTTGATAGCGACTTTACGTGACAATCTCATTTGTTTTAACTAAATTATATGTAAATAGTAGCGGGTAATTATCTGTCTACTGCGCTATTAGTTTAAGGCTTCTAGGTCATCCCTCGTACCTACCCTATTACCGAATTAACCAAATATTTACTGATTAACAATATTAAATAATAGATGAAAAATATATTTTGGTGGACACACAGCATCATCTAAACCCTAAACTGAGTAAAGCTATGGAAACTATATGACTGATGCAATCTGTTTGTCTGTTTATAATTTGGTACGGTAATAGATTGTATGTTAGAGACGGATGGAGAAAGAAAGCGATACATTTATTTATCACACACAAAACAAACAATACAAAAGAGAAGACAACTGCTGAAAAAGACTAAAAAGAACCAAGAATACCACAAAGAGAGAGAAGAAAAAAATTACAGCACACGTATATTATATGAACATAGAAAAGTACCTACAGTCCAATATTACAAGCCCATTAATTACAGGCCCAAAATTAGCCCTGCTCGCGAACCAATCAACGTAGTGGTGTGGCCAAAAAGCATTATTTCCATCACAGCATATATGCTTCTTCTAAACACGGTAAGGAAGTAGCACTGGTTTTCGGATTCAACCATTTAACATGGTACCAAAAAATACGCTAACAAAAATATAGGTTACTTTTATGTAGGTACCACGCGAGCGAAACCGCGGGCAGTAGTTAGTTATTTATAATATTCGTCAATACATACATAAGATAATTTACCACCAGCAGAGTAAATACCTCTGAGTATGTTCACAAATAAATGTGTATCCTGTGGATCGGACCCACATCCTACAGCGCAGAAGGCAAAGTTACAACCAACTGAGCTGTATGACCAGTCGTATGTAAAAATATTCAAAATGTCAAAGGATGAATGTGAATGGTGACCAATTTACCCATAATCACAATAATAATGTTTGAATATAATTATTTAACCCTAAATTTAGCACAGTTAGGAGATTACCCGGGTAATTTGACTAGTCGACAATTAACCCTAATTTAGTACAGTAACCAGATTACTTAAACATTTTGACTGACGGACTATTAATTTAACCCTAATTACTTTAGCTTTTATTATTATATGTATCACAGTGATTACCCGGATTACTTGACAGGTTGGCAATTAACCCAAAATTTACCTTAGTGACGAGATTACCCGAGTTATTTGACCTGTAGACAATTAACCCTAAACTTAGTACCTACAGTGACGAGACTAACCGGAAAACATACCTATTACGATGTAGATAGATAAAAAGGCTTGTAGAAGTCAAAAAAATAATAAAAATTCCCAAATACAAAGTTTATGTATTGTTTACTTCGATCACTGTCTCGTCTTTACCATCTCAAATAACACCGAAATAGAAATTTCAACTTTTTCAAAAAATGGTAGCTTTTTACTAAACCAACTCTTTCGAAAATCAACAGTTAAAAAGCCTAGAACCAAAAAATGTCAAGTGTACAAATAACAACGCATTGTAGCCAATAAGTGATCAAATATTGTGACACTGGACATGCGCGGTGCGCCGTGACCGTGTTCCGTCTCACTCTAACGCGCGGCGTGCGAGCGAGAGGTGTGAAGACGAGACTGCCACAAAGCGGCCGACTAACAAAATACTAGCACGGTGGTATTTCAGGGCTGGACTCGAGAATCCTAGACTGAACTTTTTTTAACATTTAAAACTATCACTGTTATTCACATAGTTTTCCCTGTATACGAGATAAAGATATAATAAATACATAATCCCGGACATTTCACACAGCATCATCTAGCCCCAAAGTAAGCAGATCTTGTGTTATGGGTACCACATGACTGATGCAACTGATGTCTGGCATTGTTATTGTTATTATTAATAATAGGCTAGCCTCTAAGCTCAGTTGGTAGTAAGTCAAGTCAAGTCAAAGTCAAGTCAAAAGATATTTTATTCAATACAATCACAGGGATCACTTTGAAACGTCTTACATACTAAGTGAATTTAGGTGCCAATTCATCCTAACCCAAGCCCGAGAAGAACTGGCAAGAAACTCGTCTTGGTCCTAGCGCTTTTTACATGATCCATCTTATAACTACCTTAACTAGGAAATACTAATACAAGATAGTTTATACATTTCAAGTGTGTCGGTTAACTGTCTGAGGGCAGAGCGACATGAGACCATGCATTCTTATCAATAATATGGTCATTTATATTATAATAATCTTTCTTCAAAAGGCTACCTTTTATGTACCTATGCTTTAATTTTTTTAATAGGTAGTTTAGTTGCATTTTCAGGAAGCTTATTATAGAAGCGCACCGTGTTCCCCATAAAGGACTTATTTACTTTTTCTAGTATCTCTGCCTTTTGCGTTGTAGGTTGAGGGCTTAATTCCCTCCCAGGCCTATCATTTGTGTGATGAACATAGGTGTTTGTTCTGTGTCTGGGTGTTATAAAGTAAACATAAGTATGTTTTTAAAAATATGTGTTCCATCAGTCATCTGATTCTCATAGTACAACCTATGCATAGTTTGGGGCTAGATGGTGTTGTGTGCATTGTACACCAATTATAATAATATTTTAGTCCTCATAAAACATATGTATTCCGTTTAAAATGAAAATTATGGTAAAAACTTTTCTAGGCTAGAATTTATTAACAGACAAGACAAAATAAATTAAACACAATTTTACAATTAATAATCAATAATAATAAAATATATAAAAATTTTAGAAATACAAAATGTCGGGAGCAATATAATAAAATACACATACAAATTAAGAAGAACGCTCACAAAAACACAAACAATCAGTCAATACTTTAAGACCAGCTATCAGCAAAAAGGTCACAGTCAGGGTTTATGTCTAAAAGAGCGTTAAGCGCGGTAAGAACACGTGGGATGGGAGAGTTAGCTCGAGCTACCATCCGGCACAACCGTATAACATTTGTCTACATTGAACTCCATTTTGTTAAGAACACTCCACTCGTAGATAGCATCGACATCGCATTGCAGCGCTCGACAGTAAGCCTCAGACCTAACCTCCGTAAAGAGTTTTAAGTCATCAGCGTATAGTAAGCTCTTCGCATGCGACACCACTGCCGGGAGGTCATTTATCATTAACAAAAATAGCAAAGGGCCAAGAATCGATCCCTGACTGACCCCGCAACGCGTGTGATAAGATTGAGACTCGTACAGGCCAAGTCTGACAAACTGCTGACGATCACGGAGGTAATCCGCCAGAAGCCGGAGAAGACCCGGGGCGAAGCCTATGGCAGTCCGCTTAGAGAGCAGAATGTCGTTATTAACCCTATCAAACGCCCTCCGGAAATCAAAATAAAGAACATCAACTTGGTAACCCCGATCCATATTTAAAGAAATAAAATCAACGAGCGTCAACAAATTAGTGTTTACAGAACGTTTGCTTCTAAAGACGTGTTGTTCGTTGCACAAGAACTTGTCAACCTGCGCATAAATATACTTATGATGTTCTCAAACACTTTCGCGGGGGAAGAGAGGATTGCTATTGGGCGATACTCTTTAACATTAGACTTATTAGAGCTTTTGGGAATAGGAATAACCCTGGAGAGCTTCCACTGTGGGGGATATACTCCATACATAAGTCCAAGGTTGAAAATGTGACAAAGTGGTCCACACAATAGCTTTTCCGCACCCTTGACTATGGCAGAAGGTATGTGGTCCGGGCCCATCGCACTACTTAGTTTAAGCCTCTTTATAACCCAACAAACGTCATCGTGAGTGAATCTGATAATATTGATGGTGTTACTATTAACGGCACTATCGAGAGAAACAGCTCTAGAAGCATCGAGTTTGGGTATTTCAGGCAAGAAAACACTAGCAAAGTAACTCGCAAAGGCCTCAGTGGCCTCTGGCCCTGAGAATGAAGTACCCAGGTAAGTTATATTAGGTTCAAACCCACCTTTTGACCGCAAGCTAGATATGTGCTGCCAGAATCTTCGTGGATCACGCCTAATATTATTCTCTATGGATCTCGTGTGATTAATGTACGAGGACGCCACTCGTGATTTCAGGTCAGCACGAAGGTCTGAAAATGCTTTGTACTTATCCCCACAACCAAAACGCTTCCACGCTGCATGTAGTTTAAATTTAGGTTTGGTATCTTTTAAGATATCACACGTAAACCAAACAAGATAACGTCTAGACGCATAATCCCTACGGCACTTTTTAGGCATACAGATGTCAAAAATTTCATAGATCGTGTTATAAAAGCATTGGCTAGCACTAAGTATGTCCCCAGCCTGCAAAACCTCAGTCCACTGTGTCTCGGCGAGAAGAGAAAATAATAGTTTATAGTCGCACTTGTTAAAATTCCAGTCGTTTACTGTATCGATATTACTGGGCGCAAACCCATCAGAGTGGAGTGGTGCGCAGTGTCAACTCTTACCTCTATGTCCAACGGAGGGTGATGCTTGTCAATGGGGTAGGTAATTCCATTAGTTGCAGTAACAGTTGCCTCGCAAAAGCCATTACACTCCAGAATAAGAACCACATCTAACATCCCTCCAAGCGAATTTAACACTCTATTCATCTCTACCAGACTACAATACGACATAAAATATCAATAGTAACTCTTGATAGTTAAGGAAGCACTATTTAAATTTAAATCCCCTAAGATTATCACAGTTGCTTTTAAAACAGTAATAAAGGATTCTACCTTACAGAAAAAACATATAACATCATATAATCGCTATCTGTTGCACTAGGTCTTATATAAAACACACAGACAAGAAACCACCATGTCCGCGCCATGTAAAACTAGCCCACAGATCTTCACCATTATTAGTTTCAAGTTTATAGCACCGCTTTAGAAGTAGAGGAGCTCGAGCAGCCAATAAGACACCGCCACCTAGAGTTAACCTGTCACGACGCAAAACACTCCAGTCACCACATGCCAACTCTTGATCTTCAATGGAGCTGTCTAGATAAGACTCGGTTACTGCTACCAAGTTATGTTCAAGAGCACCCAAATTGTTACGCCACATAGTAAGTTTGGTCTTCAAGCTACGAACATTCTGATAGAAGACATTTTGGCCAGGGTCTTTATTGCATGGCTGCTTCACCACGAAAGGGCTGTGTGGATTTACTCGATGCTTGATCAATAATCTGGTCTCCTATTGTAGTCAAGTCAAGTCAAGTCAAAAGATGATTTAATCAATACAATCACAAGGATCACTTTGAAACGTCTTACATACTAGGTGAATTTAGGTGCCAATTCATCCTAACCCAAGCTCGAGAAGAATTGGCAAGAAACTCGTCTTGGTCCTAGCGCTTTTTTATATGATCCATCTTATAACTACCTTAACTACGAAATACAAATACAAGAGAGTTTATACATTTCAAGTGTGTCGGTTAACTGTCTGACGGCAGAGCGACATGAGGCCATGCATTCTTATCAATAATATAGTCATCTATATTATAATAAGCATTCTTCAAAAGACTACCTTTAATGTATGCTTTAAATTTCTTAATAGGTAGTTTAGTAGCATTTTCAGGAAGCTTATTATAGAAGCGCACCGTGTTCCCCATAAATGACTTATTAACTTTTTCTAGTCGAAACCTAGGGATGTATAATTTATGTTTATTCCTAGTGTTCATTTTATGAATGTCACTATTTTGCTGAATCCCATCTCTATTTTTATGTGTATATAACAAATTTTCATATATATATTGTGAAGCTATTGTGAGAATATTAATTTCTTTGAATATTTCTCTCAAAGATTCTCGTGGTTTCATTTTATAAATGGCACGTATTGCCCTTTTTTGAATTACAAATATTTTACCAATCAAAGTCAAAGTCAAGTCAAAGTATGATTTATTCAATACAATCACAAGGATCACTTTGAAACGTCTTACATACTAGGTGAATTTAGGTGCCAATTCATCCTAACCCAAGCTCGAGAAGAATTGGCAAGAAACTCGTCTTGGTCCTAGCGCTTTTTTATAATGATCCATCTTATAACTACCTTAACTACGAAATACAAATACAAGAGAGTTTATACATTTCAAGTGTGTCGGTTAACTGTCTGACGGCAGAGCGACATGAGGCCATGCATTCTTATCAATAATATAGTCATCTATATTATAATAAGCTTTCTTCAAAAGACTACCTTTAATGTATGCTTTAAATTTCTTAATAGGTAGTTTAGTAGCATTTTCAGGAAGCTTATTATAGAAGCGCACCGTGTTCCCCATAAATGACTTATTAACTTTTTCTAGTCGAAACCTAGGGATGTATAATTTATGTTTATTCCTAGTGTTCATTTTATGAAGGTCACTATTTTGCTGAATCCCATCTCTATTTTTATGTGTATATAACAAATTTTCATATATATATTGTGAAGCTATTGTGAGAATATTAATTTCTTTGAATATTTCTCTCAAAGATTCTCGTGGTTTCATTTTATAAATGGCACGTATTGCCCTTTTTTGAATTACAAATATTTTACCAATATCAGCTGCTTTCCCCCAGAGAATGATGCCGTATGACATAACACTATGGAAGTAACTGAAATAAACTAGTCTAGCTGTAGCTTCATCAGTAAGCCACCGTATCGCACGAACTGCATATGCAGCGGAACTAAGCCTACCAGCAAGCGTTTCAATTTGTGGTCCCCACTGTAGTTTTGAATCAATATTAAGACCTAGGAAGATCGTGGAATTTACAAGATTCATTGCCTCTCCATTTATTTCAATGTTGGACGGGCTATGAATAACATTTGGCAAAGTGAATTTGATACATTTAGTTTTTTTGGAATTAAGCAAAAGATTATTTACAGTGAACCAGTTAAGAACTAACGATAAGGATTCATTTACGTTATCGCATATACTGGTTTTACCTCTATCAACTTTAAAAATTAAAGACGTATCGTCTGCAAATAAAACTATATCACAAATATTTTTTACAAAAAAAGGTAAATCATTAACGTATACTAGGAATAAAAAAGGGCCTAGTATCGATCCCTGAGGTACCCCTATATCAATAATTGATCCCAAAGACCTCTCACCACCCACGTCTACTTTCTGGACTCTATTGGATAGATAAGACTGTATGAGGTCAATCGCCCGGTTTTTAATGCCATAATATTTTAACTTTGTGATTAGGGTTGCATGACTCACACAGTCAAAGGCCTTAGATAGATCGCAGAATACCCCAACTGCATCCTGTGACTTCTCCCAGGCCTCAAATATATGCTTTAAGAGCGCTATACCTGCATCAGCTGTTGATCGACCTTTAGTAAATCCGTATTGATTACTATGTAGCAGGCCGTTAACGTTAAAGTGGTATAATAACTGATTAAGAATTATTTTTTCAAAGATTTTACTTAAAGCAGGTAATATCGATATCGGTCTATAATTAGCGAGATCACTTTCACTTCCAGACTTAAACATAGGAATGAGTTTACTGTGTTTCATGAGATCGGGAAAAACTCCCTCGTCGATACATCTATTAAAAATATAAGCTGAACATGGTGCAATATCTAAGATAATGACACCCAGCACCTTTGTAGACATTCCCCAAAGATCTTCTGTATTTTTTATATTAATTAACTTGAATGCTTTTACAATACTAGCCTCGTTAATGTAGCTAAAATTAAACTCATTCTTACATTTTGCAACACTAGATTCTAATAGAACGGAAGCTCTGGAGGCTGAAGAGTTTAACGATTTGGTCACTATTTTTGGTATATCTGAGAAAAAACTATCAAATGCATTCGCAACATCCTGTTCCTTTGTCAAAATTGTACCATTTATATTTAATTTGAACTGTATATTGCGAGCCCTTGATTTACCTGTTTCATTATTAATTAATTTCCAAGTTGCTTTTATTTTATTTGTTGAATTTTCTATTATTTTTCTCAAAAACAGTGACTTAGCCGCATGACAAACTTTTTTGAATACTTTTGAGTAATTCCTAACATATAAGATAAAAACTGGATCATCTAACATTGTCTCTCTGGTAGCATATAATTCATACAATGTATTCCTACTTCTATAAATACCCGGTGTAGCCCAGTTGACAAATCTAGCACAATTTTTTGTTTTGCATGTTTTTACTGTAAATATATCAGCATGTTCTTTAATTATTAAATTAGACAATGTGGTGAAAAGATCA
Source organism: Lampropteryx suffumata (assembly GCA_948098915.1). NCBI lineage: Eukaryota > Metazoa > Arthropoda > Insecta > Lepidoptera > Geometridae > Lampropteryx > Lampropteryx suffumata. The sequence goes on along the minus strand of OX402568.1, from coordinate 658,034 downwards.
TTTGGATCATCGATGCATGGTACAAGGGAAACTTTGTGTTCAATTCTACTTTGAAATGTTTTGATGCGGCTCTCTGTAATAGGTCGGTGAGTAAAGTTCTGAGCTTCAACTATACGATCACAAGAAAAGGTGGCGCAGTGACCGTAATGGTCAGAACTAAAATGTTTTAGTACACACTTATGAACTGGTGTGCAACTGCAATAAATGTTATCTAGACAAGTGGCTGTTGTTAGTGTCACTCTTGTAGGTTCATCAAAAAGAGTACTTAAAATGAAACACTTAAATAAGTTTAAAAGTCTTTCAGATAATGGATCAATCGGAATTATTATATTAAAATCACCACAAACTATTTTGATCTTATCACAAGCTATTTTTTGCAATACTTCTTCCATAGTGCATTCATATAACCCAAAATCAGCATTGGGAGGACGGTAAACGCTCACGACGACATGCCGCTCCAGCTCGACACACGACACCTCAATAATTCTTTCAATAGAAAGATTTCTAATATCCTTACGCTCCTTGCATTTTAAGTTATTTTTTACAATAATTAACGAGCCACCACGTATTGCGCTCTTGCGTTTATAGCTGCTGACAATATTGTAATTTTCGTAGAAAGGAAGTACCTCAGATTGTACCATCCAATGTTCAGTGATACACATAATATCTACACTGAAATGATTTAAAAATAATTCACATTCTAATACTTTGCTGGGCAGGCCTTGCATATTTTGGTGAACTACATGTAAACTGCCTGTTTTTCCCTTTGTCGACTTGGTTAGTTTAAATGCTGATCAGTTGGCCCTACTACATTTTTTCCCCTAGTACTATTACTAAATATGGGGTTGTCATTACTCTGTGTTCTAATAACAGAATCAGAAATATTAAATGCTAACAATTTAGCAATAATTAACTTACTACGTCTACTAAGGTATACATTACCTTTTGTCAAATAAAAATTACTAATAAAATTATTAGTGTCTAAATATAAAATGTCACTATGACGACATATCAAATTGTATAGTATTAAATTCAAATTGAATATTTTATGTAGATAATCCATGTCTTTATTCGTGCATTAACTGGCCATACTTCGGTTGACAAGCATGTTTCGCGATAGGCAACAGGCACTCCGATTTTAGGACTTATAGTCGCCTTTGGTAGCGAGTTCAACTACCATGCAGGACCCGCCAGGACAGAGCTGATGCAAGTATTCACGGATCTCTTCAACGCTAGACTCCATGTTCCAAAGATGAACTGCGCGGCTCTTCGGCTCTCAGAGAAGTGACGGAGGGACCCGCCGTGCCACACAATGAAGTTGGTTGTCGGTTTCGTCTCACCTCTGTCCATTGCTGCTGGTCCCCTAGATCATGTGCAGACAGACGCTGGACTGATACCTCACGGTTGACACTGTTATGTATTGTTGCAGTACAGATTGACTGGCCGGGCTCTTCAGAGAAAACATGTTGAGGAGGCCGCGAAGGAGTCTGGGTATTTTTCTTACCCGCATTTTTAGGTTTCTGCTTTGACGATACTACCTGAGATGTATCTTTGGGCTTAGATGAGTGGAGAGCCGTTACCGCAGAGTAGCAAACTTCACTTTTGTCTAATTTAACATGAAGGGCCTCGACGTTTCAAGTTTCGTTTCATACCTTTCTATGAGTGAAACGGCCTGGGTAAGTTGGTCTTTTAATAGAGACACTTCCAGCTTCAAACCACGAATCTCTGACGATATCGACAGATGGGATTCGATATTTAATTCCGTGTCAACCTTTTTCCGCAAAGTAATATTTGGGTCGCGAATCTTTCTGGAAGATCCGACAGGCGTAAGACTATTGTCACCTCCTCTTTTTAATTTACAGCAACATTCCAGACAGACCCATGCCACTAGATTGGTCGATGTGGATTCGCTATCTTTATTTCCACCCGTACATAGATAGTGGTACACCTTGCCACAGGTATCTTGAGTGCATCTTAGGTAGTCCTCACCTTCTAGTATAACTGTACAGCAGGCCGCACAGCTCATTTTGGGCGCGAAACAAACTGTGGTAAGCAGTAAAAGAAAAGTAAAACGTTTACTCTTGATAGCTGTTCACAGTCACAGTTAGTAGAATCGCTTCCACAAATATGAACCTTCAGACCTAGTAGTGACGCGGGCGGCGCAGAAGCTGCCGTTTTATGGAAACATGCGAACGTTGTTTTTTTAGTGTTCAATGTCAGAAGATTACGTTGCAGCCATGCATGAACCCGTGATCCGCCTAATTCTGCTGCCTTAATAGTATCTGCCCAATTTGGGCCATGAAATAAGATTGCAGTATCATCAGCATAACAGAGGATGTCGGCACTTTGTAGTTGGATTTCATGAATATCGTTAATGTATAGAATGAACATTGTTGGGCCCAATATACTTCCTTGGGGTACACCAAATGGGATGGTTAGTGGATCACTTACAACTGTCCCAACTCTAATACATTGCTTGCGTTCATTTAAATAGCTACTAAACCATTCTAAAGCAATACCTCTTATACCCATGTATTCTAACTTTTTAAGGAGAATGGGAGTGGCGACAGTGTCAAACGCTTTTGCCAAGTCCAGAAATATTCCTACACTACATTGTTTTTTGTCCAGTTGGGATGATATTATTGATGTAAGAAGGGATACTGCGTCTTCCTACTTGCAGCCTGTGTTTTTGTAGCATGTGATTTACCTCTTGTACCTATTACTTGTATCTGAAATCGTGGGCAAGAGCGAAATAATTATCTACTTGTTTTGATCCGAAGGAACAGAGTTACTGATGATCTAAGGACCTGAAGTCAAGTCAAAGTCAAAAGATGATTTATTCAATACAATCACAAGGATCACTTTGAAACGTCTTACATACTAGGTGAATTTAGGTGCCAATTCATCCTAACCCAAGCTCGAGAAGAATTGGCAAGAAACTCGTCTTACTACCTTAATTACGAAATATTAATACAAGAGAGTTTATACATTTCAAGTGTGTCGGTTAACTGTCTGACGGCAGAGCGACATGAGGCCATGCATTCTTATCAATAATATAGTCATCTATATTATAATAAGCTTTCTTCAAAAGACTACCTTTAATGTATGCTTTAAATTTCTTAATAGGTAGTTTAGTAGCATTTTCAGGAAGCTTATTATAGAAGCGCACCGTGTTCCCCATAAATGACTTATTAACTTTTTCTAGTCGAAACCTAGGGATGTATAATTTATGTTTATTCCTAGTGTTGATTTTATGAAGGTCACTATTTTGCTTGAAGCTCTGAATATCTGAGCTATGAGCCTATTTTTTTAATACCTATATATTATTTAATTTTCTTTATTAACGAGTGAGTAAGATCTTCTAACTAAATATTAATTTATTATTATTGTCTATGCCACCTTAACTGTAAAAATAAAATATGTATTCAAAACAGTCTTCGACTTCGAGGTCGACAAAGTAGATTAGATACCTGAGTTCGTCCACTCAGTAGATACCTACTATTAGGAGTACGTGCAGTCGCCTGCGCACTCTCCACAGCACTCTGCGCCTTCTGTAGTCGCCGCCAGTGCTGCCTGTTTGCTGTTCAAGTGCGTGAGTTAGTGCAGTGGCCAACTGAGGTTATTGCGACGTGCCTGACTCCAGCATGGCGTTGATACAATCAATGTATTATTTTTTCTATAGGTAATTCATACATACATTCATTTTGAAGACCACTGTAGCGCAGTGGGCTAAGGTCCGGCTGAGAAGCAGAAGGTTGCAGGTTCGATTCGATTGCGAGACAAATGTTTGTATGATTTGCAAGTATTTGTCGCGGGTCTGGGTGTTTCTATGTATAAAAAGTAAGTATTTACAATAAAAAAGTATATAAGTTTGATATCAGTCACGTGTTTCCCACAACAAGCTCTGTTTACTTTGGGGCCAGACGATGCCGTGTGAAATGTCCGGCATTATAACTATTATAATCAATGTCTTTTTCATAGTTAATTCATACATAGAAAAACACCCAGACCCGATATAAGTATGATTTACAACAAATCTCAAAAACAGTAGGACATTTCTCAAAGTCCTGCATAAAGATCTGCCACTGAGAAACAACAAGAAAAGCCATTTCAAATCACATCGCCGAACAGCCACATACAAAAGCACTTATTAAAATCAGTTTAACTAAAAACCCGCCCTTAATTTAAACAATAAAGTCAGGCCCTTGCAGTCTGCTAAACATGGTCGCCACACGAGTCCTGTTGACTTCCCTTTGTGTGTGGAGAGCATTGATTCAATGGTACTACTAATTGTTCTTATTGTTTTCTTTCTGGAGTATTAGTAATTGTTATTGGATTACCACTAGAGTCAACGATATTTTAAAATTGCTATGTATAGGTACATAATAATAGGGGCAAAGTATGAAATTTCCGTTTTGTACTAAACAATTTCAAACATTGTTTTTATCAACAACAATTTTTTATTGATGTTGCGAGCTGAATCAGCTGCGTTAGTTCCTCGTAATTAAAAATTACTAAAATTTTCGATGTATTCATCTTTAAAACTGAATATAAAAACAATTGAAAGCCAAACCATCAAATCAAACAAGCCAAATTATCATCATCAAACCCTGGATTGATCAAACCCAAATAAATAAATAATCCCAGACGTTTCACACACCATCATCTGGCCCCAAAGTAAGCAGAGCTTGTGTTATGGGTACCACATGACTGATATACTACTTATATACTTTTTTTTAAATACTTATTATACATAGAAACACCCAGACCCGAGACAAATACTTGTAGATCATACAAACATTTGTCCCGCGGCGGGAATCGAACCCGCAACCTTCTGCGTCTCAGCTGGACCTTAGCCCACTGCGCTACAGAGATTGTCAAACCCAAAACTTCAATCAGATTAATTTAATTGATTAGGTACTAATATGGTCAAAACGGTACCTTTTATATCAATGAGACATTGTCCATTCATTTAAAAACATTGTTCCGAACTGATGATCCTGGAACCAGATGCATCGGTTTCCACCAAAAATAGCAAAAAACAAACTCATAAACATACTATAAATATCGGGAAGCAGAAAAACTCATAAATCATGGTAAATATCCCGTTTCGAGTGAAAATTATGTTCAAAACCATGATAGTTTTAGAAGCTAAAAACTGCATAGAACATTAAGGAACACCTTATCAACGTCACTACATAGTATAAAACAAAGTCGCTTCCCGCTGTCTGTCTGTCCCTATGTATGCTTAGATTTTTAAAAACTACGCAACGGATTTTGATGCGGTATTTTTAAAATAGATAGAGTGATTCAAGAGGAAGGTTTATATTTATAATAGATACATAATATAGTAGAGAAATACTGATTATTTTAGAGGTTTCAAATCACATTAGACATTCTGTAGTACATTAGTATCAGCATTACACCCGTGCGAAGCCGGGGCGGGTCGCTAGTTAAGTGATGAAAAAAAGAAATCCAGTAATATACATGTTTATTTTACATTACACATTTTTTTTTAAATATTTGTTTTTATAGATTATTTCAACTATAATTTAAAAAAAATCATGAATAGTTTGCAACACAACCACACAAACTTTTAATTTTCACTATAGCTACGCAATCACAATAAGTCATTACTGCACATTGTTCGTTTGTACTCGTTCTGCTCGCTCTCGTTCAGGCTTTGGCTGAAAATCTGTGATTAAATTCCACTGAGCCATGGCATATTTGTCGTGCTGCAGCACACACAAACTTACCTACACTAAGTTAGTACCTACTTACCCACTTACTTTTTGAAAATGTTTGTTTCATTAATTAAACGTATTGTGCCTACTTATGTTTAAAATAGTATATCTATGTAAATTGTATGTGTGTCTGTAGTACCAAATAAATGTTTTATCTATTTATCTATACTCAGATACCTACACTATAATTTTATTTTAAATACTTATTAAATAGGTCACTGGTGAGAACCACCTTGTTTGAAAGCCCAATAATAATTTTAAGATTATTTCCATTTATTCTACAAATGATATCGAATGTTTTATTCATTTGTATTGCCCAGCAATCAGTGTCCTACTGTGCAGTAGCCACACCCGTTAATTTTAAACCATTTTTATTTTAATGTACCCCGCCCTAATGCACTCTACAATAGATTATTATTTATATTGTGGAGAAAATAATATGTAATGCAGAAGCCAAATTAATTTGATTACACATACAATCATGAATATAAAATACCAAACTCTGAATATTGTCTATGCAATAACTAGCCTTTTGTATATAAAATAAGAAGAATGAATGAAGATGAATTACTTTTCACTTCTTAATCAAGATGAATCTAATGACGTAGAAAAACAATACAATGACATCGTAACTGGTATACACAAAATTAGTAATAAATTTAAAGAAAAAAAAGAAAATAAGAAGTACTTAGTACTTCTTATTTTCCTAAAATGTAATGTATCTTCAAACGATGATAATTTTGCCAATGTTGCAATCGATCGTCATTTGTCTAAACGTCATCGCGGAATGACACAATTTTATTGGATTTCTCGTCGTATAAATTACAAATACTTATAATTAAATTGTCCACACTTGTGCAGTGGAGTCACAATTTATTGATTAAAATTCCACAATGATTATTAATTATTATTAATTTATTTTTTAAGCATCAAAAACTTTCAAAACCCTATTTAATAAATAATGCAGATAATTTTAACTTAGAACTTAATAATTACTTTTCACTTCTTAATCAAGATGAATCTGATGACGCAGAAAAACAATACAATGACATCGTAACTGGTATACACAAAATTAGTAATAAATTTAAAGAAAAAACAAATAAAAACAAAAAAATTACAAATAAAACCTTAGAGCTTATACAAAGTAGACTAGATACTGAAATAAATATAGAAGAATGCAGAGTTATAGATAAACAATTAAAACGTAGCATTAGAGTTGATTTAAGAAAATATAACTGTCATTCAATACAAATAGCACTCGAGAACAATACGTCACTTCGTGTAGCTAAGCAAGGAATTTCGAAAGGGAAATGTTGGATAAATGGTTTAACGGATGATCAAGGAATAAAACATAATAACAGGACTAAATTATTGGAAATCTGCACAAAATTTTACAAAAACCTTTATACTAATCTAGAAACAGAACAACTATTTCAAAATATTCCTGCCCTGATAGCATTCCTTTCATTACCGGTCAGGAAGTTGATAAAGTGCTCAAAAGTATGATATATAACAAAAGCCCTGGAGAGGATGGTATCACGTCAGATGCACTAAAAATCGGTTCCCCTGCTCTTCTAACCCAAGTTACCAACCTTTTTAATAGCATACTCACCACTGGCATACTTCCACTTAAAATGTGCCATTCTAACATAGTTCTTCTACATAAAAAAGGAGAAAAAACCAACATTAACAATTATAGGCCGATCAGTTTCTTTTCACACATATATATATAAACTATTTATATAAGTAATTTCTAATCGTATAGACGGTCAGCTTGACATGCATCAGCCCCCAGAACAAGCTGGCTTTCGGCCTAGCTTTTCAACCTCTGACCACTTTCATAGTCTTAATCAATAATTGAAAAACATCACGAGTTTAGTAAACCCCTGTATCTAGCCTTTGTGGACTACGCAAAGGCCTTTGACAGTATCTCCCACAAAGCTATTTTTGAATCATTAAAGAACCAACAAATAGAACAAGCTTACATAGACCTACTAAAAATATCTATAATAACAGCACAGCCTCAATTCAACTTGAGAGCTGCGGTCCCTCCTTCAGAATCGAAAAAGGTGTTAAACAGGGTGACCCTCTGTCTCCGAAGCTCTTTACAAGCACCCTAGAGGAAATATTTAAGAAGCTAGCGGCATCCTGGCTAACATACGGGATCAAAGTCGGAGATAAAAATCTTACAAACCTGCGCTTCGCTGATGATATCGTTCTTTTTGCATCATCAGCGCAGGAGCTCTAGTCAATGCAACAAGACTTAAGCACACCAAGTCTTGAGGTGGTACTGGCCATGAATCGATCAAAGACTCAAATCATGTCAAATAGCACGAAACGTAATGTCACTGTCGATGGGCAAATAATAGAGTACGTCGATGAGTATATCTACTTAGGCCAAGTGGTCTCCTTCAAATGCAGGCAAGACAGAGAAATAAGTCGCCGCATTGAGAACGCATGGAAGAGCTACTGGGCCATGAAGCAGCATATGAAGGGAAACCTCCCAATATCACTAAAGCGAAAACTCATCGACACTGGTATCTTGCCCATACTGACATACGGTGCTCAGACATGGTCTTTGACAGAGTCATAAAAATCAGACCTCAAGATTTGCCAGAGAGCTATGTGCAGCGCAGTGTTTTGGGAATCAAAAGAACCGATAGGGCCCGAAATACCGAAATCCGATCGAAAACGGGCATAGCGGATGTAGGTACAAAGACTGCATGTTTGAAATGGGACTGGGCAGGGCATTTGACTCGAATGCATTCAGAACGTTGGGCAAAGCTCGTCACTCAGTGGGTGCCCGATAGTCGGAGACGACGCGGCAGACCCAGGAAAAGATGGCGAGACAATCTAGATGCATTCGAGCCAAATTGGCAAACTGTGGCCTTGGAGCGCAAAGAGTGGAAGGTAAAGGGGGAGACCTTTGCCCAGCAGTGGGACAATATAGGTTAAAGAAAAAAAAAAGATTTCCAAAAAAACGTGAAACGAAAAACAATTATTAACTATTTCATATTGAAACTTTCATACTTTGGTACTTTCATAGTCTTCTTCTTCTTCTTTGTTTATGGCATGTGACATATTAATGCCAATTTTGCCAGTGTCAAGTGTTTATGTTTGTTTATGGTCAATTTGTTTAATAAAGTCTTAGTCGATGGTCAATTGTGAATTTTAGACGTCACGCGGAATGGCGTCTAAAATTTTCTTGGGATTTCTCGTCGTTCACATCACATTGCATCACAACACACATTTAATTCAATTCTCCATACCCGTCCTGTAGTCACAATTTATTCATTAAAATTCCGCCATTATTACTGAATAAAACATGCAATAAAACGAATAAAACAATATTAAATTAGCAGAGCCGTGCTACTTCATGAAATGACAAACGAAGAATCCTTTCATAGTCTTTAGTAATAGAATATTGATGACAGAATGACGGCATTAAATGAAGAGAAGAAGAAGGAGTAGTAGAAATAGTTATAAAAGTTTAGTTATCAGTCAATCAAACATAACATCTCACTACGAAACAAAATACTTAACAAACATTTTTGTTCAAAAAACAAAGTTTTAAACTAATTTTGCTCTTATTATCTATATAAATAAGGGTCAAAATACTTGCTCTAAATGTTTGCAATAAAAAATCAATAGATCGTGGATCATTCAACACGTAATTGATACTCCTTCACCGGTTTCAAATAACAAAACGTCCAGTTTACCTCGACCTCTGCAATCCCTTTATAAAACTATAAAATCTATGAAAGTTTTGTATAATAAGAGATCTTTTTGAGTCGGTTTTTGGTTTTACCTGCTTTGAATTGAATCCATTGATTTCATTGAATCATTTTTTGTACAATTAAAAGCAAATTGCGGTTTGAAGCCACATCTGGGCGTTTAAAGTATTGAATGACAGATTCATTGTTAGAAAATAAAATAAATATCAACTCTTTTACTAAATAGACAATAAAATGAGCTTTAAGCTTTGTCTATGGTATCTTGCATCAAGGATATGGTTTTAAGAAAGTGGTTTTTGCAAGAAAGTGTAGGCAGGTTTAGGTTAACAGAGTTTTTTCCCTGATTCCCACATTTTAGTCACGGAGCACGTCCTGGGGCCGACCGCGATAATTTGAACGTCAATGCCAGAACTAAACTACAACCTAATACGTTACATTAAGCACAATTCGTATCAAACAAACGATTTTCACTTGTCAAAACCGAAGACAAAACGTTTCTTCTTCTTCTTCTTTGTAAATGGCCTGTGACATACTAATGTCAATTCTGCTAGTGTCAAGTGTTTATAGTTTATAGTCAGTTTGTTTGTTATTATTTTAAGTCGATGGTCAATTGTCAATTCTAGAACTCACGCGGAATGGCGTCTAGAATTTTCTTGGGATTCCTTGTCGCGTCGTTCAAATCACATTGCACCACAATACACATATAATTCAATTATCCATACCCGTCCTGTAGTCACAATTTATTCATTAAAATTCCGCGAAAATTACTGAATAAAACATGCAATAAAACGGGTAAAAAATATTAATTTAGCAGAGCTATGTTACTCCATGAAATGACAGACGAAGAATGCCAAAACGTTTCTGTTTCAATGGTAAATACCTAAGTTGACAAATACCGCGATTGCCCTGCTAGTCTGTCAATTATACACAAAAAACAACATTCTTGCCGCTTTCCGTGTTCATATCCAATCCATACTCCACACTATTATTGTACAATTCGAAAGTATGTTTTCACGGCTAAACGGTTAAACGGATGTTGTTGAATTACGGTAAATAAGTAAATTTATAATGCCAGATATTACACACAAGACACAACATCATCTAGCCCCAAAATAAGTAGAGTTTGTGTTATGAGAACCACATGACTGATATAATACTTATATAACATTTTTTTGAAAAAAAAACTTACTTTATTATGTATAGAAAAAACACCCAGACCCGAGACAAATATATACAGATCATACTAAGTTGAGTTAACCTTCTGCGTCTCAGGCGTCTAATGAGAGATTATGTGGAACATAGGATACTTTTTATGTAGGGATCAGGCGTACGAAACCGCGAGCAGTAGCTAGCGTTGTAGATATTTGGTGTCTTTAATAGCTACCAAATGTGTCATATATGATTTCTGCGACTGATATTTGTTGGCCGTCTTGAGAAGCAAACATTGTGCGGTTTTATTAATAATTTTGGTGCTTTTATTTACAGTTACTGACTCGGGTGGGAATAAAAGCTTTGTGATTCGAGTAAAAATAATAATAGTTTTATATGTAAAGACACCATTCATTAAAATAACAAATTACGAACGACAAGATACGACTCTGTGACATTCATACTCTATAAACAATATAAACACTTGACATTGGAAAAATTTACATTATTATGACACATGCCATTGACGAAGTAGAAGAATTTTTCTGCGACGTTGTCACTGTCATTTTAGATCTACTGACTTGATTAATTAGAGGATTCTTCGTCTGTCATTTCATGGAGCAACATGGCTCTGCTAATTTAATATTTTTAACCCGTTTTATTGCATGTTTTATCCAGTAATCTTGGCGGAATTTTAATGAATAAATTGTGGCTGCGGGACGGGTATGGATAATTGGATTGCATGTGTATTGTGGTGCAGTCTGATTTGAACGACGAGGAGTCCCAAAAAAATTATAGACGCCATTCCGCGTGTCGTCTAGAATTGACAACTGACCTCGATGGTCAGTTGTCAATTTATTATATTTAACTTATACTTACGACTAAGACTTATAAAAACTGAATATAAACTATAAACACTTGACATTGGCAGAATTGACATTAGTATGTTACAGGCCATTAACAAAGAAGAAGAAGAAGAAGATTATTTAGAGGAGTCAGAGATTTTTTGCACCCTTCCGGCAGCTTCCAGCTATTTGTAGCCTATTGTGGCCATCCGCCGTTTTTATTAAATTACTGATAGAAATGGGTTTTCAAATAATACAATTTTATTTTACTTACTGCGTCTATCAACATTTCAAAATATGCAGAAAAAAAACTAGAAAAAAATCATTTCTTGCAGGAGTTTCCTATTAAAAACTCTTTACACATAAAAAAAACTGAATCTGTCTTATTTCGCCTAACGTGTTGTCTTTGATCTTCATAGAGTCTTTACGCCTAAAATAAAAGATGGCGATAAATGTTTACCAAATGAACAGCAAGCTGTTCACTGCAGCCAATTAAGCTAAATTTCCGGTCACCGGTAAGGCCTAGCCCGCATTGGGAAATAATTCGCGCAAATTTTTGTACTATTCTCCGGACAATGGAATCAGACGAAGACGCATTGACTAAGAGAATAAAACACGTTGACATTTTAATACTTCAAATTCAGGGATTAATTCGCTAGTACGTGCTAGCTCTCAACTGTTCAACGTTCAAAATCACCTCTTCAATAATTATGGTGTACACAAGCTTTATAAATCAGAGTCAATATAATTGATAATGAATTGTAAAATAATTATAAGTAATTTCGCTTACGTTACCATCGTAGTGAAAACATTGACATAAAAACTAAGACGTAAAAACATAGGAAGTACTTATATCAAATAACGTGGGTATTTTTAAGGGCTAGTATTTGTTTAATTCATTTAAAGGTTTCCATCCCCCATCTCCCGTCACGTCGCTTCCAACTGTAACAGATCAGGACTCCACTCACGCGAACTAAACACAATTTGTACTGCAAAAACATGCTATAGCTCACGGAGGATGCTGTGGTACATAACATCCAACAGCCACGTACAATCAAGACCATGGGTATCATATTAGAAAGAAGTCTATAACAAAAATATTTCCTCCCAGGACAAACATTTTTGTGATGGACATATGATTGTGTTTGTTCTGTGTCTGGGTATTATAAAGTATCTTATGTATGTATTTATAAATATATAAGTTTTCTATCGGTCATCTTGTTCCCATAGTACAAGCTATGCTTGGACTTATGTTCATGTTTGGGGCTGGATTGTGTTGTGTGGATTGTCAATAATATTTATTTAAATCCTGGTGTGATATAAACATTGGTTATTATAGTCATCATAGATGTTTATTCTGTGTCTGTATTCTGTGTAATAACCTATCATTTAAGTAATAAGAAAACCAAATAAGTATCTCTTTAATTTAATGTTTGTAACTTTCACTTTTTTTGTTTTAACTGTTTGTATTTTTTGTATATTTATGTATAAATGTCCCGCCCGTGATGTCACCCTGAAAGGCCCAGTCTGAAAACCAGCGCTGTCTCCAATAGGAGTGGCATTAAAGCAGAGACTGGACCTGTTTGGCACCACAAGAGAAAAAAATACTCTCTTATTGTGTGTAATTTGGCCTAGCTACTCTCTATGTTTGTAACCTTTTTCGTGTTGTGTGTCAAATAAACTATTATTCTATTCTATTCTATTCTATGTATTTATAAATACAAGTATGTTAATGCACAACGCCGATTTATCCATGAATCTGTAAAAAATAACGATCCTGCAAAAGTATGGAAATTTCTTCGGTCACTAGGAGTTGGAAAGCCTCGCCAACATAATTCCCAAAAAGACTTAGATATTGATTCCTTAAACCTTCATTTCTCATCTTCGTCTAATTTTGATGGACCAACTAAATTGCAAACTCTAAATTCTCTTACATTATTTCCAACTCCTGACTTCCCACCATTTGTGTTTCTTCAATTCACTGATTGTGATGTTATAAAGAGCATTTCATCCATCTCATCGAATGCTGTTGGTAGTGACTGTATTAGTAAAAAAAATATTATACCTATCCTAGATGACATAGTCCACGTCATTGCATACCTTCTTAACTTTTCCATTGACTCTGGAACCTTTCTTGGTCTGTGGAAGGAGGCTCAAGTAACTCCCGTACCTAAAAAATCAAACCCATATTCCTTCTCTGATTACCGCCCTATTTCCATTCTATCGATTCTTTCCAAAGTCCTTGAGCGCTTAGTTCACCAGCAATTCAGCCTTTTCCTTAACACAAATGTCCTTCTTAATCCCTATCAGTTTGGTTTTCGCTCAGATCATAGCACTGTCTCTGCTCTCATCAAAATTACTGATGATATCAGACTTGGCATGGAAAACGGTCTAGTAACTGTTTTGTCCCTTCTGAGCTTTAGTAATGCCTTCAATAATGTGGACTATGATATTCTATTAGCTATTCTCCACTCTTATAACATATCTCAAACAGTAATTGACTGGTTTCGTAGTTACCTGTATGGTCGCCGGCAACAAATTCGCATTGATGACACTTATTCATCCTGGTGTCAAGTGAGTGCTGGTGTTCTTTAGGGCGGCGTTTTATCTCCTCTTCTTTTTGCTATATTCATAAACTCTATATCTAAACGTCTCTCTTCTTCCTACCACCTCCATGCAGATGATTTACAAATTTATACACAAGCTCCTGTCGAGTGGTTAGCTGAAGCCATCGCCAGTACTAATACTGACTTTGCGAGTATTCTAGAGTGGAGCAAATTATACGGTCTGAGAGTAAATCCATCTAAAACTCAAATAATTAATCGACTCGACTCGGATCGACTGGCTTAGCCTCCCGCGAGTTATTTTCGATATTTTCGATCACGGAAATTAGCGAAGTAGTTAAAAACTTAGGTGTACTCATGGATAGGCACCTATCCTGGGCACCTCAGTTAACAGCGGTAAGCCAAAAGACCTTTGCTGCCTTTTCCTCTCTGAAGCGTTTGCGAAACTTTCTACCTACGTCCACTAAAATTGCGCTAGCACAATCATTGGTGCTCCCTATCATAGATTATGCCGACGTCAGCTACCTTGATTTAACTGAAGACCAACTCCATAAACTTGAGCGTCTTTAAAATGTTTCTTATAGATTAATATTTGGCTTGCGTAAGTACGACCACATCTCTGAATTCCGATATAAATTTAAGTGGCTACCGATTCGTCTTCGCCAGAATGCTCACATCCTCTCTATTCATTACTCCATTATGTTTCTTCCTTCCACTCCAGTTTACCTTAAGGAACGCTTTGAGTTCCTCCATCTTTCCAATTCTCGATCCTTACGTTCTTCTGAAACCCTGCAGCTTAAAACTCCTACTCATACATCTTGTTACTATAAGAGCTCTTTTACCCTGCAGGCTGTGAAGCTTTGGAATGAACTCCCTGTCTCCATCCGATATGCTAAATCATTACGTATCTTCGAAAACTTGGTATACCATCATTATCTCACATCAGTCTCATAGATATTAGTTTGTATGTTTTTATGTATTTATTTGTATTTATGTGTATGTATGTAGTATTTAGTTAAATATTTGTTTTATTTATTTATATAATTTATAATTAGCTTAATGTACCCCGAGCCGTCCACTCAACTTAATACGATCCTTTCCATCCAAAGGTTGTCAGGAAGAGATCGCTCTCAAGCGATATGGCCGCCCATTGTACCACTTAAATACTTTTAGTTTAATTAAATTCTAATATTGTGTTTTATTATATAAAGTGTACAATAAAGATATATTCTATTCCATTCTTCTATTCCATGTATTTATGAGTATATAAGTACTCTATCCTCTATTTATTATTATTATCATGAATTTAAATTTCGTGGATTAAAAGGATCAAACAAATAAGCGATAGGGAAAAGACGAGTTTCGTGCCCGATTCTCCTCAAACTTGGGCTTGTATTGAATGACTGTATTGACATTCATGCCAAATTCCAATAACAAGGTCATAAAATAGCAAATATATGTATATATTTATCTTCTCATCTTATCTTATGTGTATAAATCAATTGCCATGAGTCTGGCAAAAACTAGAAATTGGCTCGATAGATTTAAATATTTTTTTGACTATAGTGTATTCCAACGATGTGTCATTACAACAGCCGGGTACTGTACCTGGCCTGTTAAGGTGAAACCACACGCGCCGGGCGGACCGGAAAATTGCAAATTGTGCAAACAGCCTCCACTCAATGGAGTTTTTGCGAAGTGTCAAAATATATTAAGTTACTTTTCTGCGTATCCCATTTTTTAGGTTACGAGTTTTTAGAACCTGCGGTCAAATTAACGATAGGTTAAAAAAACAATTGTGATTCAAAGGTTCATATAGGGATATATCTTATAATCTTCTTCTTAACGTGTCCCTAGTTATTTCTAACCAGTATGGTGAAAGGATTAAAGTGCACCTCAGAGGCTCCTTTCGTGCTCTTAGGTAAACTTTAATGTAACGGCTGGTACCGAGCCTGGCATGTTTCAGGTTTTCCTTCTCTATTGTATCTCTTCTGTTAGTCAGCAGGGGGACTAATCCCCAATAATTTGAAGACTATCGTTGTCGTCTCCATCATCAGTCTCCAAGCAGCACTCATCTGGGATCAGTTCCACGTAGAAATCTTCACTCGAAGTGTTATATAATTCAACGAAAATTGCCAACACGATTTTACAGTCAGATGCGAGTGCTGAGCCATTTTTGATGATCCTCAACTGTTGTTATTAGTATCTTATAATAACAAACTAACTAATCTGTTCATATTTCTTTTTATTTACATTAATTAAAACGACAGGAAAACCCATTATTTAGTGTTACGCTGGCTTAAGTTATTTTAATGTACTGATGGTGTGTGAATTTAAAGTTTAAGTATCAGAATCTTACGAATAAAAGTTTACTTTACCTACTTACAAATGTGTTACATTCGAGAGTAAGGGCGGTTTTAGTCCAGCGTTTTTATAACGCGTATGTAGGTTCGTATCAGCTGATGCGCGTACATGCGCTTACTCCAGCATGTTAGCTCGAACTAAAGCCGGTGGTTACTCAGTAGCAATATGGATAACGATGAAACATTCTCGCGACTCGCATTTATACGAGCTTATAAGCACGTCAACGCTCGTACAAGTTGCATGAGTGGCAAATACACACGCTTCCAAAAACGAGCTACGCGCTGAAAAACGCTAATCCGAAAGCCCTAAGCCGGGTATCCACCAGAGGAAACCATAGGATTTTGACAGGCTGCTAGAATTATACGCAAGTTAAAGAAAAAAAACCATCGTGTCTGGTGTCTGTTTGATCGTTAACGATAAGATAGCTCAAATGTTTCACGTGTATTTTATATTATTCTGTACATTTCTGTAATTATTTGTGTAAATAAACATCTGAGATAATAGATAACTATTTCAAATCAAAAGAATGTTTGCTGTCTCTCTTCTCCTCGGAAGCATAGGCCAATCGAGATAGATGCGGCGTAAGCCGAAAGCTCAGCAGATCGTGCCTTTCGCTCGCTCGTGCAGCCCTCTCGCTCCGATCGTAACGTTACAATGAGCGTAACGTTACAATGATGCATCCTTTTTCGTGCGTGCAGCCGGCGTTCATCGATTTATTAGACGTTGTCCCGTCAAAAAAACATTTTTGCGTTTTGATTTTTATTGGATTATTTTTGGTCGTCTTACGAAGCAAACATTGCGCTCTTATATTATTTACTAGATGTTACCAGCAACTTCGTACGCGTATGCTTAGAATCTTTATTTTTATTTTTGTAAGTAATGCATTCTGGACGCATTCAACATCTCATACGTTTAATCCCCTATTTGAAGCGCTTCGGGGATGATTTTGCAAAAACGTTGAAACACTTATTTCTTTATTTCTTACCAAAAGCCTAAATATTAATGTTCAGATCCCTAACTTATGAAAATATGAGTTGCCCAAACAAACTTGCATCCCCTGTTTTACCCTCTTCAAGGTGGTTTTTTGAGACAAAAAGTAGCTTATGTTCTTCCCCCAAATGCAATACATCTTCTTACCAAATTTCATCAAGATCCGTTCTGCCGTTTAGCCGTGAAAACGTAACAGAAAGACAGAGACACTTCTACTTCTAAAAATGACAATACTTTCATACAACCTTTCATCCCCCTTTTCAACCCTTTACAACACTTTTTTCCAATTAAAAAGTAGCCTATGTCCTTTCTCAGGCTTTAGACTATCTGTGTACCAAATTTCATTTAAATCGGTTCAGTAGTTTTGGCGTGAAAGCGAGACAGACAGTCAGACAGACAGTTACTTTTGCATTTATAATATTAGTAAGGATTTTCTCGGTTTTATTCGTATTTTTGGTGATGTTATTTAAAAAGAGCTAATGTTAGAGGAAAGTAACCAAATATGGAATAGTATCCCTAATTTGGAATACCGGCATTTTTCGTAAACAACGACTCATAGGCACAATAAGCAGTGATCGTCTATCTCTTTCCATCACTATTCGCGCGTACAGGTTACGACGTGTCAGTAGAGCGAGTGATGTGTCGGTGATGAGAGTGTTTTGTTTTGCTGCTATTAGAAAACTTATTCAGGTACGTAAAATTGAAGTATTTTTCGTAATGTTATTGTAAATAGTATTGTATTTATTGCTTCTATACATTATATACATGTTCCTTTGCAAGTTTTAGAGCCATTCGACTGTATTAGTTTAATAAGTTTCAAAATATGAATATAATTTTAAATTAGTTAGAAATGCCAAATATGGACAGTTTATGGAGTCCAAATACGGACTATTCCATATTTGGATCAAAACATTAGATGACTGGATAACTATTTCATATATTTTTTTTCAGAATGGCGCCCATCAACTCAAAAGAAAAACGAAAAGCATAGAACACAGATTATATAAAAATGGTTAGAAAAGTAAGAAAAAAGAAGAAAAAGAAAATAAATTGTCAAAAACAAGGAATAAAAAACAAAACGAAATGAAAACAAGAGGCAAAAACCAAAAAGAGAAGACCAAAGCTAAGAATAATCCAGCAGATTCAGATGATGATCAGATGGTACCGTTTGACACAGACAATGAGCCCGATGCCTTGATAGGATGTACAGTTCCAGACTCTGAAGATGCGGGAGTGTATTTTTTGTCGAATGCTGTTTTCTAATGATACTCGAGGGGAAACCTGGATCAAATGCCTCATGTGCGGCCTCTTGGCACATAATGATTCTGCTCTGGTGCAGAGTTCGATACCTGGATTTGTGATTATTGCAAATAATTTATTGCAAATAAGTTCCATTCTATTATTTTATTCTATTATTGCAAATAAGTTCCATTCTATATTTTACCAAAGTTTCTAAAGATTCTCATAGAAGTTAAGGTTGATTTTTGATAGTTTATTTAGTGTTCCATATTTGGGGTACCTATTCCATTATTAGATACCTTTATGTTGATTTTATTTTTGAGGAGTTTTAGTACTTATAATTCATATATATAAGACAAGTCTGTTACTATGTAAAACGCAATTATATGATTGTTTATATTTACAATTAAAACTTTTTGATTTTTAAAATTTGTTTTATTTATACCTAAAAAACAAAACGGTATTCCATATTTGGTTACTTTCCTCTATTGACTCGGGTGTGAATAATTGAAATAAAAGCTTTGTGTTTGTTTGTGATTCGAGCAAAAATTATTCGTATAATTATTATTAATAATAATAATAATAATAATACCGGACATTTTACACACCTGGCCCCAAAGTAAGCAGAGCTTGTGTTATGGGTACCACATGACTGATATACTACTTATATTCATTTTTTTGTTTTTTGTAAATACATACATATTATACATAGAAACACCCAGACCCGAGACAAATACTTGCAGATCATACAAATTTTTTTCCCGCGGCGGGTATCGAACCCGTGACCTTGTGCGTCTCAGCCAGACCTTAGCCCATTGCGCCACAGAGGTCGTCATATTGTATATGAAAGACACCATTTTATTCGTATATAAAATACCAAATGACGAACGACAAGATACGACTGACATCATAATATAAACACCAGACATTGGAAAAATTTACTTAATTTTATTAATAATTATCGAAGATGAGTTTTGAGTTTTGTTTTATGTCAATGACATAAGGTACAAAATGCAATCATTCACGACTATAGTCATATACCAGAAAAATATCTAAACCCTATTATTGCTCAGAGCTATGGTTTACTAGCTTCTTCCCGTAGCTTAACACGCGTGGTGCATATGTCAAATGTTATCCATATGCTAATCCAAGTCACTGACTACATCTATACAAAGTATCATACAAATCTGATCAGCTGTTACGACGTGATTGGCTACAAATAAATATAAACATACAAAAATCCAAACATTTACACATTCACTTTTGAAGTGATAACTATGGGAGGGTAAACCGCTTCGTTACGTAACGTGTTACGGCGCTAGTCTGTCTGGCTTCCCTTTCTCTCACGCATATGACAGCGCTAGGCAGGCTCCTCCTCTCTCACTCTAACCCACCGCGCTAGTTAGATTAGTTTAAGTTATCTCTTCTGTCGGGCGTCCCGAGACGCACACGTTTTTTATATCAGTAGCATTGTTAACTTAAGAGATTTTATCAAAGATATGGACAGAACAAGTGTGGCACCGGCACAATGGATGCTCCCACTTGTTGCACAATGTTACCATTTGAAACAAATACAATGTTTTTGTTACCTTCATAGCCAAGTTCGAGCTAAGGCGATCATCGACAATGATCTTTTTTTATGTAAACTGCGTTTTTGTACGAAATAATAACCGCATAATGATAGAATGTGGTAAGTATAATGTATGGACTTGTCTCTGAGTAACTCCTTACATTTTCTTAAAAAGAACAAAGTAACTAGAGTTTTGTTGTCTACCAAGCGTATGATTAGCGTGTTTGTATTTGTGGCAAAAAACTCATTTTTTAATAGAAGAGACTCGATGGCGTAGTGGTCTAGCGAAAGGGTCAATGGAGACGCTTTCGACTTGATTATTTTTGTTCCATTGGAATAAAAGTCATTTTCATTTAAACAAAGTTTATGTCGCAAACTCTTATTGAAAGTATCATACAAGATGACTGATAGAATACTTATATATTTTAAAATACATACCTACTTATGATTCTTTATAACACCCAGACACAGAACCAACACCTATTTATATCACACACATGATAGTGTTGGGAGGAAAGCGACCCTCAACCTAGATCGCAGAAGGCAGAGCTACTACCAACTAAACTGACAGCCAATCAATAATACAAGCTATGCTTAGTTTGGGGCTTGACCAGATGAAGGAATACTTATATAAATACATATTTAAAGTGCTTGCGGAGTTTATTTATTTATTTAAACCATTTCTATGGCATGCTTAGTTATATTAATAAGTCTCGATATATCACCTGCAACTCCAAACCTAACATAATAACCCCAACTCAACAAACAGTCAAACAATAGCAACAATAGAAGGTACCGTGGGACATCCCCGGGGACACCTGACTACCCCTTGCGTGGGAGAGATCGAAGGCTTGATATAAACCGCTATTGAAAGGATATTGATACACTGAAGGCAATTTTGTGAAGAGAAACAGCAAAAAAACGATGGCAAGAATAAGAAATTGATAGTTTTACTTTTGCGGTTAACCAAGTTCACTATAAAGGATTAAAGTGCGCCTCAGAAGCTCCTTTCGTGCACTTGGCACATGTCTTATTATTATTATTATTATTGACTACTCAGTAAAGGTTGTCTTGCAGAGATCGCTTTCTAGCGATACGACTGCCCATTGTACTACCGTGTAGCTAAACATAGTTTCTTATAACAGTCCAATGTATTTGTGGTGTGCAATAAAGTATTTTCTATTCTATTCTATTCTAATCAAAAATAATAAATAAACAAATAATCCCGGACATTTCACACAGCCTCATCTGGCCCTAAAGTAAGCTGTGTTATGGGTACCACAAACGAATATACCACTTATACAGCTATTTTATTTGTAAATATAAATTTGTATTTACATAGAAACACCCAGACCCGAGACAAATACTTGCAGATAATACAGGATATAACCCGCAACCCGCTGCGTCTCAGCCAGGCTTTGGTCCACTGAGTCACAGAGGTCGTTGCGGATTTACTAAAGGCCAATCTACTGCTAAAGCAGGTATAGCGCTCTTAATGAATAAATATACGCCTGGGAGAAGTCACAGTATGGAATCGGGTTATCTAAAAGACATACATATTAATAACTCACTAATGAATGAAGTGCGTCAGTAAGACTTATATAGATGTAGCTAGTAATGCGATACCAAAAGAAATATTTAAGGTCATATATGTTTTTATTCAATGAAGACCACTTCGAAACGTTTTACATTTTAGGTGAATTTAATTTAGCTGGCAATCCCTCCTAACCAAATTCCGAGAAGAAATGATAAGAAAGTCGTCCTGGTCCTAGCGCTTTTTCGTATGATCCTTCTTATAATTTTAATAGCTTAACTACGATAAAATAATAAAATATAACGGTAGTTTATACATTGCAAAACTCTCAGTTTCTGTCTGAGGGCTGGTGGATGAGGTCATGCATTCTTATCAACAATATAGTCATTTATATTATAATACGCTTTATTCACAAGTCTACCCTGTATTTACAATTTTGTAAATTTATTTTATTTTATTTACCCTTTATTTAACCTTTATTTGAAATTTGCTTTCAAATTAGCATTTTTCAAATTACAATTCCTAATCGGTAGTTTAGTTGCACTTTTAGGAAGTTTATTATAAAAGCTCACCGTGTTCCCCATAGACGACTTATTGACTTTCTAGTCGAAACTCAAAACTCAGTTGTCGAATATCTCGTGATATACGAACTCGAACCATCTAAACGTAGCATTTGAATAGAAAATGATTCAGCTCTCAACAGATCATAAAAGATCTCTGCGCCAATAGACTCTATTAACCCTCTCGGGGGTGGCACGGGGAAGGAGGAGGGGAAGGGGGTAGTTGTGTTTCGATTAATTCGCAATACTTGTGCGACCTCGCGCCGGCTTTATTCACTGGCGAAGCTTGCTAAGTGCGGAGAGAGCTTTTATTATATTTTTTATGACGCCATACGTCTTGATGAGAATTTAGTAATTGTTTTGTTACAAATTGTATAATTCGGATTCTAGCGACCATCGGCCATCTTGCGAAGCAAACATTGCGCCCTTATATTAATTATCTTTCCCAAGTTATTTCTGGTTTTATTTGTAACTTTGGTAATTTTATTCAAATAAAGCTAGAGTTATTGACTCGGGTGTGAATTTTTGTTTCTTTGTGATTCGAGTAAAAGTAATAAGTATAATCATTACATAGTATAAAACAAAGTCGCTTGCCGCTGTCTGTCTGTCCATATGTATAATAATAATAATAATAATAATAATAATCTTTTATTTGGCAGAAATAACTTACAGTAGTACAGTATACCTAATTTTAGCTTAACTTACTTATAATTATAATTTTGAATAAATTTTGACACTACTTAAAAACAAAACAAAAAAAAACAAAAAATTGGTAGTAGGCATACAGTACAAGAAACTTTACCTCCCGTGCTAGTTTAAAACTGTGTTACGGCAAGGTAATGACTCTCGCCCTATAGAAATACGGTCCAATTTAGTGTGCATCAAGTGCAGTTGAGCAACAACAACACAAACCCGAGCGAGTTAGGCGCTCGGTTATGTCGTAAACAAGTTATCGCAGTATACGTTTGCAAAACAGATAAATCTAGAAAACTAAAACTAAACAAAGATTTAAAATTCAGTTGATTAGTTAATATTTACTTTCATTAAATCCAAATAAATTATGTTGATAAAGTACAACTACCTATATTTTTAATATAATAGAGAAACTAAACCTACTCTTTCACTTCCAGTTTTATTATATAGATGAATAGGAGATGTAAATAAGATAGAAACATAATATATTAAACAGATCCGTAAATGACTATAAAATCATATTTCGTACCTAGATAAAAACAATGGTTATGGATGTAGATAAATGGATATAAAAAATAAAAATGAAATATAATATATAGTTATACTTAACCCTAGGATAAATTAATAGGTATGTAGTTGATTGGTATATAATATATCATTATGCTATTTCTATATTTATATTTATATATAAATACACACCACCATAGTACATACATATATATTACTTATACATTATTACATATAAATAATTAAACAAGCCACATACATTTTAATTAAGCAATACATACTTAACATGTTTAAACCTTTTACTTTGTTATTTTATAATTTGCAGAAGAAGTTCAGTTTTATCATAATCGAAGCCCAGTAAAAACTCCACTAACACCTTTGCACAAACATTTTTTGCACAAACTTTTATCATTGAGCATAACCTCTTTGTTAATACGGTTATACAATAGTGGTGCAAGAAAATACCAAAAGCTCTGTGCAAAGGTAGTCTTGCATGCAGGAACCTGATATATTAAATGCGCTCTTCTTTTAGAAGTTACTGAGGAAAAAGGATAAGAATGCTGTTTTAAAACTATGATCTTAACAAATAACTGACGTACAGATAGTACCCGGAATTCATTATAAAGATTTGTAGTAGGATATCGAAACGGTTTGAAGTTTAGTACTTTAATAATAGAGCGTTGTGTACGTTCTAGTTTGATTAAAGAAGTCTTTTTTGCTCCACCCCAAGCTGAAATACCATATGAGATAATAGATTGGCATAAAGTTAAATAAACTACTTTGTTAGTGTAATCGTCTCTCAAATGTCTTATTTTCTTAAAAATTGGTATTAAATTTCGAATACGTGACTTTAAAATATATGTGACTTCCAGTTCAAGTTTTTATCGATTATTATGCCTAGATACTTAATACTATTTGCAGAAGAAAGAGTGTAGCATTCGCAACTTTTTTTGTTGTCTTTTATACAAGTATGAGCTTTCAGACTAAAGTCCGGACTAGGTTGAGTGTTATTGTAAATAGAAAAAGAAATATATTTAGTTTTATCAAAATTTAATGTGAGTAAGTTATTATTAAGCCACTCAACGACAACGCGCATTCCATTTTCAGTAGAAAGACGGACATCTTCCCATGTCAACCCTCTAAAAATAATAGCAGTATCGTCAGCAAATGTTATTATTTTGGCATTTTTTAATTTAGAACTACAGAGACTGTTTATGTAAATCAAGAATAACGTTGGTCCCAAGACGGATCCCTGGGGTACCCCAAAGGTGACCGGTTGTTTGTTGCTTAATGTCTCACCCACTCTTACTGCCTGTGACCTATCGCACATGTAATCCCTTAAAAGATCCAGAGGTACACCCCGAACCCCTATGCATTCCATCTTACGTATTAATAGAGGGACGGAAACAGTATCAAAAGCTTTGGCCAGATCAAGGAAAACACCAATACATTTCTGTTTATTGTCTAAAGTATCAGCAACATGAGATACAAGGCTTTCGATTGCGTGTACAGTTGATATTTTTTCTCTAAACCCATACTAATTACATGACAGGAGGTTGTTCTTTTCCAAAAAGCTTACAAGGCGACGATTAATAACTTTTTCCAGGATCTTAGCCAATGTTGGTAGAAGAGATATTGGACGATAATTGTTAATACTGTCTCCATCACCTGCTTTGAAAACTGGAATAACTATCGAATGCTTAAGTAATTTTGGGAATACCCCCGTAGACAGACAAAGGTTACAAATGTGAGTGATAGGCAAATTTAGTAGACTAATAAATCTTTTAATGAAAACAGACGATATTCCATCCCAACCAGAAGCCGGTGTATTTTTTAGGGACGCAACTATATTATTGATTTCCATTACGTTTGTTTCAAGTAGCATAAGTGAATTTAAATTGGTATTATGGGGTTTAAAGTTTTGCGTTAGGTTTTGTTCCGTGATGTTACAGTTTTTTAGAATAGATGCAGCAAGATTACCACCCACGTTTACAAAGAAATCATTAATGTGATCAATCGATGCCTGGGGTGTTTCTTTCATTCTCAAGAGCCCACTTGACATATGTGCTTGTTTAGAATTTTTAAGGTTACAAACCCTTTTAATAACATTCCAGGTTTTTTTAATATCATTTTTACTATTTTGTAGGTCCGATCTGTCATATTCATTTTTCATTTTGTGGAGTATGAATCACGTACAATAACGCTTGTACGTGATTTCTAAGTTCCTATCTCTGGGAGACTTTTTATGGCGTCTATGAAGAGTGTCCCTAAACCTCATACATCTTAGCAGCCCAGGTGTGATCCATGGCTGGAGCGTTGTTTTTCTATTTGGGACTGTATACGTTTTGGAGGCATTCGTGATGATGTTAGATACTTTGTTGAGAAATAATTCAGTAGCCTGGTTTGCGTCCCTACCTTTATAAATATCATTCCAATCCACTTCTGACAGCAATTTATAAGATTTCTCATAATCTACTCTACTTAAAGTTTTATGCTCTCTAAAAGATCTGTGGTGTTGCAAAAATGGTATCGCAAGATGAACACAGCTATGATCTGTAACAGATGTGTTACAAATTGCAGTAAGGACCTTAGTCTTTGACTTCACGAAACAGTGGTCAATACATTTAGCTTCTCGTGTAGGTATAATGTGGCTCGGTAAAAGACCATGGGTTGCAAGCAAGTCTAAATACTCATCAGACCTAGGATCACAGTTGCCTTTACTAATGTCTATGTTCAAATCGCCTAGAATATAAATATTTGGTATGTATTTTAATTTTGTTAGTAACTCATCGATGGAGAAGAGGAAATTATCAGTAGACCCAAAAGATGGAGATCTGTATACACAAATAAAAGCGGTTTTGTTATCAAGATTCACAACAAGACAGTCAGCATCTCTTATGCCATTAGGTTCATAAACGGTAAAATTTGTAATATTGTTCCGAATATATACAATTACTCCACTATTCTGATTAATGTGTCTAGCAGTTTGGAAGTTATTGTATTGATTTATTGTAGGTATAGATATACGATTCTGTAGCCAGCACTCAGACAAGATAATAAGATCGTAATCAGAGTCACCACGCGAAAGGAAAACATTAAGCTCTTCGAAGTTTTTGTGAATACTCCGAATATTCTGCGAAATAACTTTGAGGTACATTTTAGATTTAGTAATATCATCGAATTCACCAGGATCATTAACCAGATACGAGTCACCAACATTGATCTCATGATCAACGTCAGTTGTAACCACCTCAAGGTCATTAACCATTGTAGTAGTTATAGAAGCAAGCTGCTAGAATTTTCGTACCTGGCCTGTAAGTGAAGGCGATGATCGTACCAATCAGTTTATTCAAGTGCATGTTAATTCCTAGGTCGACATGATTGTGAATGATAGAACTGAACACTGAATATCTGATATGTAAGTGGCTCAAACAACGTAAATTGTAAAATATACTATAAATATAAAGTGAGGTATAGGATATATAAGTGTTAGTTTTATTTAAAATAATAGTCATAATCTCTCCAAAAACATAAACTAGTCTAGTTAAATAACAAAAAAGAACTATGGTATAAAAAGAAAAACTAATTAATTGTACGAAAAAAGAAGAAAGTGCCTTACTTATTATGCAATCTAGTCACGATGAACGTGTTGCTCTCAGTGCAGCAACCTGGTGCATCGATTTGATTAAGATCGGTAATTGTCCTTCATCTTTTCGAAGCAGAACGTTGCCTCGTGATATCCAGCAGTATTTGAAATGACCATTTTTGACAAGGCCTCTCGCTTCGCCATGGATTTTTTTGGTCAGGGTTGTAATTGCTTCCGACACATGACCTTAAGACCGGACCTTAGATCCGTCTCCCTTTACTCCTAGGTGCTCCGAGCATAATTTACGGTTTTTATCTTCACTGTGATATTTTTTTACTGCTGCTAGGAGTTCATCCTTCTGGGTAACATTATTCAATTCAATTACTATTGGAGAGTTATTGTTCTTGCCTTTTCTGTACATGTGAAGAATATCATCTACTGGTTTGAGGTTAAGAGTGTTATACAACGATTTGCATATGTCCTTGATGTTTTCATTTTCATGTCTTGGGACATTTCTTATTTCCAAATTTTTTTAAATTTGTTGCTTTTGAACCTCATGTAGTTGATATTCAAGTTCGTTAACTCGCTTGTTTGTCACATCATGTTCATATTCAAGAGTAGCTATTTTCTCATTAGCTTTCTTCAAATCAGCAGCACTGGACTGCAAAAGCTGTATAATTTCGGCGTTTGATTGAAGAATTTTCATATTTTGTTGCTTCATCTCTGAAACTTCAGCATTCAACAAATCCTTGAAGGACTGCATAAGAGAGTCTTTGAGATCCATAACAAGGTCATGTTCTGGGTTTTTACGTTTTCTGAGATTAAAGTTTCTCACGACATCATGATCTTCATTCTCAGTGCTGAGGTTAGGTTGAGAAGAATACATAGCTGATTTGCCTGATGTTGGCGTGCGATGCATGATTTGTCTGTAAGTATTGGTTATACTCTAGTGCCGGCCCGATACTATACAGTAGTATCGTGAGTAATGAAAAATAAGATGTGGGTACCTTGTAATTACACCGAAGCGAGCGGTGTCTTCTGGTTGACACGGCGTAGAATGGGGCTATGAGTCAGAATAAATTTATTTTAAAAATAGACTATATTGGGTAACGCCACAGAGGTTAAAGTTGAAAGGCAGTCCACACAATAATTTTACACGATTTAAACACACGTCTGGCCTGGTTAGTGTTTTGGACGAGAATGTATGCTTAGATCTTTAAAACTACGCAACGGATTTTGATTTTCTTTTTTTAATAGATAGAGTGATTTAAGAGGAAGGTTTATATATATAATACATGCAGAATATAGTAGAGAAACACTGATAATTTTAGAGGTTAGCGTATATGGGTTCAATGTATTAAAACTACTGAGCTGCAGCAACGCGTGGCCGGGTCAGCTAGTAATATTATAAAATAACAATCGTCGAACGACAATATAAAACTTTGTGGACGTCTTACTATAAACAATCTAACACTTGACATTGGCCTCAATTCTGTTGGTACCAAACTAACTAATTTTAGCTAAAATTAGGTTTAGATTATCAAATGGAACTTTGGTATTCTGCTGCTACCAACTTATCCTACTTTAATTTTATCTAATTTAATTAAGCGTTCTTAATTTAGTTAGATGGCACCAAACGAATAGGTTTTACTATAGCTATGACTAACTAAATATATTTTGGACGATTCCTAATTTTAGAAGAATAATAAAATTGTATAATTCAAGTTATTATTATTTAAAATAAATGTTTATATGTAAGTAGTATATCAGTCATGTGGTACCTATAACACAAGCTCTGCTTCCTTCGGGGCTAGATGTTGCTGTGTGAGATGTCCAGCATTATTTATTTATTATTTATTAATGCTAAATTACTGTTAATCTTTGTATTTTTAAACGGCTAGCAACCATATTTAGACAACCTTCCGGTGATTTTAAGATCTACGTTTGTTTTTTTTCGGGAGAGCTATCTTTGGCATTCGATCGCCGTGAGAGGTCGTGAAGAATAGTTATATATACCTAATACATCTGTTATATACCTTGCTGTATAAGGCTGTAATAATAATAATAATACCAGACATTTTACACAGCATCATCTGGCCCCAACGTAAGCAGAGCTAATGTTTTGGATACCATATGACTAATATACTACTTATATATATTTTTGTAAATACATACATATTATACATAGAATTATCCAAACCAGAAAAACAAATACTTGCAGATAATGTAAACATTTATCTCGCGGCGGGAATCGAACCCGCGACCTTCTGCGTCTTAGGCGGGCCTTTGTCCACTGCAATTAAAGTAAAGCTCGTTCCACACTCGCCGCCTCACACCGCTGTCACGGCCACACTCGCGGTAATTATTTTTATTATTGACCCCCTCCCCCACCCCTCCCTCTAACCGCTTGTATTTGTTTTAATATTTTTATTTTGTTCCATTTATCAGCAGCTCAGTGGAACGGGTTGATTGGACTCTAATATAATATATTATTTTGCAATATTTACTGATTTGTAGGTACCTATTGAAGCTAACAAAAAAGATTATCGTAGTATTTTTATTAACCTCTCTAGTTGCGAATAAACAGTTTTAATGTGCAATATCAGCGCCACTGCTTGACCACAAAATGGCCGCCCGTTACTAAACATTCAATTTAATATAATATTTACTGTATCTGTGGTCGGTCACGGCATCTCAGCAGAAGAATCTAATTGAAATTTCCTATTAGAAACTGTTTACGCATAAAAATGACTTAAAGTCTCCATTTTTGGTTAATTGTTATTCAGTTTATGAGGAAGTGTATGAGGAAGAAGAAGAGGTTTTTATTTAACTTATGTATAACAGGCATGGGAATAACATATGGCAAAACAAAAGATTTTTATAAAAAAACTAAAATTATACTCTGGGGACTCTGTAACTTCTCCAACAGCTGATTTGGATCTACTAACAGTCATTTTTTTGTGCCAGTTAAGAAAATAATGTACAAAACAACATTGTTTCAGGAAATTAGGTATCTATCACTAAATCCAGGAATATTAATAAAAAACAAAATCGTTAAAAGTTACTCCGTTCAATATCACACCTCCATAATGACCGCCTCTTTGCACTAAACTTTATTTTACTCCACCAATTTGAAATTGGAACTGAAATTTTCAATACGTTTTCCCTCGACTGAAACTTGGCACAAAGGTTCTCCCTCTCTCTCTAACGCGTGTCGCTGCGGTAGCTTGGGCTCGCTCTCGCGGCGATTGTAATAGTGGAAGCTGTGAAGAAAGTATTGAATTATGGTGGGTTGAGGATGATGGTGTGCAACACTGCAATAGTATCTGCTATAAAATATTTAGCTAAGAAAAATATTTGTTTTAATGTATTAGATAAGTAAGTAGTTCATAAAAAAACTTTGTGTTATGTTATAGGACTGGTATACCAATGCATCTGAAGAGTCAATATCGTCCATGTTTGATGAACTTTCTACTTATCATGTCACTAATTCTTTTTGTGACAATTGTGATTCAAAGGTTCATATAGGGATATATCTTATAATCTTTTTCTTAACGTGTCACTAATTCATTCAAACCAGTGTGGTGATAGAATAAAAGTGTAAATAAAAGTGTGAATACTTGGCACATGTCTTCGAACTTTTTAGGTTCTACGGAATACCGATTTCCCCCTGATGTTTTCTTTCGCTGTTTGAGAGTACTTGTATAGCCGCACATAATTTTTTGACGTGATAACGTCTTATAAATCGATGAACGCCGGCTGAAGCACACTCGTTCAGACGGAACGTGAAAATTTTTCTCACGTTCCGTCTGAACGAGTGTGCAAGCGAGAGCGCGGAACAAGCGATAGGAAGGTACGATTGGACTAAGCGTTCGGCTTGTGACGCATCTTAATAGGTAAAAGTATGCAATTTTTCATCAATGTTTTTTTATGACGTTATCACGTAAAATTGTCATCCGTAAACCGACTTTAGAGACAACCATTTTTTTTCGAGAAAGTTCTAGACGGCCTAGAAATTTCTTGGGATTCCTCGTCACATTGTAACATAATACACTTATAACTCAATTGGCCATACTTGTGCTATGAGTCACAATTTATTGATTCAAGTTCCGCTAAGATTACCGAATATAACATGCAATAGCAATTATTTTACTGTTACGTTAATGATTTTCCTAAGCATGTGAGTCATTCGATGGTACTCTTTGCAGACGACAGCACAGTCATAATGAAAAAAGAAGACTCAAATTATGAAAATAATATTAGCACTACTCTTAAAGAAAGTGTAAACTGGTTAAATGCTAACAATCTATGGATATATCTAAATAATACTAAAATAATGAATTTTAATCAACGCATTATAAATTCAAAATATATAAATATAAATAATCAAAATGAAATAATAAAAGATTCAGATGTTACAACATTTTTAGGACTAAATATAGATAAAGGTTTGACATGGAAAATCCACACTAAAAACGTAGTTTAAAAAATTAATAGCCTTATGCACTACGTCATTTATCAAGA
Organism: Lampropteryx suffumata; assembly: GCA_948098915.1. Lineage (NCBI taxonomy): Eukaryota > Metazoa > Arthropoda > Insecta > Lepidoptera > Geometridae > Lampropteryx > Lampropteryx suffumata. The sequence continues at coordinate 626,431 of OX402568.1, read as the reverse complement.
GTAGCATGCAAAGATACAACATTATGTGCGTACGGCTCGGTTGCTTCATTATTGAGATACGGCTTGATTTTCTGGGGTAACAGTACAAACAAACAGGACGTTATATTGCGCAAAAAAGGTGTATAAGATCTATATTAAATCTAAAAAATACTGACAGCTGTGTACCATACTTTAAACCTAATAAACTGTTGACATTACCTAGCTTATACATATTTGAAATGGCCCTATTTACAAAACATAACATGAACAAATTTAATAAATTCATTGACATTAATAATTTGAATACCCGTAGTAGAAAAACATTTTGCCTTGTAAAATCGAATACAGTGGTAATATAATACATAATAGTGTTTTCTGTATGGTTGCTAAAATGTATAACAAGATATTACATTGAATTGGATTAAATAGAAGTATTTCATGAAATGACAAACGAAGAATCCGAACCGAACCGAACCGAATTATGTCATGAAAACTTGATGATTGTGACATTAGACAGATCAAAGCGTATTTTCACTTTAACAGCTTCTTGACAGATGCGACTGTGGCTATGGACAATTTGGGCACTCTGCTGCAGCACTCTTGATTCTCGACTCCTATTCATGAACAGAGACTTACCAAATAGTAATCTATTTTTTTATATTTCTGTATTAGCATAACAAAACGAAACAAAAAGAACATGTGTGCAATTTACACGTGGTAGAAGTGGTAGAACTTCAAAAATTTTAGAACCACGAATATAAGAAACACATAATGCTTCTTATCTCATTTTCTCCCACGTTTAATATTATGAATTTAGGTGTCTGTCGCTTTTTCGTTTCATCGACTTTCAAATCACAACGATGCTAAAGAAGTTTTCACTTCAAAAATAATTGTCAACATCTCGCAGAAAGCCGTCCTGAATCCGAAACAGCGCCGGTCCGCGGGTGAGTTACTCGCGAACTTGTACAATTATGTACACTCGCCTTTTGTTCGCACTGTTCTCTGTCGCTAACTGTACCTACCCACTGTTTGTAGGTAGCTTTACAGTTACACAGGATACCAAGACCAGCAGAATAAGACCAGTGCTAATAAATAAAACTTATGCTAGTGCTTAGATTAGGTTAAGAGTCATTTGTGTAATGAGCACAGGTGTTTGTTCTGTTTCTGGGTGTTATAATGTATTAAAAGTAGGTATGTAGTTAGAAATAATTGGTAAGTATAATATCTGGTTCCCTGCTAAAGGTAAAGCTGTGTTTAATTTTAGGCTTGATGGTATTGTGTGAATTGTCTACCAATATTTAATTATTTCATATTAAATAATTAAAAATAAGAGATATTTGATTGATTTAAATCCTTGTGATTGTATTAAAAAAAAGTTGAATTTGAATATAAGAAGGTAAAATTATATTTATATTAATGTTATTTATATTAATGTCTTCGACTTCTATGGCGTAGCGGCGTAGTTCGTCTACTATGAAAGCGGGCTCTTTCGATTCCCTGCAACATATTTTTATGCTATACGTCAATGGTGGCAATTCGGTTGGTTCATTTCTAAAATTAGGAATTGTCTAAAATATATTTAGTTAGTCATAGCATTTGTAGAACCTATTCGGTAGGTACCATCTAACTAAATTAGGAACGCTTAATTAAGTTAGATAAAATTAAATTAGGATAAGTTGGTAACAGCAGAATACCAAAGGTTAATTTTACAGTTCAAATCCTAATTTTACCTAATTTTATTAATTACCTAACCTAATTTTAGCTAAAATTAGTTAGGTTGGTGCCAACAGAATTGAGGCCAATATGTCTTCAAATTGCTTATGAATTAAAATACTAAATCAGATCAAAAAAGTCGAGTTGTATGTTTTATTCCAGAAATCCTAACCAAGGTTGTTGTTAAGTTGTTGTTGTTGTTAGATCAAAAGTTTTTTATTCGGGACAAGCTACTGCCCGCGGCTTCGCACGTGTTAGATTTAACAGGTTCTACTGATTCTAAAAGTTATGAAAGCCAGAAATATACCCTAATTTGAACTACCTAGGTATCTATTTTCATTAAAAAGTTACTAGAAATCCTAATAGGGTAGGTAGCTATTGTGGAGAGTAAAGAAAAGAAACACAGCTCAACAAAGGAATACTTCTAGTATATTCTACACAACCTGGTTTATATTATTATAACACATGTTATGAACAAGTAGAAACACATTAAACTTGTAAGGTTAATATTACACAACATTTAATTTAAGTATGAACAGTAAATAGGTAAGTACTTAGCTTTTAGTTCTGTCTGGTTCGGCTGCTGATCAAAAAGAGGCCGTTCCCCAGCTTTACAATTTTATTTATAAGCTACGAAAACAGAAAATCGACTTCTACCGTCTCGTCCGGCTCAAAACACTTTTAGCGCGAACGTTTGAAACAAAAATGTATTTGGCTTCTTATATTCTAAAATATGTTTTCAAGACAAAACAATGATAATCATAAATTATTAACAATTGTAAAAGTAATGTAATAACATATATATGTGTTACAAAAATAAGTATTTAGGTGACAATAAATAATTATCGAAGCTTAGAGTAAATTATATTATAGGTATGCTAATGATTTTATTACATATGTGAAAAATAACAACGAAATAGGTATCTTTATTCAGAAAACTATTTTAAGACATAGTTTTCACTTGCGTTTTCCCACGATTTTTCATATTAATCTATTACGGCCAATCTTGACCTATACTTCGTCCCAGAAGTAGCTCTTCCTAGTTAGGTAATACATGTATTTTATTATTATTTTACATGGGTAATGTCTACGTACTATCCAAGTACATTTTACTCTTATATTTATAGGTTACTAAGAGGTATTGATTAAGTACTTACTTTTTATTTTACATACACAAAGATACACATACATACACAACAATTTTTTTACATACACAAATTCAGATACATATTTTTTTATACTTATAGCTAGCGAGGTGTACATTTGTATCATTTAATACAAATCATGAGTACCGAGATACATTAACTATGTCAATAAGGTAGGTATAGGTATGTATATTTCGCTTGAAACTATTTGTTGTCATTTCCATTTTTAAATACATTTTTAATGATGTCTGATTATCTCTCTCTTTTTTTCTTTTTTTTTTTTTTTAACTGGTCAATTACTCTGTATGTACTGCGTACCTCCACTCGCTGCCAATGGAGCGTCAGTACCCGGAATTGGAGGCTAGAGCAGCGTAGGGCGACTACTATTCCATGCTGATCACATTCATCCGCTGCCAATGAGATAATCAGCCGAGCCTCGAAGCCCACAGCGTTAGCCAACTACCGAATATGCTTTTCATATCCATCCGCTGCCGATGGCATGATTAGCATCCAGCAAGAGACCACACAGCGATAATATAAATATAAATAATATGTATATACTTTTTTTTATATTTTTTGCCATAACATGGCCCGGTTCACATGCCCGTTGAGATTTTCAGCATCGAGTAATCGTTGACCAACAGTAAGTACGGTATAGTTCATCATTTACATACATACCTATTTACCTCTAATTTTAGTACATACCTACTTAGTAACAACAGGTATGTAATTATTTATTTACTTAATCAAATCTGAACATGTTCTGAATATTCTTAAATGTATTAATAACACATGGTATTTTCAACAACAGTGTTTTCTTTCACCGATTCTCCTGGCCAAAACCGTATCCTAAGCCTTTTAGATCATAGCGGTCATTGGAATTAATTGAACATTATATTATACTAAATCTCCTACATTATAATTCTTATTATTTCGTCTTACAGAATTAAATCGTTATTGTTTTTTTTTCTGATTCTATTACCTGTAACCGTAACTTAGCAAGTTCTCGATCAGAACGTACATTTATATCTGGTTCTAAGCTATCATCGTCAAGAACCTCATTTAAACGGGCTAGTACAACAGGCATATTAGCTTCTACGTCAATCAATAAACGCAAAGGAGAAAACCCAATAGATTTTTTGGTAATTAGTTTTGATAGACTGATGTATCTTCCAGAGATCGTTTGGCCAATCTGACGAGTTTATTACACATAGTACATAACGTTCAACTTGCCATTGCTTCGAGGTGTACCAAATAATATACCAGTTTCTCATGATAGGAATTAACTCTTGAGCAATCAAAGTTTTAAGTGGCTTTATTAAACAGAACTTAGTGAAACCAGTATTAGGATATGTCTAACCTTCATTGGCTAATGTAAAGGGCCCTGTATAATCTAAATGTATGGTATGAAATGGTACTGCTGTTTTGTATATTGGGTGTAGGTTGCCTTGTTTGGGACCAGGGTGGACCTTTGTGTAAAATTAAACAATGAAATATATATATATATATATTTTACAAAGGCAGCCATAGAAGAAAACCAAAAATATTTTAGAATTTTGTGAATAACAAAGCCAACATGACAGTTTTCATCGTAGAAATAACTTTAATATGCTCACACTATATCCCTTTGGAATTTTCCCACTGGCATTAGTTTTGTAATGTAACAAATCATTTCTCAATAAATATTGGTAAGAATGAAGGTATCTGTCTGTTTCTATTTCTATATCAAGGTATCGAACACAATCTCTGCCTAAAATCAGATCATAATGGCAATCAGTGGTGGCAATTCGGTTGTTTCTAAAATTAGGAATTGTCCAAAATATATTTTATATAGTCATAGCATTTTTAAAACCTATTCGGTTGGTACCATCTAACCAAATTAACATAAGTTAGTACCTACTTAACAGCCGAATACCAAGTTTTATTCGACACTTCTAAACCTAATTTTAGCTAAAATTAGGGTTAAACTTTAGTTAGGTTGGTGCCAACAGAATTAAGGCCAGTATCTCTAACAAAGAAAATAACTAGCTCAACACATAAATCTTGAAATCGAACTGGTACTTTAATTTAAGCAAATCTGTGAAAACTACCTTCTCCTACCCCAGTCATACGAAAATAAATCGGAGTAACGTTACATACAACCAAGATGTTATGCTATAGATTTCCTAATTGTGCTACAATTTGGCTCTCTTATCAATAAGTGAATCTATAGGAGCTTCGTGATGTAAACACTAGTTAGTTTGAGATCGCTTTTTCTAAAAAACTATTATATTTCGGTTTTATTAGCGCTTTGAGGCTTGTACCAACAAATGTAATCTGCATGTCCGGCTCTTTTGCAGTAGGCACTAGACAGTAGACACTGGGTTTCTAATCTTGCGGCTGCGGGTTGTTCGCTTGTTCGCTTGCGCATTACTACCCGCAGCGCTATTAAAACGGCATTGTATCTTAGTATGACCTAATTTGCCACAGTTATTACATTTAATACCATATAATCGAGTATCATTTTGTTTAGCACGTTGGAGTCCTCAAGGATCCTTAGAGTCCCTTCCGCTTTGCTCTAAAGGACGTCTTTTTGTTTTTACATACGACGTAAAAGGGATAATTAATTCGGAAGTGGTTTTGACACTGCTGTTGAAGGATGCCATTCCTACATTTACATTAGATATACAAGTACTAATTCGACAAGTTGCAACTCACTAAAAGCTACTTTCGTATAACGCAGTAACCGAATCTTCTAGCATTTTCACAATATGAATCTGCGGAATCTGAAGTTTATAAAACTGCTTTCTCTGCAAGATTCTTTTTCTCGTGGTACAAAGCAGACAATTCGGTGCGGAAATTTTGCCATGACCGACCCTCAGTAGGATCCCATGTCTCGAACCATAATTTGGCAGACCCATTCAGAGCCTTACCTGCCTTTGCGGCGGTTGCGATGCTGCTCCAGCCAAACTCGTCCGCGAGAGCCTCGGAAGTTGTTGCACCATACTTCGATGCCCAGGTCCCACGTGGTTGGGTCGAAAACCGGCAGGGCCACGTCGTCATCGTTTCGGGCGCCGCCGCCGCCGGAAACAGCATCGATGGCTCGAAGAAGTTGTTGTAATGCATCTGTAAAATTTATTTATATTAGTAAGGCACATAATGTACATATCCCACTTCTGATGTTAGATTTAACAGGTTCTACTGATTCTAAAAGTTATGAAAGCCAGAAATATACCCTAATTTGAACTACCTAGGTATCTATTTTCATTAAAAAGTTACTAGAAATCCTAATAGGGTAGGTAGCTATTGTGGAGAGTAAAGAAAAGAAACACAGCTCAACAAAGGAATACTTCTAGTATATTCTACACAACCTGGTTTATATTATTATAACACATGTTATGAACAAGTAGAAACACATTAAACTTGTAAGGTTAATATTACACAACATTTAATTTAAGTATGAACAGTAAATAGGTAAGTACTTAGCTTTTAGTTCTGTCTGGTTCGGCTGCTGATCAAAAAGAGGCCGTTCCCCAGCTTTACAATTTTATTTATAAGCTACGAAAACAGAAAATCGACTTCTACCGTCTCGTCCGGCTCAAAACACTTTTAGCGCGAACGTTTGAAACAAAAATGTATTTGGCTTCTTATATTCTAAAATATGTTTTCAAGACAAAACAATGATAATCATAAATTATTAACAATTGTAAAAGTAATGTAATAACATATATATGTGTTACAAAAATAAGTATTTAGGTGACAATAAATAATTATCGAAGCTTAGAGTAAATTATATTATAGGTATGCTAATGATTTTATTACATATGTGAAAAATAACAACGAAATAGGTATCTTTATTCAGAAAACTATTTTAAGACATAGTTTTCACTTGCGTTTTCCCACGATTTTTCATATTAATCTATTACACGCGTGGTAAGTACATAAAAAATTGCCCATCTCCGTACTAAATTTCATCAAGATCCATTCAACCGCTTAGCCGTGTCAAAAAATACCAAAAAAAGAGTCATTAGAGTATTTATTCCAGTTTACTATTATTTCAAAACCCTCCTAAACAAGGTGTCGTAGCACTTGCTACGGCGTAGACTTCGTAGCGAACTATACAAAACTAACTTAAATTTTGTTAACTTTATACCTAGATGTTTGTTGTAGGTGTCTGGGTGTTATAAAGTGTTTACAGTAAATGTATTATATGTATTATATGTATACAATTTAGTATATGTATTCTATCAGTCATCTGGTTCCCATAAAACCAGCTATGCTTATTATTACTTAGGGCTTGTGAGTGTCAAATTCTTCATCAATATTATACATAAACATAAACGTATGTACGCTATGCGTTATACCATTTATTTCAATCTATGAAAAAAAATGGTGACGAAACCGGTATGTTGTAGAACCTAAAAAGTTTAAAGACAAGTAACCAGTACACGTATTCGATGCACATCGAACATTATAAGCTTAGCTAGCAAATGGGTCTAAGTAGGTCGCACGAGGCAGCAACGCCGCCCGTGTGGTTTACCTAGACAATGTATAATCTGACCTCGAATCGGTCACACTCATTATCATCATCTTTAGCGTATCATATTAGCGTATCGGTAAAGTTAGTTAATAAACAATATATATATATTATCCCTCTTATTAATCATCCCTCCCGCTGCGACACGAGTATGGTCCCGTACAGCACGAAATGAGTCTCGGAGCTGCACTTTCCTTTCACCACACTGGTTTGAAAGAACCATTGGCAAGATCAGAAGAAGTTATTAGTCCTAGTATCCTAGTATAATCATCATCAAACGGTAGACTACTTTCAAAAGGTTTCAAAAATTACTAACTATTATACTACCTAAAACATACAAACAAACCACGCGATTTTAATATAGGTAAGAATCAAACGTCATAGCGCATTAAGAACAGCTCGTCAACTCAATCGCCAGTTGTTCATAGCGATCAGATTAGGTGGCACGTGACCAAGATGGCGGCTGAGCTTCAACCCGTTTTAAAGTATTGTTTGGCGGTTTGGGGATTAGGGTAACGTGTGGATTGGAATTAAATTGCGTGGGAATTGTTTGTACTTGTTTGGTTTTTGGAGTAAATCAATTATTGTTGTTTATGAGTAAATTTAGCCGATTATCTTAGCGTCCAAACGTTGAAAGATGATCACTCCATCATCTGATTGAATAATCACCAAACCACAGACAAAGTGGCGACAGGAATGTTTGACAAGCACTACTGCTATTTTTAAATGCTATTTCTACCGTGAAAAGGTGATAAACATAATTACGTTTTAAAAACTAAAAAGACAACCGACTTAATGTATAAAAAGCAAAATATCAAAATTTCGTTTCATCCGGGTGGATCACATATTTTTTTCAGTTTTTTAAATTAAAAACGACTACTGAACCGATTTTTATGAAATTTATATGGAATTAATCGGAAAGTATATCCTTTCACATGAAATCAGTTTTTTTTAAATCAATTCATAAATGACGAAGTTATGAGGTAAATAATCAAAAAACAGTCGAATTAAGAACCTCCTCCTTTTATGAAGTCGGATGAAAATAGGCGTACAGAGACATTTTGAAATTTAAATAATTAATGCTGGACATTTCACACAGCACCATCTAGCCTCAAAGTAAGCAGAGCTCATGTTATAAACTATTTTTTACATTTTGAAAAACACAGGGTTTCGAGACACCGACACTGTTTCGATTCATCTAGATGTTTTTTGCACATCATACAAACATTTGTTCCGTGGCGGGAATAGAACCCGCAACCTTCTTCGTCTAAGGCGGGCGGATCTCAGGACCACTGCGCCACAGTGGTCACCAATTTATAATATGAGTATGGATGAATTATGCATTTTCGCTTACCCGCCCTTAGATCTATCGGATTCCTATCTGCCTTTACACCACTAGGATGGTTTTTCTGTGAAGTGACCGATTGCCACCCCCGGCTTTCTCGATTTCTTTTGTTTTTAAAGACCAATAGAAGCGTATTTCGTGGGTCTGGTCAAGTAAGTACTAAAACCTCTTTCTTTTGTTTTCTTATTTTGACCAATCGAAGACATCTGATCATCATCAATAGGTTAACATCTGTTTAGTTTTGGCATTTTTAACAATGATTAAATAATAACGGTTAGATTCTATTTTCTTGTATATTTGTGAACTAAAAAGGTAATTAAGGTAGGTATACATTAAAGTTAATGAGCTCTAAGTGTTCAATAAATAAATTTGTGATTTAAATAAAAAAGGTAGGCAAATGATTAATTAGTTGTAGTAGTTAGTGTTCAACAGATAATTTGTATTTGTAATTTGCTAGTATTTTTCTGTGCTTTGATTTCAATATAATTTTGTTTCACAACTCATTTTTAATCTTTTCTATGGCAAATACAACTTTCCTTCACCTAAGTGGCATAAATCAACGCGTAGATATTGGTCCTTTCTAAGTGAATACTTTGAAAGGACTTAAGGACTACTCTGAATCATTGTTGTTCAACGGTACTAATCTTTATGACTCGTATAATTATGAACAACCGAACACATGTTCACAATCAATTTAAAAAGTCCAGTACCAGATGACCAGATGACATTGCCATGGAAAAAGTCATTAAAAAGAACCATTACAAAAAATTATGTTGAGCAGATGTTGACTGCCTGGACTCTCTATTGGTCAAACAAGACAACAAAGAAAAGAAGGTGTAACCTGAAACCCAAAACCAATGCAAGGCAAAATAGTTTCAAACTGGAAAGGCAGATAGTAATCCGATCGTACATACCTACGTACTTAACGTGAGTGCGTTCAACCATCAACGATAGACTATAGAGCCTAGACGGAGGCTGCAGATAGCATTGTCCAGTATCCCTCGCCGTCGAGAGACGACATAAGGGTTGTGACGTCGCCTTTGTGTGCTCTGACCACGTCATGTCCTGTTTAATTAACCTTTAAGGCGGCTCCCTGAACAAGTGACCTTGATACGTTGTGACGAAACTCAAATCGCGAGATTTAAAAAAAGTTTAACGGGCAAGGCTTTAATTAGCTTATTTTCTCATAGTTCGTGTAAGCTGCTAGTTAACGAAATCGACTTTAGGATAAGGATCTTTCAATATTTTACACCTTATTTCATAAGTTGAATTTCAATTCATTTAAACAAAGTTAAATTTCTTCTGCTTTAGGTTACATAACCAAAGTCAAAGTCAAAGTCAAAATTATTTATTCAATACAATGACAAGGATCACTTTGACACATTTTACATAATAGGTAAATTTTGTGCCAACTCCTCCTACCCCAAGTCTGAGAAGAGCTGGCAAGAAACTCGTCCTGGTCCTAGCGCTTGTATGATTCATCTTATAATTAGCTGAACTACAAAAAACGAATACAAGAGAGTTTATACATTTCAAATCTATCAGTTAACTGTCTGAGGGCAGAGCAACATGAGCCCATGCATTTTTATCAATAATAAAGTCATTTATATTATATACTTACAATGTTATATACAATGTGAAATTTTAGCAAATGGTCATCATTCAAGGAATATATAGAAAGTAGCATGGAATAGGTAATACCGTCCGTTTCCTCAGCCGCTGCATGTCAATTTGTCAGATATTTGTCTTAATAATAACGCCTATCATGACATGTTTTAAACTATTTTTAATATATTCCAAAGGTTGCTTGGAAGAGATCACTTTTAGCGATAAGGCCGCCCATTGTACAATTTTATTGCAATTTTTTTATTTGTTTGTTCTCTAAGTGTACAATAAAGCGTTAATCTATCTATCTATCTATATTATTTAAGGTTTACTGAATTGCTATTTTTTATTGAGCAGTTTAAGATGGTACCCTCAGGAAATGATAATTTCTAAAGGAAAAAATGAGACTTATTATAACGCCATTTAATGACTATCGGCTCGTTAATTGAAGGAATAATAATAATTAAAACAATTTAGTATGTATTTTAAATATTTCGCCAAGAACTTCCTCACATAAAACTATTTTTGAAGTTATTATTATTTTATAGTTTAACTAAGAAATAAAGTCTAAAATATTCAATAATCATCATCCTCTTCCAAAGCTTACGTCATTTTACTTGCCTACACTAATAGGTAGATAATAAGTTAAAACATTGTTTTTTAATAATATTTTTATATATTAGTGTAGATAATTTCACCACACAGGTTTAAAACAACTAGAGACACGTTAAGAAGAAGAAGTGTAGATAAGAGCGCAATTATTGCTTCATAAGTGTAGATAAGAGCGCAATGATTGCTTCGTAAGTGTAGATAAGAGCGCAATGATTGCTTCGTAAGACACCAGGAGCAAGACGAGTTTCTTGCCAGTTCTTCTTGGACTTGGGTTTCAAAAGTTTCAATATGATCCTTGTGATTGCATTGAATAAAAATATTTTTGACTTCGACTTGACTTTGGGACAGCCAAAAACAACGAAATAGTATACAGACTTTAATCGAGGCTAACTTCACGCAGCCCTAGGACCATCGTCAGATATGGTCCAGCGCATCACTGTCAGTGTTCCCCAGCCTCTTATTGTCTATCGCTTAGATCCCACTGCACTCTGTCCTGTGTCCACTTTAGCGTCACATGCGGGACAATCTAACACAAGTGACGTCACTCCACGTCGCAGCACAATGCTGGATGACGTCGAGATATCGACGTTAACCGAGGGAGGGAGTGTTGTTTAGAACAGTGATGTCCGTTTTCACTAACTCTCGGAGACACTCTAAATCGGTATCTATATAACATAACTCGCCACAACTAGCAGTGTGTAACTAGGTGTTAATTTGCGCGATGCCTGCTTTCAAACAGAGATTTTGTACATTAAAATCTCTGGTATTATGCGTATTTTCGCATTTAGGTGGACAAACGAATAGCTCTAGAGATTTTTATTATTTTGAGAGAAAATTGACGCGAAAGAAGAAGACTAATAAAAAAATATACAATGGGAAATAAACACAGGAAATTCAACCAAAAAGTTGTACAAAAGAAATTTTCCCATAGGTGGGTGGACCACAGGGAATGGAAATTGCTAACTAAGAAAAAAGTATAAAATTTTGGAACACGTATATTTATTATTATATTACAGCATGTTACTAATATCTAGGAGATTACAATATTCTAAAGAAATATTTATTTACACTCACTACTTTAATTATACGCCTAGTTTCTATATTGAACACTAATTTTAATAATTAATAGAGTATTTTAAAGTTTTATTACACAATAGGATATCTAGAATATTCTAGAACAGTATTTTTTGGAACATAAATCATTTAGCCGAAATTATTCCTTTTTAAGCAAATTATTATTAACATAATTATCACTAATGCGATATTTATGAATTATAATTAGGTACCTTACATTAAAAATACCTCATCAAATTAATATTTACAAGAGTTTTAGCGTTCGACGCCATTTTCTGGATAATTTATTAATGTTATAGCTGCTACTAAGTATAATTTTAAAAACTATTTACTTATAACTACCTATTGGCTTTCTAAAACTAAAATGTATCTAATTAAGTACGTATACATGCAGGTATAACATCGAATTAATTATATACAGATTTTTAAAATATCAGTTTGATTCTACACAATATCTGAAAAATATCAATTTTTTTGTTCAAGTAACTTAGCGCACTACACCTGATAAGACCAAGACTCTAAACCGTAAAATGTTACTTGTTGCTTAATATAGCATCCTAGTATTTTCATCAAACACTAGACCTATTTACCAAATTGTCCATCCAGTCTAGGCGTCCAGTTGACCTTGAGCTCTAGACAAATTACCTTACGCTTAGTAACGAAAATTTACGTAAACGTCAAAAAAATTTGGATCTTGTCTAGAGTCCCTGGTCCACCAGTGCACTAGAGTGCACAATAACACCTTGAAATCCGTAATTTTCTAATATATTCAACAGCTACACTATAGTCACAAGAAACATTAAAACTGGATACTCCTTACTACCAGGACTCAAAGGTCCATTTCGTATATTAATCAGAAAACCCCTCGTTATTTGTATTGTCTGAAGTTGGCGATGTGCCAGGCGATGGCACCTGTAGCTGCCTTCCGTACATCAGCTCCGAAGGAGGCATGAACGAGGATAGGTACTCCGGCGGAGGTCTTATCACTGTGGGGAGGTACCCAGTACCAGAGTATGGAGGTGTTAGGAACCTTCTAGATGGGGAGAACTTAAAACTCTGATTTGATAAAGGGGAGAATGCAGATTTGGATTGGTAGCTCTGAAGATACGGTGGAGATTCTTGAGTCAGGTTGTAAGGAGTGGCAGAACTTTCCGATCCATTGATCATTGTATCCATAGCGGCCACCACGTCCCCTTTACAACGCGCTAAGATCACTTCGATCTCCTGACGACTCTTCCTAGGGAATACCTTCATCAGAACATCAACTGGAGACTTCTGGTACGGCGGTTCCTCCTCCTCTTTTCTCCGAAACATTTTGTATTTGTAATCCTCATTCCATTTCTCTTCTTCTTCTTTCTTTACAGGTACATCATCCTTCATGGAAAGGTTCTCAGGAGTTAGAGAAGGTTCTGACTCGTCGAGTTCTTCTTCGACGTTTAGCTCATGATCAGAGGGCGAGCGCGGGGGTGGGGTGATGAGAGGGGGGGTAGGGGTGGTAGTTTTGGACTCTTGAGGGGTCTCCGAGGGGCTAGAGCTGACTTCGGTGATGCGAGCGCGTTTTTGAACTGTGGACAAAGAAAAGTTCCGATTAGTGATAATAGTCTATTTTATTTTAGTAGAAATTTATTATAATTTTTTTTACGGCGTCTGGAAGAAACATTGTATGACCCAAGAGCTGGTATAGCGTATTTAAATTGCCATTCAATGTTTGCCGCCAGCATCTTGAAGACGCTACTCTCTGGCTAGTGATCTTGATCAGTTGAGCTATCTATAGATCATTTCGAATGGTCCTTAGATAGCTCAACTGTTTTATAGTATTGTTTAATATTTTGCACAATTATTTATGAATTCTGATCACAAATGTTTAATAAAGACAATGTTCTAGTTGGTTTTTGATGTGCAACATCTTTCCTCTCGTTTTCCTGCAATCTGTAGGAATAATTTCGTGAAAAGGGATGGAAGTGTGTAACAAGAAGCCGGGGAAGTGCGAGCTATTTGATTTAAGCAATGAGCGCGCTTGTGGTAAATTTGGTTGACAGATGGTACCAACCTATTTTCCGAGAGGTTAGTACTGTCAGCTAACAGTGTGTGCGTATATGTGTCGAGAAAGAGAAAGGGAAATCGAGAAGAAGAACGCATCAGCTGGGTGGTTTACCTACAGTGTTGTGTATAAAGTGTGCTGTTATATAAACTAATTCGGTATATAATGTTAATGTTGCTTATTACTAAGGTGAGATGTCAAATGTTACACATTATATGCGACTACTGTAAATCTCGTAAGTCTTTGAAGTGAAAACTTCTTTTAGCGCGGTACGCATATTTTTAGATGAGGTAAAACCTCTGGATTCGCGACACCGTTACCGCCTGGGGCGAGACGCAGCCGGCTGTCGCGCTTGCCCCATTTGATTATAAACCTTAATTCACATGTTTACAGTCTACTTTTGTATGGAGAAGTTTACTGAGTTAGGTTCTTTGATATATTATCTACATTTGAACAAAAAATATTGCATCATCTGTGTTCGTTCAGTATTTGATTGGCAGTCGCCATAATTACTGATTTTGAAGTGATTTATTACAAAACTCTAACGCGCCAAAATAAGTTTTCACTTCTGTCGGCACTCCCGGAGTGAAACCCGATTTTTTTTTGTTGACGGAACATCCTTCATCGATAACACATTCGTGAGTGAACTCATGTGTCTACTTCATCATCTTCAAAACACATAAAGGAATGCAGTTGAATTTTATGAAATCCATTTCAAAAACTAGTTTTAAAAAAGTTTTAATGAGCAAGAACAAAATCCCAGTAAGTAATTGTTTTGTCGAGTTGAAAAATAATGGATTGTTTCTTCTATACCTACGAGTAAGTACCTTTATATAAGAACCAAGCTACCAATGCAATGCCCTTTATTTTAACAACCATATTCATTTAAAAGACAACAAGGAACACATTTGTCAAAGAATTTAAAAATAAACAACTCTTCAACTAGAATACAGTCGGGAACAAAAGTGCAAACAAATGTACAAAAAGGCGCGCGAGTGGAGTGGAGGGGGCTCTTTGAGACGTGTACTGTTCTGTTGTTTTTGTTCTACTTGTGGGCTTGCACACGTTTTATATGTAGTGTTGTTAGCATTACTTCGATAGCTTAATAATTCGTTTGACCACACTCAGGCCTAGCGGATTAATATCTAGTCTATGCATATAAAACAAAGTCGTGTTAGTTACACTATTTATTTATTTATTATTCGAGAACAGTTGGACCGATTATCATGATTTTTGGTTTGTTGGATTTGTCACCCCCCCAAGTAGCAGAAAAATATCAAAAATAAAAAAAAAAACGGGTTGCACTCCGGGAGTGCCGACAGAAGTGGAAACTTATTTTGGCGCGTTAGACATTTTTTAGATGGATACTAGGGTTATTGGGTTATTAATTGCATTTTATTTATGAATTGTATTTTATTAGTTATTAGAAACTAAAGAATACATTGAATATTATTTTATGTTTTTGTTCAGAATGTAGATAATATATCAAAGAACCTAACTCAATAAACTTCTCCTGTGAATTAAGGTTTATAATCAAATGGGACGAGCGCGGCAGCCCTGCGTCTCGTAACGGCGTCGCGAGTCCAGAGGTTTTACCTCATATCTAAAAATATGCGTACCGCGCTAAAAGAAGTTTTCACTTCAATAAAAAACTGAAAAATAAATAAAAAAAATAAGATTTAAAGTGGTGAGTTCAGTTTGATACAACCTTTGACGATGTTCGGTTTGTTAGGTTATGATAGTTGCCATTTTGCGCGCATGAATAATTGTGTCATATAGAAGCAAAGTTAAGCAAAATGTTTTATTCTGATATATTTTTTTCCGAATATGGTATCGACGTGAGCGCTCGCACTAGCGGAATAAACCGCATTGAAAATTACACACATCAAAAAAGCATGGATTAAATTATGCGGACTCTAGTGCGTGTTAGGAATCGTACGTGAAGACTTCTTCTGAATTATGAGTTTGTATAAGTTAGTTAGTAGTCTATGGGTCACATAAACACACTAGCTATTGAGTTGATTAAATTTGTTTTTATCTTTATTAACTGACATTAGAGTGACAAACACAAACAATACTTTAACGCTACGCTAATTCTGTGATTATAGGACAGGGTATGTTGATAAATTTAACTGCATTTGGGGTGGAAAGTCAAACGGTGTATTGAGAAAAAAACATATTTTGCGATCGCAGTGATACGGCGTTGTACATTTTAATAATCTATGCTTGTCTCGATTTCAGTTTGCCGTTTTTAAATGTGGTCTAACTGAACTGTGTTGTTTAATGTTGCCATCTTTTTCATTGCCATTAGAGAGACAGAGGCAGATCATTCTTAAACGTAATGCCACTTCATTATTTGATTAAAGGATAGTGAGTAGATATGGTGTTGCAATACGGTTGTTGTTTATGACATTTTAATGAGAGTTATTCAGGAAAACAAATATAATTCTGTGTGTTAATTTTTTGAGCGCATGCTCATAGATGGTTTATCGTTAAAATCGAATTCTACAGACATTCCATGTCTCGATAAGGTTGAATACAATGATCTAGTATTCATTAATAACTACCTCCGTATCTTATAATCATATATTTAGTTAGAGTGGCGCTAAAGTATGATCTTACCTTGTCAATCTAATTTTATGACGTGATAACGTCTTATAAATCGATGAACGCTGGCTGCACTCACGAAAAATTGTCACGTTCCGCCTGAGCTGAGCGTGCAAGCGAGAGTGCGGAACAAGCAATAGAGAGGCACAATCGACCTAAGCGTTCGGCTTGTGACGCATCTTAATAGGTTTAAGGTATTACATTTTTCATCAATGTTTTCTTATGACGTTATCACGTAAAATTATTGTCCGTAAACCGACTTTACAGACAACCATTATTTTATTTTATTTAATATATTAAACAAAATCCACAGCTCTTAAAAACAATATTACTTAATCTAACGCGTTTATCCTAAAGCCTATATAGATTTGCATTTTTTATAAAAAATGGAAATTTATGGAAATTTAGAAGACAGTCACAAACCAAACATATTAGTAGGTAGTAAGAAATACATACTATAAATATATTTTCTTTATATGAATGTATGAGGAATGTGTGAATGTGTGTGTATGTCAATAGAGATAACAAAAGATTAGAACAATTCATTAGCTAGTGAGACGTGAGTACCGTTTTTTCCGTAAAATCATTTTTTACAATAATTTTATATAACAGTATAGAGATTAATACATATATTATAGAAGTATATCAGTAATAGGCAGTAGCCGCGGTACAGTCGCGGGCACAAATCATTGTGTTCATGCAATTAGGAGGCGGCAGTCGCGTGTACGAATTTAATGGGGAAGTTATTGTTTTTTAAACGGCGTGGGGCCCCTAGGGCTGCCGATTATAATATTACACATAAGTATATATTTAAAAATATATAAATATTCTATCATTCATCTGGTTGCTATAACTACCTAGTACAAGCTATGCTTTGATTGAGGCTGTTTTATAATTTGGGTGTTGTGTGAATTGTCCACCAATATTGATTATTGATTGGCTGCTGCCCGCGACTTCGCACGCATGGTACCGACAAAAAAAGTATCCAATGTCCATTTCCAAGGTCCCATCTATCTCTACACCAAAATTCATCAAAATCGGTACAGCGGTTTTGGCGTGAAAACGTGATAGACAGACAGATAGACAGACAGAGTTATTTTCGCATTTATAATATTAGTAGGGATTTATTACCTTGGTAAACATAAAAAAACATAAAATTAAGAATCATATCTGAATTCATATTTTTAACGAATTCACTCGCTACGTTATTCACTTAATTTATACATGACATGTCTAAGTGTATAATATTACGTCAAAAGATGAATAAATTATTTGGAAATCAACTTGTTACAAAGTTATTCGTCCTTAATCTTCCTAATTGTTATTGTTATTGTTATACACATTTTAATATTATTAAAAAAACCTAAACTTTAAACGAACATTATCAGCTGTCATGATAAACAAACTGATTATTGATTGCAATTAAAAAAATAAGTCAAATTATATCCCTGAAAATATTTAAGAAGTTATTCATATAATTTATACTATATTGATAACCTCGTAAATCATGGTAATTGTTTTTAGTGTAAATTTAGATAACTTAGTAAAAATTTTAAGACATCGAAAAAATGCTGTTTTAATTTATGGATTAACGATTTATATCTTAGGAATATAACTTTTTAAACTATCGTGGTTATCTATTTAGGTATCATTTTCACTCAAAACGAGATTTCTCTCGTGATCATGGCGCATGCAACTGTGCCAAATATATCGGGCACTAGAAAATATCACAAATCATAGTAAATATGCCGTTAATAGCTAAAACATACCTTAGTTATATAAATTATATGATTATTTATACCAAAAATCTAAAATCATATATCAAATTTTTAGTGTAAATTTAGATAGCCTAGTTGAAAAACTGAAGAGATGAAAGATTTTTTTTTTTAAATCTATTTAAAAAAAAATACAATAAAGTAAAGTGACAACCCTAGATATATCAGCAATCGAAGGGGAGTCGAGTACGCAGACGTATCGTCGACGGAGCATGCTCGATCACTGTTCGATCTCACTAGCAATGTGGAAAAGTGCCAAATATTTTAATGACACTTCACAACTTTTTATAAAAAAAAAATTACGATATTTTGTAAAAATATTGGTTACTAGCCATCTGACCCGGAACGGGCTGCATTTAGAATTGTAGCTTTATCGTTCTAGTCCTGTCAATACACGTTGTAACTTCTAAGCGAATAGTCTGACTCGAATTATATAAAGAGGATCTTTACATGTAGGTACATAATCAATCTTAGATAATTAATTCAGGCGTGACTTTACGGAAATATATTACCAATAATTAAACAGATACACAAATATTTAGTACTATTACGTCAATCTATTCCTCAAAAAGAAATTCGACACGTGTTTCGCCTCTCCGCGAGGCATTCTCAAGAACAATTGACGCGCTCCGCACTGTAACTTAAATACACTAATACTGCTCTGCTTGTTGGTTGGACTTGTTGGTTTGCCGAGCGCTGGATTAAAACTTTAGTTCAATCCAATTTCATTTCAATCTGTTTAAAGTTTAATAACCAATCTTGATACTACTTGATGTTTATCGTACACGAATGTCGTATACGAATGATGCGAATGTTTTTGTTTTGATTAACTAATATATTACGTTTGTTTTCCTAGGCACTACCGCTTGGCACTACTAGTAGAGTGAAGGGAAATTTTACTTTCCCGTGACACTACTGGTAGTGCTACGGGTAAAAGTACACTTGCAGTGACACTACACTGTTGCCAGTAGTTTCACAGGAAATATTATTTCCCGTAGCACGAGTGGGTAGTAACACAGTTATGTATCTAGACCGACGAACTATATTCTTCTGGCGCTTCGGCGGCCGCTGCCGCGGCACGCTCGCTTTGCTCGCTTGCCTTGCGCGTTGTTTTCTATACTCTAACATAACCTAATCAACTGGTTTCGATCAGATTCAACTTTTTCACCTGACTCTACTCTGTCCAGTCTCTAATTTGTCCAGCTGGGAATCTGTCCAAATGCTCCTGACAGATCTAAACTAGTATTAGTAGTGCCATTGGTAATGAGGTAATCCACGGGAGATTTTATAATATGCGATTAATTAGCCAATAAGAATAGTAGTGGCATCACTCTACTAGTAGTGACAAGCGGCAGTGCCTAAGAAAAGAAGCCATATATTATCTTGACTTAACTATAATAGATATTTAGCCTCGTGGACTTTTGTGGGTTATTTAGAGTACATGTAGTACCTACATTATTTTATGTCTCATTAATAGTTTTCGCAGCGTACTCCAAATAATGACTTTATAAGCAAATATTGTATACCTTGGAATACAATTTTCGTAAAGATCTGTTATATTAAAAAAAAAATTAAAACCCACGTTACACGCTGATAAAGTATTTTTATTTAAGTGAGATAATTTTTCAAATCGGTTTAATATATAAGAAGTATATCCGTCATGTGTTTCCCATAACACAAGCTGCATACCTTAGGGCTAGATAATGCTGTGTGAAATGTCTAGTATTATTTAAATCTTCTAAAATTTTTGTTCTCTTTATAATATTCGTTTAGATAGAACTTCACGATTGTAATCCCACGTCTTGGCAGACCACCTCAGATCTCAAATTATTAATTTTAATTTTTTTGAGAGTTTATCAGAGAAATAGTCAGAGGCAGGTTCTCTTTATATTTGACATATGCCCACGCTTTTCACAGTTATCCCCACGAGACAGTTTGCAAGCTCATCACCGCCAGAGTATAGATTATGATGAATGTTTTATAAGGAAATAATGTTAAAAAGATAAGAAATACTTAACACAAGTGGTGAAGACGGTGGGTATATGAATGTGATCTTAACTATGGTAAGAAATCTCAAAGAACGTCCTTCAAAAACCCAAAAGGAACAAAACCATTAAAATGTAATCGAAACTCCAAAGCTCAATAAAAAACCAAAACGCTTACCTTCATTGAATAGACATTGAGTTAAAGTGAACCAATTGAATGAAAAAAACCATCAATGTATTCGTACAACGCATAAAAACCACAAAGAAAGAAAACACGCCCTCGCTATTCACAAAAAAATAATAAACCTTTTCGAGCAAACACTTTTCTTTTACATTTACAATGAAAATAATACTGGCCATTTTTGCATATCATTATGCGGGAGTGAGCGAGATGAAAGAGGTTTTGTTTAGGAATGAAAGGGATGCATTGAAAAGAGTTGAATTAATAAAGACATCTGCTTGTAAATGATGCGATGTAGGCATTATTTAAATTTATTTGTGTAAATACAGCTTAATATTGGCATCTGGCTATTGTGTCAGTGCACGTTATATGGGTTTTGTTTAAATTAAGTCAGTATAAGTATCTACCTAATAATTTTATTTGCATAATTCAGACAATTTTTTTGTATTTTTGTAAAATTTTATCTTATACGTTATTGTGCCGTTGTAAAAGCATTATTTTGTAGCTTGTTTTATGATAAAACACTATTATTATGTTATTATAATATAATAATATCTAAACTCATTATATATGGAAAAAAATATTTTTTTTAAGTATACAAAGACCAAGCCTGATTTTATTTTTGCTCTTTTCTGTAGAACATTGAATTAGATGTAGACGCAATAGCGGGAAAAACCGCGTAGAAAGTTTAGTATAAACTTTAAAACAGCGCGGTTTAAACCGCTCGTATAAAATCGTTAGTGCGTGCTAGGTCTAGTCCATTGTTATATTTTAATAGGTAAACTAGTCAGAAGATCTTAAATTATCTTAAAGGTCTTAAATGTTTAGACCTTTGATCCAATGTTTACAGCAGGCTTTAAACCATGATGAATCTGTAGTACTGAATCTATGATCAAGTTAGAGCTGATCTGATAACGTTGGTAACAAAACAGGACAGTACAGTCATGCACAGAAGCCGGTAAATCTAAAGGACAATGGCGATGTCGGCCATGCTGCTATTGTTAGAGATTTATGTACCGCAACTACATGCGAAACACTAGCGCGGAAGCTTATTCATTCACTCGGTCTAATGAACGAGTGAATGAATGAATTAAAAGATTTGGAGTTTTATATTGAATTTGGTTTACAATATGATGACTGAGATTTAAATTGTTTATACTAATTATGATGTGTTACCAAGCTTGTGGATTTTGGGATTTTTTTTTATTTTTACGTGGTTGTTTGAAATTCGTTTTTTGCACTTAAAGCTTTGACTTAAAATATTTTAATTTGCAGAAGTTTAAGTACCTTATGTATCTACCCACATGATCTAAACAATAATATACTTATAATTGTAGAAGTGGGTATGTGTCAAACAGAGTTTGAACGTGCTTTTTTAACAAACTTCTTACTATTTCGAAAAATGAGACTAGATTACGCTGGTAAAATGACCTATCCTGAATGCGATCATTTTATTTATACCTACATACCTGGAATCAAAAATCAAATAATTGTTTGGTTTTGTCTTCGTTTTCGCCACGATCGTCACAGGGCGGGTCTGGCCACCCCACCTAGGCTATGTCGTAGACAGACATTCTAAGTTAAGTGTTAGGCCTCAATTCAGTTGTTTCACTAGAGTAACTATAGTTTCCTTAAACAAAAATGATCTTATTTTGTTTACATTAAAGTCTGAATTAGAATAACATTTTTTAGTGACACTTCCTAAATTAACGTATAACTGACGTGTTTAAGCTCAATTTAGTCATCATGTAAGGTGTTGATTAAAACTGCGGTTATTTTCCGCAGTTTTTATCAACACCTCTATACATTATTTTCAATAAAGGAATTAATTGGATTCAAAATAATAATATAATAAGCAATAAAAAAATATTTTTTTTACTTATTTTAGAACTGTGATTTAAAATGGGTACTCTAATTTGAACTTTATTGGTAGCAAAATAAGGTCGTCCATATTTTAGAAAATTTTTGCTAGTCCGGCAAAACAACAGAATTGCCAGCAGTGTCTACTACTGTACTGTAACACTACTCTACTCCCCGAGGTCAAAGATCAAAGGTCTATAGTGTCCAAAGTTATGAGCACGTTTTTAATAGCATACGCGACTTTTAATTCAGTCGATATGTTTAGAACCCGCTTCGCTTTTTAATAAGCGTCTAAATTATCCACCAAACAGCACATAAATGCGTTGGCGACACTGCCGCGCATTGATAATACATCGACGCGTTAATACCAGTACGTGGCCAGTGTTATAAACAGAGGCGTTAATCATCACGGAACAATGCAGTTGTCCGGTGCAATGCCAATGTGTACTATGGTGGATATAAGTGTTTATTGATTTTTGGTTCTATTTATTGCCTTAATGCAGTACTCGTTTGATTAAAATTTACACTGTAGTACATAATGTCTGATTTATGAATCTTGATTATAGTAACTAATTAGTTGGATAAGGATTAATAACACGGTGCAAATGTCTTTCGTATAATTACTAACTATAATTTAATTACCTTTTAGATAAAGCGCTCTCGGTCTAAAAACTAGTCACTTTACAAACACAATTACAAACAACAAACAAACAACAAATTACAAACATATTAAAGCAGGTAATATCGATCACATAGTAACGCTAATAATAAAATTAATAAACTTCAAACGAACGCGCTTCATCGCATTCAAAATGATATATTGACATTCTGTGATCTGTCACAATAGGACGGTATTATGTAAGACTACGCAGTAATTTAATTTAGTTCAACAGCTAGGGTTGTCACTGTGCCGCTGATGGAACCACCAAGTGTCATTATATTAAGACTAGCTGTCACGTTCGCGCGCGTTTTAAATATTTATCACACTAGCTGGTGCCCGCGACTTCGTCTGCGAAGGATTAGTACTTCGTGTAATTCTAACGGTTTTTGCAGCGCACGCCTGAATATCTTGCAGATGGCAGATTTTTTTCCTACTTACTTGAGACACTTATCGTTATATTTTAGACAATTCACACAATATCTTTAGAAATTTTAGCCTATGTGTTATTCTGACGTATAAGCTTTATTATTTTAAAGTTTCATTAAAATCCATTCAGTAGTATTTCGTGTAAGAGTAACAAACATACATACATACAAACTTTCGCGTTTATAATATAGTTAGGATTAGGATTATAACACTTGACTTGACTTTGCTTCTATATGACACAATCACACCCACCACCCATTAAAAAGTTTCCATACACATTCACACCCCATTTTACTTTTTTATGACAGTAATTTTGATAAATCCTGAAACACGTACCCATTTATTTTGCATTTGAAGTATCCAAACCAAGTTTCTAAGAAATCACACAACCCGTTAAAAAACTCCCATACAAACTTTGACACCCCATTTTACCCCTTTGTTATTTTGGAAAATCCCGAAACACGTGTCCATTTATTTTGCATTTTATTTACTTAAATTACGTTTCATGTAAAGTTTTATACATTAGTTTTCACCCCTTTTCACCCTCATAGGGGTTGAATTTCAAAAAATCCCATCTTAGTGAGTGGTTTTGCTATAAAAGGAAGCTACTTACTAAATTTCAGCTTTCTAGCTTCAGCGGTTTCGGCTCGGCGATGATGAATCAGTCAGTCAGTCAGGTTCAGCTCTTTTTTCTAGGTATAGATTATTATACATTATTATATATTATTATTATCAGCCTTTTGGGCATTCTACCTGCGGTCAGTGAACTGAACTATATTTTTTATCTTTAAGTAATAATATATTTATTTGATATATATCTGTTTAAGAAATGATTAAATGATAAATTATTTAATTAATTAATTTATATGTACTTATAAAATATGTATTTTATTTTAAGTTAAAGCTAATTGTAAATCTACACTTCCATACTAATATTATGTTTCTGTTTGTTTGTCACTTATACACGGGAAAACGGCTGAACAGATCTTTATGAAATTTGGTAAAGAGATAGCTGGTACATAATAAAAACGACTTACGTAATTTAAAAAAAAAAGTATTAGCTAGATTAAATATTAATATATTACTCTGTGCGTGGCAGCCCTGGTAACCAGCCGAATGATTGCATTGCAATAGAACACTAATTCCTCGACCGAGTGCGCGCTCACCCCTCACCTTTCACTTAAAACTAAACCCTATCCCCGCTACTTTAAACTTAAAATCCAACTAATCATCCTTACAATACAATTCGCCAACAATCGGTTTTATTGTTACCACCCGTCGATCCAAAGTTGCTCCGTATACAACTATCCAGCATTCAAAAACTAATTTTATTAAGGAACCAATAAAGTTTAAATTCGTGCTAGCCCTAACCGTAACCAGTTTGTAAAAATGTATTTATTTGATTTAAGTGTAGGTTTTATTGTTATGGGGTTTAAAGTTGAAATTGGCTTGAACAGTAGCTGGTTGTAAATAATAGGTGTCGCAAACAATTGGTTAGGGTTCCGTATTGTCAGTAGCAAACGGTAATCACTCGAGAACGGACTGAGGGCAAGAATTAGGGGTTGCGACACGACACGGGGGTGGTTTTATTAATTTTTAAAGTCATTTGGAGTGTATTAATTGAATTGTAGAGTTTATTGAATGTTATGGTTACAGGGTTGAAATTTTTTGAGGTTTAGTCCATCCATAATATTATACTTTTATTATTATGAAATACGTGAAGCAAAACCTTTGTACCCCTTTTTACGATAATTGCGCGGACGGATGTGTATGAAATTTCGCACACTTATAGTTTAGAAAGAGTGCAGAATGATAATTGTTTTTTTTATCTTCTATATAATAAAAATCAATTGCTGTTCGTTAGTCTCGCTAAAACTCGAGAACGGTTGGACTGATTTCACTGATTTTGGTGTTGAAATATTTGTCGTAGTCCAGGGAAGGTTTAAACGGTGAGAAAATTTGTGGCATTGCAACGCATGTCGGGTACCGCTAGTTTTGCATAAAAAATACATTAAATATGGTCGAATTTCGACAGGTGGGCAACCACTAATTATTATAAATTTGAAAGTGTCTCTGTCAGTCCGTCTGTACAATGGTAGATTGTATCTTGGGAACGGACATAGGCTACTTATTGGGCATCACGAGTACGAAGCCGCGAGCAGCAGCTAGTTTTGTATATTTTTTTTACAAATTGCATTTATTTTTAATCAATTAACATTAAACATTTCAAAACTAACCCTAAACACTGACAGGTGGCCAGTCGTACTCAGAACAAACATTTAGAACAAAAACTCCGCTTTTTTGCTCGCTTTGAGCGTCGGCGATGTAAATAGAAAGCCACTGATATCTTTATATTTATTTTTCATTTGCATTACAGAAATAGTTTTACTGCATTACTGCATTTTCATACCATTATGTCGTATGGCATTCTGTTGTGGGGGAGTGCTGCTGATATTAACACCATATTTGTGCTGCAGAAGAGGGCTGTTCGTGCAATTTATAACATGGGCCCTAGAGAATCACTTAGAAATAAGTTTAAGGAAATTAATATTATGACAGTGCCTTGTCAGTATATATACGAAAATTTAATGTATGTGCACAAAAATATTCATTTATTTAAAAAAAATTGCGATAATCATTTTATTAACACTAGAAATAAAGATAATCTCGCTGTTCCAACTGGCAAATTTAAAAACGTAATTAAACAGAAACTGTCTATTAAAGCATATTATAAAATATCTGATTATTTATATGACAAAAAAGCTTGGGATGTATCAGCTCCAACTCGACTCGGCATCCGTAACAAAATTGTCAAGGATCATACAAAAAAGTGTTAAGACCAGACAAGTTTCTGCCGGATTCTTCTTGAACTGGGGTTAGGAGGAACCGGCACCTAGCTTCACTAGCATGTAAGAAGACGATTCAAAGTGGTCCTTGTGATTTTATTGAATAAATAAATATTGAATTTTGAATTTTTGAATCTTTGCCGAGATACATACCTACATACATTTTTCGAATAGAAAAACTTATAACTGTACGACTTAAAAAAGAACGGAAACAAACAAATGCCATAAACGGTCACCCATCTGAACAGTGAACGGTTAATTTGAGCTGAACGAACATCCAGACAGACAAGCCAGAAGAAATACTCTACTCTGTATCAATTTTTAAAATCAATACAAGTTATGAAGTAATAATATAGAAAACAATATAAATAACCTATCTAGGTATACCTACCTTAATAAACATGTATTATATACTTATTAATTAACAACATAATGCCGGACATTTCACACAGCATCATCTGGCCCCAAAGTAAGCAGAGCTTATACGTACCACATGACTGATATACCACTTATATACTTTTTTTTGTAAATACATACATATTATCACCCAGCTCTGAGACAAATACTTGCATAGCCTACAAACATTTGTCCCGCGGCGAGAATAGAGCCAGCAACCTTCTGCGTCTTAGCCGGACCTTGGCCCAATGCGCCACAGAGGTCGTCAACATGTTAGTTTTATTAAATACTAAATGCGGCTGCTTTGGACACGTGTTACCTACATATAAAGAAGCTCATATCTTTCCTTAAGAGGTTTTGAATTCAGTTATATTTTATAGGCTCAAAGATTCAACGAAGTCGATTTTCTTTTTAGTTTTTAAAACGTGATTATATACTAGTGCTATGCACAAGTGGTACTTACAAAAAAGAAGCCTATATGCTACTTTAGGTCATAGACTACATCTATACAATGTTTCATCCAAATTCGTTCAGCCGTTACGCTGTGTTTGAGCTATAGCCAAATTATCTCTACCAAATAAATCATTTTAAATCAGCCTATATGAGTTTATTTGAATCAGAGAGAAGCCAAACCTCAAACGTAAATATAATTCCCTCCATTTATTAAACTCTGTAAGTACATTCCACTCGAGATAAAGGCCATTGGTCAAAGCCCTTGCTCCCCTAACAGTTAAAAACTGCATAAAAACCGGGAAAACTCACAATTAAGGAAAATAACTGAAATAAAACGGGAAGCTAATTATTAACTGCCAGTTTGTTTTAAACTGTTTGTTTTTGTTTTTTGTTTTTCGTGGCGAAAAACTCTGCGGTACTTTTTGAACAGTTTACGGAGAATGGGTTAACATTTCAACTGTTTTATAAAAGAGTGCTAAATCCATACTTATGTGTAAATTCACAAGTATCTCTGTCTGTCTGTCTGTCTGTATGTTTTAAGGCTAAACGGCTGAACGGATCTTGATAAAATTTGGTTAAATTGTACCTTGGAGACGGATATAACCATCTTTTTATGTAAGTACCACGCGTGCAAAGTTGTGGGCACTAGCTACCAATAAATAAAATATATATTAAAAATTCTAATACTCATTACAATAATATAATTTTTGTATTATACGCTGTAGGTTGAGGGTTCGATTCCCTCCCAGGATAAACATTTGTGTGATGAACATCGGTGTTTGTTCTGTGTCTGGGTGTTATAAAGAATTACTAGTATTATTTTAAAATATATAAGTATTCTATCATCTAGAAGCAAGCTAGCAAGCTAGCAAGCCCGAACTTAGGGTAAGATGTTGTTGTCTCCCAATAATTAGTGAAACTGAAAGGTAGGTGTTTAACACGGGACTAAGTATTCTTCTTGTCATCGTACCACTAGTTATATCGGACCAGTGTGGTGGAAGGATAAAAGTGCGCCTCAGAGGTTCCTTTCGTGATCTATATATGTATACATGTGTTTCAGATGAACTGTATTAAACAATGGTGGCAATTCGGTTGGTTCATTTCTAAAATTAGGAATTGTCTAAAACATATTGAGTTAGTCATAGCATTTGTAAAATCTATTCGGTTGGTACCATCTAAATAAATTAGGAACGCTTAATTAAATTAGATAAAATTAAATTAGAATAAGTGAGCAACAGCAGAATACCAAAGTTTCATTAGACAGTTCAGTTTCAGAAACCTAAATTTAGCTAAAATTAGTTAGGTTGGTGCCAACAGAATTAAGGCCGAAAACCCTATAAATACCAAAAAATAACTTTTAAATTTTTGGTTTTAAACCTCGAGCAGAATATATTTTTGATGTTTTCCTTCACCGTTTGCACTCAAACCTTAAGAACCTCTCGATGGTTCATCACGGCCCCTATTGAATGACCCCTCATGCCCAGAACACACCACTCGACAGTATTACAGATAGTTAATTAGTTTTCATTATCTGTGCACTAAGGGTTGCAATGTTAGGGGTGAAGGGGTGATGCATCTGATTAGGGGTTGTTTGCAAACAAAACCAATTGTAATTTTCACCATAATTTAATTATGTATATTTTTTATTTATCTTTCTTTTTGGAGCCTATTTTTAGTTTTTTCCGCTCATGTTTGCTCTCACGTATTATTATTTTCTTATACAAGATAACAGGATATTTACCATTGTTTATGAGTGTATATATTTCCCATAATTTGGCAAAGTTGCATTCGTTACGATCACGGGAGAAACTGAAGTCTATGAGCAGAAAGTAGTCTAAATATAAAATAGTCTAGTCTTGTCTATATAACTTCTTAACTATCATGGCATTGAACATAATTTTCACTTAAAAGAGGATATGATCATGGCAAATGCAACTGTGTTAAAATATCGGGAAGCAGAAAACTCATATATCTTAGTAAATATCCCCTGAATAAATTTAAGTGAAAATTATAGTCTAGTTTAGTCTTTCCTGCGGGTCCTGTCGGCAAGGTCGAGAGCTTACATTAAGGCTTACCTAAGTGCACATACATAAAAGGTAGTCATTTGAAGAAAGCTTATTATAATATAAATGACTATATTATTGATAAGAATGCATGGCCTCATGTCGCTCTGCCCTCAGACAGTTAACCGACTCACTTGAAATGTATAAACTCTCTTGTATTAGTATTTCGTAGTTAAAGTAGTTATAAGGTGGATCATATAAAAAAGCGCTAGGACCAAGACGAGTTTCTTGCCAGTTCTTCTCGGGCTTGGGTTAAGATGAATTGGCACCTAAATTCACCTAGTATGTAAGACGTTTCAAAGTGATCCTTGTGATTGTATTGAATAAAGTATCTTTTGACTTGACTTTTGACTTTGCACTACAGGAGCCTCTGAGGCGGACTTTAATCCTTTCACCACACTGGTTAGAAATAACTAGTGACACGATAAGAAGAAGAAGAATGAGCATGATTTGATGAATTTTGGTGTAGTGATATAATGAGACTTTGGAGAAAGACATAGGCTACTTTATGTGTATACCACGTGTGCGAAGCCGCAGGCCCCACATGTACCGATTCTTGTCGAGAACAGAACAAAAGAAATATAATTGTTTTCATTTAGAGGTTTTTAATGAGTAACTTAATATGTACTTATGGTTACTTAACCATTTATGACTCTGAGTGTACAGAAACATGTAATTCAAATTATACGTGCTTCTATCAAAAATTCAATCTATCTTAATGTTCTATTTAAAGGAAGTCAATTGACTCCGATCATGTTATTTTTCCATTGAAAGGAAGTCAAGGAGCGGAGCTCCCTCAAAGTCTGGCTACACGCGTCACCCGACACCACTTGCGATTTAATCAATCCGTTGCATCGCGCAGAAAAACAAACAGTTCTTTAGAGTTTAATAAAAAACGAAGCCTCCTAACTGTTGAATATTGCGTTACTCGAATATCTACTAGGGAGGAGACGGCACTAGGAAAAATATGGAATTGCTAACTGCTGCCCGTGGATTCGCATGCGTGGTACCTATATAAAAAGTAGACTAGGTAGAATACCTACGGACCTAGGCTACTTTTCTTAAGTCTTTAAGATTGTATCTTATAGACGGCTTTAAGATACAATCTAACTCTTTATCAAATTTGATCAAGATCTGTTCAGCCATTTAGTCGTGAAACGGTAACAAACAAGCAGAACAAGCAGAACTTTAGATTTTATATATTAATATACTAGATATGGATGTTAGTATAATTTTTGTGTGATTTAATATTTGCATAGATTGAAAAAACTTCATTCTTAATAATAAGTAAAATGAATACAAATGACCGCGTCCCATCCCTCCAGCGCACTAACAAGTTGGCAAATATAAATCAATCGAGCACGTGTATCGCTTACATTCGATAAAAAGAAAACGAACACAAATACCTACAGCTACAGAAACTGGATATGGCAGTGGAGCGTGGTTCTAGGCTCGCGCACGTTAGCGACCCTAGTGAAAATATCAAAAATATTTTTATTTCATTGACGCGGCTATTCACGCGTTAGTACTTATAAAAAGAAGCCGACTTTCCGTCCCCAAAATACAATCTATCTGTGTACCAAATTATATCACGTTTTGTTTCGTTGCGCCGTTTAGCCGTGAAAAGGTATCAAACAAATAAACAGACAGACATTTTCTAATTTATATTATTTATATCGATTTTAAATATGAACAATACACAGCTTAATATAGGCATAGTAGAAATATTTCAGTACAATAAGTTACTGCAAAATGACAGCCTTTATTGGTTTGATGCTGGACGTGGCCCTATATGCACATAACGGTGTTGTAAGAAATAAAATTACAGATTTTCACGTGTAGTAACAATATTACTAACAACAATATGAACATAACTAAACAAAAGCTCAAGACAATGACGAGATAAACTAAGTGGTGCAGTGGGCTTAAATCCGACTGAGGCGCAGAAGGTTGCGGGTTCGATTCCCCCCGCGAGACAAATGTTTGTATGATCTGTACGTATTTATCTCAGGTCTGGATATTTCTATGTATAATATGTATGAATTTATAAAAAATAAAAAGACTATTTAAGTAGTGTATCAGTCATGTGGTATATAACACAATCTCTGCTTACTTTGGGCCAGATGATGATGTGTGAACTGTCCTGCATTATTTATTTATTTATGTACTTAAAGTTAATGTAGGTAAACCTAAGTACTTACGTCTGAGTTAACGCTCCTACAGAATATATCTAGGTCTAATTCGGGGTGCCTCCAAAACTTATTTAACATAATATAACATTAAACAGATAGAAAACTATAAAATACTATTGTGCCGATCTGTCGCATGGCTTTTTAATCGCGGTGGGGGAGGGAGGTGCATGCGTCAGCATTGTGTCTAACTCATTAAGAATAGATTCGCAGAATAGAACCAAATATTTGTTTATCTGTTCAATGTAATGGATGTCCGAATAGTCACGCCTGAATCAATTTTCTATCGTAAGTAATTAATAGTTTATATTGCTTCATTTAAACATATTGGATATATTTTAGAGGTCAAACATTTTAAGAAATAGAAAGAAAGAAAACTATCAGACATTATTTGACACTTCCTGATATCTCTAGATACTTAAACATATCTGAGGATGTATAAAGGATGTCAGAGGCACGTTTAAACAGTTTTAAGCTGATAGAATAAAATTCCTATTGTAATTAAATAAATTCTGACTCTGAATTATTAAATATTATAAAACGGCAATTATTATTATTACATATGAGTGATATGATTAAAGATATTTATTTCTCAAAGAACAAGGTTCACTTTTAGAGAATATTTGATTACAATGTATGTACATTAATTAAGTACTGGTTTGGGTCCAGTGTTATAACAGTTTAATTACCTATCTACTAATTACTTAAAAACTATTTAAGATATTTATTAATCATATTATGGTAGTGTTTTCAGTATATAATGTGATTAAGTGATTGTAATATTGATGAGGCTTTTTCCGTTAAGTTTGTATTTAGAGAAACATATTCTGTAATAGACCCAATTATTGTGTAGACACATGTGAAAAGATGAAAATAATTCATTATGAGTTATTAACATATCTATACTAATATTATAAAGCTGAAAAGTTTTTTTGTTTGTTAGGACCAAAGCAATGGAAAATGTTGCAAAAGCGGAAAAAAATATTCCTTTGTTTAGAGCTTCCGTTGCGTGCGCTGCGCAAACGGTATAAGTTACGCAAAAATTATGTATGTTGGAATTGTTCCTCTTTAAAAGTTCTAAAAAAAAGTCCGCGACAGCGTATGATGTCTATCTTTTAAGATTGGGTCACTATAACCTTTTTATGGTAATTAAATTTGTTCGAAATTAATGCATTATTTGCGAAGGAGTTTTATTAACATTATATTAATCCTTATTCAAATAAATTTGTTATTAATCACAAGCATTCAATTGTAAACAAAATTGTATTTGAAATCACTTGATTTCAATTAACATCTTAGGAGATATCATAATTTTAAAATAACTCCGCAACAAAATAGGTATGTTCGGGTTCACGCGCGCAATAACTCTGCCTGTCTATCTATTTGCAACGACTTCACGGCTAAACGGCTGAATCGACTGACGAAATATAGTATAGAGTAAGCTTAAACCTCATGGAAGGACATAGTAATAATATTTATCCAACCGCGATAGGTGATATTCACGCGGACGAAGTCGCGAGCAACAGCTAGTACTCAAATAAAATGACGCAAATAAGAATGTAGTATTTTTCGTTAAGTAAATCATCTGGCACCACTGAGTTTGGTACACGCAATCCAAATAAGTACATCCAGCAACTTTAATTCCAACATATCAAACGCAGTCAGCTTACCCTCTGGCCGATTACTCACCCATTAAACTAACCCATCTCACCCCTAACTCTATGACACTTGACTCGAAGATAACTCACACAAAACTATGTCCTATCTAGTCAAGGTAGCGCCTGTTTTTCTTTGTATCGTTCTGTAAAAACTTATACAAAACTTTTAACGTTGTAATAGATATTCTATCTCCGCAAATAACGGTTGATATTTCCTTGTACTTTTGTGGCAAAGATTTAATAATGAGACAGGTAAGATTTGAGTTTTCTGTGAATGGAATAGGGTTGTATTTCGCTTGTTGATTGAACAAGATATTTTGCTTTTTTTCTGATAAAAGGTTTCAATAACTGGCCAGTGTCGAGAGCTGTTTTTCGAATTCATTAAAAAGTTTCGTAGGTAATTCTATAGGTTTATTTTGGGGCATTTGAAGTATTCTTTTGGTTGATATTTTCAAGTGATTTCTGAAAATGTTATTCAATTTAGATAAGTTGTTATATCTTTTATTATTATGTAGGCAAGTATGAAATAAGTATTATTGTTACGCAATACGAGTGTTTCGTTATAACTCGTGAAACTCTACTAGGGATTCCCTATATACCTATAGGGAGGGATAAAATCCACCATTTTGTTTTATAAATCCATACCTTAATATTATAAATTCTAAAGTTTGTCTGTCTATTTGTTTATCTATCCGTCGGCAAAACGGATCTTGATTAATTTGCTAAGGAGTAGATTTATTTTTGAATGCAGACAGTAGCATGTAATTCAAGTAGCATGTAAGACGATTCATAGTGATCCTTGTGAAACTGTTGAGCTATCTAAAGACCGTTTAAAACGATCTATAGATCTAAACTCTAGTTGCCGCAAGAAACTGGCGGCATTGCCACATTGAGTAACAATACTAACACACTGGACCAGATAGGAGCCAGTTGAGTCACACGATATTTCTACTAGATTCACCCCGAAACATGTTTTAAAACATCTCTTTGTAGTTATACTTAAAAATTGATGAGTAATTTTATTATTTTTGTTGCTTTTTTATGTTGAGTTTTAAAGAAATTAAATTAAACATTATAAATAAATATTGGTGGACAATGCACACAACACCATCTAGCCCCAAACTAAGCATATTGTTTACTATGAAAACCAGATGATTGATAGAATACACACATAGGTACTTACATACTCATAAATAAATACATAAAACTACTTAATGTTAAAATTCGTGTAACTTACCTACCAAGGTTGGTTGAAACCCACCATCTTGCTTTTAATAAAAAGTATTAAATATAAAATACCTTAAACCAGTTAAAAAGTAAGTAAATATAAAAAAAACTCAATAATATCCCAACGAACCGGAGAATAAACTGCGAACCTTTTGAAGTAACCCTTCAACGAATTGAAAACCAAATCATTACCTTTTATACAATGACCTGATGCATCCCGGCCTGTCACTGATATTCAGAGTTCATATGAAATGAACTTTATGTCGTAGGTCTAAGGTTCAATATGCAACGTTGGTATCTTATAATGTAATGTTTCTTATTTTTATATTGTTACCTATACAATTGGTGAATAAATATTTAAGAAAAGAGGCAAAGTTTATTTACTGTCATAAATATTCAGTATAAGTACTACTTCGTTCGACATTTTATATAAGTACACAAAAAATATAAGTATTTTTAATATTCTTCAAAATATAGTACGTACGTCACAATTAACTACATAGGTACTGACAGTAGAGTTGTTTTTTTTCCAAAATATATATTAATTTACAAAGCATTTAATTCAAAGAGTTTAAAAAACATAACCCCTCGCGTGTTATATTGTTATAACATTATTATGTGTAATGTTATAAGTTTTTTACACAAGGTAATGTATTTTTAAAGTATTTGATAATGATGCAATATTAAGTTCTAAATAAGAAGCAATTTTTAGTAATTTTAGATTTTTTGTCAGCATCACACATTATAAAGTGTCGCCATTATGAAACTTCTGAACGTTAATACTATTAAGCCTTCTGTAGACTGCCCTGAGTGGACACAAGGTAAAATAGGGTTACCTGCAAGCGTGAGCGGGACAGATATGTTTCCAAGTGGCACTTGAAATATAAAAGGTATCAGATCCGTAGAGTGAGATAGCCGAGTTGTGTGGGTTAGAAAAGGACGGGTAGATACTTGAGGAGATCATTTTGTAGAATGTCTGAGACGTCCTTTGAAGCGGAAAACGATCTGTGATAGTTTCGTGAAGTAGTTGGAGCTTTTGGTATTTTCAAAAAACGCTTTCGAAGTCCTGATATATCGTTGGAAATCGGTGCCTTTCTATCGACATTTGTTACATAATTATGCCCAAGTGTATTTGTTAACAGGACGACCTAAGAACTGGCCAAACCTAGCTTATCCAAGCTTGGCTTAGTTAAATACTTCTTACTAATGTTATTACGGTCTCTGAGCCTATCACTCTGAATGTGGGTACTGACATTAGCTGACATCATACGAATTTTTAGCCTATTAAGACCCTCAGCAAATAACATAATATGTATAAAAATATAGGTAGGTATGTCTTATTTCTTATTTAGTGGCTCTTCTGGTCATTAGTTGTAGGAATAATAATTATAATGAAAATACGGTATTTTCAATGTTTTGACCCTGACTTTCTCGTTAAAACTTAATAAATGTCTAAAATATTCAACAACCATAATCTTACACTAAATGTGACGTTGTTAAATTTAACTAGTTAAATTTAAACTGAAACGTAAATTTTATTTTTACTTATTTCTTATTTGTTTTCAGATATATAATCCTGATTAGAGTGTTATAAATACGTGTCATTTTAGTCAGTTACTGTCTTGACCAATATTTAGTCAGACGTAAAAACTTGTGACATAAGTGACCTTACTAAATGCGAAATTGCAAAAGACTTAGGAAATTAGTGATTGCCAAAATTATACCAACAAAAGGTTTACTTTCCACCAATTAACTTACTTATTACCACATACAGCCATTAAATCTCAAATTATAGTA
Organism: Lampropteryx suffumata; assembly: GCA_948098915.1. NCBI lineage: Eukaryota > Metazoa > Arthropoda > Insecta > Lepidoptera > Geometridae > Lampropteryx > Lampropteryx suffumata. The sequence goes on along the minus strand of OX402568.1, from coordinate 590,277 downwards.
AACCAATGATTTGTCGTCCAAATATCATATTACAGTTTAGGCCCAAGTCCCTGAGACCCCAACATGCGCCGACATTGTTCAAACATTTGTCCAGTAACACGATAGCGGGGCATTTGAGTAACATTTTGTCATTTGGGGTTTTTGTGGCAAAAAGTGGATGCAAGCGTGTCGAGGGTTAAAATTATATTTTGTATCATAATTATTAGGCTGGGGCTTATAAAGAAAGAAAAAAACATAATAACATCTTAAGAACCGTTTTGAATGGTATTAGTGGTAGGTGAATTTTAGATGAATGGTGAATGGTAGGTAAATTTTAGGTGCCGGTTCCTCCTATTCCCAGTTCAAGAAGAATTCGGCAAGAAACTCGCCTAGCCTTAACACTTTGTATCATACATAACATAACACCTAGTTAATTTTGTTACTGATGCCGAGTCGAGTTGCAGTAGATTCGTCCCAAGTTTTTTTGTGATAGTCTAACATTTTACACATATTGTAAAATATTAGATCATGTTAGATCACATGATTATGTATATGTAGTATGAAGTTTTTCACGTGTTATTCAATGTTTTATTTGGTAATCTTAGCGGAATTGTTATCAATAAATTGTGTCATCTACCAGCACATGTGTACAATTAAATTATAAACGTATTATGTGACGTTGTACCTTGGATTTATGAAAATTCAAGACGGCCATTCCGCGATAACGTTTAGAACATTTTGTAAAGATTAACAAAACGATCACTTGACATTGGCAAAATTGTCATCAAGACAGCATAGGAATCTTTTCATAGTTTTCATAGGAAGAAAAGAAGGATATTTTGCCATATCTTCGGGTTGAGAGTGCTTTTTAATTTCGTACAGACAGACAGATGTATTTAAGCTACTAGCAGTAGGTGTCACATATCAAAGAGATTGGATTTAATATCACACTGAGCGCCGTGGGGGTGCACATACCTACTGCATCGCGAGGGGTGTTTTTAAAAACAAAGTGACTATATTTGCTAATCAATTGGATTAGAAAGATGTTTGGATCATTTTCTACTAGCCACCAGGTGGGCCGTATTCTTACTTGATTTGCTAAACGATACTGAAACGTTATGAACGATTTTCTTATAGGTAAGTAAGTACCTACTTATATATATTTTAATAGGCACTACCACAGAATACGTAATAGTGTATATACAGAAGGCGGTCTCTACGACAAAATTTATATAAATAGTGACTCTTTCTACGACGCAACAAAGTGCAGTTTAGCTCGCTAAAGTGCTTAGTTCCTCACATTATGTTTATCTACATAGAGCCTCTCTTTCTAGCTTCTTAACTCTATCTGGCGCGGTACTTTTCTACGAATTTGAACCAGTAGAATAGATGCGCCAATGTAATTGTAACTTTGAACCGTTAGTGCAGAGTAGCTACGCCTGGCACTACATTAATGATTTTAAGAAAAACTTGTTTCACTCACGTATTATTTTGCCTTTGAAGGCACCGACACTGTTTGATTCATCTAGAGAAAATTATCAACAAAACAATACCTACGTGAGTATAACCCGGGTTTCTCATCTATTTATATAAAAGGCGATGTGTGTATGAATGTTCCGATTCCCTATAGCTGGACTGATTTCGATGAATTTTTTAGGAAATCTTCAGATTAGTCTAGGGGGTGATCTTGTGAAGTTTGATAGTGATCGGATTAACAAACTTAGGAACGGCATGCGAAGCTGCGGCAGAAGCTAGTATGTATATCTAGTATATTAGTATCTACGAGGTTTGAAAGTTTAAATTGCACAATTTCTGTTTTTTTTTCAAATTTTACTTTAAAAAAAATATAGTTTAAAGAAACTAAAAAAACACGCTTTATATAGAAAACCAAACTAAAAAAAAGAAAATAAATTTAAATTAATGTAGGTTAGAAAATTTTTTTTTATTAAAAAAAAGCGTTTTATTGCAGCGCGAATTATTGCATTGTCATCGGCCTTTGACAGGTGTGCAAAATTTCAATGAAATCTGGCCGTTTAAAGTGGGTCAAAATCGCGTCCTAAGGAGTTGGTTACAAACATACATACAAGTGAAGCTAATATAAAGCGTATAATAAACATAAATATAGGGTATAACTAGAAAAAACTGAACTAACCCCTCACAATTCACATTCAAACGAATTAACTCCTCTAATCGCTGTAATTAATGCACTCAAATAAACTACGTAATGACGTAATCAATATATTAATATCGAACACGATCAATAGGTCACCCCATGTTACCCTCCGGCGGGGGTGTATCCGTGCCGATATTATCGTCATAGATTTCATTGAATAGTACTTCAATAAGTGAATCAATAATAACATAAAGCTTTTCTGAGCGGAGCTAAGATTACAAATATTTGAAACTATTTCCCTCTATCTTATTACTTAAGCCTTTGTACTTTTGTTATCAAACGTATTAGTTTTGTAGACTTCAAGAAAGTAAGCTCTCGATGTCTCATTATAGGTTTGACTATAGGGTCAAACTTCTTGCGAAATTCAGTCCGTATGTTCCCCAGGCCTTCATCTTATATAACGTGGCGTTAAGGTATGATATGTCATTGTTATACAATACTTTAACGACGGTTCAGCCAATATTGTGTAAATGAGTAACAAACGCAATCTTTCACATCGAATTTATATAATTTATAAAGAGAAAAATATGATAAGATTTTTATGTTTGTTTGTAATGGTGATAATCGTAATTATGTCAAAAACTACTAAACCAATTACAAAAATTATTTCACTTAAAGAAAGCTACATTATTAGCACGTAACACGGGCTATATTATTATCAAAAAATAGAGATCCTAAAGAAAATTGCAAAAAAAGTATTTTTTTAAATTGCATAAAAAAATTGCAAAACCCAAGGTATCAAAAATTGTCTATATACCTAAGTCATTATTCGCTGTGCGTTGCTAAAATAAATTAAATAAATAAATACATAAAGTAATGTATTTATTTATTAATAGAAATAATTATAACACCTTAAAAGTTTTTCTAGAGCGGTGTTATACTTACACAAAAAACATAATGAATATTAGTATACCTAAACTATAAAAACTAAAATATATAAACATCAAAACTAAAAAAACTATCGTAACATTTCGTTTTTAAAACTATCTGTGCCATTTCCATGACCTTCGGCAGGCTATGGCAAAAAACATCAACATCCGACAGGATATCATGGAGGTTTATAGCGAGTGACATCGGAGCGATCTTGAGGCGGTTAGTCCTAAAAGCTGTACTATATGTCTATGGTAGGTACTCATTACCCACAAAGAAGTCCGCGAGGCTATCGGCAATAATTATGAACGCATCTTACTCAACATCAAGCAACTTGTTCAACTTGAACATTGCCTAAACACTACTTAAGATTCGCCGTCATTTATTAATGAGTACATTGTGACCCTGCCATACAGCCTTTTTAGACTTAGTGCGGGCGACAAGAGCTAACCGGGTGGTGCAATTTATTTTTGACATTTAACCATCGAGATAAATAACTAGAGAAGCAAATCTCTTCTTTCACGCGTCAAAAAAGTGTAACAACTTTATGGTTTGTCCGACGTAGCTTTGAAACCATAGACATTTTAAAGAAAACATAGACTTATCTTCTTCTTCTTCATCGTTAATGGCATGTGTCATAATAACGTCAATTTTGTCAATGTCAAGTGTTTATATTGTATATAGTATGATGTCACAAAGTCGTATCTTGTCGTTCGTCATTTGTTATTTTATATAAAATTGTGCCTTTCACATAAGATAACTATAAAATTCCAATTATTCACACCCGAGTCAATAACTCTAGCTCTATTTAAATAAAAACACCAAAATCATTACATAGTATAAAACAAAGTCGCCTCCTGCTGTCTGTCTGTCCCGATGTATGCTTAGATTTTTAAAACTATGCAACGGATTTTGTTGCGGTTTTTTTAATAGATAGAGTAATTCAAGAGAAAGGTTTATATGTATAATACATGCATAATATAGTAAAGAAACACTGATAATTTTAGAGGTTGCTGATGTGGTGTCGTAAATAAACACATTTTTTTGCGCTTACATTGCAAACGCTGGCTGAACCCTAAGAGATAGATCAAAATAATGTACTACAGTATTGTACACCTTAAAAAGGTCTACAAAAAAGACCGCAATGGTAAAAATATGTATATCTCTTAGTCTATGTTATTCTCTTAGATAACGTTGTATATTATTTAGTATCAGCATTGCACCCGTGCGTAGCCGGGGCGGGTCGCTAGTTACTAATAAACCGGAAATAACTCGAGAAAAATAAATAACAATATAAGAGCGCAATGTTTACTTCGAAAGATGACCAAAAATATTCAACTTATCTCTTTTACTCCTATGAATTACTTCGAATTTGACATTGATTTTGATAGAGATAGTAATACAGTTTCAGTTGTCAGCTTGGTGGTGCCAACTCTATAGAAAATTACCCACGAAGAAACATTATTATTAAAAAAACAGTAGGTGAATCTGTACCTAGTTTAGAGCTGACAAAAAGCTGAGTTCAAATGCCAGGAGGCAGAAGTGGGATAGGAATGCAGAACTTAATAAGTACTTCGTTAAGATATTTTAAGGGCGTACTATGCTTACTCACTTATAATCAATAGTTAAGTGAGTACTTAGAAAAATCCTATGATAAAAATTAGAAAATTAGAGTATAACATTTTAAAAATAATTACGTTTTAAAAACTAAAAAGTCAACCAATTTCATGTATATACATAAGGTAGCTATTGTAAGACGTTGCGAGTTCCCTTGACTATCCTTCGTCTTTATCATCAGACTCCTAATGACAATCACAACCCATCTAGGTGTAAAGTTCTCATCAATACAAATTAATCAAGCCCAAACATCAGGTACTTAAATCGTTGAGGAGTTCTCTCGACTGTCTTTCGGCTCCATCATCAGATTGACTCCAGACCTTCATTAAATAGTAGAGCACTACTATTTAATGAAGGTCTCGTTAAAAATAACAGGTAATCTCATTTTACCTTTACCTTATATCTGACCTAAGTGCCTAACGTAACTCCCCTAGACTAGGTCTCTAATGAGCCTGTATTGTAGGGGCACTGTGTTTAATAATCGTTTAAATCCTATAGATATAATATGTATAAACTGCAACCTTTTTCTTTGGCAACTCTGAATGAAAAACAGTTTTAATTTAAAAAAAAAAAAATTCTCATGTTTTAAAGAATTGACGAACTTAAATGAGTAAGTTTACTTGTATAAAGTAGCTCCGTTTGCTTTTGTATGTGTTCGTGCGACCGCTAATTACACTCCTTATATTTATTTGCCATTTTATTGATACAATTTTTTTTACGTCTAGATTATGACTGATTTAGTGATAGAAGCGAGTAGGTTATTTGACCTCATTAGCTACCTTTCGTTCCCGCGGCCTATTGCTGTTTTTTATTAATATAAATCTATGCATTTATATAAAAAATATCTGTGTTTATTAATTTTATGTACTAGATGAGTTTACTGGACAATAAAAAGTGTTTATTATTTTATTATTGTCTCTGACTAGCGCAGAGAGTAAGCCGTACAAAGGAGGATGATAAACATAAAATATAATACGTTTATCGGTATGTGAGTGTGGCCACATTATAGCACATACCAGAGGGATGGTGTTGAGTACAAGTCAAGACCTTACAGCGAGGCTCGCAGCTGCCGTATTAATACGGCTAAGTAACAGTACCAATATCAGTTCTACTGTACTCAAATTTAAAACCACGTGCGCTTAAGATTTTGTATTTTATACCTTATTGCCCCAAAACTCCGTTTTTATGCAACATTGATAAAATGCATTTCATTAGAGCACATAATTGTAAAAATTGTGACATTTCAACACAAGCGTAGATAATATAATGTTTATTGTGATTTGTACGAGGCATTCCTAGAATTCGGCCATTCCGTAGTGACGTTGACAAATGACGATATTTTAACAAAATAAAACCACTTGACATTGACAATATTATTATGAAAACTGATGCCATTATAGGGTGAAGAAGAAGAAATAATTTTGACATATGTTAAGTGTCACTCGCTTCCGCTCATGCCTCGTCCAGTCGACTTGGCTACGATATTGCGAGCGAGACGCGACGGAATGTACCGCAATATCGCGGTTACACTATATCACACTTCCTTACAATGATATGAACCTCCGCAGGCAGGCGACTCTCAACCTTACACCGCGATGTCAAAGTTCACTATGAAGTAAGGAGGTTTTTCTATGAAGAGGTAATAAAAGTTAAGGTAGTACGCCTTTACAATGTAGAGACCTTGTATAGAAGTGGGGTATTGTATTGTAGTCATAAAGTGATCTTATTCATATTCTGAGTGTTTACTAACGATTTATAAATAAATAATAAATACTGGTGGACAATGGACACAACACCATACGGTTTGATGGAGTCACAAACTAAGCATAACTTGTATTACGGTGACCTGCATGACGATTATGGAACTTTTGATACAATCCATTTCGTATAAGCTTAGATTAGCAATCGGCATAATTTCAATCATGAGTTTGATTATACATGAAATCAGTTTTAACAAGATGCATTACTTTTATCTCAGACCAAACAATAAAGACTGGTGCGTTTATTTACAAACAGGAGCACGGTTTTGAGGCTTCACTTTGGTTAATTCAACACGCATGTTCATCACACAAATGTTTGTCCTTTAAAGGAATCGAAACCCCAATCGAACCCCCAAGAGCAGGGCAGAGGCAAGTGAGCTGAAAGGCCAGTCAGGGACAATCATCGTGTAAAACCTACGTAATTTTAGTTACATCGTTTCGACTCGTGTTGAACGTTAGAACAATCGACATTACTTTTGACAATCGATGTCGTATTCCTCCATCACAGACAAGAATTTAAATTTGTAAACGAAATAACTATCAATTCGACGAAGTGTTCGTCGAATTGATAGTTATTTCGTTTTCATTAATGACGTTATTGTTCCGATTTATCGAAATCGATTAAAATGAGGTACTGGTTCCTTTTAAGTCCTAGATATTTTTCCTTAATTTCAATGTAATATAACAGGCTTTTTTACTTATTTAGTTTTAACTGAGTTCCAGTACCTACTTGTGATAAAAAAATATGTTAGTACATATTTCGAACCTTACGCATACCTAATCTTATAACCACACTAGCCCGTGGCTTCACACGCATGGTACCTACATAAAAAGTAGCTTATGTTCCTAAGATACAATGTATCCCAATATGCCCAAGACCCGTTCAGTGGTTTAGCTGTGGAGGAATGGTGTATAGAGGAAACCGGCATGACGTAGAATGGTGTATAGAGGAAACCGGCATGTCGTAGAATGGTGTATAGAGGAAACCGGCATGTCGTAGAATGGTGTATAGAGGAAACCGGCATGTCGTAGAATCTAAAAAGTTCAAATACATGTATCAAGTGCACGAAAAGAGCCTCTGATGCGCACTTTAATCTTCTCCCCACACTGGTTCGTAATAACTAATAACACGATATGATGTAGTAGTATGGATATGAGTGATTTTAGTAATTGTATTGAATAAAGTATCTTTTGACTTTGACGTATATTCTAGTTAACAGATTTAAACACCACATTAACTAATTTTTGATTATGGTATAGAGTTTTACTTTAACTAACGCGGTACCAAGAAAAAAATGTATCTATAATTTTCAATTTTCAGTTTTCGCCCGAAGTTGGAAAGTTTCTATTTTATTTTCTTACGCTGTTACATACTCGTACGAGTGTGAATAAATTAGAGACGTGTTCACAAAGTTAGTCAGGTGCGCGAGCTAGTTTCATTATGCGTCTCAGTGGCAGTAATTTAGCGACATACTTGTCGCCTTGCAATGGAAACAACCTACGACCACTACTACTAGAAGTCGCATAAAACAAGGTGACATAGAAAGTTATTTTATCTTTACAGAAAAAGAAACAGAAGTAATTTATTTGCATACTATATGATGATGACGACCTCTGCGGCGTAGTGGGCTAAGACCTGGCTGATACGCAGAAGGTCGCAGGTTCGATTCCCGCCGCGGGACAAATGTTTGTACGATCTACAAGTATTTGTCTCGGGTCTGGGTGTTTCTATGTATAATATGTATGTATTTACAAAAAATGTATATAAGTAGTATTCAGTCATGTGGTACCCATAACACAAGCTCTGCTTACTTTGGGGCCAGATGATGCTGTGTGAAATGTCCGGAATTATCTATTATATATTATTTATAGGTAACTATTTATAGGTAAACTCACATATTTCTCCAAAGATATATATATATTTTTAATTTTAATTTTAATGTGCATGCAAATTTTAATATCATGTTTCAATAACATGAAATTAAACTATATAGTATTCTATTGGAGGATTAATAAATTATAGTCATTAGTTTCCAAGAAATTCGTTAAAAGTGTAAAAAGTTCTGATAAAAGCCACAATTTTAATTATTTGTAAAAATAAATTGGGTTAGGTGGAATCGGCACGTAAGTACACTCGCATGATGAATTCGCTGCGTGAATTCAAATTTGCTATGATTTCTCAAAACAAATGTTAACAATCGACACTAAAGCCTATTTCAAAAGAAAACACTAACTTAGGTCGATAACGAGCATTCATCTGACAGAAGATACTTAGAATATACTTACTAAGAATATACTTAAGGCACTCTATACAATAATTTTTTATAATAAGAAATTAAATTTAAGAAGAATTTATATTGACATATTGAACTATTCATGTATTTAAAGAAAAACTGAAATATACAGAATAATATACATTTACTTATAGATAAAAAACAGAATTCAGTTCACGGACCGCAGGTAAAGTGCCCAAAACGCTGCCAACGTTACCTCTTTAAATAACCATACTAATCCTTTGTCCGAGGTAAGCACCAGCCTTTTGATCATTGCTCTTGTCCACCAGTCTCTTCGATATTATACTTAGCTAATCAGTAGTACAATAAGCGAATTAATGACTAGAATTAACCGGGCGATTGACCTCATACAGTCTTATCTATCCAATAGAGTAAAGTAGACGTGGGTGGTGAGAGGTCTTCAGGATCAATTATTGATATAGGGGTACCTCAGGGATCGATACTAGGCCCTTTTTTATTCCTAGTATACGTTAACGATTTACCATTTTCTGTAAAAAATATTTGTGATATAGTTTTATTTGCAGACGATACGTCTTTATTTTTAAAGTTGATAGAGGTAAAACCAGTATTTGCGATAACGTAAATGAATCCTAATCGTTAGTTCTTAACTGGTTCACTGTAAATAATCTTTTGCTAATTCAAAAAAAAACTAAATGTATCAAATTCACTTTGCCAAATGTTATTCATAGACCTACCAACATTGAAATAAATGGAGAGGCAATGAATCTTGTAAATTCCACGATCTTCCTAGGTCTTAATATTGATGCAAAACTACAGTGAGGACCACAAATTGAAACACTTGCTGGTAGGCTTAGTTCCGCTGCATATGCAGTTCGTGCGATACGGTGGCTTACTGATGAAGCTACAGCTAGACTAGTTTATTTCAGTTACTTCCATATTGTTATGTCATACGGCATCATTCTCTGGGGGAAAGCAGCTGATATTGGTAAAACATTTGTAATTAAAAAGGGCAATACGTGCCATTTATAAAATGAAACCATGAGAATCTTTGAGAGAAATATTCAAAGAAATTAATATTCTCACAATACCTTCACAATATATACATGAAAATTGGTTATACACACATAAAAATAGCGATGGGATTCAGCAAAATAGTGATCTTCAGCCACGCAATCTGCCTACCTCTACAATACTATTATTAAAAAAAAAAATATTTACCCTATAAATAATTATAAATGCAAAACTTCCCTAAGTAAATGGCTACTAACACTAAACTACGAGGAAACTGAAAAACTCCTAGAAATTGTTTCGTAAAATCAACACACACACACAAACATAAACACACTCCCACACACATACACACACACACACACATCCACACTCACACATACATACTCACTTGGGCTCTCCTGAATTACCCATGCTCGTGGCAGACCGGTGCTCAGGAGCGCCTGAACACTACACACATATATGTATGTACACACAATCAATGTAAATGTACTTACATACATAACTTAACTTAACTTACTATATATATTATCTAAAGTACTACTAATCAATGTAACGAACATTAATTTAATTTAACCTACATTTTGTTTTATCTTATTTATTTGCTTAACTTAATTTAATGTATATAACTGTACTACGGAAGAGCGAGACCCTCTAACACAGGTATATAATATACTTAAAAGAGGATTCCACACCCATGAAATGTATCATATATTAAGTTTTAAGAAATAAATATTTTGTATTTGTATTTTGTATTCATAGAATCAACACTAGAAATAAACATAAATTATACATCCCTAGGTTTCGACAAAAAAAAGGAAATAAGTCCTTTATGGGGAACATGGTGCGCTTCTATAATAAGCTTCCAGAAAATGCTACTAAACTACCTATTAAGAAATTTAAAGCATACATAAAAGGTAGTATTTTGAAGAAAGCTTATTATAATATAGATGGCTATATTATTGATAAGAATGCATGGCCTTATGTCGCTTTGCCGTCAGACAGTTAACCGACACACTTGAAATGTATAAACTCTCTTGTATTAGTATTTCGTAGGTAAGGTAGTTATAAGATGGGATCATGTAAAAAAGCGCTAGGACCAAGACGAGTTTCTTGCCAATTCTTCTCGGGCTTGGGTTAGGATGAATTGGCACCTAAATTCACCTAGTATGTAAGACGTTTCAAAGTGATCCTTGTGATTGTATTGAATAAAGTATCTTTTGACTTGACTTGACTCGACTAGTATTCGCGTATGTTGAGTAAAAATACACAATTTTTCTTAGCACAACTCGAAATGTTACTTTGGGCTGATTTGTAAAAGAAAGCGAAAAGAAGTTGTCATAGCAGAACTCTTACGTTGTTGACAGTTGATTGACGTAATCACAACACAGGAGTATAAGCTATTTTTGTGTTTTTTTTTTGAAATTTCACGCAATAACATAGCGCTTGTTACATATAATAAACTTGTTTAATAATAATGCCGGACATTTCACACAGCATCATCTAGCCCGAAAGTTAGCAGTGCTTGTGTTATGAGAATCATCATTATTGGCCTTAGTTCATCTGTTTAAGATGATTTAGGTGGCTTCAGTCAAGTTACAGAGCAGTTATTTGTAATTGAAAACTTTCGTTCATGGATCTACTCCAGCAAGCCGAGTTGGGTGAAGTTTCCTCACCACTGACGTTAATATGCCTGTGATTCTGTTTGATAGCGCAGAACTTATGACTGATATACTACTTAAATACTTTTCATTTTTATTTTGTAAATACATATCTAATATACCTACATTGAAATTTTTGTCGTGTTATTTCATGTTTTATTAATCACTAGCTGGTGCCCACGACTTCGTCTGCGCAGGATTAGTACTTCATGTAATACTAACGATTTCTACAGCGCACGCCAGAATAGCTCGCAGATGGCAGATTTTTTCCTACTTACTTGACACTTATCGTTATATTTTGAACAATTCACACAATATCTTTATAAATTATAGCCTAAGTGTTATTTTGATGTATAAGCTATATTAATGTAAAGTTTCATTAATATACATTCAGTAGTTTTTGCGTGAATGAGTAAGAAACATACATACAAACTTTCGCATTTATAATATTAGTAGGATGTTTTGGTAATCTTAGCCGAGTTTTATTCAATAAATTAAACTCCTCGTAGTTTAATTTATTGATTAAAACTCATCTAAAATCATGGTTTTTTACTTAAAACGGGAAGCAGAAAAACTCAAATATCATGTTAAATATCCCGTTTCCCGTTAGGATTACCCAAGGATTCCAATAAATTTCTAGAAGGTCTTTTCGCGATGACGTTTAGTATTAGACACATGACGATCGACTGCAACTATGTATGTGACGATTTTATAACAAATATAGGAAGAAGCATTTTTAACATGTAATTTTGAAATAACTGAGGTCAGTGAACTGAACTCAGTTTTTTATCTATAAATAGTTGTCTTATTACGGCTCTACATTTTATTACTAGACATAGAGCACACAGCTTTAAATAATTAAGTATAGAATAACTGGGTTAGTGTTATCTGTTTATAAGTTTGTTGAATACAATTTTTAGATATTATGTTTTAATTCAATAAAAAATATTGTTAATTTTGAAATGGAGAATTTTCACTGAAAATTACGAGTGAATCAGTCAGTAGCATTGTACAATCTGAATGATATGCTGTCAAAAATATATCCCTAGTTTAGTTCGCAAATACGGCTGAAACGATTCGAAGCTCGCTCGTGGTAGGGGCTCATACTTTGATGTTTCATAAAAACGCAACCAAAGCGAATTATACACATTTGTAAGAAAAACTCAGCAATTAAGTGAATAAAGCTCGTGACTGGGCTGCGCTGAACGGGTTGAATAGAAGCCGAATTTAGTATGAATGGATGAAAGGTTAACTGATTAAATAATTTGAATTTAAATGGTAGTACGTCTAGATCGTTTATTTACCTATGGTTTGTAAGAAAAAAGATATGTGCTAGTGAGTCTAGGTACCGGTTCCTCCTAACCCTAGTTCAAGAAGAATCCGGCAAGAAACTCGTCTGGTCTTATCGCTTTTTTTATCCTTTTTTGTAACGAATGCCGAGTCGAGTTAGAAGAGATTCGTCCCAAGATGTTTTGTCATCTCAATAATCTGATATATTTTAATATACTCTATGAGACAGTTTGACAATTTGCCAATTGACAAATCCAACACACGCATGGGACCTTGTTACAGAAGCGTACACATTGCTCTATAAAAGATTGATTAAATTTAGCGAGCCTTATAGTGGGAACAGTGAGTTTCTCCTTAATTCTATATTTAATATAAATATGTATAATATTTTTTAAATACAGATTTTCATATATATTTTACTGTTAACTAGCTTAATCCTTCGACTTCGCACACGTGGTACCAAAAAGTAGCCTTCATGCTATACCAGAGGGCCTAGACTAAACAGAATCCACTTTCTGTTAGCGTTCGTGACTGCGGAGTGATTAAATTGTAAGGATATGACACTAGCTTGTGATGAGTCACGTGACTGTCATTTCCATACATTTCCATACAAATTGATTTCGCAAAGCGTTAACGTGAAGGGAAACTAGGCGTGAGGTATTTGTCTAGAACCTCAGGTCAAAAACCAGCTATGGTTGTTTAATTCTGAAATGGTAATGTTGCTTTTTACCAAGGTGAGATGTCAGATGTTACACATCATATACGACTACTGTAGTGTAGGCTTGCTCGTTTGTTGTATTTTGTGTTAATATGTGTGTTTTTTATTTTCATGCCCCAACTATGAACTACGTGCAAATACAAACAAATGATTTTATTAAGACAAAAATACATTCCACCAAACATTAAACGCTATATAAAGTTCGGACACCGATTGGGCAGTGCATAATACCAGCCATCTTATAAACTGACAGAGGTTACAGTTGAATTAATAAGCGTTATTTAACTAGCCATTCTTCCTTACACGTTTTATGAAGTAACCTATTGAAAATTTCTCGTGTTATTCATGTATTTTTTGTTGTGTAATTCAGCTAAGATAATTTTAACTAATAAATTGAATTTTCCGGATAAGTAGTATATTTTGTGTTTGCATTTGTACAAGTTTTCTTTGTGATTTGTACGACTTGGAATACAATAAAAATTCTAGACGATCCGCGATGAGGAAGAAACAAATGACGATCGTCTGTGACTTCGTGACGATCAACACAGTTGCCATTATGCGAAGAGAAGAAGAAGAAGGTCAGTGGAAACGAGTATAAAATCGCTATAACTTACACCACAAATCTTTTCATTAGTAAGTTTCTTTCACGTCTATTACATCACCCGAGCTCAGAACTGTTTCGAATGAAGTCGAGAGTCGCGTGGAGGGTCTGGGTAGCTATATATTCCGTGTTTTAAAATTATAGTTTTAAAAGTACCTAGATTATAATTTTATAAGATATTAGCTAACATGGTTGATAAGTTTCTTAACCCATCCGAAGGTCTCATTGTGATTTTAGACCACTATTCAGTAACGTCATCTGGTCCCAAAGTAAGCAGAGCTTGTGTTATGGTGCCACATGACTGATATACACTGTTTTTTTTAATAAATACATTTTATACATAGGAAAATACTTCGACCCGAGAATATTTGTCTTGTGGGGGAACTAATAAGTCGGGACCAACATCTTTGATCTTTCAAAGCATAGAAATGCTCCGTTGTTATAATTATGTGTAGTCTAAACTAATATTATAAATCCGAAAGTAACTCTGTCTGTTTGTAATGTTTTCACGCCTAAACCGTTGAACCGATTTTGATGAATTTGGTATAGAGATACATGGGACCTTGAAGAAGGACATAGTCTACTTTTTAGTAGACTATATTAATTTCATTAGACATAGTTTAATTTCCGTACGCTGTACGGCTCTACCCTCTAACGGTGAAGGAAAACATCGTAAGGAAACCGACATGTCGTAGAACCTACAAAACTATAAGAGATGTGCCGAGTGCACGAAACGGGCCTCGGATTCTCAAAAGTTCGCTATAACTATTGACACGATATGAAGAAATTTATATACATAATATATTTAATCTACATATATCATTACATAGTATAAAACAAAGTCGCTTCCCGCTGTCTGTCCCTATGTATGCTTAGATCTTCAAAACTACGCAACGGATTTTGATGCGGTTTTTTTTATAGATAGAGTGATTCAAGAGGAAGGTTTATATGTATAAAACATGCATAATATAGTAGAGAAACACTGATAATTTTAGAGATTAGCGTATATGGGTTCAACGTATTAGAACTACTGAGCTACATAACGCGTCGCCGGGTCAGCTAGTATATGTATAAAAGAAAGTCGTATTAGTTACACCTCTTATAACTAGAGAACCGCTGGACCGATTGGGATGAAACTTAAAATGAATATAGTTAGTAACTTGGATTAGGATATAATTTATTTTTTACCCCGGAAAAACAACGGGAACGGGAAAGGGGAGGGCGAAGCTGCGGGTGTCTCCTAGCGCCATCTATCAATATTTATCCGTAACTTTGTTAATTTCTGTAATTATTACAATAATTTTAAAGGTTACTTTTTTTAATAGCGATAGTTGTAACCGCCCAATGAAGTGGGCACGGGTCAGCTATGATATAGAATTGTCTGACCGTGTCCTTCTAACGTCAATGAATAAAGATAGCAATATATATTAGCGCTACATTAGCTAAATTGATAATGAGATACGAAGACCCAACTAAGACCCTAAGATTTCCAGACGCAAACAAAAGCTGAGTCCACGCTTTCATTATGTCAAAACGTACTACTCGATTTTATATTACATTTTATGTTTTATTTACATACGAAAGCGTGTTACATATCCGGCATACGGAAGTTTACGCTTAGTTTTCAAATCTGAATCTCAGATTTAAGACATCCACACTAACATTATCTATATATTAATACGTGAAGCAAAAACTTTGTAGGTAACCCCTTTTTACGAAAATTGCGCGGACGGAGGAGTATGAAATTTCGCACACTTATAGTATAAATAGAGAAGGAGTGCAGAACGCTTATATTTTTTTTAAATTAGGCATATAAATACATTAAATTTAATTATGGTCGAATTTCGACCAATGGGCGACCACTAGTAAATTTAAATATCTCCGTCCGTTTGCTTGTCTGTCTGTTTGTTACCTTTTGACGTCTAAACGGATAGATGGATCTTGATTAAATTTGGTTAGACGATAGATTATATAAATCAAATAAAAAATCCTTTATAGCTACATGAACTAAAAAAAATAATGAAAATTAAACATACTTAACTATACAGACTTCAACTAGTTCACAGGGCAAAGGAGATAAATTCAGCAGAAAGCTGCACCGGGGTACAGCGCTGATTTTCAATTTACCCCCCTCGGATAGTTCTTAACCGAGTGTTTAAGTGGAGCGGGTTACAATAAAATTAAAATTATCACGTTATAATGCCAATGCTGTGTGTGTATGTGTATGTGTGTGTTTGCGTGTGTATATATGTATGCGAGTGAGTGTTGTGTGTGCTTCCTTGTTCCCCCCAGTCTCTTAAGAGTCTGGTTATCACAGAGGGAAACTCATATGTGTTAGTGTTTGTGTGTAGTGTGTGGAAAAGTATAATAGGTACCTAATTAACTCCAAATATCAGTTCACCTTTACCAGCGTTTGAAAGCAGTTTCAACATCGTGCATTTGTCGCATTAAAATAATATTTTTGAGGTTTTTTTTGAATGAGGCCGGATTCGTTTTATTTTTTAGAGGCGGCGGTATAATATTCCATATTTTTGTAGCCCGATATTTAAAACACCCTTCAAACCCTTTGGTTTTGTGCTTGGGGACAGACAGATCGGTACGTACTAGCTCGGGTACCAATGCAATGAATGTTTCTAAACCAAGTAAACTTTTCGAATAGGTATTCGGGCTCTTTGTTCCAGAGGACTTTTTGAGTTATGCAGGCTAAGTGTAACTCCCTTCTGGCCTTCATGTTAAGGATTCCTTTTTTTACTAGGTGTGGGCTTATGTGTTCCCTTCGAGGTACCCTGAAGCAAAACCTAATGCAAGCATTCTGTACTCGCTGAATGGCGCTTTGAGTCTTGGCCCATAACCTGGGACCATACACCGCACTGCAATAATTAAATGGGGAAAGTACGAGCAGATCGCACAAAAGTAATGTTACTTCCTCTGCAATATGTTCCCGAACAGAATAGAGAACCTTGAGTTTAAAAATTGCATTCTTGATTTTATCATTAATGTGTTTCACAAACCTCATTTCACCATCGATGACTAGCCCCAAATTTCTTGCATCATGTTCAATTGGTATAGCTACGTCATTTATGGTTAATTTTGGGTTACAGCCCAATACTTTTTGAATTTGCATTTTTGTACCAAGAAACATCATTTTGGACTTGTTGGGATTGAGAATGAGAGAGTTCCTTGTAGCCCATTCGTAATTCGTAATCATCTTAAGATCACTATTTACGTGAGCCATTGCGTCTGCAGAATCCTCTGGCTCAAAACTGTGATACAGCTGTGTATCGTCTGCATACAAATGGTACCTGCAAATACCAATATGTTCGGGTATATCAGCTTTAAAAGTTGAGAACAGGATTGGACTTAAAATAGAACCTTGAGGAGTGCCTCTAGACACGTTGACTAAGCTAGAGACGAATTTCGTACCGCTTTGGTTCTCAACTTCTACATACTGCTCCCTACAAGAAAGGTATGACTTAAACCATTTGCAGCAATCTTCAGAGAAACCGTAGTATGATAACTTAGCTACTAGTAAATCATGATTTATGCAATCAAATGCGCGGGAAAAATCTAACAGAACAAGCACAGTGCACATTCCGGAAGAAGAGGCAGTAATTATATCATCAGTAACCTTTAGTAGAGCTGTTTCAGTACCATGATTTTTACGGAAGCCTGACTGATATTTAAAGATTATTTTTTCTTGAGCAATATATTTTTCCATTTGATACAACACTACCCTCTCCAAAACTTTAGAAAGGACAGGAAGGACATATTTTGGAGACGGACATAGGCTACTTGTTATGTAGGTAAAACGCGTGCGAAGCCACGTGCAAAAGCTAGAGTAGATGTTCTTTTTCCTCGTCGCGTCATGCCCCACGCTGCCGCGCCACTTCCAGCGCATTTCCGTCACTTTTTCCTCTATTTGCTACAATTTCACCGTGTTTTGCGACTTTTTGTACGTTGTCAGTGTTTCCGGCTGGTTGCCAGCGACACTTGTCGCTTTAATTGGTTCACGGTGCGGAGTGTTCTTTCCTTGGGGTAACAGGGGGTTGTTTGTGTTGCCTTTTGGTCTCGTGTTGGGTGAAACACTGTCGTTAGTAATGCCGTATTAAAGAAGAACGCGTATATGGCTGAACCGAGCGTACCTAAATTCAGTAACATAAACTATTTTAAACAAACTTTTGCCCGTGACTTCGCTCGCGTGCCTAGGGACTAAAGCCGTGAGCATGTTTATTTGTTTTTAAGGTTCTGTACCTCAAAAGGAAAATATGAACCCTTATAGGATCACTTCTTTGTTCTTCTGTCTGTCTGTCTGTATGCCAAGACCCTTTTTCTCAGGAACACATGGAAGGTATCAAACTGCAATTGAAATGAAGGTCTCTTGGAGCTGTACAATCAAGATTCTAATCGAACTCAATTAAAAGATACGACCATTTAGATATGTCAAATATTTCTACACTCGTCAGAAAATTAAAACGTATGGAGTAGTTCCCGTTGACTACAAACATAAAAGTTTTACAAGAAGCAATAATTCAAGTAAAGGAAAAAATCCGAAATTAGTTTATATGTAGTTATAACCTTAACAATTATTTTGCTATTATAAACTCACATAACCATGACGTATGTATATCGATGAACGATGTGAAAAAGAGTAGGTACTTACGTAGGTATGGTACACTCTCTTGAAAGACTTCAACAGATGACCGATCTATTTAAAACTAGTGGTCGCCCACTGGTCGAAATTCGACCATAATTAATTAAGGCATGTAATTAAATCGATGTATTCCCTTTTTTCGAACAAAATATTTCAAAGTTAAACCAAATATATTGACTTGCACACAAGTTATGCACACTAAATAAATCAAATTATATATACTTTTAATGGTATTTGCAGAACTCTTATGCTTCAACCGTGACCTTGTATTATTCTTCTGGCGCTTCGGCGGCCGCTGCCGCGGCACGCTCGCTTCGCTCGCTCGCCTTGCGCGTTGTTTTTTATACTCTAACCTAACCAATTGTAGGACATGTTTAGTTAATCAATTGGTTTTTTAGCACAGCATTCATTTTTCTGGTATGCATTTAAAAACTTCCTTTAATTAATAATTAATGTATTTTTATGCATAATATAAAAAAAAAATTAGCCTTATGCACTCCTTCTGTTTATAAACAATAAGTGTGCGAAGTTTCATACTACTTCATCCGCGCAATTTTCGTAAAGAAAGTTTTTGCTTCACGTATTAAAATATAGATAATGTAATGTGTTTTTCTTAACAGACAGATGGTACACTCCTCAGTCCTTCCTATGTTACCACCTCATAACTAGCATATAAATATCGAATAGTTACTAGTAATAGTAACTAGAAATAGTTACTATTATGTTAACTCGATTATTTGCTAGTAGTTCTCAAGATGTTGATCTTACGAGCCCAGAGGCGCTTCCGTTCGCAAATTAGGAGATTTCCTGCACAGCCTGCGTCTGGCGCTGACCAAGAGGAAGTTCTGAACAACATCTCCTAAGAAACTGTCACCCTCTTAATATATCTACTGCTAACGGCATAATGGCATCTAGGATTATTTATAATGTTAAACATCTGCGAGTTCGACAAGAGAAAATGTTCAAAGGCAAATTCCCGTCCAAATACCTACATAACCAACCATGAAATACACGGGACCGCACGCGACTATTCGGATTACCGATAAGAGAGATAGATCTGAGATATAAATAGTTTATTATTTAACTTTAATTACCCTAAAATGCTATGCTAAAGATGATGATAAATAAATATATATAATCCCGAACATTTCACACCATCATCTGGCCCGAAAGTAAGTAGAGCTTTTATTATGGGTACCACATGACTGATAAATACTTATATACAATTTTATTTGTAAATACATACATAATTATTATACATAGAAATGATAAATGCTAATTAATGTGGACTATTTGCTGTCCGCTTATACTTCGACCGACCTACCTTGGTGGCTATATAAGTGTTAGAAATTAATAAAAAGTACAATTTTTCAATATTCAATACTTTTTCGAAAATATTGATGTCAGGATGTCCTGTGGGTCTGGCTAGTCAGCTAGTATATAATATACCAGGTGACCCGGTGATTTACTTACCACATACAATTGATATGATTGTAAACCACTGCAACTCAGACGATTAAAAAAACGCGGGTTGCGCTCCGGAAGTGCCGACAGAAGTGAAAACTTATTTTGGCGCGTTAGAGTTTAGTAATAAATCACTTCAAAATCAGTAATTATGGCGACTGCCAATCAAATACTGAACGAACACAGATGATGCAATATTTTTTGTTCAGAATGTAGATAATATATCAAAGAACCTAACTCAGTAAACTTCTCCATACAAAAGTAGACTGTAAACATGTGAATTAAGGTTTATAATCAAATAGGGCGAGCGCGGCAGCAGGCTGCGTCTCGCCCCAGACGGTAACGGTGCCGCGAATCCAGAGGCTTTACCTCTTTTAAAAATATGCGTACCGCGCTAAAAGAAGTTTTCACTTCAAAATAAATAATAGTTGGGGTGCTTTTTAAGATATTATCGAATTGATAATCCTTCCACCATGCACCCCACGCTTTTTTAAAAAAAAAATCATTTTTTTCTTATTCTATTTTTTAGTTTGGTTTTCTATATAAACCGTGTTTTTTTTTTTGATATATTGCATTGTCATCGGTCTTTGACAGGTGTGCAAAATTTGAATAAAATCTGGCCGTTTAAAGTGGGTCAAAATCGCGTCCTAAAGAGTCGGTTTTATACAAACATACATACAAATGAAGCTAATATAGAGCGTAAAAAAAATCGTTATAGCCATTTTACACGGCAATAACTTTTATATATTCATGATTTTTTTAAGTGTGATAATATCTGACCTGGTGAGTCCTCCGTCATGTCGGGGTAGTGGTGTTGGGGTGCGGGGGCGGGGCCCGCGTATAGCAGGTTCAGTTCCCGAGCCTCGTTCTCCTCCTGCGCCTGCTGCCTTCGGAGCGCCACCTGACGGGCATTCACTCTGTTATAAAGGATACTGCACAAAGATCTGCCTTCGCAGCTCAGTTGGTAGTAGGTACCTTTGCCTTCTACGATATATATAGACTCATCATAATGCAAGTAAGTATCATTCTTAGGCCACCCCGCGCAGGTGCTCAAAAACTCATCAAGGTCAGAGATTACCTAGAATCTAAGTTGTCTCTCTGGCCTTTTGTTAGGTCCTAGAAACAACTTATTAGACAGAGGGGTGATGTTACCTACATAGCCAAGACAGCAGGCCGTGGTTGTATATAATGGAATGTTACCTGCGCGGCCATGACGCGCTGTCGCTCGGCGATGAGCGTGCACTTGGCGCAGACGCAGTCCCGCCAGCGGCAGTAGCGCTTGTGTCCCTTCAGCGCCGACACCACGCCGTGGTTGCGGCATCGCGCACACTTCGGCGTTCGCTGCAACAAACAATGACCAGTAAATTATACCAAGCACTAAGGCTTACAGCTGCGCAGGTGCTGACTGTATGCCGCACCGCACTGCAAGTGTCTTGCTTAGCGTCTTAACTCAAGTCTAAGTCAAGTCAAAGGATACTTTATTCAATACAATCACAAGGATCACTTTGAAACGTCTTAAATCCTAGGTGAATTTAGATGCCAATTCCTCCTAACCCAAGCCCGAGAAGAACCGGCAAGAAACTCGTCCTGGTCCTAGCGCTTTTTTACATGATCCATCTTATAACTACCTTAACTAACAGGTAGTTTAGTTGAATTTTGAGGAAGCTTATTAAAGAAGCGCCCCGTGTTCCCCAAAAAGGACTTCTTTACTTTGTCTAGTCGAACTCTGGCTTACTCTGACATGGATTAGGGAGAATCGACAACTACATGCAAAGTGCTTTTAGTGGTTGTAACTGTGGATAATAACCATGCTCAGAACTGTATCTCCGGGCTCGGTAGACACCTCAGATCTTCTCCATAGCTCATAGGAACATAGGAATACTAAACAATGACACACTTTTTTAGGTTCTCGGTTTCTTTACTATGTTTTTTTTTTATAATATAAGGATGGACACAGATTTATACATAACATAACAGCTATAAAATATACGCAGTAGTTTTCTGCGTCCTAGATCCGTATTTCAGAAGAAAATTCAAACTTCTTTAAAAAACTAAGCTCGGATGTATCTATTTCTAACTCAGACCAAATAGAAAGACGACGTCCTGCGATTAAGCAAAGTTTAGAAAGCTTAGAAAGCTTAGATGCCTTAAAACCATGCTACTTGGTATTGGTATATGTCACATCCAATAACCATCGAACATCCTTCGTTATCCTTAATAATATTATAAACGCGAAAGTTTGTATGTATGGATGTTTGTTACTCTTTCACGCAAAAACTACTGAATGGGTTTTAATGAAACTTAACAATAATATAGCTTATACATCAGAATAACACATATGCTATTTATAAAGGTATTGTATGAATTGTTTAAAATATAACGAGTGTCAAGTAAGTAGCAAAAAAATCTGCTATCTGTGAGCTATTTTGGCGTAAGCTGCAAAAACCGTAAGGATTACACAATGTACTAATCCTGCGCAGACGTAGTCGCGGGCACCAGGTAGTAACAAAAAAAGTATGCTTTCCTATGCTTTTTTTGTATTATGCTTTCCTGTGTAGAGAAAACAGGTAAAATAGCAGCAAAACTTACTTTTTACTTTTCATTTGAAAACACAGACAAAACACAAATAAAATAACTTACAACAAAAACAAAAATAATTTTTGCTGAGTGGCTAAAGATGTGTGAGGCCTAGCGTTATCATGATGAAAAACCACACCCCTTCTGTTGATTAATTCCGGCCGCTTTCTCTCAACTTCTTGCTTTAATCAGTTATCAGTAATCAGTCATCAGTTGTTCGCAGTAGAATTCAGAATCGGTGGTCCTGCCTGGTGGTAACAGCTCATAATGAATAATGTCCTTCCAATCCCACCACACACACATCATCACCTTGTTGCGAGTTAACCCGGGTTTCGCCATAGTCTGTGAAGCCTGACTGGCCTTTGACCACGACCTTTTTCGCACGTTCTTGTCGTACGTGATCCACTTTTCATCATCAGTTATCAGCTTCTTCAAAAATGGTTCGGTTTCATTACGTCGTAATAAAGACTCACAAATGAGTACACGGTTCATTAGGTTTATTTCAGTGAGCTCGTGAGGTACCCAAATATCGAGATTTTTTGTGTACCCAGTTTTTTCAAATGCGCCAAAACTGTTTTGTGGTCAATTCCCAGTTCTTCAGCTACGTCGTAACTACTGATATGCCGATCTTGCTCCACTTTTTCAAAAATGGCATCCATTTTATCCGTAATAAGGCGACCAGAGCGACGTGCATCTTTGACATCAAAATTTCCGGATTGAAAACTAAGCGTTTTCCAATTTTGTATCCAATTTTCTAACCTAACCTAACCTAACCTAACCAAATTTGTGCTACTCTCACAGACACTGCACTAGGCCCATAAACATCGCAAATTTTTTTCGAGGCTTGCGTTGCATTTTTACTTTTTTTGTAGTAAAATTTTAAAATGTATCGAATTTCTTCATTAGATTCACTCATCTTGACAGTACGAAAAACTAATAAAAATCACACATTTTCCTAATTTGAATTCGGAATTATGTTCTTTAAAATTTAAACTTTTAATGATACCAAAACCAGCCAGATACAAATAGTATAGCCTAAGAGATTTTATTACAAGTTCATACATACTATAGTGCGAAAAGACTTTTTCCCCAACCTAATATAAATCACTAGTTTATAAGTTATTTGGAACACGAAACCACATCACGATGCGTCATCGAACGCACTTGACCTAAAGCGGAATCAATTTAATGTCAGAATATAATTTAAATTTTACCCAATCTCAATGATTAAGAAATATTATTTATACTTGCAATTATAATGAGTCATTCATACAAATTTACATAATTATAGTGAAACATTTATCAAATAACTCTTTAACATGCTCACATTTCTCACACATTTATATAAAATTAAGACTTTGCTTTGCTTAACCGCAACGATCCATCTTTATGTTTACTTGGTCTATGTTTCTGAATCAAATGGTGTCAAAAACCTACGCCGGGTTCTCATTCTGGTTTGAGTTTTGTTTTAGAATACAGTCCATAGACACAGTCTATTTCAATTCTTCCCGCTAAAATTAATATCCACTAGAATTAATATCTATACATAAAAGACAATGTTTTGTTTGTTAGTTATACATATATTTATACATACCCTGTGTTGGAAGTTGGACTCAAATCCTTCCAATAGCGACAACCTCATCAAATCCCGTTCAGTATTCTTTTCATGATACTGCAACAAACAGACAAACCATCTAAAAACATATTTTGGATTCACAGACTTTTAGTTTTATAAGAAATATAAATTTAAAATTAGTTAATTCAGAAAAAGAACCGACAATTTGTAAATAGTTAAGAGTCCTAGAAAAAGTTTCTAGAAAAATATTTTTTGAAATAGTATTAGGTATTTCAAGTCTGCGAATCCAAAAAATATATTTTCAGAAAGTTTGTCTGTTTGTCTATACCTTGTATTTTAATTAATAATAATAATCCCGGACGTTTAACAGAACATCATTTGGCCCCTAAAGTAAGCAGAGCTTGTTTTATGGGTGTCATGACTGATGATCAGACATGACTGATTTACTACTTATAAACATTTTTGTAAATACATACATATTATACATAGAAAGACCCAGACCCAAGACAAATACTTGCAGATCATACAAACATTTGTCCTGTGGCGGGAATCCAACCCGCAACTTTTGCGTCTCAGCCTTGGCCCACTGCGTCACTGTCGTCGAATTTTATATTTAAGTTTTTAATTAATTCGTTTAGACTAATACATTGGCCTGGCTTCTGCGTTGTATGTAGGGTGTGGGTTTGATCCCCAGGACAAACATTTGTGTGATGAACAAAGATGTTTGTTCTGTGTCTGGCTGGGTGTTATAAAGTATCATAAGTATGTATTTAAATATAGAAAAGGATTCATATATCAGATAGATAGATAGATAGATTAACGCTTTATTGTATGTACACAGCTAGTTGTTTTTTTTAATGTTCTCTATACAAAAAAAAAACAACTAGCAATAAAGTTGTACAATGGGCAGCCCTATCGCTAAAAGCGAACTCTTCCAGACAACCTTTAACCTTTGACCTCATCAGTTATCTGTCTGGTTCCCACAGTTCTAGTTCATAGTTCTAGTTCATGCTAGGTTAAAATAAAGGTGCAAAATTAAGTTATGTCCCAACTCGCACCTTCTCATTTGAAAAATATCTCTTCGCCTAAAACGGAACAATCAAGACCGAACGTCACTTGGTAAGTTCGTTTGATCATACAATAAGGACAATAGACATAACCTGTATCTTATAATCACATAATTAGTTAGCGTGGCCCTTAAGTATGCTGTCCTTGTCATTCGAATGTAAAGAATAGAGATGGCAATAGATTTAAACTATTCATTAACTAGTGTATGTTTATAAGATATACCAATTGTCGCTCGAAAGCACAATTTGATCATTAAAGTACTATGAATTTTCCATGAATGGCCCTTTACCAAATAAAAGTTCCTACTTCCTAAACGTCGGTTTGTGTGATAGACTTGAAGTATTATTTATTTGGAAAACCAACAGTTTTATTAATAAAATATGATGTTAACAAAACCTGAAAACCAAAGTTTTTCACGTATAAAATACACAATTAGATCTACCGCACGTAAGCAAGATATAATTTAAACTTTCAGTAATAAATATAATAATAAATAAATATTGATGAGAATCAGACAGCTGATAGAATACTTACATATTTTTAATGATATTTTATAACACCCAGACACAGAACAAACACCTATGTTTATCAAACAATTGATTTTCCTGGGAGGCAATCGAACCCTCAACAGAGCTGACTGAATAACGGAGCTAACAGGCCAGTGAGCTTGGAGTTAAGGATGTATTTGTAGATAGCGTAAAACTCCTTGGAAGTTCATATTAACCACTTTTTAAACTTGAAACCAGAGCTAGAGGCAATAGAGAACGCAATTCTGCTTGTTACGCATTAAGAAGTCTTAAAGACGAAGTAAGTCTGGAACAACTGAAAACGCACTATTATGCTCTTGTGGAGTCAAAACTGAGATATAGAGTAATGTTCTGGGGTAACAGCTATGGCTATAACTAGAGCCTTTACAATTTCAGAAACGGGAATCATGTATAAATAATTTAATTGAACTCCAGATTTCGACTCTACCTAGTCTATATATCCTTGTAGCTCTTATGGACATTATCAGACATCCGTCGAAGTATCAAAGAGCTATAAGATTAAATACAAGGAAAAAAGATCTTGAGGCTCTACTGTCTGAAGTTAGATATTGTTAAGCATGGTTGTAACATCATTGAAAGTCTCACTACATTTAAGTCTGTATTGATAAAGCTTTTGCTGGAGGGAGCTTCTATACAGTTGAAGACTTTAAATTAAGAAACATGAGATTATTTGTTGTTATTTGTCATTTTTATATTATTATGTTTTTAGGCTTAGGTATTTCAAACACAATAATAAAATTGTTATTAAATAAAATCTAATTTTGTGACCTCGACTTGTCGCCATAGAATTCTCTATTAACCCAATGTCTAGTACCTACTCTAGTTCCGAACAGATGTAAATCAAAACAATGGCAGTGATTTTATAAATTCGACGGACTAGCTAGAATTTCGGTAAATACAAACGATCTTTACTCTGCTCACTCCATAGTCCAAAATGACCTTTTAAAATGATGGAAATGATGGTTCCGTAGATAGATTTTCCGAGAATTTTCCGCAGTTTTAATCAACGCCTCCTACTATGATGACTAAAATGAGTCACAAGTCAATAAAGAAAATTTAAAAAGTGTTAATTAAAAATGTTAATCTAATTTAGACCTTGATTCATACAGAATAAGATGGTTTGAAGTTTATTTTTATTTTAGCGAAACTACAGAATTAAGGGCAATGTCAAGCATTACCAGAAGTTTCAAATTACTTACCTATTTCTAATCTGACAGGAAGTTTAAACTAAAAGTCCCACAAAAAATAACAAAACACGTTACAATAAACATATTTTCAAATAACCTTATTATGCTATTATAACAGATGATTGAACACATCACGTGCTATTACACCTTTTGTTACATTTAGTAACAATATCGGAGTGTCGATTACCGAGGGGTGCTAATGCGATTGTAATTTGCGTAATTACAGGGTTTTATTGTAATTTAATTTGAGGAAGTGATACTTGAAACTTTTTGTGCCGTTTTTTAACCATGTTAAAAAAATATATTTTTTGTTTTTTCGCACGTTACGTTTGATTTTATTATGATAATATGTCAGTAAAATGAATAAAAGCTTATTTTAATAAAAATACGTACCTATATGAAAAAACACGTGTTACCTATTATACCACTGATATGTAAGTAACTAGCAATATGGCTGCATATTTGAGCGCCTTTTTAGCGCCGTCGGCTCGCGTCTTTTTATTTCATAAAAAACACACCCTCATTTACAAATGTTCTTAATTAAACTTCTGTCAAATTTTAAACAAGGTTTAAAATAGTGTTATCCCTTTTTCTAAACAAAGAAACAAACAAAACATGCTTTATTCAATAAAATCAGAAGGACCACTTTGAATCGTCTTCTTACATGCTAGTGAATCTATGTGCCGGTTCCTCCTAACCCCAGTTCAAGAAGAATCCAGCAAGAAACTCGTCTGGTCTTAACACTTTTTTGTATGATCCTTGCCATTTTTGTGATTAAAATGTGGAGTAAATTTTAAACCGCGAGAAGTTATGTTTAATTGTTTAGATCCATTGGAATATAATACTTTGCATTTAACTATTTCCGATATGATAATAAATAAGTAAGTGATTAGGAAGTTATTTTAGATTCCATGTAAGCTCTTCTTACCTGAAATACAGGATGTAGCCTATTTCAAGCTTGTGTTAAACATCTAATTACAAAGTATCTAATAATTAAATTTTGAATAAATATTTGGCTATACCTACCTACTTATTTCCAAAAGTTTTGATTTCGTGGTGGTATGTAGGTAATTAAATATATTAATACATAAATGATGATTTAATTTCCAGTGATATTACGAGAAAGTAGATGTGTTGTAGTACCTGATATCTCTCGGAAGCTCTCAGGAAGAAGGGCGGCAGAGCAGCAAGCACGGGATGCTGCACCAGCTGAGAAACATCGACGCCGTTCGGGAGCGACATTTCCATGCTATTACCACTGACTTATTACAATAAAACCTCTATGCACGCACTGAAACTATCATTGTCCAAAAAGTCCACAATATTTGTATGCGCTATGTGATTAACAAAAAAGAATTTGCACGAAGGATATTATGAGTTTTTGCACGAAGGAGTTCGATATAAAAAGCACGCGGCGAACAACGAAACAAAAGTTCGCGTTCCAAATTCAAACTGACGTTTCCACCAACGTTCCGGTCGACGATTTTATCAACACTGTTGCTTCATTTTCGGCGACTGACAGTAGCTGGCTGGCAGAGGGAGACGGCAAAAGTGCGAAACGAGACACAGTTTCAGCTATAGCCGCGTCTCGCTCGCACGTCAGCTTTAACTGTATATGTTGTATCATCCGGGTATATAAAATGTTGTAAGATGAGAGCGTGGATTGCTCCAATAGCGCGGCGGGGACGACCCCGCCTCCGCCGCGATTGGTCGAACCGTTTGAAACTTAATTTATAAAGGTGACTTTTTTGAGAACCAGTTTTTACGGACAAAGCTATTGAAAGAACAAAAAACACAATTATGTTTGTTATTCGGTTCGCGTATTCCCTTTTATTGTGTGGCTTTATTCGTCCATTGTTTACTATTTCTTTATTGTGGAAAGTATTTCATAATGAGATGGTAACTATCGATCGTTGCCGTTCGTTGTGGCGGCTATCGTTGATTGATCTCGACGTTGTTTGTTCGCGATCATCCTATTCAAATATTGTCTTGTGTGAATATCTTTGGAGTGGATTTGAATTGAACTCTTCCATTACCTTGTATTGTAGTCCTCTTTATGCTCCACTTACATTGTCACTATCAATTAAAAAGCAATAAACTGTGTTTGAGTGAGCAACACTAACAATAATTATTTTTAGGGTTTCGTCTGTCTGTATGTCAAGACCCTTGTACTCAGAGACACGTTGAGGTATCAAGTTAAAACTAAAATCAAATACTGTATATCAGCTGTAAAAAATAAGTTTCTAAGTCAAAATCGAAAATTATAGAGTAATTGCGGCTGACCTAGAACTATGAAATTTGGCAAGAACCAAGGTCTCCCAGTATAAGTAAAGGAAAAAATCCGAAAGCAGTTAATTTATAGTAACATTACGTAAAATCAAGTATTTGCTATTACAAACTTACATGACCGTGACGTGTTTGAATTAGACCGACGGTATAATTACTATGATGGTGAAAAAAGTAGGTACCTAGGTAGATTATTAATTAGGTACCTAACCTAATGTAACCGTCAGACTTTTAGCCTTGTATATTGTTGTGCTAACGAATTAAACATTCCAATATTAAAACCTATCTGCATTATTTAATTCAAATTTATTTTCAACAAAAGACCCATTTCAAAGATACATCCGCCATCTTCAATTTAAATTAAATTCAAACGTCGAACGCCGGGAAGGTGCGTTCGAATTGAGATATTTCAATTTGTCGCGGGAATTCGATTTCAATTACAATGCTCGAGTTAGGAGAGTTGGGAAGGAGGGTGTTTGGGGGGGTTGGGTAATTATCAATGTATTAACTGAATATTTTGGCATTCCACTCAATATTGAGAGGGTTACTGTACAAGGCTCTATCACGGCTTTGCTCGCCTGTTAGTTTCACCAAAATCTATTTTGAGTTTGTAATGTTGTATAAACATTCAATACGCATACGGTCCATCGGTTGGTAAAAGTGAAAATAGAAACACATATAAATAAAACAGAGTTATATAATTTATCAGACAATTCCGAATAAAATAAGAGCTTGTATAAATTAAAAACGTACCTTCTAATAATGTAGGCTCTGTAAACTCACAGGTGTCTCCCGGTGTCAGGGTAGGGGGGATAGGGTGGAGAGGAAGGGGCGAGGGGGGGTAAGTAAATGAGAATTCCGCAGCGGAGCGATCAACACGCGAAATGTTCACATTGCGCAAACGTCTCAACTTGGCGTAGGGATGTGCTCTCGGTAAAATTCTATCTTTATCGATAATATTAAAATATATATTCACACAACACTATCTAACTCCGAAATGTACTATAGGAACTAGATGACTGAAAAAATACCTACGTTTTTTAAATACTTACATGAGACCCTTTAACCTAGTACTACCTACTCGTAGGGGCTTCCAGACCTGCACTTGCACATTTAGACCTTTTGCTACTTAAAACTGCAATCAGAATTTTTATTAGTATAGTTCCTTCGCATTAATTCGCATAAAATATACTAAGTGCGTAACGGATAAAGAAAAAACCGGCCAAGTGCGAGTCGGACTCGCACAACGAGGGTTTCGTGTAAACCTGTAGGTATATAAGTAAAAGTTCACCCATCACGATAATCGAGTCACAGTTGGATGATGTAACTAAAAATTTACGGTATTCGCAATTTTTTCTTTATCTGTGCTATAAGACGTTGCTTCATACCAAATTTCAAGATTCTGAGTTCACGGGAAGTACCCTGTAGGTTTTGATTTCCTTGCGAGTGTCGAAAATTTGCGGCATAAGCGGCTGTATCTTTCGATTGCCTTGGCTTAGAAGTTTGATTTTTTCACAGCTTTAAGGAACAGTAGACTTGAGTATTTGATATAAATTTGACCTTGATACCTCCACGCGTTCCTGAGAAAAAGAGTTTTGACAGACAGACAGACAGACAGACAGACAGACAGACGGACAGACGGACGGTCAACAAAGTGATCCTATAAGGGTTCCGTTTTTTCCTTTCGAGGTACGGAACCCTAAAAATTAAAACTCATTTATATTTACACATTGAGCATTTCACTTTTATTTGAATCAAAGTATAAATAAGTTACATTTTTTAATTCTTAAATTTGCTAAATTGGCGTCTCCATTAGACGCCGTATAATTTAGTATTATTGAAAACAGCAGAAACTCTTAAAAGAACAAAATGTAAACTGTTATTTAAACTGTTACTCTAATTTGGACTTGCAGTAGTAGTTGAAATTCAAATTTCTAATTCAAATATTTTTATTTCGGACAACTTAGAGCCATGACAAAAGAGAGTTAGTAATATAATGATATAAAAGATACAAAGTAAAAAAAAAAAGAAGCTGACGCTGGTTCACAGAGCGATCACCAGAGTAACGAGCAGTTTTCTGGGATCACCCTGCATACCAATTTTGCCCACATCGGCGACGAGTACCTATCCGGTATAGTTTTCAGGTTGCTGTTGTGACTGTCTCGAACTCTACGGATCAGGGATGCAGATTTCTTGCGAATAAGTGCTTCAAAGCCAACAGTTTGGTATTCAGCAAACATCCCTGACGCACTGCAGAAGCGAGGCAGCCCCAACATCATCCTGAAAATATTATTGTACTGGATGCGTATGGTGGCCAGCGAGTTTTTGGTATACTTGAACCACAGGCTTCCCGTGTATATATTCTAACAGTAGGCTTTAAACAGAGTAATTTTTACTTGTTCAGTACAACGGGAAAACCTGCGGGCTAGCATATTACCCCTAACTGCTAGTGACCTACGTTCCCTTTCAATATCAGCATCGTCTTTAAGGTCGTCGGCAATGAAATGTACCAGATACTTAAACTGAGTTACTCGTTTAACGTTCATGTCATTCAGGGTTACATTATAGGTGTTGTTATCGGGACCTTTTCCGACGGCCTTAAAGACCATGTATTCCGTTTTCTTCACATTATAGACAAGTCCATGGTCTGCAGCATGACGTTCACAGATTTTCAACATCTCTTGCAGACCACCCGCCGTTGGGCAGAGCAGGACCATATCATCTGCGTAGCTAATATTATTAATACTAACGCCATCTATTCGACCTCTAATATGCATGCTGCTCAGCTCAACGATGAGATCGTTAACATACATGTTAAAGAGCATGGGTGACGATAACCCCCCCTGCCTGACCCCACTCTCTAACACATACGCTTCAGACAATGAGTTAGCCCACTTTACAGAATTAGTTTGGTTTACATACCAATATCTAAACATATTTAGTATTTCAGTAGATACACCCCTGGCTCTCAACTTTCTCCATAGCACATCATATGACACTAGGTCAAATGCTTTAGAGAGGTCAAGAAAACAGGCGTGAACCGACGTCTTACGATGAGTATAATACTGAACAGTATGCTTAAGACTTACGATTGCGCTCTCAGTAGAAAGCCTGAGCGTCATGTAAGTATGAGAATTCCTCTATGTAAGTGGTAAGCAAACTGTCCAGTACTTTAACAATAGTTGTAGCTAGCGAGATAGAAGAAGAAAACAAAATAAGATTATTCATATTTCACGAAATTTTTGTTTCACATATGTTTAACGATATTTTTAAATTCTACAAAATATTTTGGTATTGCTTCATCGACACTGTTAACCTCGCTCTCTTCTGTCCCCGCACTAGCGAGCGTGGGAGCGAGCAAATATCTTCGCAAGCGTTAAAATGAAATGTTCGCAATTTGAATATCGTTCTACCCTCCCCCTCCCTCATCCCTGGCACCTCACCCCCTCTCCCGTGTCGCGGAGAAGATAGCTATAGAACGTAACTTAGCAGGACTTATTTTATACAAATTTTACGAAAATACTATCTATTTTAAACAAATATTAGTAAAATCAGGAATTGACCTTTGGATCCAAGGTCTCATTTTATATTCGCTACATAAGTTTCCAAAGTGCTACGCCGTAGCACCCATCGTAGCATTAGTATTTTATGTTGTTACAATTACATACATTCGAGACCCGTTTATTTACAAGTTTTGCCGCGGTTTCATATGTGTGTTAGCAAAAATTAGCCTATGTCCGACTCCAAAAATCAATATATTTCACCAAGGTTTAAACAGACATTTTTGATTTTATAATATTATAATGGATTTATAGACGAAACGACCATCTGGCAATGTGTCTGTTCCAAAATATTATGTGTCAAAATATAGACCATGTAGGAAGGAATATGATGAATGTTTCACCTAGCCCTGTTTTTATTACCTTGACTTGTATATGTTTTAAGGTCTTAAATATTCAGTACTGAGGGAATGTTGCGCAATACGAGTATTTATTGAGTAGAATGTCAGCTTAGTTGGTAGTAGGCTTCGGCACCGTAGGTTAGATTCCATTACAGGAAAAACATTTCAATACTGAACAAAGATGTTTGTTTTGTATCTGGGTGTAAGTATTCAGTCATCTGGTCACCATAATACAAGCTATGCTTAGTTTGGGCTAGATGTTGAGTGCATTGTCCACCAATATTTATTATATTATTTCGTCTCGAACCGTATTTAGTTACGCACTACATCTCCCGCGGATATCATTGTAATAATATGAAGTTGCTATAGCTACGTATAACGTATAGCTAGGTATAGCTAGGTATAGCCGCGGTAACACGAAGACACTCACACGGTATAATTGTTCGCTGTTCCTTTATATCTTACTGCGAGTACTCTCGATGGGGACTTCATGCTTTGTACAAAAGTTATTAGCTCCTCTGATGGTTCTGCCAGATTTTGTTGAAATAAAATCGTACCTAATATAGATGTACATTTATTTGTTTAAAACTGCCTACACACCCACATTAAGGGTAGTCTTGTGCATCGTATCATTACATAGTATAAAACAAAGTCGCTTCCCGCTTGTCTGTCTGTCCCTATGTATGCTTAGATCTTCAAAACTACGCAACGGATTTTGATGCGGTTTGTTTTTAATAGATAAAGTGATTCAAGAGGAAGGTTTATATGATAATACATACATCGTATAGTAGAGAAACACTGATAATTTTATAGGTTAGCGTATATGGGTTCAACGTATTAGAACTACTGAGCTACAGCAACGCGTGGCCGGGTCAGCTAGTTATAATATAAATGTGCATTATTGATAAGAATGTATGGCCTCATGTTGCTCTGCCCTCAGACAGCTATCTAACTGTCAGATTTGCAATGTATAACTTAGATACTTACCTTGCATTCGTGTTTCGTATATAAGATAGTTATAGAAGGATCATACAAGAAAGTGCTAGGACCAGGACGAGTTTCTAAATATTTCTTCTCAAACTTGTGTAAGGACGAGCTGGCAATAAATTCACCTAGTATGTAAGTCGTTTCAAAGTGATCCTTGTGATTGTATTGAATAAATGATTTTAACTGGATTTGATTCGTATACTGATTTTAATGGTAGAATGGGTGGTTTAATGTTCATATTGTATGTATATCTTTATATACTCTCGCCGTGCGTTCCTCTCGACAAAACTCGGAAATGGCTTTATATAAAATTGTTTCTTTTGTTTTTTTTATCTTCAATATAGGCTTAGGAAAAACTCAAAGGAACAGACGAAAAATAAATAAATAAAACACTTCAAAAATGCATTTTTTTTATGATAGCCACATCGCATTACTTTCAATAGATTAGACGACTTCTGTGGCGTAGTGGGATAAGGTCAGGCTGAGACGCAGAAGGTTGCGGGTTCGATTCCTGCCACGGGACAAATGTTTGTATGATCTGCAAGTATTTGTCTCGGGTCTGGGTGTTTCAATGTATAATATATATGTATTTAAAAAAATAAAGTATATAAGTAGTATATCAGTCATGTTGGTAACCATAACACAAGCTCTGCTTACTTTGGAGCCAGATGATGGTGTGTGAAATGTCCGGGATTATTTATTTATTTATTTATTTATTAATAGATGGCGTTAAAATTATCTTTTGGTAATCAAATCAATTTTAGGTGGTACGAAGTTAAAGGCTTAGGATCACCGTTTGAAGCCTCACAGGCTTGAATAAGTTTGTAGCAACGCAATATATACTTACTTTAAGCTTTAGTCGTGTAACAAAAGTACATAACCTTCAGTAAATATGGCACCCTGTGCTCTCCTGAAAAGCCTTCCCCGAGAAGGGCCGCCTTTGAGTTGCTACATGCGTCCAATGGCAGAGCTGGCTACAGTTGCCAACGATCCCATTCGTCGCGGCCTACCACGCTACTGTTGCAAACTTTCCTATTGGCCGGGAAGCGTGGATGTAGGCTTTAACTTGAGAATAAAGCCTCTTTCATTGTAACTACGGGTAGGTAGGTAACGTAGGTGAGTGCCTAGTCTGAAAAAACTCTAAACTCTCATAGAAACAATACACTAAGATAAGACACGAGACTCGTAGATAGACACAAGTTTAATTAAAGTAGATATACAACAAGGTACGAAAATAAAACAAGTAACTTAACTAATAATAGTACGATTACGATTACGATTACGCCCACAGAGTCCCACGAAGGGCTGCCTTGTTCTCGCCAGTCACCTTGGTTTTGAGCCAATTGGACCCAAGCCCCATTTGGCTCTGATCAGCCTAGCTCCACTTTAGACTTAAAAAAGCCTCCATTCAAAAAAATAACACGAGTTACAAAAATCAAAGTAGCTAAGAATTTAGGTAGAAATATTAGGTAGAATACTAGGTTGGTTAAACTAAACGTGAGCATGTGATTTCGTCAACTGATCCAGATCACTGCCAGAGGGCAGCGTTCCTAAGACAGCCAAATACAAATAATAATGAAACACTCAATATAAAAAATATGTACCTACATATTTGTTATGTTAGATAACAGTGTATTATGCTTACTGCTCAATCTCAGTAAATGCCTCACACTAGGGAACGCAGAGTGTTGTCAGTCAGGGCGAACATGCTGGCCCGCAGATTTGCGCGGTGTACAGACGGACGCTGTGAAAGTTACCTTATTCAAAGCGTACTGTAAGTTACCTTATTCAAAGCGTACTGTA
The DNA here is from genome assembly GCA_948098915.1 of Lampropteryx suffumata. Lineage (NCBI taxonomy): Eukaryota > Metazoa > Arthropoda > Insecta > Lepidoptera > Geometridae > Lampropteryx > Lampropteryx suffumata. Next base: position 554,297 of record OX402568.1, on the reverse strand, counting down.
AGTACATCTCTGTATTCTAGGAGTCTGTGGTTCAGTTTGTGGAGGCGCATACCGACACCTTCTGCTCACTTCCGGCTCAGCAGTGACGCAAAAAGACTGCGTCACTGCTGAGCAGGCTTCGCAGCAACAGCATCCTGATCGCGATTGCTAATTATTATAATTGTCCTCTGGTGGGGAAACTCATAAAGAGGACTAAATCACTGGTAGTTTTTAAATACTAACCTAGCTTTAAGTGCATACAAACACCATGGACTATATTGTTGTCTGAATAAATAAATAAATACATTATTATTATTATTATTACTAGGCTAAACGATCACAGAATTAGGACTTTATAGTCATACAAATTATTTGCAGCATTCTGATAAGTTCTCATAAAGTATACGTGAGTTAAAATTGTGTTTATCGAAACGTGTGGTTCAGTAAATCAATTTGGTGTGCTTTTTGTTATAGAATAGGCTAGAGGTAGGCCACAAAACTCCGGCGGCTCTCAATGGGTGCCTGCTGTGGGTAGGTAGAGGTAGAGGTAGGTAGTGCGCATTTGTCAGCGCAGAGGAGTTATGTCGTGTGTCGGTGTCGCTGGGCAAACGGCGGCGTCTGTCAAACGACGCGCAGTCGCCGACAGTTGCTTGTGGATGAGACCACTCGCCAAGAATAGCACCACCTATTCTAAAAGTAAAGCTATTGCAACATTTATAACAACAATTTAGAGGAATTGTACCTTATTCAATTGATTTAGATATAGAACAACATTATTGACAATCATTATCATTACATAGTATTGTTACGAGCCGAGTACTGATAAATTATGAAACCAGTCGATTTTACCAAATAATAACTTAAATTTCAAAGCAACAGTATAAAACAAAGTCGCTCTCCGCTGTCTGTCTGTCCCTATGTATGCTTAGATCTTTAAAACTACGCAACTGATTTTAATGCGGTTTTTTTTTAATAGATAGAGTAATTCTAGAAGAGAGTTCTTCTTAATTTGTATGTGTATTTTATTATATTGCTCCCGACATTTTGTATTTTTAAAATTTTTATAGTTTTAAGATTATGAATTGTAAAATTGTGTTTAATTTATTTTGTCTCCATTTGATCATTATTAGTATTATTACTGTTTTAATTTACTGTTTTTACAACTTGCTATTTTTATTGTTTGTAATTTATTTTTCTTGAATAAAATTATGTTTAATTAATGTAATTGGTATAATGTAATGTAATTCTATACCATATTAATTAAAGTAAATAAATAAGAGGAAGGTTTATATGTATAATACATGCATAATATAGTAGATAAACACTGATAATTTTAGAGGTTTCCAATGTGGTGTCGTAAATAAACTCATATTTTTGCGCTTATATTGCAAACGCTGTCTAAACTCTACGAGATAGATCCAAATAATGTACGTACCTACTATAGTATTGTAAGTACACCCTCAAAAGGTCTACCAAAAATTCCGCGATGGAATATGTCTATCTCTTAGGGATAACCATTCTGTAGTATAATCTGCATTGCACCCGTGCGAAGCCGGGGCGGGTCGCTAGTTGTAGATAGATAGATAGATAGATAGATATTTATTTCTTTAAACTTGTAACAATCATTGGTTAATAGTGTTTTAAGCCTATATTAGGTTTGTCTAAACACTAGGTTCTCGATAACAAAAGTACTAAAAATAAAATATTAATAAGCATCAAACACTTCCAGCATTAATAAACAAAGTAGGTATGTAACTATAACAACAAGTGGATTGAGCGATCACGCACAATGATAACAACTGTGGATGCACACATTCAAACGAGCGTCTTTACAAAAAATCAACCCCGTCAGGTGAGTTATTGGATTGCACAGATAGTCGCTTCATTTGTGTGCGTGCCCCACTTACAACTTCTACTGACTAAAATAAATATAAATAATATACTATACTATAAATTACAAGTGAAACTGTTATAGCTCCGGACGATAGCTCAACTGATCCAGATCACTGCCAGAGGGCAGCGTCCCCAAGAGACCCACAAATGTTTCATATCATAAGTATATATTAAATAACATGTAAGTATTCTATTAGTGGTCTGGTCACCATAATACATACGTATGCTTAGTTTCGGACTATCTCACATGATTTTAAAAATAGGTAAGAATTTAGCATACAGGATATTTGGTAACATACCTAGATTGACAACGTATCGTTTTCAATTGAAAAAAGCGTATATCCACTCAACTCTTTCGGTCGTAGTTTCGCTGACCAACAAAACAAGTCTGTCGACCGGCGGCGGGCAGCGGCAGCGGCCCGGCTTACTCGTCTATTTTTCACTTCGGTCTGCCACTGAGTTTGATGGAGAGCCCGCGTCAGCGTTTCATAAAAACATTTAGCTTCCAACCCCTTTTTCCGTGGAGTGGTCGCGTGCCGGACTTTTGGCAAAGGACGCGCCGCGTTTGTTGGACTAGACTCCTTATGGTTTTTGAGTTTAAATTTCGTTGACCTATGTAGATACGTACATGGGTATTTACTTACCTTGCCACAATCTTCTTCTTAACGTGTCTCTAGTTATTACGAACCACTGTGGTGAAAGGATTAAAGTGCGTCTCAGAGGCTCCTCCCCTGCACTTGGCTCATTATGCTTACCTTCATCGTTTTCTGAAACGATACCTACTCCGGTAGGTACTTGTAGAATGTACATTTTTCGATCAGAAAAATGCATTGATGCACGACCGGATTCGAATTCACGACCTTAGGAACGGAAGGCGAGGCCACACAAATGCTTTTAATTAAATTTGAAATAATAAAATCTTGGCACACCAATGTGATCTTGTGGTTCGTACTAAACAAGATGTCTTTAAATTCTGTGACTCAATGAGTTCAATGATGCGCAACAGTATCTTTTGTACGACTACATTAATGTATAATCAGATCCATAAGAGAAAATGTTTAATAATTTTCACAAAACAAGATATTTACAATGATATGAGAGTTTTTAGTAAATAACCTGTTTTAAGTGAAAATTATGTTTAAAACAATGATTCTTAGTTTTAAATGTTATAACATCTTGAATGTTTCAGAGAAAGTTCAAAGCCGTGCAAATCATTATAATATTAGATGAATTTATGACCGATTAAAATATCGTAATTTAGTTTTGTCCGATATTGCTGTTATTAAAGGCAGTGCATGACTCAATAGGGTAGAATACAAATCTACTAAAAATCTCTAACACAATGTAGTTAGGTAGCAATACTTATAATTACTTCTAACATTTTTTTAGTATCTAAGTCTATGATATATTTTTTCACCTAAGAACACATAGATAATAATTACGTTTTAAAAACCGACTTCATTGAATGAAATTTGAGCCTATAATACATTTTTAGTGGAAAGTAGATGTATTTTGTATATAATAATATGGGTGGGCCAAATAAACGCACAGCTCCAATGAGACAGCGAGATATCGAAGTACATGAAAACATCATCGATGTATACAATTTTTAGATTTTCGTTGATTTTTCAGCTCGACTGATTTTGATAAAATTTATATGGGACCACTGTGAAGTATAAAAAAGAATTTTCCAAATCGGTTCAGCCGTTTTCGAGTAATCGGAACAAACATAAAAAAAATATAAAAAAAAGGATTCCGACAAATTGAGAACCGCCTCCTTTTTGATAAAGTCGGCTAAAAAAAAATGTAAGATCACATACATGCGTAGGTACGCGACCTAATTACCATCAATTAAAAAAAATATCGGTAAAATTTCATACAGTACAATTTCCAATTCTTTTTGTAGATACAGTGAATGTAACACGGATGAAAAATTTATTACCTAAAACACACTTAAATAACAATTGAATCTGTAGGTATGTACTTACAGTATGTAACGTAATAATTGTATTCGTTTTCAATTCCCCACACACCCTTAACTGTCTAACATGCCCTGAATAGGCACTAGTAGTGACATCTAGCATAGAGTAGCAAAAATTTGGGACTTTGTAGTACTTTCACTCGACGCTTGATAACGTACAATCACAAGTTGTTAAAAACCGAACACAGATGGCGTGTACTTAAACTTTTTAGTTAAAAGTTAAATTATCGAAATGTGTGGAATTTTATCATGCGAACTCGGTAGGATTCCAAATAAATATAATTAATTAAGCTTTTCCCAGGAAAATTAACTCAATAACAAAGATTAGGTTTTTTATAATTTATCATTAGACGAACGAAATTAGACGAATAAATACAATTATGATTGTTCATTCTTATAAAAAAATACGAAATTGCTGCTAAGTATTTACTAGTTAGAGTATTAAACAAGTACCTAAGGTGAGGTAAGGGATGTAAAGAGGTACCTATCTACTGTTTACCAAGCTAGGTAACAGGTACCTAAGTGTAATTTACCCGCGGTAGGTAACTTCTTACTGAATACCACGCGAGCACGTGAGCGAACAACAACACCGGACGAATTCCCAAAATATTGAAGGCCAATTTATAAACATTTTGCCGACTTTTTGCAAACATCCTCCAAATGTGTTTAGTCCACAACCAACAGCGAAAAGAAACGCAGCCAGTGCTACAAGGTAAGCGGTTGAGCTTGTTTTCATTGATTACTGTGTAGCTGAAAGTACGTACCTACCTACTTTGGACTCCCATGTTTAGCCATCAGGCATACATAATCTCGATAAGCGAAAGTAGGACTGAAACTCATAATCTTCTACACAGGAATTTGGATTGACTATGATTTACTCAATGGCATATCGGTACGTAGGTACAAGGACAGCTAATCACTTAAGTATTCTATTTAGGTTTTAAGTACCCAAGAACCTAAAACAGTTTACATAGTAGGTAGGTAATTAAAAATCTATTTGAAATCGCGTCATTTGTGTCATATAGTCCCTTTTCAACGTGTCTTTTTAATGAGACCACTGTTGATGTGTCTCTTTCTTTTCAGATCAAGATGTTGAAGCGAACAATCTCAATAGGATTATTCTCAGTCTTCTTCCTCTCCCACACGAACTCCATCATACTGAGGAACAACGCACTCATGAGCAAAATGGTCTCCCAGTTCCAAGTCAAGGAGAAGACAACCGAAAACCACTCAAACGACATACCGTCAGCGCTCAAACCAATGAAGCCAAACGTCGTCAGTGTGATGCAGAATGTGCTCTGCAAGAATTTCCCCTCCATACCCTGCGAGTTAATCACAGAAGACCAGACTCTACGGCATTTGATAGAGAAGTCGGTCCAACAGATCAAATACAAGAAAATGGCGATGGAGATGACGACTCTCTCCCCAAACTACCAAATAACTGTATTCCCAGTTCTAAACAGCGAGGACTTGTCCAATTTCCTGCAAGTGAGCGACACGGAAGTCTTTAAGAAGAAACCAGCGAGAAAGGCCAAGAAATCGATAACATCAAAAAACTTTTGGTCGCACGAAGCGCAGCCCAGGAAGAAGGAGTCCAAAACGTCAGTCTTCACCGGTAGAAAGAAGATCCGGAAGTTCTACCCTCACAAAATTAAATATAAGGACAAGAATGCGAGGAAGGAATTTGGAGATTATTCAGAAGATAAGCTATCGATGTCTGTGGAAGTGCCAGAGTCCCGTACGGGGGTCAAAAGACATTTTAGCTATAGAAATGAACCCTCGGACCCTCCCGTGTGGAGGATAGACTACATGAAGCACGGAGAGCCGAGTTTGAACATGTTCGAATACGGAGGAGACTCACTCAGAGGGAAGATCATCAAAACCGGACCAAACGTGATAGTGGACGAGAATGTGCTGGAACAGGCGGTGCGGAGGGACGTGCTGCATCCTGATGTCTATATCAAGAATAACTATGTAAGAAGAAGCCCCTCTAACGCGAATTCTGAAGCTACCGATTAGACATCATATATAGTTAGGTATCAAAAATGTATTTTATAAAATAAAAGAAATAATAAAACACTGTTTGTTGCTTTTTATAATTTTGACTGTTTAACAAATATCTTCACTTCGTAGCTGTGCTATTAAATTCAGTCAGGCGCCTTCGAAGAGCAAAGGGAATGAGTGCTGGGTCAAGAACTTGAACTTACCTACTTAACAACATGCAAGTACTTATACCTATAGGTGTAATGCTATAGCTAGCAGGAAGTCGGTATTATATAGGCCTTCTGTATCTCAAGTTCACGTCAATTAGTATGGAACCGGAATACTTAACGAAGTTCGTAAAACCAGTAATCTTAGCGTAGGTATTATTATTTATATTCAAAAAGGTATCTACTTATACCTATTTAATTATTTTATCTAGGTACCTATTGTAAAGAAATACCTATAATAATCACAAAGGGAACCAAAACAAACTATTACGTTATCATCAAGCATCCGCGATAAAACTATCTAACTGTATGTCATTTGACCTCAAGAGTCAGAACCTCTCAGGCCGCTGAGTCGCTCACACAGTTTTGAGTCAAAGCTCTACAATGTCCAGAGCAGTGTTATCCACCCACGTTCTAGATACTTCCACGGGGAAGCCAGCTGCGGCTATGTTTGTAGAACTGTACAAGAAGCAAGACAACTGGACACTATGGCACAATAATTGTACGAATGGAGACGGGAGACTACAATTTCCTTTCTCGAAGGACTCGATGTCGCCTGGCACTTACAAGCTTAGGTTTAAAGTAGAGGACTATTACAGGACTTTGGAAAAGGAGACCATTTATCCTTATGTTGAGGTGAGTTTACGTAAATAAATACCTATAAATATTGGTGGACAATGTTACAACATCTAACACCCATACAAAGCATAGGTTGAAGTACCTACCTATGCATGTGAATTTGAATAAGCTCCTTTTATTAGTAGGTAAGATTACAAACAAGTTACTTATATTTTGAAGTTCCCATCCCACTGAAGTTTCGGCAAATAACACACTGGCAGTTGTAGCGTTTTCTGACCCCTGGAGCCGACACTCCGATAAAGTTCAATCACACCAAACTAGGTAGGTATAATACCTACCTACTCGTAAATTCCAAAGTGCGGATATTTATGGGGCTAGATGGTGTTGCGTGCATTGTTCACTAATATTTATTATTTTTACTCAATCACGTCATAACAATAGAGCTAATATGCGATAAAATTTAGTATAAAAGACCCTATCAGTCAAACTATTCATACCTTCAGAGTGCCTAGACAAGATCCACTTTCTGTTTTGGATATGAAAATAGCATTGATAAGTTACGAGTCACGTAATATAACTTATCAATACTCATTTAATATCCAACCGACTGCTATTCTCATTTCTATACAATTTGATGTTCCGCATAAGGCGTTTAGCGTTAAGTATTTGTCTAGACCCTGATCATAGTGATTTAAATTGATTGCGATTGAATGTTGTGATAGTGTACTCAAGAGGAGAATCACATCTTGATAATTGAGTTTTGAACATGATTCCTAAAGTTGAACAGATTAAGATTTCATACTGAATAAAAAACAATATAGTCAAAAACACAAAAAACATATGTTCAGCTTTTGGTAATTAGCTTCATATAATAACTAAAACTAATTTGAGATATTTTATTTTTATCTTAAAGCGATAGATTCTAAGTTATAAGGTCTGTAAAATTATGCTATTTCTCCATTAGTTGGATGGGTCAATGGACCGGTCATTTTTTGGGTCAAGCAAATAAAATTGTACCCAATACTTGTACAGTCAATTTCTTTTTCAAAAAGCTTAAAAATGAGGATTTGTATAAATATAATCAAGCTTGATTTATCAAGTTCTTATTTCGTATAAAAACCACTCAAATCGATCATTAATTCTTGCTTTAATCTAACAAAATGCTTAAATTGGGAAGGCACTTACCTTAAGTAGGTTTCCTAGTAAATCAGGTTTTCGGCGGGAACCACTCGTACGACTCGCCACGAGTGCGTCAGTAGTAAAACTTTTGATGTTTTGATTGAAATAACGGACAAAATATTTCCATATGCGGAAAAAAATATTGCACACGTGTAAATAGCGAGATATTTTTTTTTTTTTGTTATTTTGTATTGTCAGTCAACTTTTGGTGCCACTACCCTACATTGTCAAGTTTCTTGCATCACGAGTCCCACGCCTGCTGAGTAAATGTACCGCTACGTTAAAGATGATCGCTGATTGGCCACGGTTATACGAGTAATGTAACTTTTTACCTAGCTACTTACGGTGTCCCACTTACGCTCACCGCTATCATAACTACTGCTGATATGATGCTGATGCTGATGTACTGGTTTGACGCATTTCAGATCGTCTTCAACACGAAAGAAGGAGAGCACTACCACATCCCCTTACTGCTGAGTCCCTACGGATACTCCACCTACAGGGGCAGCTAAAGTAATCAAGGATGCTCGACTCCAATCATTATTAATTAAACAATAAGTTCAGAAACTGTGAAACACTAACCTAGTAGGCAGCTCCACTAAACTGAGGTTCGTGAAATTAAAACAGCAAAGGATACCACAAAAATAATAAAATTTTTTTTTGCTCATTGAAAACTACCTAGTAGGTAGGTAAGTCTAATGTATGTTCTTCCTATAGTAATGTAAGGGCAGTTTGGAAATAATACAAAATGTCTCATTAACATTAATATAATGCAAATTCTAAATAAAAAAACGCTTAAATATTGGAGTAAATAATTACCTATGCCTAGGAATAATAGACACTATTCTATACAATAATTATAGTTCATAACCTATGAAAAAACGCATTTAGGATCGGAAATCTTAACTTAGAATTAGGTATTAGCTCAAATTAATATTTTAATATTTTTATTTTAATTAATATTTAAGAATCATCAAAAATATGTACCTACACGCATGTAAGTACACAAAAGCCTAGGTGTACATTCTCAATTAAGCTTATTGCAACGATCGTTTTGGTCAAAATCATTAACGTTCTACAAATATTGGGTGACGCCAAACATACATCCACGCAGGCATAACAGCTTCATCATCATCACACTGGCGATTTGTGCGAGAGTTCAAAGCGGGCGCGCAGTATGATCGCAGCGAATAGCCATAGACGCCATTTTGGACTATCTTGTACAACAGCCCGTAAAAATGTACGTCTTGACATTTGGAGGTAAAAACATTTTTTTTTTCATACCTAAATAATGTTTATACTACTAAGTACGTTGGGGGTACAAAGCGACTAAGTTGAGTACATAAATCCCAAAATGAATTGTTCCGCAAAGGGAATTTAAAATGGTTTTTAAACTAAATCACAGTGCTAGTATAGGTATAACCAAAATAACAGTACGAGGTAGCTCACTTTTATGATACTTGGGTACATAAAAGTAGCTAAAAAAAGCTATTCCAAGTCTAGACTAAATATATACCATGGTTTCATTGTATTTTCAATGTGTTAATTGACTATCCAAAACACGGCTCGCTGCGAACTCAGGTGAGGCCGCTTCGCTCCCACCTCGCATTGAACCCTCTTGCAATTCGCCAGTGTAATAATGGTTTTTGTTAAAGTTAATTTATTAATCTCTTGACTAAGTAGGTAATAACTGGAAAAGCTAACAGTAAATTCTTTTAACTACTTACTAAAATCGAATATAATATGATGAGTAATTTAGGCACATTTCTATTGCTGCAGTGTAAGACATGAGAACAGTGTTCACTATCTTATAATAATTTATAATCAATGATCGAATTCAACAGCAACATATTTAATAATAACACATTAGCAAACGTGTCATTATAAGATAGAACTAGCAAAATTGTAAATAGTCTCTTGTTAATATAAATTGGCTATAACTATTAAGGTTTTGAACATAATTTTCACTCAAAACGGGATATTTACCATGATGGTTGCGTTGCATGCGCCGAAATATCGGGAAGCAGAAAAACTCATACATCATGGTAAATATCCCATTTTGAGTGAACATTTGTCTCTTGTAATATAAGTTAAATACTTGTTTTTACATCTGATAATTCAACTATAAAAACGACTATTTCTAAACTTTTTAACTTCTTAACTACAAGTAAGCAGTTGAGTAATAAATACATCTTTAATGATAATTCCATGGAAAATGTGTTCCTAATGTCTACTCTAATGTATAATTATCTTCCTACATTACACTATCTATAAGTCAACACAACATTAGCGCTAGTTTTGCAAATACCTAATGTCATAATTAACTAAACACAAATAATTAAAATGTCTTGTCGCTTACAATAGTTCATGAATCATAGGCCTACGAGTATCTACCCCTGTGATACTGTGATACTGATATCATTCAGCAACTTTTACTAAATTTAAACAATTATTTAGTTCAGGTTTACGTTTATAACTAAGCTTATCGAAACTAGAACCTAATAACTACACTTACTAAGGCCCAATGTCCACCAACGCATCGCGGGTTACACCTTTTCTAGTTATGTGTGATTTAGCATTATTGAATGTTATGTGAAATGGTCCATGACTAAGTTAGTAATTAAGTAGGTAAATGAATAAGTTTGAATAATACACAGCCGCATCGTTGATTGAAAATAAAATATTAAAAGAAAAAAAGCATAATTATGCAAGCTACATGATTTTTGTACTAGACAATGGATTGAAGCATTCGAGTGCTGTCCGTCTGCGGTCTAAATAAATGGTGTTAAATAATATGAATAAGGTTTAAGAGAAAGTTCTTATTTCGATTCATAGTATTGGAAACTGCAGGTTCTGGAGTGCCAGCCTAATGAAAGCATGTGGTGTCGTGGCGTCAGTCATGAGTACATGGATGTGCGTGGCGGTTCAGTGGACAGTGCGCCCTAGGTCTATGAGTATACATGTTAGTTTGGCACGCAGTCAGCATCAGGCGGGGTCTCTGTAAGTAATGGTCACAGATATCAGTACACCATAGTTTGACCATCACCGTTCTTTCACTAACACAATGGTACAGGTACAGTTTTTGCAACTCCTTCAGATTTCTTCTTGTAATCTGTTGAATCTGACTAATATGAGCCAGACTCAAAAAACACTAGGCTTTGTCATGCCAATTTCAAGCTAAAATTATGGAAAAATTGTCCGAAGCAATGCTGAAAAGGACACCATTCAAACAAAAGAAGTAAAATATGTGTTTTATCTCATTGAAGTGTTATTATGTCAAAGGAAAAACTCAATTTAATTTGTGTTGAGTTGAGTCGGTACTTAATGTACGTTAGCACTGGTCACCCCAGTATTTCTATAAATAAGACACCTAGACCAGTTCTGGTAAAGGTTGTCTGATATTACATGCCTTAGTAGGTATTATAACTCATTGAGGATTTAACACTTCATGTCGATAAAAGATGAATCAGATAAAAGGGTCCACATTGGAGAAGCCCCACAGCTGTTCGAGCATACATTACCTGTTTACCTGTTAAAAAATACACAAGAACACAAGTATTTATACCGGTTTTCAGAGGTACTCACCACATAGCAGGGCTGCCTCGAGCGAAGGGCTGATCATTGCGGGCCCAGCGACATCTATTTCGTGAAATCAGAATCAAGACATTAGAAAATGTTTGCACGGTTACACCTATTCCGCCAAGCTTCTTATAGTCTCTCGGCGAAGGTTCTCTGTTATTCTTTTGGGTAGGAACCACCTTGGTACTGATATTCTTGAGGTACCTATGTGTTATTCAGTAAAACAGCATACAACACATAATGTACGAGTATGTAAACGTAATGTGATCACAAAGTGATTTAAAAATTCATAGTTTTAAGTTAGACTTTTGCTCCCAATATGTTTCTTTTATTCCCCAAATTAGGTAAATTCCACAAACCTGAAATTCCTGAATCTGTAAATAAATACAATTAGTTTTTGAATAAAGAAAACAACCCACCTAGTTATCCTCATTGCCGACCACCTCCTTGTAACGAGCTATCATCAACTTCTTCACTGTGTCTCGGTAAGTTTCTCCAGGGGTTGGTGTGTAGATGCCTCGCTTCTGACCTAAGCCAGCCAATCCTGGTCTCTGCTCTGCCTCTATCGGAGCTATCCTGCCTTGTTCAGATTTCCCCAAGCCTCTGCCTTCTGACCAGCCCATTTTTTGCAACATTTTGCCTCCAATAGTATCTACTACTGAAGGTGGGGGATGAGACATCACTGGAGGTTCTGGAGGTTCATATCTCTTTCTACTGTTCACTGGAATCGGTTCATCTTCACCAAACTTCATCCGTCTTTCTGCTGCGCGGTCTCTGTACCCATTGCACTGCGGTTGGAGATCATTCTTTTGTCTAAACTCCATCAGGTTTTGCTTGTGTAGGTCTGATAATGTCTTATGTTTTGTAAGTACTTCAGCTGATGGGAACTTTCTCTTGCATAGCAGACAGGTTAGTTTAGCCCAGTCTATGATACCATCATCATTTTCCATTGCTGACAACGGTTCATTTACCTTCTTCATTAGGAAGTCATCTCCAGGTGGAGGTGGAGGGGATAACTCCCTGACCATGATAGGTTGTGATTGGGTTGGGGCCGCACTGAGCACAGTAAAGCCAATATCAACAGATCCTTTACTTGCTGACATGTCGAGCACCTGCTCTGCAACTATATTGCTCTTTGCATTTTCTTTCTTTTGGTTCAGAGTTCTAGCCCACCGCTCCATGTCCTTAGCTATTTTCTTAGCTACTTTAACTTTATCTTCTTTCTCTTTCTTTTTCTTCTCCTCTGGAGGGGCTGCCTCAGTAGGAGCAACCACGGAAATTATCTCCTCGGGCTTCTGCTGAGCCTGACTCGCTGCAATGTAAGTGTTAGTAGTTCCATCCCAATACATGTACTGATTTGATTGACTATTGAAGAAGTACTGCGTGTTCCCATCGTAGTACAATCCCGTGGCTGGGTCGTAATAGTACCCCGAAGTCTCATCGTACATAAAAGTTCTGACATCAGGGGATGTGTATGTTGTTTTGCCGTCGCCTGTGGGGACATTAGTCATGGTAGAAGCCTGGGTGTTTGTTGTGTTGAAGGCAGGAGCGTTTGCCGGAGTCCAGGTTGTACTCCTGGCTTGGGCTTGCGATATAGCCGATGCCGCCACCGCAGCTGCTGCGTTCACTCTATCGGCCTCTGATAATGCTTGCTGTTGGTTTGCATATTGGCTTTGTGCCATCTGATAAGCTGCATATGCAGCATAATCTGGAGTCTGAGGCTTGTGGGTCTTCTTAGGCTCATTGTAAAAGCTGAGCAGGACCTCCCTCGCGTCGATATATAACGGAGGCGTCAGATTGGCCAGTTCAGAGTGCGCAGCCATCGAATCGGAGATCGAATTAAAGTTAATGTACGCAAGACACTTGGAAGCACCGGTCAACGTCTCCCTGCCTACGGTTATTCCTGCGATCGAGTCTAGAAGTTCCTTCGAGCATCGTTCTTTGATCACTTCTAATATCTTCTCCTCGGTCGTCAACGCATCCAACCTTCTGAAGAGAAGTCGTTTCGTGATTCCAGAGTCGACCGGAGGACGCTCCTCCGCCCCGTACACTATCCCTTCAGCTCTATTTCCGTTGCAGTTCCGTCTGTAGCAGACCTGTCTCCGCTTGAAGTTGTACAGCCCGCATTTACAGAACCAATCCCCCGGGGAGCAGTTGATCTGCAGCGCGCTATCTTCCTTGGGCTCGTCCTTCTGCCACTCGCCGGGTCGCTGGTCGCCATAGGGGCGCTCCTCGCGGTCGCCATAGGGGCGCTCCTCGCGATCGCCATAGGGGCGCTCCTCGCGGTCGCGGCTGCGGCTGCGGGAGCGCGCGCGCGAATACTTGTCGTCGCTGATGGTGGGCGGCGAGGGCGGGAGAGGCACGTCCTCGGGCGCGGGCGACGAGTGGCGCCGCTCGCGCCGCTCGTAGCGCCGCTCGTCGCGCAGCTCGCGGTGGCGGTAGCGGTCGCGCTCGCGCTCGCGCTCTCGTTCGCGGCGGTCGCGCTCGCGCTCCGGGCGCTCAGGGCGCTCGGGGCTCGGCTCGCGGCGCGAGTCCCGCTCCCAGACCACCTCGCGCTCGCGCTCGCGTCGCTCCCGCCCGCCGCCCTCGCCCCACCGCGAGCCTCGCTCGTCGCGTCTCCACGACATACTCCTGCGAACATCCCGCACGATGAAACCCACTCACCGACTCCGACAAACCTTTCCTTGCCTCCGACGTAGATTCGAGTCGATAACCTTTCTTCTCGCCCATGTTTTTACCTGCTGTACTCACTGTCCGGATTCTAGTCGAATGAAAACGGGAAAATGTTTGTTTGGGTTTATTTCAAAGAATTATGAGATTTGGGTCAAAAGTACATGAAATCGATACAAAATAACACTCATCGCGCAACAAGACAGCGAGACGCCATGTTTATTTTTTTTATATTTTCCGCTAGTTAGAGAAGGACGATGCAATGATTCCAGTACGATGAATTTTTTATTCAATAACATCGATCGCTATAAAATGCTGCAAAACCGATGTATCAATGTTATATCATTCATAACTTCTAACTAAGTACTAGCTGAATTTTAGGTTTCTGGGAGTTGGAACAATGTAGTTACTTACGTAGGCACTTTCGCACGGAAACGCGTGGTTTTAAAAATGAGTGTTTATTTATATACAGAGATTTTACAGAGATTTTAAAATAATAAAACGAACGATACGAATGAATGAGCTTATTCAGTTCGACTAATCTGCCTAAAACCAGTTGAAAACCAGTATAATAAAAAAAATTGCCAGCCGCCGAATTGCCAGAAATATTTAGTTTATTCCATAATTTAAAAAAATATCTAAATAATGTTCACAAATCACTCTAAGCTTTGTTAAAGTTAACAAAGTAAAGTAGTTTTTCTCGATAACCATACATTTCTTTATCAAGGAAGACCATTGACGAGTAGACTATCCTCTCCTCTTCTTCCTGTCCACCATGTTTATCACGTGTCATAATTATCATAGCCAGACAAAGCAATTTTTTTACACATGAGCACCTTTCCTGCTTTGCAGGGCACATTAAGCTTTCGGTAGTAGGTAGGTACCTATACATAATGTAGTTATGATTAAACCCTATCTACAAAACTTCACAGGTGTTAAAAAAGTTTTTAATGTGCAAGGACTATTCCTTGGAATTCCATTATTTACATAAACATGACATAATTATTTTTCATAATCACATATCATCGAAAATAACATTGGTTAATATCGATACTTTTCTCTTTGTTGCATCCCTAGTGCTGCATGGTCTGAGCTGCCATGGTTAAAAATGTCTTTATGGGGTGGCCATGATTATTAATTAAATATCTACTACCGTACCTTGGTAGTTTTACATGTCGGTCAAATTAAAAATCTATAAATCGTAAATAAATTATAATGAACTAAAAATCGAGTTAGATAAAATGTTTTATTACTATAATTTTATAAACAGTACTTTACCTACCCACTTATACAGTTCACATAATGTACCTAAAAATATTTTTATGAATGTTAATTCTTAGATGTAGGTAGTTACAGTCAGCTACGAAAGAAATTGCTAGAAACCTAACTAAATAGATATATCTACTAGGTATCATTGACCCTATATTAGGTATTTACGTAGACGTAGATATGAGTCAATGAATAAATAACTATGAAACTATAAAAACAATCAGCATAACAATAAAATTTAGTAAGAAATCTCTTTCTGCCAGACCTTCAAGTAATAAGATTAAAGCACAATGTCTCTAAAACACACGAACAAAAATTATTCAAAGCAAGCTTCTTTATAAGTTGTTATTGTTTTTCTTTCAAGGTTTTGATTTCTCTCTTGATATTTTCTCTAGCTCTCGCATCCAATCTTTCAAACTCCGCCGTTCGATATAGCTTTGGGATCAGCAAAAATTGATTTAATATCTGAAAACAGAAAACCCATTAGTTTAATATCAAACTGGGATGTACCTGGGTAAGTAGGTTACATTTTGGGTAAAGCAAGACAACTAAGAGAATAGTAATGACGATAAATATTTAATAATATTTTATTGTAGGTACATAATATATAAAATGTAACAAGAGGGCTAAATGCCAAGAGCATTTTTTACCAGACAACCTAAGCTGGGATCGGTCGGCGCAAAACAAATAATTTTTGTTAGTAGATTTGTCGTAGAGCAACTACAATGACAACATAGGCAGCAAAGAAGCATACGGCCCACCTGATATTAAGCGATTATCATAACCTACGCTTGCAATATCAGCAGGTGGATCACACGCACGCATTTTTTTTTCACTGCATTTGTTTTGTGATGTCAGATAATATTTTTTATTCTATTCTAGAAAGGCTTAAAAGTTAACCTTGATCCTCAAGTTGGAGTAGGTCGGTTGTCCGAGCTGTGCGTACTCAGCTCTGACGAGGTTGGCGTGCAGGTCGTAGTGCGCCGGCAGCGCGCCCAGCACGCACAGCTCGCAGTCCGCGTACAGCTGCAGGTCGCGCGAGGGCGCCGCGCCCCCCGGCCCGCCTACAACACACCCCGCCTCCGACACCTCGTCCTCCGTGAGAAGAGCCAGCACGTACGAGGTCAGGTCTTGCTGTCACGAGACATAATAAGTATTACCTACCTATCTTTTTTTATTATGTAACATTTTTCCTCTCGCTTGCCAACAATCTGTGGGAGTAATTTCGTGAAAAGGAACGAAAGTGTGTAACAGGAAACCGGGAAAGCGCGCGTTATTTGATTTGAGCAATGTGGGCCCTAAAACAGCTGGAATACGCTGTTTGCCTGTACAGTCTTTAGACATGTAGCCTAGCGGATTTTTATGTAGGTGATGATTTGCACTATAAACATGTACCTACATGGTGGTTTCTCAGAATAGAGTTCGACGATAAGGTAATATCAAAATATGCAGATGCTCATTAACAGACGCTTCATCACCATGTGAACGTCGAGGCCATCCAGCTCCTCGACATCACGAACATTGTAAGCAAGCAGCAGAACACTCAAGCAGATTTTGCAATTGGTGATAAATTGATGACAAGTTAATGTTTGTTAGATGGTACTCACGCATTGTGGATGCGATTTTAACATCTCATTGAGTATCTTTACGACGATGTCTGAAGGAGTATGGCGCAGAATTATCGCCATTTTGAACGCCGCGGGCTGTGTGACATCTAACATGCCTTTTTTGAGCTGATTCTGCCAAATTTCAGCCTGTAAAACATGACGTAAACAAGGTTATATGGCTAATTTTGGTCAAAGGATTAGGATTTAGGACCCTTAAGACCAGGCATTGCCAGGTTATTGAATCCACTTTACATTTTATTTGCATTTAAATTTGTTATTTTTTCAAATATGCTAACTTACACTTTTCAATGTCAATACAATACAACCGAGAGTCGCGGCATAACCATTTAAAATGGGGTTACTAAAAAACCATCGACCGGTGACGTGGAGCAGCGTTACTGGTTCGAATAGCCCTGCGATCGCCAACCAGCATGCCCAGTTTGGCTTTTATGGGCAAACCCTTCTTTAAACAACGGCCCGTTCCTATTTCTATTATATTTCTGACAACGATGGAGGTCACAGTTCCATTCCCAGGCTATCGTAGACACCTTACAAATATAAATTGACGCATAATACTAATACTACGCATAATGGACGTACGCTGTGGCTTGATGAATATCTTCTGCAGTCAGAAGAAGAACGGAAATGCATAAGATGGCACGTTCTGGTTCTAAGAAGGTCGAGGGGACCAACTTTACACAGTGCTACCCACAGAAGACTGCAGAGTATAATCGGCCCCTGTGTCTAGCCTTTGTGGACTACGAGAAAGCCTTTCAGACGACATCGGCATCGATGTCTCATAGCTGAAACAGGATTTACTGGACAGCTTTGCGAATTAATCTCAGCTTTCATCTCCGGATGAACTTGGATAAAACCAAAGTCATGATCAACGAGTACGTTGACCCGAGACAGTTCGCGGTAAATGGAATCTCCGTCGAAGTTGTATCCGAGTATGTATACCTATGGCAGTTGCAACAACTAGGTAGAAACAACTATGACATACAGAGCTGGAACGTGGCCACTCACGGTGCGACTAGTCCACCAGTTCAAGGTCACTCAGCAAGCTATGGGAGAGCTATGTTCGTAGTTTCTCTTAGGGATCGAACATATCAGCGAATTAGCAAGCTGAAGTGGCAATGGGCGGATCACATATGCCACAGAACCGACTGCCGTTAGGACAGACTAGTTCTTGAGTGGAGGCAGCGTGTTGGCTATCGTGGTGCAGGGTGTAGCTAAGTGGGTGATAATACTCCTAAGTTAGCGGGTAGGGCTTAGAGAAGATTAGAGAAGAGGGCTGAAGATCGAGGTTAGTGGTGTACCATAGGAGAGGCCTATGAGCAGTGAACTGATACGGATAATAACAAGTATTTTGTAGATATAAAGCTAAATAAGAATAAAGCTCCTTGTTGGGCACCTGAACATCGCTATGATGGTTTTGGGTTTGGTTTTAGTTCATGGTTTTGGTTGGCGTGTTCACGCGCTAGCATCAAACCGACATATTTCAATTTCTCTCTAAGTCAGAGAATTTCTTTCTTAATAAGCATACCTACGTATCCGCTATTTCGCACTGTGTGAAATAGCATAAAGCTGAGACTGTGCTTTTTTGATAAACGCAGAATAGGTTTGGAACAAGGTGGGTACACGTAGTTTTAGTATTAGTTAGTTAATTAGTTTGGTTGGATCTATGTACCTGCTATGTTATCGTAACTTGTCAAAATAAATTTATTTCATTTCATTTTATCCTGCATTATACAACACAGGAAGATACCTACTCTTAAGTAGGAATCACAACATCAGGAAGATACATACTTATATGTATCTTCCTGATGTGGATACCTGATAAGCCACGCAGTTCTGGAGTGAGTGCCAGATGCCCCCTGGCGCTGATGATTCCACGATCTGTTTCCACGCTTCGTCCCCCTTGGGCGCACACAGAGCGTCGCACGCGTCCTGCCACATGACACACACAGGAGAGCTTAGCGCCGCCATTGCCATTGCCATGTCGACTCAACGATCTTTAAGCAAAAGGTTGTACCTAAATACTTACTGAAAAAAAAACATCACGATTCATATTTTTGAGGACGAGTGTACCTACCCGAATTTTTCATCATACTTACTAACGTAAGGTAGGAACTATGGTAAATAGGAGTATTAACCTAGTTATACATTATACATACAATGGTAATGAGAAATACGAACGCAAGAAATCCCAGGAATAAATTTTCTAGACCTACCTACTTAAATGATTTTACTTATTTTAGAGACTAACGTTTTAGCTAAAAATAATGTCGACATAAGTGGGTAGATGGGTAGGTACAAGTAGGTATTTATGTAGTTACTTACGGTAAGAATTAGATAAATTTCAGTCGTTTTTTGGAAGATATTCCTTGTAACACACAGAACGCCTTTTTTATTTTCGATGCTTACGGGTTAAAACAAGCAATCCATCCATCCAGCAAGGATGGCGCGGCCGGGCAGGGAGGATGTCGAGACTGACTAGTGATGTTCACATGAAGTAGTAAGGTGTATTGAAGCAACAAGGCATCGATAATCGAGTCTGTGAATTCATTTGTAGCTAGTTTCTTATACTTCCCAGATTCTTTGTAAGTGGGTTATGTACGTAGGTTACTTCGCTTCATTACCTCAATAATATTTAAGGATTGTGAATACTTCAAACATCAAACATTATCCATAAATAGGTAAGTAGGTATATAGTAAGTTCGTGTAAAAATAAGGTTATCTTAACTTTTTTTATTAATTTTTTTGAAGTGAAAACTTCTTTTAGCGCGGTACGCATATTTTTAGATGAGGTAAAACCTCCGGACTCGCGACACCGTTACCGACACCGCGTGACGCAGGGCTGCCGCGCTCGCACCCTTTTGATTATAAACCTTAATTCACATGTTTACAGTCTACTTTTGTATGGAGAAGTTTACTGAGTTAGGTTCTTTGATATATTATCTACATTCTGAACAAAAACATAAAAGAATATTGAATGTATTTTAAAGTTTCTAATAACTAATAAAATACAATTCATTAATAAAATGCAATTCATAAAAATGTCTAACTCGCCAAAATAAGTTTTCACTTCTGTCGGCACTTCTGTCGGCACTCCCGGAGTGCAACCCGTAGTTTTTTTTTCATTTTTTTTTTACACGTCAGTTATTGCCGCCACCGCCAAAATTTTAAAATGCGATTCGTATTTCACGTTACTAATAGTAGGTACCTACTAATCGATTAGTTTGGATTACATTGTTAGTAAGTGCCCTTCTCTATTTAGAGGGTTGAGTGGGTACTTGATTCAATCAAGCTGGTTGGAGCATGCGCAGAGGTTACATGTTACATGTGTAAAGTACACAGCTATACACAGCACACCGGATCAATGGTAGGTACGGAGAAAATTCTACTCTATTTAGAGCTGTAAAAGTAACGAAAAAAAGCGTACCCGTATGCATTCGTTACTATAACAATTAGTACTCGTTACTATAGTATCGTTATCGTTACTCGTTACTTTTGATACCTCATAACATGCTATGTTATGGCTAAAAAATGAAATGTACCTATTTCATAGCCCAACCAACATTAACATTAATTAATCTTACATTTACATTTTTCTAAATTAAGAGATAGCCACAGACTCTACGGTAAAAACAGAAGGAACCGAACGACATTTAAATAAGAATTATTTTGAATTTAGAAATCCAAACAGCTGCGCTTATACCTAGGGCTTGAGAACACACGGGAGTTTAACAGTAGAACCATGACTTGTCTTCGAGAGTTAAAGTGGTTAGATAAAACGATAAAATGTTAATTAAAGTGTGAAATTGCCTTCGCAGCCTAAGAGGAGGCTTTACCCACTCTACCTGCATTGTTTTGATATGAGATGATTTCATTGCACCAATAATAATGCAGAGACATTTAGATTGTATTTTATATTTTTTTTCTAATGAAGCTCCAACATGGATGAACCATTATCCATGTGTCCACCTACTGCTAATGATAATAAATAATTATACTTAAAGAAAAGATTTGATTTTCTGTTTCTATGTTTGTTTTCAAAGGGTAATCTCAAAAACCAATTTTCCAATTAAAAATATTTCACTTAAAGAAAGATACATTATCAGTGAGCTGTTTTATATTTTTAAAAACATTTGAGAGCCTTACGAAAATTACAATAATCCAAGGTACTATCAAAAATTTATTTACAATACATTTGTCAAATTTGCACTTTTTTTATTTTACTTGTCTCTTTCCCCTAACGCTCATTCGGTCAACAGTAGGTACGTTTTGACACAATAACAAACGATCTTCAATATTCGACAACAGGATAGAAGCTCCTAGTTCTCCTAGTAGCGTATAGGGTAGAGTTCTTCCCACAGCTTATACCGATCTTCGTTAAGGTTCTCGTGGACAGTGAGGTTGCGAGCCACGCGGAGATATTGGCGCGCGGCAGGCTGCATGGCCGGCCACGAGAGAGGCTCCAGCTCTGGCGTGTCACCGCGGGGATTCGGGTTCCTGGAGGTCAAATTATATTTTTTAGTCATTAACTTTAAGGTAATTTTACAGTGCAACAGGAAGAGTTTACACGTAGATACCTAATAATATGATTAGGTATGCTACTTGCGTAGACACCCTGGCCGCATCTCATCTGTCGGGAAATGCCGTGGCGGCTGGTGCGGCGGCTGAATGTGCCGAGCACCACAAAAGGCGCAAATATGCCGGTCTTGATAAGGCCTACATATTTGAGCCTTTTGGAGTCGAGACCAAAGTTGCCCGTGGGGAATAGGAGCCCACCGCGTTTTCAAAATTATCTCACGGCGTCTGGTAGATTGCGTAACTGGCTGGCTTCTATCTGGCTCAGCGTATTAGCATTGCCATAAATTGTTTCAAGCGGTCCTTAGATAGCTTAACTGTTTCCCGCGTATTTCATATTATTCTGTACATTTCTGTAATTATTTTTGTAAATAAATGTATAACTTCATTGAGTATTTATGAGGAATCAAAGGTGTAAATAAATACGGTACGTTGTACCTAATGGTATTTATCCTTGGCTGTATGTAGCATATTGTTTGTTTTTTGTTTTTGCTCTGTAAGTACCTACCATACGGCCATATCATACACTATGATCACTTTGTAGCCGTCATCCATTCTGTCCTGTGTTGTCAAATAAATTTTATATTCTAAAGTTTAACTAACTTTAGGTAGAGTATATTCAATATTCGTTTATTAAAGTCCAGTTAAATATAAAATCAATGGTATTTGAAACATAATACAATATGTAAATAAATAAATATTTGTGGGCAATGCACACAACACCATCTAGCCCCAAATACAATATGATACTTTATAACAACCAGACACAGAACCAACACTTAGTCATTGCATACATGTTTGTCCCAGTGATGTGATTAATACTAATGATTCTCGACACATGAGGAGGCGTTCTTTTTTTTAGAAAATAATTATTTCTGAACATGATTCTCACCCGTATCTTGCGAAGTTGTACCACAACCCTGTCATCTGGTCCACGAGCTTGGAGTCGGGGCTGTCCACAGAGATGGTGGGGAACCTATAGCTCAGCGAGAACAGGTATATTAGATCATCGTGATGTGCCGCTCCTGAAAACAATCAGTATCATTGATAGAAGACACACAATACCAATAATAATATCTTCAATTCAGACAACGATAGAATAAATTTATTCTACGGCCCATAGAACAACATTTATATATAACAAAACTAGGTTTGTAGTTTAATATCGGTTAGCTTGCTGGTTGCTGATAAGAGTACAATGACACTATCTTTTGTTTGACGAAAAGCATGTATTTGGAAGAATCATAGTGTCACCAGTGACCAGCTACCATCCCAGGATAAATAATAAATGAATGATGCCGGACCTTTGTCACAAAGTTATCTAGCCCCAAAGTAAGTAGAACTTGTGTTATGGGTACCACATGACTGATATACTAGGTAGGTACTTATATAATTTTTTTTTGCAAATACGTACATATTATATACCAGAGTCAA
Organism: Lampropteryx suffumata; assembly: GCA_948098915.1. NCBI lineage: Eukaryota > Metazoa > Arthropoda > Insecta > Lepidoptera > Geometridae > Lampropteryx > Lampropteryx suffumata. Next base: position 531,324 of record OX402568.1, on the reverse strand, counting down.
ATACTGTCAGATCATTCAAACATTTGTCCCGCGGCGGGAATCGAACAGTTCAATACAGAACTGTAGGCTGTAGATGTCAGTAAAAAATACAGAACTTGTGCTTACCGACTGGTTTGTTGGTGGTGGGGTCCTCGTAGTGGCTGTGCTCGCCGATGTAGCTGAACTCGTAGTACCACACGGGGTGGCTCGAGTAGCGGCACATTAGGTTCGCGAGTCTGCGGAGAAGGGACGAGATCAATAAGGATTCCTTTACACAAGAAACAAGAAAGAGTGAACTTACCACTGCCTCAGACTTTAAAGACTCTTTTTAGTATATCAAGTTCCAGGTTACGCGAAGCAATAGAATAGTGGGATCTAGGTTTGTGACTTTCTCTGATCCAGTTAGCAAACTGCACTTAACACCTTATGAAGCTCCTCACCTATGTGTCGGAAATCCAATGATGGAGTCTCCATAGAGCCTGTTCAGTCCCCTTACACTGGCATCATCGTTGTTTTTGAGTTCGTTGTTCTGAAGATACGCCTCGCGGAGACGCCTGGTAGCCTCCTGAGGCTGGTCGCGCGGCAACATGAACGAGATGGGTGCAATGCGCTCCCATTCTGCGTTCATTGTGTTGCGGAGGGTGTCATTTTTCAGGACATCTGATGAAAACAGGTAGAAAGTAGAATTTGGAGATCGACCGCCTTGAGCAATGTACTGTCTTCTGGTAATGGTACTCACTGAAAGCAAACCAGAAGAACTCGTCTTCAGTTTGGCTGATGATGTAAGGAACAGCGTGCATCTTTTTCTGCTTGATGGCTGTCAGCGGGTCCAGAGCCAGGAACCGCTCCTGTCCAAAGTCGGCCTCCACTACAGGACCCCAGAGGCCAACGGGATCGAAGCCGAATTCCTGGAGAAATAAGAATGACAAACTGAATTTAATATTATTTTTTTTGCTGAAAGAACCCTTCGGTTATTCCGATGCCAGGATTTGAATCCAAGATCTTGGAATCATCAGAAAGTGAGGATCGCTGCCCGTTGCCTATTGCAGCTTTCATAACTTTGGTTACTTACGTATAATCCGCGCCAATCACCAAGCTCTTGCCAAGTCTTCGTCTTTAAGCAATCCATGATAACGGTAGAGTTGTGGTCTGGGCACTTCAAGAGCTGTGCCTGCTTCTTAGCTAGGTGGCGCTGGTGGCGAGGGAAGGGCTCCTTGCCAACCGGAGATGCGCTCATTGAGATACCGCGGTGGAACAGACCTGTGGTTTAGTAAGCTGTTTTAATATCCTAAGTAGGTAGATATAGTAGGTAATACTATATCTACCTGATTAGGGATTTCGAGATTCAGCCAAACTGTAGTCTATCGCGTAATATTGAACAATTAGCCTGCACCCCTACAAGTATTATAAATGGCACGATGTTTAAAAAGAAGCGCCATGAATTTTTGCATTTTGTATGTAATGTCATTGTCATAAACATTACCCCACGTTTCTTCTCATACCAAACGAACTTCAGAGTATGCGGAGTTAGCTGTGATGATCATGACACTGGCAGCCCCAGGATTTGCGGTTTGGCGGTTTTGGCCCCCCCTGGATTGGCGGTTCTCATATTACCTTTAGACATAGGAGAGATCATGTGAAGCATCACACTGATGGAGCCAGCGCTGCAGCCAGTGATGGTCACCAGGTTGGGGTCTCCGCCAAAGGAAGCGATGTTCCGCTGCACCCATTTCAGAGCCACCACCTGGTCCTTCATGCCGTTGTTGCCAGGAGCTACAGCATCTCCTGTGCTCAGCCAACCTGAAAAATGCAATTGATTAGACAACTGGTTTCGCTTTTTAGTTTTCTAGTACTGCCAATATGCTAGAATGTGTCAGCATCAATCAATAGTGTATAACAGCTGTCAGATGCCCTCAACACCATGATTTACGACAATTCAGAGTTTTCTTTGTTGCCCGACAAGCAGCTTTTTAGACACATGATGAATGAGTAAAACACCCTGGGAAACTAATAGCTGTAAGTTGTTGAATCAAACAGATCCACGCTGCTTGTAAGTATGCCACTTGTGACGAGCGGTCATTTCAATTGAGCTCGTGAAACGTACCAAGTGCACTAAGCCTGTAGTTAATTGTGACCAGGACGACGTCTCGGTCCAGCAGATAGTGAGGGCCGGCCAGGTCGCTGCGCCCCGTCATAGAGTAGAACCCTCCCGCGTGGATAAAGAAGATCACTGGCAGGGGTTTTTTGCTGATGAAGGAATAAAAAGTATCGAGTTATTTATAAGGCTTCAGATCAACAGCATCGGTTCAACATAAATGTAAGAAAAAGTATGAAAGACTCACCTTTTGTTATCAGGAGTGTACACGTTAATGGTCAAGCAGTCCTCGGAGACGGGATAGGTCGGAGGCGCGAGCAGTGGGCACGCTGGCCCGTCCTGTGTGGCGTCCACTTCGCCCTCGTACGTGAGGATTGGTTTCGGTGGCTGGAGCATTGAAAGAAAGGCAATAGGTAACTATTAACTAACTATTTGGTAACTATAAGTACAGGTATAACTATAAGTAGGCATTCACTTAATTTTGTATCTGTAACCGTTTTAATTGACACTTTGTTTATTTAATTTTATCACTGAAGTTTACAGTTTATTTTGTAAGATCTTTTTTGTCCTAAGACACAGGTTCTAGTTCTGGCATATTGTAAAAAGTTATTTGTAAGGTGTAATCAAATAATATGTATGATAGTATAATAATAATTATTATTTTACGTATTGTAACACTTAGTTAGTTCGCCAATATAAAGTATAAAGATTTTATTATTTATAGCAAGGAGTTGGAGGCCGACACTGGCCCAAATATTTCCACACCATTCAGAGTACAAACCTGAAATCTCAGCGGACCCACGGGTGGCTCTGCGTACTTGATGCCGCGATAGGACTGGAAGCGACGGCCACGCCTCGTTTGGTCCCAGACGCCACGGAACACGCCGGACGGAGAGCTGCTGGTCGGGGAGCTATCGCCTGCTGACGGACTGGCTGTGGAAGGGCTTGGAGTTGCTGATGAAGTAACCGCTAAAGGAAACAACACAGTACAGTATTATTAGTGCTAGCGCTTGTGTGATCAACAGAGGTGTTTATTCTGTGTCTGGGTGTTATCAAGTATCTTATGTATGTATTTAAAAGTAGAATAAGTATTCTATCTGTCATCTGGTCACCATAGTACAAGCTGTGCTTAGTTTGGGGCTAGATGGGGTTGTGTGCATTATCCACCAATATTTATTTTAAATAAGTACATAAACATGTTTGTCTTGGGAAGGAATCGAAACCACAACTGTAGGTTGTGGTTTGGTTTGCGCAGCATGCAAAGCTACTACTAACTGAGCTAACAAGCCAGTCAGTAAATTTTGAGGATATATGGTACTGTGGAATTGTTAATGTTATCCACTAATCGATCCATACAATACAATACACCCATGTTATAATATTATTCCAAATTCGAAAGTGTCTGTCTGTTTAATACGTTGTCACGTCTCATGTCTTAGCGGACCTTAATGACATTTATTTGGAAAAAACATAAGACACTTTTCATGTAGGTACCACACATGCAAAGCCACGGGCAACAGCTAGTGTTTATTTAAGAATGGTTCCTAACCTGCTGGTTGTTTGACTCCGTGTCCTTGCGCCAGCTCCAACCCCAGGGCCACACAAACCACAACCACTTTGAACCACATTGCTCCTTCAACACTCAGAGCACACTGGCCCGAACACGCCAGGACGAGTTTTATATACCTACGTGTTTATTACACTCGACGTAACAGTTTACGAGTCCGGGAGCCAATGATTCAGTATTCACGTCAAATTATCAAAAGTTTTACTTATCTTATTCTGCTTGCTTGATGATTGATGATTTTAATTGTTATTTTAAGTGAATTAGTTATGAAATTAAAATTTAATTTTCCATATCTAGCGTCCTTTTTGTATTTAGTAAGCACCATGATATACCAACATACCTGTTGGCTCCTAGAATAGTGAGGATGAGTGTTCTTATTGTTTCATTTTCCCTATTTTTGTTATTTGTTAGTACCGTAGAGTCAGGTTTTTTGAGTGGTCGTGACTCATTACGTTTTGCATCTTATGACTTTGACATAAGAGTCACTCCATCACTCTACGCTTAAGAAAACACCCTGTGTACTGGGAACCATCTCATTTACCTGTTCCAACTTCCAAGGGGCATGGACTCTGACCCGTGCGGATGAGATGATTAAGCGTTGGAATGACCCTCTGACGTAAAACTACGTAAGGAGTCAGTTTATTTACAGAAACGAATTTAATTATATGGTAATTACAAATTATGTACTTGGTATCCTACAATGAGGCTTATGTAATCTTTTCTAGCCGTAATTAAACAATTAGTATTATAGAATTTGAGATCACTGACCGCAGGTAATGTGTCTAAAAGGCTGGCAATGGCCTCCATATAAATCTTTGATCCGAGTAAAGCACTAGAGGGGTGATTACGAGTTTATTGAATTTCTTAATCGAGATGAACGCTCACCAACTCAATCAACTCAAAAACCCATAATCCGCTTCCCTTAGATCATTGGTACCTAGTACCAATGATCGTTACCATTACTAGTAAGTTAGTTCATTATTCCTGTTTCTCTTCAGATGTAGGTATGTATATTTTATTTATTTTATTCCCATTACGGCTATCATTGTAAATTGTAAATTGTTTATTGATCACTTTAGCTTAACAATTATAGGACACTTCTAATACAATAGCGTAGTCATCTGAATTGAATTCAAATTCAAATGATGTCCAATAAATACCAATAATAACAATACAATCACAAATTACAAAACTTAAAATCCATCAACGTTTACAATTAATTACAATAACCCAAAATATACAATGTAGCCTTTTTAAACTTACGCGATCAGAACACATTATTATAAATATTTACGGGTATTTATCGCGTTTATTTACCTATTTTTCCCGACGTTTCGACAGGTTTACACTCTGTCGTGGTCACGGGATGACTGGAGTACTGGAGCTACCGCCTCTGCGAAGCGGGGGCAGCATTTTATGCAACTACCCTCACTTGTTTTTCCGAAATAGAAATGTCCATCTGCACACTCGGACGACACACAACACTAACCGTGTCCATGACGCATTGAGAAACCGGTCTACGCTGAGTACACTTAGCTATAACTGGATTCCATGAGGCAGAGGGTCTGAAACCGTCTTCACGATTGAAATTAGGATATTTCTTAATTTCAATCGCTTCCCGAACCATTCTCTTGTAGTAATGCCTTTCATTACATATAACTTGAGGTTTATGTAATTCAATCCAGTGATTGGGTCCTGAGTCCACTATGTGCTCTACTATTGCAGACTTATTTACTTGTCGATTTTTGACCGCCGCTATGTGTTCTTTAACACGTTCCGCGACCGTGCGTTTAGTCTGGCCTATGTAGGAACGCCCGCAGCTGCAATCTATTTTGTAAACCCCAGGAACTTGCAGAGGTACGATGTCTTTTGGTGTTCGTAGATACTTCGTCATCTTGGTGAGTGGAGTGTAGATCGACTTGATCGAAAATTTACTGAGCATGTTACCAATTTTGTCCGTAACTCCTTTCACATAAGGCAAGTGCGTTCTTGCCATATGGCTATCTTTTCACATCAATGTGTTCCTGTTACTAAATACAACATAATATTACATAATATTACTTAATACACTCGCCCTTAACTTCCACATGCACATGAGGCTTTTTTGTAAGCCAGACTCTTAAGAGACTGCTGCTATCAGAAGAGACCACACTACACGACACAAGTACAAATTCATTCTCCCATTCATATACATACACACACACACACTTTTTGTACGCCTATTTTCACTCATACACACTCGAACTATAGGTACACTGAATGTTGTATTGCGCTCGTTTTCGGCTCGTCATCTCGAGGGTAATAGCTGAAAATCAGTGTTTGCTTCTTAAGCAATATTATCGCTGAGCTATCACCCTTTTGAAATTGCAACACACACGTACTTTTAATTTAAGTATCTAGTGTCTAACCTAAAGTTTTATGTATTTACCATTATGTACAATGGTACCACTCATTGTACGTGTGTGCTGATTTATCAAATAAATGTTGTATCTATTTATCTATCTATCTGTTTGCGCCTCCAGTTAGAACGACATCTAATTCGAGTATTGTAGCCATTCCGTTTCAGAACCCCTATAACATGATCTAGCTCACCCTGCAGATGTTCAGGTCATGAGCTCTGTTTACTAGTGAGGAGACGACTGACTCCAGGTGTCTTGGATGTTGGTGTGACGCTGCATTCAAGTATCTGTCCGTATGTGTAGGTTTTCTATACACTGTGTGTGCCAAGGTCCCGTCACATTTTACCATCACTAGGGTCGAGAAAAGCTAACATTCTGTTTTCCTCCATTTCATGTGTAAAGCGAATCTTAGGGTGTATGGAGTTCAGATAATCAGCTAGCTGATCGACGTCCTGGTTATTACCGTTAATTATACAGAACACATCATCGACGTACCTCTTCCAATGTTTTATACCATGGGCTGCCAGGTCTATCATGGATTCAAAATGTTCAAGTTATATGTAATGAAAGGCATTACTACAAGAGAATGGTTCGGGAAGCGATTGAAATTAAGAAATATCCTAATTTCAATCGTGAAGACGGTTTCAGACCCTCTGCCTCATGGAATCCAGTTATAGCTAAGTGTACTCAGCGTAGACCGGTTTCTCAATGCGTCATGGACACGGTTAGTGTTGTGTGTCGTCCGAGTGTGCAGATGGACATTTCTATTTCGGAAAAACAAGTGAGGGTAGTTGTAAAAATTGCTGCCCCCGCTTCGCAGAGGCGGTAGCTCCAGTACTCCAGTCATCCCGTGACCACGACAGAGTGTAAGCCTGTCGAAACGTCGGGAAAAATAGGTAAATAAACGCGATAAATACCCGTAAATAATTATAATAATACAATGTAGCCTTTACGAAGTCGGTCAGAGAACAGTTAAATATGTTCATATTATCAGCAACTCGATTGGGTATGTCCAAGGTGCGTTTCAATGGCGCTTTGCCCAATAGTTTAGTCCTTCCACCGGGAAAAGCTGCAGCCTCCTCCACCTATGTACTCTTGAGGCACTTTTAGCCTCAGTTCCGCAAGCATGCCTGTGATGACGATCCTACCTCGGAACACTGTAAGTAGGCTAGCTCATATAGAGCTAGAGCCTTATCACTCCTAATTACCAGCTTGTTGTATCCAACCATACCCAGAACGAATAAGGTTAGATACATCAGAGGATAGACTCCGTATAACTTTAAGTATAGGTACCTAGTAAATTATTCTATTGACATTAAACTGCAATTTCTTTTTCTGACTCCACTCTACCAACCTGCCAATTTCTCGTTGAAGGCGAATCTCTCTCCCCCTGAATCGGCAAGAGCAACTTGAGTTCGTTGGCGAACAACAGGCACTTGGCGTCTGTTACGACTTCTGGCAGGTCGTTGATCATAATCAAGAACTCCAAGTGGCTCCAAGTTATTTCTCCGGTTTACTCCTGACCTAGTGAAATAGGACTCAGATTTGCACCGCACGTACTTCACACATAGATTTGAATTGATTCAAAATGACTAGTCACCAGTTTATTTTGGAAATATCGGGGTCTCAGATTACGTAATTAGCAACAGCTATTGCTGTCAATCACACTTTGTAAGCTAATGTATTTGTTTCAAGTGTAGTGCCTGTGGGTGGGCAACAGGCGAGTAGCTTCTGTAATAAGAGTTTTATGCGATTTTAAGACTTTTTCATGTTTCCAAAAATTGTGATGAAAGAATTAAAGTGCGCCTAAGAGTCTTCTTGCTTGGGATTGATTTTGCAGATCATACTACTTTTCTACACTATTGTTATAAATAGAAAAGATATATTTTTGAAGTGCAAACTTCTTTTAGCGCGGTACGCATATTTTTAGATGAGGTAAATCCTCTGGATTCGCGACACCGTTGCCGTCTGGGGCGAGACGCAGCCGGCTGCCGCGCTCGCCCCATTTGATTATAAACCTTAATTCACATGTTTACAGTCTACTTTTGTATGGAGAAGTTTACTGAATTAGGTTCATTGATATATTATCTACATTCTGAACAAAAAATATTGCATCATCTGTGTTCGTTCAGTATTTGATTGGCAGTCGCCATAATTACTGATTTTGAAGTGATTTATTACTAAACTCTAACGCGCCAAAATAAGTTTTCACTTCTGTCGGCACTCCCGGAGTGCAACCCGATTTTTTTAATGTGATTATGTGTATTGACGCTTTTTTTCTGGCTATAAATTAGGTAGCTTTTTTTTACCTACTATTACTACTACTTCTATGTTATTAGCAAACTCTGGTGATGAGTTAAAAGGCTCTGTCCTTTAGAAAAGTCAAAGTCAACAATATTTTTATTCAATACAGTCACAAGGATCACTTTGAAACGTCTTAGGTACATACTAGGGGGATTTAGGTGCCAATTATTCATAACTAACGTCCAAGAAGAACTGGCAAGAATGACGTCCTGGTCTGGGACCGACATCACTCAGATCACCCATCACTCATCCCACTGCGGTCACCCGTCCAAGGACTGACTTCGTAGGAGGTTGCTTATATTCGTTAAATCTGTAAAGGACGTCTAAGTTAGGTATCCCACGAGCCTACGTGCAGTGAACTGGTAACATGAAGAGTAGATAGGTATGTAGGTATCTAGATGAGCCAAACGAGGAAAAACTTCTGCATTTTGGAAAAACCCGGCTCATTTATAAGCAAAGCACTTACCTATCTATTATGTTACCTTGCCTACCTCCTTGATTTTTTATATATTAGAGAATTACTACCTAAATACTACGATGTTTTAAACATTTTAAACATTTTAATGGCCTCAATTCTGTTGGCAATTCAGTCAAGTCAATTCAACTATCTTATAAACACACACTAGCCAATAAATTGTTTAAATCTGATGCCATCTCTATTTACTGACATTCAATGACATTTAATGAGATAACTTATTCAATGGCGTACACCTTGCGGCTGTCACTCAGATCTTCTTATAACAAAGTACTCTGTGCAGATCTATTTCCATAATAGTTAACTAGAGCGATCGCTAGAGGGCGGTTTTTTGATCGCGATACCTCGATTGAGAGACTTTCAAAATCTCATAATCAGCCCTCTTAATTTCTTATTTTAAGTAGGTAGGTTCATATAATGTTCAAAGACATAGGCTACCTATGTACGTAATAAGTAGGTACTCATATTAATGATCTTGTTAGTCTTGCGGTCGGCAATTCCTTGTAGATGAAGTCGTGTTGTTTTATAAAACATACGTTGATGTTTGGAGTTTGTATTGCACTTATGTGTGCATTTGAAGAAGTAAAACATTTTTTTTTGGATGGAGTCTTTGTACTCCTTACACGTTAAGTCCCAGAGACAGGGTAGGTCTCTAAGTAACTCGATGAATTTAGTTATAACCTCACGTTATTACTCCATAATTCGGTGCGTGCGCGCAATACGTCCGCGCTCGGTGCGTGCAGCGGCGGTTTGAAACAAGTTTTAAACCACCGCTTCTGCCAGTGGTTTGCTGGGCACGCCTGTCTACCAAGGGCGTTTAAAGGTCATGCGAAATTTGGTATGATACCACTATCTACACGGTTTAAAACATCTGTTTTAAACCATCGTTTCAAACCGTGTAGCACATGCTTCAGAGTGTAGAATCTGCGCAGCTATATTCTTGCATTTATGTAACTGACACAGCTACGCGTAGCTCTACGTAGCTACACTCAAGCGTAGTTAGGTTGAAATTTCTGCGTAGCACTCACGTAGCTCGCGCGTAGTATTTGCGTAGCTGACACGTAGCTTACATGAAGTTTCTGCGTAAGTATGGTGTAGTACTCACGTAAGTAGCTTACCCGCGCTTAGCTATTAGGTAGCTTTAAAGTATGGTAGGCGTTGTAAGTAGTTTGGGATAGGTTGCAGCTTACGCATAGAGCAACTCAATTTTTTTCAAAAATGAAAGTAAATCTGTTGTTCAGAATATTTTTATTTCACAAAGTTATTATTTAATAATAGGTACTTATAACAAACACGAATATCTGTCTGATGAGTAGGTATCTTAGGTTAAAACTAGTTTAGTCATTATACTAATTTGCAAAGTCCACCATTTGTACTTTGTTGTTTGTATATCTTGTTCACTATACATTTTTTATGACCGACATAGGCATATATATTTTGAAACACTAGTTTTACTTCACATCTCTAAATGAATGAATATATATTTGAATCGAAACAGTGTCGCTGCCATTATTCATAAATTAATACGTGATTAACCCGTGTTTTGAAGTGAAGTACATTTTAATAGACAATAGATTAAGTTTTAAGTCTATATACTTAAAACCTTTGTTAAGTATAACCTTAAAAGGTTTTTTTAGGTATATACATAACAAGCAAATCGGATATGGCGTGACATGGTGTTAAATGTTCTCATCCAAACTTTGATACTTTATTTCACCCCTTTTTAGAGCTCTTTTTAAAAATCCTGAAATATGTGTTTAATTGTTTTGTATTTTAAATACTGAAACCTACTTTTAAGCAAACCGCACTACCAGTTTAAACTATAAATACCCCCTTTTAGGGATGAAATTTAGAAAAATCTTGCCCTAGTAGTTTTGCTACAAAAGTAAGCAAAATTACAAATTTCAGACGAGAATGAATCAGTCAATAAGTCTCGTTAACCTTTTATTAAGATACAGATGTTTATCTATAACAGTAACTAAATAGTACAAAAAGCGCAGTCCTTAGGTCTATAGAGTTGTTTCCACACTTGGAACCTGTCTTCGAAGAGTTTCTCGTGAACAGAGAACTGTGTTCCGAGGCGCAGGTAGCGGCGCTTGCTGTGGCACATGGGGGGCCAGAGGACTTCTTCATCTAAGGAACCCATATGGATTTGGGTCACTGGGGACCATCCACAAAGTGTATTTCTAAATTTTACAACAGAGAGCCGCACTTAATTGTTAGCTCAGTCGCTCCTTAGTATAGAGACGTTCTTTGTCAAATTTGTGATAAGCAATTACTATTTATTACTAACTACTAAATGACAATATTGTTGTATTTAAAATGCAATGTGCTATCACGTTCTTATTTTTCCTGTTGTGCCATCTAGTATTATAAATGTGCAAATGATATTTGTTACTCAATTACGTCTAAATCTCTAAACAGATCTTGATGATATATTGTAGACTAGAAAACATTATGGGCTTTACGCTATACGTTCCCTAAAATAAAGAACGATCTAAAGGATAACAGAATTACCAAACAGAACCATCACATCAAGTACATATTTCAATAACACAAAATGAATCTGACATAAAAACCATAGATTTATATATATAGGTCTGCAATAGGTCACGGAACATAAGTAATCTCTAACGGGGTCGAATAACCTCACGCTTCTATCAATCAGGCACAACTTAGACGTTGATCAAAATTTACAAACGACTGATCAACAGTCCAACGACTGACAGTTATGTCAAACGCCATAAGGTTACATTAGTAAAGATTATATTGTCAAAAGCGCTAAGGTTACCTACATTAGAAAAGTTAATATCGTCGTAAAGTTTTCCTAATTGTTAGCTTTCCACGCAACTTTTAAAATGTTTCTTTCATAGGAACCTTCTCCTGACCATAACAAACATAACAAACAGCGGTTTAGCAGTTCACGCATGATGCCGTGACCAAGGGAAATAGAAGCAGTGCTGCCAGATGGAGCTCGGTCCAAATCGCCAAAAAAAATACAAAAAGTAGCCTAAAATCGCCCATTTTTTTTTATACCAAAATGTAGGTTTATTTCATAAATTAGACTACATTGCTTAATTCAAAGATACGTAATATACGCCTAATACGGGTAATAATACTATGATAACCTATTTTTTGCTTAGACTCAACAGGAAATAAAACATACATAACCAATCCTTGATAATTATTATATTGAAAGTGAATACTGTAAGCATGTAATGTTATTTTTCCTGTAGTCTCAGAAATAAAATAAAAAAACGGGTTGCACTCCGGGAGTGCCGACAGAAGTGAAAACTTATTTTGGCACGTTAGACATTTAGATGGGTACTAGGGTTATTGGGTTATGAATTGTATTTTATTAGTTTTTAGAAACTTTAAAATACATTTAATATTCTTTTATGTTTTTGTAGAAAATAAATGATAGATAATTTTATGTAGATAATATATCAAAGAACCTAACTCAGTAAACTTCTCCATACAAAAGTAGACTGTAAACATGTGAATTAAGGTTTATAATCAAATGGGGCGAGCGCGGCAGCTGGCTGCGTCTCGGTAACGGTGTTGCGAGTCCAGAGGTTTTACCTCATCTAAAAATATGCGTACCGCGCTAAAAGAAGTTTTCACTTTAACAACAATAAAGCAACATAGTAAAAACGGCTAGACTTATTAACTGTTTTACCATTAATGGTCATATGTAGGGTTAAAGTTTTTATTATAAAAAAAACGTCGACTCGTCGACTGCTAACAAAATAACATCATCAAGGATTCCTCCATTTATTGATTGATTAAATGCCGCGAAATATGCATCCAACTTACCACTACCATTTGATTCACTTCTCACTCTATTAAAAAATAAATGACATTCTCATCAACTGAAATTGACTGAATGAAATAAACATTCCGGTTTATCCATTTTGTACCTACTTATTATTGTAATTTAAAAAAAAATATGGATGTAGCCTAACATCATAATTTTTAATTCCTTAATAGCCTAAACGGCGACCAGTCGCCGATCGCATTTTTTGGTCGCCTCGCCACCTGTCGAGATAGCCTAAAGGGCGATAAGTCGCCTAATCTGGCAACACTGAATAGAAGTTCATTTTTATATTCATATAGTTAAAATGTTTATCACGCAGTGTTGCCAACAAAAATGTATGCAGTTTCCCATAATAAATGGGAGTTTGTTTCAACTAATAGACGATATGTGGAATGAGTACACTGGATAAGCTACCACTTAAAGATTAAAACAAAAAGTACATAAAAATATGTCATATAATGAATCTCAGAAGTATCGAATATAAAAAAAACTAAAGTTCGCTAAAAACGGACATTCTATTTTTTGTTTTTATCAAAGGGCTTTCCTAATTACTTACTTAACTATTTATTTTAGAGCCGGTGCGGCGGCTGAATGTGTCTGAATGTGTCATACAAACATTTATCTCGCAGCAGCAATCGATCCCGCAACCTTCAGCGCCTTCGATGGGCCTTCGCCCACTGCGCCACAGAGGTCGTCAAATCTGATCTGTTGTATAACTCACCCGGTTTTGGCAAAGTTTCAGAAAATGGCCGTCATCTTGTCCACCATACGCGAGTCTGGGGTATCCGTGACCGCCAGCAGCGGGAAGGAGGCGTTGATGCTGAACAAGTAGATCAGATCGTCGTGATGCGCCGCGCCTGAGAACGGAATATCAGTTTTTTACTTGGCCTACCATTATCTTCCACTAGTAGTAATTACCTATCTGGGCAAAGGTCTTAATCTTCCAGTGTTTACGCTCCAAGACTACCGTTCAGCTCAAATGCATCCAGATCGTCTCGGCATCTCGCCCTGGCTCTGCCGCGTCTCCACTCAACGTTCTGGATGCATTCGAGTCACGTGACCTGCGCACTCCTATTTCAATTTCGATTTTTCGGACCCTATCCGTTCTTTTGATCCCCAAAACACTGCGGTCCGTAGCTCGATGACAAACTTTGAGACTCTGTTAAAGACCATATCTGAGTACGGGCTCCGAGCGTGTCAGGATGGGCAGGATGCAGGTGTTGATGAGTTTGCGTATTAGTGATATTGGAAGGATATGGTGTTTCGTGGCCCGGGAGCTCTTCCGTTCGTTCTCACTGCGGCGACTTATCAATAATTAAAAGACCCTTTGGACCGCTTTCTTACGTGCTAGGTGAGTCTAAGTGCCGGTTCCTCTTAACCCCAGTTCAAGAAGAATCTGGCTTTTCCAAATAACCAAAATAAATCGTTGATTAATCACTGCTCAGTTCCCAGCTCAGGAGTGTTCCCCATAAATGACTTATTAACTTTTTCTAGTCGAAACCTAGGGATGTATAATTTATGTGTATTGCTAGTGTTAATTTTATGAAGGTCACTATTTTGCTGAATCCCATCTCTATTTTTATGTGTGTATAACAAATACTCCCTCCCTAAAACCATAGCAATATGGTTTTATGGATTCGAGTCATGAAACTCCTGATTAGAGTTTCATGGTGAACGCAATCAAAAGCTTTCAACAGATCACAAAAAATACCTAAAGCATGCCGGCGTGATTCCTCCCAGATATCAAAAATATGTGATATTAACTCAAATTGTATGATCTTAAAAATATCCGTTACCCACCGCTAGACTCATTTACATCAGCTACTTTCATGGCATTATGTCTTACGGCATTATGTTGTGGGGTAGTGCTGCAGATATTAACACAATATTTGTATTGCAGAAGAGGGCTGTTCGTGCAATGTATAACATGGGCCCTAGAGGATCATTCTGAAATAAATATCATGACAGTGCCTTGTCAGCATACGAAAATCTAGGTATGTTCGAAAAAGACAATTTGTCTAAAAAAATTGCGATAATCATAGTACGAGTATTAATTCTGAAAATAAAGATAAACTCGCTGTTCCCACAATTAGGCTCGCTACAGTTACTAAATATTTTATACGGCAAAGTGTAGGCTTCTATAACAAGGTCCCAAGCGACGTGTTAGATTTATCGATTGGCAAATTTAAAAACATAATAAAACATGTTTTTAAATTTGCAAAATTTGAAAATGTAAAGCATATTACAGATTATTTAAATGACAAAAAAGCTTGGGATGAATCTGCTTCAACTCGACTCGGCATCCGTAACAAAATTGGCAAGGGTCACGTACCGGAAAAAAAAGTGTAAAGACCAGACGAGTTTCTTACCGGATTTTTCATTAACTGGGATTAGGAGGAACCGGCACCTAGATTCACCTAGCATGTAAGAAGACGATTCAAGGACCTTATTGAATAAATAAGGTTTTGACTTTGACTTTGTGTCTATAAGTTTGAATGATGCCGTGGTAAGGGAACGTGCTTTGTGTGCGTGTGTGTGTGTGTATGTGCAAGTAAGAGAGAGAGAGAGAGAGAGAGAGAGTGTGAAGGGGTGGGTGTGTAAAACTATCAGTTAAGCGACTTTTACCTAATATCGAACTTGTATACATATACAAGTTCGATATTGAAAAAGGAAGGCTGAGTGCCTACTTCTAACAAAAATATTCTACGATCAGATTTAAGCGGACATTACAAACTCAATCAGTCATCAACAATAGAACTCATAAACATGTCGTCCAACGAGTCTCCGAGTTCCTTAGAGGTCTTGTTCTTCAGACAGGCCAGCATGTCTGCGGAGGAGTTGGTCGGGCAGGCCAGCACTCGCGCCTGGCGCGCGGCGAGGTGTCGCTGGTGTGGGGGGAGGGGGACCTGTTGGAACCGGGGGAAGCACTGCTGGATCAAACACTGGCTGTCCTCGCGCAGCACCTACATAAAAAGTAGCCTATATACATCTTCGAAATATTTACTACGTTTCTCCTTATCAAATTTCCTCAAGATCCGATCGGCGCCTATGAAAATGTAACTCCAGCGCTGCAGCAGCTCATTCCTGCTTTAGCAAAAAGCTGAGTGGTGTCTTATTTTGTGCATAAATAAATAAGAAATAAAAAAGCCTGCTTATTCCTGCAATTAACATAAGTACCTATTTTTTTTTTACTAAAAGGTATTATTTAATTTTCTGATTTAACATACGTTCAGTTTCTATTTCAATTTCTATTCATATGACAACCTTAAAATCTTTATCATCTTTCCGTAATACGAACTCATCAATAGTAACTGTTAATCTTTAGTATAGATGATTTGATAGTACCAGAATTACATCATCACCCGGTAGAACGGTTTGGGTTGTTTGGATACGTAAAAGTATCAACGCGATCGCGAATCGTATCAAAACTCAGATTGCTAGCATATACAAATGAAAATACACTTATAGCGAAAGATATTGACCCTTATTCTGTAGTTTCGCTGGACTAACAAAATAATTCTAAAACACGAATGATCTTTTCAAATTCAAACATCGATGCCAATAACAATACATCAAATTTTACTAAATTATACCTACGCATACCTAATTTTACTAACGCATGCCGAATTAAACTATTTAGCTCATTTAAGACAACATGTAAGGTGTTGATTAAAACTGCGGAAAATTTAAGGAAAATTCATTCAATACAGGAATTAAATGTAAATTTTGACTTATTTTAGACTGTCATTTAAAACCGTTACTATAATTCGGGGTATGATGCAAGCAAAATATTGTTTAGGAATGGGTCGCCGCCGAACGCCGCGATGTTGGTATACCAACTGGTACCTTCTAGACATGGGAGAGACGGTATGCAGCATGTCACTGAAGGTACCAGCAGTCTATACTGCAATCGGTGGACCTCTGCCATGATACCTACGCTTCAGTGCTGCAGCTAAACACGGACTTACAACAAGAAATATCCGAGTGTAGGTTACAAATTGACGAATTAGAGTCAAGTTTTGGATTCAAACCAGAACACCCGGCTAAGTTTACAGGCGGAGCTGTTAGATAGTGAGCCTGACTTCTCTTTGATTGACCTTACAACACCCCATTGTAACAATAGAGCCTCATTAATCAAAGGGATTAGAAAATATCAAAAAGTATGTAAAACTTAATAACTTTAAGTTTACATACTTTTTGATCTCAATACTATTTTTGATCTTGTTAAAAAATCTGAAGAAAGCTAAAAAAGCTTAAAAATGTATTTTTCAATTTAAATTTTTTTTTTTTTTTGCCTGTCACGATGCCTTGAATTCTTTAAGAAAAATATAAAAATCAAAAACATTAAATAAATATAAAAATATTACTCTTCTTGGCTCGGAATTCTCCAAATAATACCGAAGTAATAATATTGGTTGTTAAATGTTATATGTTAATCCAAGTACGATCAGTCTAATTATATGATCATCCCAATTGGTTCTGCTGTCATGGTATGAGTACCTAAGAATCAAACATCAACACAAACTTTAACTTTTTATAATATTATGATATATATTAATAGAAGAAATAAATAGAAGTATGATATATATGGATAAGAAGTAGTATAGGATTCTTGAGAGCCAGTAGGTGTGACGGAAAAGTATTTTCCTTCACAAGCTAACAATGAATTACCAACCTTTGTATAGCAACACTTTTGATTTCCACAGATTTTCGATCGTCTAAGAAACGAGCAGCCAAGTGCGTTAAAAAAACTTAAGACGCTGCAAGGAGACGTGCTGTGTGAAGACTTTGGACTATCAAGTTCAGAAATAGAAAAGCTTTCAAAGAATATTTCGGTTGTGTTCCACTTCGCAGCAACGCTACGTCTGGAGGCACCGTTGAAGGATAATGTTAATATGAACACATCGGGAACGATGAGGACTATAAAACTCGCTAAGCAGCTGAAGAATCTGGTCGCTTTTATTCACCTTTCCACTGCGTTCTGCTATCCTGATTTCGAAGTTTTGGGTGAGAAGGTATCTCATTACTTTATATATTTAGCTTTTTTTAATGTTATTTGCTATTATAAAATATATATAATACTTAGCTCGTGAATCAATATTCAGCTAGAACTATGTACCCTTGTCAGTATTAAATCCATGCTTGTACCAACCCTTTTTGATCCGTATATGTAGGTTAGGTACTAAACATAACATGATCCACACGAGTACAATAAAAAAACTATTATGTGGTTTTCGGGAAAAAAATAAAGGCGAGCTAGGCATTACATTTATCTTTTTACAGATATACGCACCACCTGCTGCTTTTTTATCACCGGTGCGAATGGTGCACCTCTGTGCAGTGCTTCATGAAGATGCAGTCAGTATCCAGCCTTCCTGCTATAAGTTGCAGGTATCTGTTGGTGCTGTCCCTCACGTGACGCATCAGGGACGACGTTTTCTTGCGGATAATCGCATAAAAGTCATCGACGCGTGCGTTCGCGAACATCCCCAATGCGCTACAGAAGTATGGCAGCCTCAACAGCACCCTGAAGCTATTATTGTACTGGACTCGAAGGGCATTCCAGCAGCACTTAGTAAAGTTAACCCATAGACTGCACGTGTAAAAAGACTGGCAGTACGCCTTAAACAAACTTGTTTTTACAGCCGTACTGCACAGTGCAAATCTACGGGCCAACATGTTGGCTTTGACTGATAATGCCCTTCGCTCCCTATCAATATCGGTGTTATCTGAGAGAGTCTCAGTGACCCAGTGGCCCAGATACTTGAACTCGGACACCCGCTTGAGCTCACTGCCCGCCAGCAAGATTGATGGGACTGTGGAATAAGTTTTCGACCGGGCTTTAAAAACCATCACCTCACTCTTGCCAGCGTTATATCTGAGCCCATGAGCCTCCGCATAACGCTTACAGATTCCAACAAGTCTTCGTAGGGCACTGATCGATGGGCTCAGCAACACCATATCGTCAGCGTAACTTATGTTATTGACAGTTACTCCGTCAACAGAGCATCCAATATTAGCGCCACTGAGCTCACGAATCAAACGATCCATGTACAGGTTGAAGAGTCGCGGCGAAGTGATTCCACCCTGCCGCACTCCACACTCTAGCCTGTACGTGTCCGATAGCGACCCTGACCACCTTACATTGTTACATTGATTGCCATACCAATATTTAAAGAGCTCCACCAATTCAGACGGCAGCCCAGTATCACCCAGCTTCGGCCACAACCTGTCGTACGCCACCAGATCAAAAGCTTTCGAAAGGTCTAAGAAGCAGGCGTAAACAGGTGTGTTCCAACTAGTATAGTACTGGAAGGTGTGTTTGAGGCTCAGTATGGCCGATTCAGTGGACAACCCGGGCCTGAACCCGAACTGGGCATCGTGTAAGTTTAAATGTACACTAAGATACTTATCAATCACACCATCTAGCACCTTAGCTATTATAGTAGCTAGTGATATGGGTCTGTAGTTACCTAAACTAGAAGCATTTCCAGTTTTATTTTTGATAATGGGAACAACAAGAGTCCGCATCATCTCCTCAGGAAGGTAGGAATGGCCGATTCACTCGAACACTCCCATATCACTAGCTACTATATAAAGGGTCTTCCAATAGGCACGTCCGAACTTTGACAGTTGGTAGCGGCTATCTTGTTGAAGCTACATCTGTCAAATTGGTTGTAATTTATTCATTCTGTTTTGCCAAATCATCATGGATAGCTATAGCATTCAACAACACGTGCAAATGATAAAATTGTTTTATCAAAATGAGTGTTCTGTTCGGGCAACGCACCGCGCGCTTCGCCCATTTTACGGTCGCCATAATCGTCCTACCGAGAGGACTATTCGTCGTGTGCTGGATAAATTTGAGTCCGCTGGTTCGGTAAATGATCGACCAACACCCGTACGTCAACGAAACGCAAGGTCTGCCGAAAACATCGCCGCTGTCCGTGAGAGTGTGCAGGAGAATCCGAGGCAGTCGATTTCGCGTCGCTCGCAAGAACTCGGCCTTTCACAGACCACAACTTGGCGAATTTTGCGTCGTGACTTGGGCCTGCACCCGTATAAAATTCAACTCACCCAGGAATTGAAGGTAAACAACCATAGACAACGACGTGTGTTCGCTGAATGGGCACTGGAGCAGTTAGCAACTGACCGTAATTTTCACAGAAAAATTATCTTCAGCGATGAGGCCCATTTCTGGATGAATGGGTACGTAAACAAACAAAATTGTCGAATTTGGGACGATACCAATCCACATGAGATCCAAGAGCGTCCAATGCATCCCGAAAAAGTTACAGTTTGGTGTGGGTTTTGGGCTGGCGGCGTCATCGGGCCATATTTCTTTGAGAACAACATTGGCCAGGCCATCACTGTCAACGGCGAGCGCTATAGGTCGATGATTACCAACTTTTTTTGGCATGAACTGGATCATCTGAACACCAACGACATGTGGTTTCAACAAGACGGCGCTACCTGCCACACAGCTCATGCCACATTGAATATTCTGCATGAGAGATTTGAGGGCATGGTCATCTCACGTGGAGCTGATGTGAACTGGCCACCAAGATCTTGTGACTTAACCCCGCTAGACTTTTTCTTGTGGGGTTTTCTTAAGTCGCAGGTCTATGTGAATAAACCACAAATCACAGCGGCCCTCAAAGCCAACATAACCTATGCCATAAGTCAAATTCAGCCTGATTTATGCGCAAAAGTCATGGAAAATTGGATATCTCGCATGCGCTCCACCCAGAGAAGCCGTGGCGGACATTTGAATGATGTCATATTCCACACATAATGGCATCACTACATCTTTCAAATAAATAAATAATTTCGATAATATATCACACACACTTTGTTTTATTTAAATTTAAAGATAGGACACGCTTCATGAAAGACCCTATAGTATACTATATACTACTATAGCTAAGGTGCTAGATGGTGTGATTGATAAGTATCTTAGTGTACATTTAAACTTACACGATGCCCAGTTCTGTTTCAGGCCCGGGTTGTCCACTGAATCGGCCATACTGAGCCTCAAACACACCGTCCAGTACTATACTAGCAGGAACACACCTGTTTACGCCTGCTTCTTAGACCTTTCGAAAGCTTTTGATCTGGTGGCGTACGACAGGTTGTGGCAGAAGCTGTCGGGTGATACTGGGCTGCCGTCTGAATTGGTGGAGCTCTTTAAATATTGGTATGGCAATCAATGTAACAATGTAAGGTGGTCAGGGTCGCTATCGGACACGTACAGGCTGGAGTGTGGAGTGCGGCAGGGTGGAATCACTTCGCCGCGACTCTTCAACCTGTACATAGATCGTTTGATTCGTGAGCTCAGTGGAGCTAATATTGGATGCTCTGTTGACGGAGTAACTGTCAATAACATAAGTTACGCTGACGATATGGTATTGCTGAGCCCATCGATCAGTGCGATACGAAGACTTGTTGGAATCTGTGAGCGTTTTGCGGAGGCTCATGGGCTCAGATATAACGCTGGCAAGAGTGAGGTGATGGTTTATAAAGCCTGGTCGAAAACTTATTACACAGTCCCATTAATCTTGCTAGCGGGCAGTGAGCTCAAGCGGGTGTCCGAGTTCAAGTATCTGGGCCACTGGGTCACTGAGACTCTCTCAGATAACACCGATATTGATAGGGAGCGAAGGGCATTATCAGTCAAAGCCAACATGTTGGCCCGTAGATTTGCACTGTGCAGTACGGCTGTAAAAACAAGTTTGTTTAAGGCGTACTGCCAGTCTTTTTACACGTGCAGTCTATGGGTTAACTTTACTAAGTGCTGCTGGAATGCCCTTCGAGTCCAGTACAATAATAGCTTCAGGGTGCTGTTGAGGCTGCCATACTTCTGTAGCGCATCGGGGATGTTCGCGAACGCACGCGTCGATGACTTTTATGCAATCATCCGCAAGAGAACGTCGTCCCTGATGCGTCACGTGAGGGACAGCACCAACAGATACCTGCAACTTGTAGCAGGAAGGCTGGATACTGACTTCATCTTCATGAAGCACTGCACAGAGGTGCACCATTCGCACCGGTGATGTAATTTATTTTATTTATTTATTTATTATTAATAATTAGAACGGTCTAGGACCACTTACACTAATTAATTAGATTTCAGATGTCACTTATTTTAAACTATTTTATACAAAGAATTAGTCAAATAATTGCATAAATAATAAATTCCAAAATAAAGCAAAAAATATACATTATAAATTAAACAGTAATGTAAAATGAATTACAATAGAAAGTACAATGAGAAAATAAAAAATAAAAAGCTAGTCACTATAAACTACAATTGATAAAATATTGATAAATTACAAAATTAACATAATTAGGTACATAACATAATGTCAAAAAAGATTCAGTCTTGGGTAATGATGTGGTGCATGCAGTCTATATTTTAATTTCTTTGTTTTATTTATGTTCTCTATGTTTTAAATTATTATTATGATAAATATGGCTCAAATTTTTACATATACTTATGAAGGCTGAAATAAATGAAATTGAATTGAATTGAATTATAATTGTAAGTATGCTGAGTTCAGGACCTGTTAGGCTGCACATGCGGAGCGGTACTAGTTGGGCTTTGGTCCAACTAGGATGGCCTTCCCTAAGTAGTTGGGAATAGGTAATCTGTTCTGTTTGTTTGGTTTTAGGTTCCTTTAAGTATACCTGTCTTCACAGTAAACAAATTATCTTAAGTTAGGTTATCATCAGTAGGTACAATGATAACCTAACTTAAGATAAACCTGTCTACCGTTTTGCTCTGTGCTGTCAAATAAACTCTATTCTTTTTTTCTTTCTAAGGAATGTGATCGGGTGTAGGTTTACAGAATGTTACCTGAAACCTGTGTTCTCCAACCGGTGGTTCTGCGTACCGCAGACCGCGGAAAGCTCGCAGCGGCCGAGAGCGGCGCGTCCGCCACCACGAGCCGCGGATGTCTCCCACGGGCGCGCGCACCACCGGGGGGAGGGACACGTCCACCCCTCCCTCCTCGGGGCCTGCGAGTGGGAGACATTACCACATGTCATACTACCATGGAATAGTTACCTACTCCTACTGCTTTCTACGATCAAGCCAAGCTTCATGGCAGCAGTTTTGGCCTTGGACTCGATATAGGAGCCAAAATTGAGAGTCCGTGTAAGTGATACTCCCAAAAGTTCGAGATGATCTTCTATAGTTACCGTTACATTTCGGAAAACGTGGACTTGGAGAAACTCACTTTTTTTCGCTAAAAAGAGACACGCTTGCGTATTGGATGGGTTGAACTTAACCAGATTGGAATCGCCCCAATCGGACACGACCTGGAGAGTCAAATTCAGAGGCATAAGCATCTCGTCTCTGACTTTCTGAATGTCGGTTTTACTGGCTCGTGCGTTTGCAAAGTATCTCTCCACAACTGTACTGTCGTCTGCATACCCAATGATTCCGGGCATAAGCATATCGTTTGTATCGTTTGTAAATTTTGTTAATGTGCAGTAAAAACAGTGTAGCAGAGAGCACTGACCCTTGAGGTACCCCAGCATTAATTGCCAATCGATCAGACGAGCATCCGTCAACAACCACTCGAATGGATCTTTCCCTCAAGAAGTCAGCAAGCAATGAGCAGAACTGAACTGGCAATCCGTAAGCTGGAAGCTTACCAATAAGGCTGGCGTGCCAGACCCTGTCAAAGGCCTTTGAGATGCCTCGTGTAGTGGCGAAACACGCGTCGAATTAATTTTTGAGAAAATAATATATTAGAGGAGTACTACTTAATATTTAATTTTGTCCATCTATTTAATGTTCACAAATCTCATGGTATAAATTCAAATTCAAATAATTTTTCTTAAATAACTAACCTGTAGTTTAAAGTGATAACCTGTAGTTTGTCGTTTTAAAGTGATCCTTGTATGTGATTAGTATTGAATTAAAATGTTTGTGACTTTGTCTTTGATTAAAATACGCAGCAATCTACGAATTTCTGTAAAATTTTACACTAACAAAGTTGATTAGAAGTTGATTTGAGAGGCGAGACTTGTACTTCGATGTGGTGTGTACTACACGATGATCACCTAAGTACAAGTTTTACATTTCACGAAGTCTTTGTGTATTAAAAGAACTCATTGTTTTATGTTGCAGTAACCGAAACGTCTGAAATAAATTAAAAGGTAATACTTACGCGATAAATTCCCGTTAGCCGTTAGCGAGTATCTCAGACCAATTAAATACATTATATTAAATTCGGTCGGAGTTTACTACAAAAACGATTTCTGATCGCGAAAGTTTAAAAGTATTAAAAGAACTCCCTAGTTTTTACCCCCTTTGTAGGCAAATATTTTATGTAAATATATAAATATAAGATAAAATTGTAATCTGTAACTTACTGCATACAATCGATTTGTAGTCTTATCGTAATTTTCTGAACACCAACAACTTTTACAAACACTGATCCTTTCCTTCCTTAGCAGGATAAGCATAAAACGTAACATTGGTGAAATTATCTGACCTGTGGGTCGTGGTGGATCGTGGGTTCGATTCCCGCCGCGTGTGGAGTGGAGGAAAACCCAAAATCTGCTTTGTATGTGATTCCAATTTACTAGCAATGTGCTTAATACCATTAATGATAAGAGTATACATACGTAGGCACCTTTAGACGTAAACAGCTTGAAATGCATGTTTATTTCTGCATTCGCCATCATTCATAGATCGTACATCCATACAATGTATCACCGTAGTAGCGTTTCATAATTTATTTAGTATCGCCTAACAGTAGCAATGCAACGTACCTACGCAATGTTAGAACCACTCGTCGAATTCAGATACAGAGTCCTCATTAAACTCATTCATTCGTTTTACAAATTTAATCCATTCATTTGAAAAGAATACTTCCGAGATGAGCCGGTACAGCAGCCCTATTGGGCACTGGAAGTGAAACCAGAACTAAGGCTTGTTTGAAATTAGAACGCATAGGACAAGACAAGTACGGCCTTGCCCGCGGCACGTGGCCTGCTTACCGCCACCACCTTCGCGAGAGTATTATAGAGCTGCTACAACCCTTTCATTGAAGAAATTCCTAGTGACGAAGATTATTATTATGCCACTGGGTACCCACGGTGGATTCACCGTAACGAACCAAATCGTTATTTCAAATTGTATCAATTTTGTGGTCTGTTCGCTAAACGCTTGTGACGTACCTCGCTCAATTCGGCGCGTCTTCGTAAGACGACAGAAATCCGAACGGAAATTTCACAGTACGCTAAAGACAAACGATCTATAGGTGTAAAGACAATCTGAACTCGATACCCAAAACCTTCCAAAGCACGGAAACTTACAAAAGCTAATAAAACGTGCAATTTATTTTATACCAGTGATATATTTACTAATATAACATCGTGCCAATTAAGTACATGTTCCCAAGATCATCAGCTCTATGCGATATCCTTTCACCGCGTCACGATATCCCGTTCTCACATCCCGCTACAGCCTCGCACGCGCCGCAGCGCCAGTGTAGTGTCCGACGGACGCGGCAGAACAGAACGCGACTTGTGCCGACTCACTAAATAAGAAAAACTTATAACTATAAGTTTCTATCGAAGAACTCGAGCTGATCACGATTTAAATTTAGATTTTTTCGTTCGTTTAAATTTTTTTAAATGGTCAGGTGATTTTGTGGATTTCTTTTCGGTCAAGTGTGTGTCCGAACGCAGTGGAGAAATGGCGCGACATTCACTCGTTTGCTTGGTAAGTAAGCACTTTCTTCGTTTTAAATTACGACAATTAAATAAGTATTTAATTACCAAAGCATGTTAATCGCGTAAAAGTTAAGTTTCATTAAATGCTCAGTTAAAGCTCGGTAAAAGCTTGCATTTAACGACCGTTTGGTCAGAAAAGACTTTCGTCTTGCTTGACTACAGTGCAGGCTATGGACCCAGATCGTTCTTAATTGCCTACTAACCCGCAATATTGATGATCTTCATCAGTAGGTACTAAATTAAGTACATGCTGATGAAGCTTCGCAAACCTTCTTATTTTTTTAATAACATACCCACCTAGTTAAGTTTTCTGAGTCTAGGTATGATACCTATGTAAACTCTGAATCAAGTTAGCGGCTCTTCCAGTACATGATCAAAAATATAATTCTGGTCCTTATTTTAAAACTTGCTCTGTCCCGTATTCAAGAAACTTTTCCATAACATTTTCTGAGTGAAACACTGAGTTTTTTTAGCCGACATAACGCCTTGTGTCTGTTCAGCGTTCACCTTATTACTGCAACCGCCCGCCACTTTGCCTTCCTAGCCCTAATTAGACGCAATAGGGCAAGTGAAACTATTTCTACTTCGCTTGACAGAAAAACTGGCTAACAATCAGCCATCATCTCCGAACCGTAGAAAGTGGCGGAAAAACGTGTCGTAGGTGCTGCGGGGAGCCACCTCGCGACCAACCACCGACTCTACTCTACTTGTGCTTTAAGGCGCAGTGCCGTATCTGGGGCCGCAGGCGACTGCTGGATAATTAGAGCTTGCTCCAACTAAATGTTATATCTTTATGACAATTTAAGGGCAATCGAGCTAACTTTAAACTTAAATTGCGGTAAAAATGTCATCAGTAATTTTAGCTAGAAATATGATTAAGATAATACACGTGATACGCTTTCGTAGATCAAAATTCATTACATTTTGACAATTGTTGTTACGCACAGATGCGTGAAATTAGAGTAAATGTTTGTCTCTGAATCTAAGCCAAGTAACTCTTTAGGGTCAAGACATTATTATTTGGTCTAACCTTTCTTAGAGCACAGAGCATTACCTAAGCGTTTGTAGTCCGTTTTTTAACAAAGGCGCTAGTTCAGGTGGGATCCTAGATCTCAAGACAGTTTAAATTATCTGGTCACCTTACCAACATAGATGGCCATGTTGGCTCCCTGATCCACACCTAGCCAATGTTCAGTAAAGTTTGAAGCTGAATGATGAAATGATATACCGTACCTAGCGAGGCTCATAATTTTAGTGTAGCTGATATCTTGTAGATCGAGTAATCTAAGATGGATGCGTCCAAAAATGGTATTTTATGCGGCTCGTTAACTAGCCTGTACACGCGATACCGTTCCAGTGCGCGTGCGCCGTTATGCATTAATATTGCATGAAGTGCCATGTCGCGGTCCACTGACCGAATGCATTTCATGCGTCAGATGATTTGTCATTCATCACATCTTCCAGAGCAAGGTACAGAGAGGGATTCTTCATTTGACATTTCACGAAGTAACATTTTTCTAAATAATTTAAATTTAAATTTTAGGTAGGTACTTACATACCTACTTACTAGTATTTAATTTAAAAAAAAAGTTTTAAATGTTTTTCTCGTGTTATTTCATGTTTTATTGGTTAATCTTAGTGAAATTTTAATCAAAAAATTGTGCCTTACAAGCGAAGACAATTGAATTAGAAGTGTATTATATTATTTTGTAACTGCTACCCCAAGGAATTCAAGAAAGTTCTGAACGGTCATTCCGCGATGACGTTAAATACCTACGATATTGTGACGGTATTATAACAAAAAAACCTTTAACAGAATTAACCTCAATAAGGATTTCATCATAGGAAGAAGGTCCAGAGATACATCCATGACAGTGCACGATCTTGACGACGCGAAAAAACTAATTAAAATTAAAATTTACCCTCATTATAAGAGGGAACAGGTAAAGCGAAAACTACCAACTCTATCAACCAACTGCTTCACCCTACTGGTAAGGGCAATTGCAAAAATCCCCAAAGAAAGTTCTGTATGATACGTAGGTATAGTAGCTAGACCTAGACACAATAACATGGTAGGTATCCTTCTATTTTCCGAGCGAGCAACCAAGCGTGAAGTGAAGCCTAGGTCAAGTCGCTGAAAAACAAAAGTGAGACTCAAATAACGAGAGTGGAACTGATTCGTTGAGCGCATGCGACTTTCTTAGCACGACTCTGCCCTTTGGCTCGAGCCGAGAACTCGTAGGTACCTATACCTACTATACCATACTTGCTACTATCAGTATTACAAATAAATAATGCCGAATATTTCACACCGCATCGACTGGCCCCAAAGTAAGCAGAGCTTGTGTTATGGGAACAACATGACTGATATACCACTTATAATATATTTTTTGGAAATACATACACAGAAGCATTCAGACAAGAGACTAATACAGATCATACAATCATTTGTCCCGCGGCGGGAATAAACCCGCAACTTTCAGCGACTCAGCCGGGCTTTAGCACACTGCGACACAGAGGTCGTCTTATTACTTAGACTCGGTAACACAAACAAGACCAAAACCTGTGGAATTCTGAGCGACCAAACATTGGCACTCGTCGCTGCATAATTCTCTCATTTGTTCGGTATTTAGGCTGGAGGCATCGACAATAAAGGATTCCGTCCAAAACACAGTGCCGTTACACTTTCTCAAACGCCTACACGTTCATACCCAGTTCATAGGTACCTACATACATTGTTTATGGAAATTCTTAGAAGCACGTCTTAAAAGGACATTGAACAGTTGGGCACATTAATTTTAATTTTACTAAGCTCATTTTGGAATTGAGTAATGGTTCGCTGGAGAAAGTTTGAGCGATAATCAGCTTTGAAATGAGTCATCGGTATTTTGACCCTCGGGGCCAAGAGTTTCAATCAAGAGTTTTTAGACAACAGAAACACATTAAGTATATTTGCCAAGGTAAATCCGGGTAATTGTAAACAGATTTCAATGGGGTTCCACATTAGAAAACTGAGGTAATCATTGAAATGCAAATGTTAATTATTATCAAATGAATATGCACTATCAAATTAATGTATATGAAAATCGAAATAACTTTCTGTTTCATTCACGTTTATCAAGCAAATTATAAAAGATTAATGATAGATAATGAGTGATGTTTCCAATTACCCCTGTTTACAATAACCCGGGTTGCATTTGATATAACATTACTTTCATGTTAACTAGTCAGTAGGCCGAGTATGGAACTCTTTCACGCAGGAGCATCTGTGGCGCACTTTAATCCTTTCACCACACTGGTTCGAAATAACTAGATTAAGTATTAAAAACCGAAACAAGTGTCCAGTAGTTGAATACAAAAGCAACTGAAGTGTGAGAGAATCTCTATGCTAATAACATCGAACATATCGTCATCGTATAACATGTATTGTATTTATTGTACCTATTTACAAAAAAATAGGTACAAGTATATAAGTAGTAGGTATATCACTCATATGGTACCTACCCATAACATAAGCTCTGCTTACTTTGAGGCCAGATGCTGCTGTGTGAAATGTCCGGCATTTTTTTTATCTTCGTACCTTAGATAGTTATTTACCCACAAACCAAGAAGTCACACTGTGGCTTTATATATGAGTAAGTAAGTTTATGTATTCAATTAACTAACTTACCTACCTACAAACGGAATAAACTGCAGCAAGAACTGTAAAGAGGTAGGTCTTTGCTTCGGACAATATGGGCTATAAATGAACAAGATAAGTTAATAAAATAGGAACAACTGAAAAACCATCTTAGCAGCAAATATTCAAAGCTGGCATAACAATTTAAAGCCGTTAACTCGAGTGACCTTCACCCACTGACACGGCTATTGGCGCCCGCACTGCCCTGGCCGTGGACCAGCGGGCTGGGGCAGGTCGCTGACCTGTGGGCGCATTCCATTATCCTTTACGATAATCAGTGAATCTTTAAACGTGACCAGCTAAGACCTGGTTTGAATAACTTAGAAAACATGTTTATGGTATAGTAAGATACGAGAAGATTATTATGATCCGGCTTAAGTAGCAGCGGAAACTTATACCTTATTTCCATAGCTGATAACAGGTTAGCGAACTAATGTTATCGTATCACTTCAGTTAGAAGTGCAATATAAAAAGATTCATAAATTAATTTAAGCTAGCTAGTTTCTGATGAAAAGGTTTCCAAAACTTGATTAACTTTGAAGTTTGACATAAAATAGGGGCTTATTTTCTTAGGCACTACCGCTTGGCACTACTAGTAGAGTGAAGGGAAATTTTAATTTCCCGTGCTACTACTATTCTAATTGGCTAATTAATCGCATATTATAAAATCTCCCGTGGATTACTTCATTACCAATGGCACTACTAATACTAGTTTAGGTCTGTCAGGAGCATTTCGACAGATTCCCAGCTGGACAAATTAGCGGCTGGACAGTGTAGAGTCAGGAGAAAAAGTTGAATCAGATCGAAACCAGTTGGTTAGGTTATGTTGGAGTATAGAAAACAACGCGCAAGGTGAGCGAGCAAAGCGAGCGCGCCGCGGCAGCGGCCGCCGAAGCGCCAGAAGAATATAGTTCATCTGTCTAGATACATAACTGTGTATCTAGACAGACGAACAAAAGGTTCACTCGTGCCACGGGATATAATATTTCCCATGAAACTACTGGCAACAGTGTAGTGTCACTGGAAATATACTTTTACCCGTGGCACTACCAGTAGTGTCACGGGAAAGTAAAATTTCCCTTCACTCTACTAGTAGTCCCTAGCGGTAGTGAAATAAGGAGAAAGAAAGAAAGAAAAACATTTATTTAGCACACACAAAAAAAAGAGAACACATGAGCGGAAAACAGACTAAAAATAGGCCCCAAGGGAATCTTAAACAAACACATAGACATTTATACAAAACACATAAACAAACAAAAATCAACTAAGTATGCGTAAGAAATTAGCCCTTCCCGCAAACCAATCAACATTTTAGTGTGGCTAAAAAGGTTTAATCTCATCATGTGCTACTGTATGTGTAGTGCCTAGGAAAACAAACGAAGATAGGTAGGTACCTACTTAAACTGTAAGAAATATCAGAATAAAATAAAGGTCTATGAATCTACTTGGTCTAAGAACACCTACAGTATCCGCGTCGACGTGTTTCGCTCTGGTTGCCGCTAACGGGACAAGCCGGCCGGAGCCGCCGCACTGGCGGCGTAACATACTCGTAGCTTTGTTTGCTCGTCTGTTTGCGACTTATACTAAAGTGGTAATAGAAATGTAACTATTTAACTGTTGGAGGAGTACTAAAACAGTAGTTTTTGGCTAATGCTGGTGATCATTGTAAAGGCATTGATCTTTAGATTTCGTTATTTACAAGACTTTATTTAGTCTGAACTTGCTTAGTTCTCTTAGAAGTATTAAACCCTGTTTCGGGGCTTGGAAAGCCTTTAAAAACTTAGAATTTCTTTTCTTTATCTTGAGAGAACATTTTACAGTAATATTACGACACACTTCACTGTTGCAAACTAAACACAATTTCAAAATAGAGGAAACCATTAGCTCGTACGTAAATTACGCTATTCACTCGCTACTCTAATGACAGTATGAAGAAATCTCATCTAATCTGGACCTTAACGCCTTGAGATAGTGTATGTTCGAATGGACGTGTTTGCCGGTCGTTTACCGGCAACTGCATGTGACAGCCGTGACAAGTGATTCACCCTGTTTAGCAAGAGTTACGATGTGACGCAAGTTGCAAATGTTTATTTGCCAGCTCGTATCATTGCTACTTATGGTAGCTAAAGGTTTCCACGAGCCTAGAAGATAGATATTACGATTACAATTACCCCGTTGTGTCCCACTACTGAGCAGGTTTAATTTTTTTAGGGTTACGCAGTCCAAAAGGAACCCTTACCTTTACCCTTAGTTTTATTCTAATACTCCTATAGAGTAAGTATTAAAATAAAAACTGAAAATATGAGGTATCTTCCCAACATGTCAAGTGAGGTTGATTTTTATTTATTTTACTACCCTTTCGTATGGCATATCGTTGGATATCATCTTTCAAAGATATGAGGAGGTTTCCGATAGGTCGGTACCTACATATATATTCGTTTGATAAATATTAAGCTTAAAAGTCGTAATTTTCGATAAAGTTTAGTGTGTTTAATTATCACGGCTAGTTTAGGCTTTAATAAATTATGAGTAAAAGATTTTGTAAACCTTAAAAGCTGCATAAAAAAAAATTTATTTGTTAACTTGATGGTGTTAAATTGGTTTGGGACCTGATTTCTTGTAATTTTTTATCTTTACAGACTTCGGAAGCCTTCATTGTGCTTCGCCAAAAGATCTGTCTAATGACACCCACGCCATTTTGACCATGATTATTTTAGAAAATTGTTGGGATAGTTGGGATTTGGGTTTATCATTTTTGTGAAATAAGATGAATTATACTTGATTATGATTAGCTTATACTGCTTTAGTCGCCCGGACGTTAGAGTGGATACAACTACAATCACAGATAATGCACACTATTTATTGTACCGTTGACAAAGAGTTTTGAACAACTACAACTAACTAGTAAACAAGACCCCAATGTGGTAGGTAAGTGGAAGGTACAGAAGTACTTGTTACTCAGTTTTAAAAGAGTTTCCCACGCAAACAACATTGCAAATAATGAATGGCCTGAACAATTTTGTAGTTATTACAAAAAATATACTAAACCGTTAGATTATGATGATACTACTCTCGAACCTTTGTTATTCTATTGTTGCTTTCACTTTAACTAGAGTAGATAGACAGGTACAATTTGAGCTGGTATAAAACATGATTCAAAAGTATCCTTGTGATTTCAACTAATTGTTGTTTTTTTGTTGTGTTTGTTCATGGTTGAACGTTCTGGTAGTAGGCGAGATGTTATCAGCGTGTTATGGAGCGGTCAGGTGGTCGCGTGCGGTATTCGGGTCAGCCCTAACGGTGAAGCCTAGTGGTGGCGGAGTGACGTGGCGCGGGCCATTCGTGTTTTGGAGAATCACCAGAACTAATCACCGTGATTATGCAAACTAATCGCAGCTCATACTTTTGTGGTTGGCAGAAAGTAGGTGGGATAGAAGACGTAAAGTATGCTTTGAGAGTCTGCGCAAGCGATTAGTTAAAATGTTTGTTAAACTGAATAGCCAGGCATTCGCAGCAATACCTACTGTTTAATATTACATTATTTAGATAATTATTTACGACTGAGAATTTACTTACTTCTAAAATGTTTAAATTACCAGCAAGAAACTAGCTGCCCGCGGCTTCGCATGCATGATACCTAGAGAAAAAGTACCTAGTCTATGTCCGTCCCAAAATACAATCTATTGAAATTGAAATTGAAAATTCATTTATTCAGACATAGTACCTACATCAATTTTGTTAGTAACACGTATATAAAATTGAGAGTTAGTAGAATTAAAAATCAAACAAAAAAAAAACAATAAATAAAAATAATAATTTCAATTAGATGCCGACGTGTTAG
Source organism: Lampropteryx suffumata (assembly GCA_948098915.1). Classification (NCBI taxonomy): domain Eukaryota; kingdom Metazoa; phylum Arthropoda; class Insecta; order Lepidoptera; family Geometridae; genus Lampropteryx; species Lampropteryx suffumata. The sequence goes on along the minus strand of OX402568.1, from coordinate 498,418 downwards.
ATTTGTCTATTGGCAAAACGTAATTAAACAGAAACTGTCTATTAAAGCATATTATAAAATATCTGATTATTTAGATGACAAAAAAGCTTGGGATGAATCTGCTCCAACTCGACTCTGCATCCATAACAAAATTGTCAAGGATCATAAAAAAAGTGTTAAGACCAGACAAGTTTCTGCCGGATTCTTCTTGAACTGGGGTTAGGAGGAACCGGCACCTAGAACCACTAGCATGTAAGAAAACGATTCAAAGTGGTCCTTGTGATTGTATCGAATAAAGATACATTGTATATGTATATTGAATTTTGAATTTTGAATTATGATGTCATGGGGATTTTAAATAAAATGAGCAAATTTAGATTTTATAATTTCAACAATTATTGGGTTAGGTAGGTACCTACTAGTGGGGCGAGCGGCCGATGTTGGCTTACAACCCAGTGGCTCATGATGCCAGAATTGAAACTAAAACTATCAGCCACAATTGCAAGTAAGCCGTGGGGGCTGGCGCAGGTGCGGCGCATCAGGGATGCGATCCTCTTGCGAACAATTGAGTTCATGTCATCGACATGTGCATCTGCAAACATTCCTGATGCGCTACAGAACCGCGGCAGACCCATCAGCATTCTGAACCCGTTATTATACTGGACCCTTAGTGCACTGTACGCCTTCTGCGTATATCGTACCCATAGGCTGCACGTATAGAAGTTTTGACAAAACGCCTTAAACAGAGTCAACTTGACTGAGGCAGAACACCGTGCAAACCTACGGGCCAGCATATTGCATCTGACCGACAGAGCCCTACGTTCCCTCTCAATATCAGGGCCGTCATTCAGGTCATCAGTGACCCAGTGGCCCAAGTACTTGAACTTCTTTACCCATAGTAGGGGAGTTCCAGCAGGCAGGACCGGATCTATCCCAGTACCAAATTTCATCAGTATCCGTTCGGCCGTTTAGCCATGAAAAGGTAAAAAATAGACAGAAATATAGACACTTTAAAATTTATAATATTAGTATATGTAGATGTGTGTAAAAAATATTAAAAACAAAGTTCATCGAATTAATTCCTTCTTTCAAGTTGATTCAGAGTATTGCCTCGTCAGCCCTAGCTGAACCGGCTAAGCAGCTCGTCAACGACACGCGCGCAGATCGTGCTCGAGTCGGCATTATTTCCGACTGATTCGCCTTTGAAATACTGAATGAATGACATCTCATGACCCAGAGCCTTACTCTTTAATAATCTGCATGTTATTTTACTTATGCTTATTATTGTTATAATTCTACTGAACAAAATGTGAACGTCACAGTAGTCAAAATAACTGACCAAATAAATTGGCGTCACATTTATTTTAACTACTGAAACCTTTCAGCCAACTTCTTGTGCTCAGAGTACGTAGGTTTGCCCTCTTGTATTATAAACGCCCATGCCTTCAAGCGTAGCAGTAACTTATTTATAATGTTGTCTCTTAACTACTGGTTTAGCCTATCCTATCTGTTGTCGTGCTGACCTGATCTGCGATCATAGTAACTATAAATGTTTCCTTCAAGCCCAGTAATCGGACAGCTCCTATTTATATCAGCTTGTAGGATACGGCGCGGCACACTGCCCGCGTTTCAACTAACGGACTACGCGAATACAATCAAAGGAACTAACCATGCAGGTGCAAGCCAACCTCATTTAGGCATGAACAACATTCCAAACTTCTACTAAGGGAAGATTTGTCTTGAGATAAATATTCTTTATAATACTGGATTACTAGAATATTTTAAAAACTGTAATGAGTTGCACTTTACATTTTGAGAAGCACTAGTTTTTACTTAAGTATTTATTATTTTGTCGATGAAGGCACCGTCACTGTTTCTAATCATCGGGATAACTTCATCAGTAAATCATCAGGGTAAATAACTGTCAATAATAACAATAATGTCCATCTGTTTGTCCGCTCCTAAGTAGAGTTCTTACTCGCAGACTATTCGTTTTATCAAGATGAAATAGCACGCTACGCATTAGTCACCCTCTACAAAGTTATGGAATAAAAACTGTAAAAGGGTAGGAATGTGTATGGTGGATTCCTATCACCTCTTAGCAGATTGGTATTGGTATGTTGAATTTAAGTGGTTTATAATGGAAGGAAAGTCACTTGGTTTCGTGAAAGAATTATAATAATAATTATTTAATGGTAAAACTACTAAAATTAATGGTTTAATGGTTGGTGCAATGGTAGAAATGGTTGGGTTTGGTAGTTGAGCACGCGGGTGTCTCAAATGATCCGAGTTCGCGTACTGACGAAACCGTCAGATTTGGTGAAACTTGTGCGCGGTATGCCTAGCGTTGCACAAATGCATAACGCTGACGTGTTCGGATTACCTCGAACATACTCCCGAGCACAAGAAGGTGGGATGAGGTGGATGAGATGAAAACTTACTACAGAACATACTTACAAATGGTATTATTTTACTTATAAATGGTAGGTTATGAAGATAGAAACACAATGATAAAATTATTTAAAAACGTATTAATATTAAACCTTACTATCTCCTACATTTCTGTTCCATTTATTAATAGTCGCGTATCGCGCGCTAGGCCAACGCTTGGCGAAACTATATGTAACGTCATTATTGCATAAATCACTAGCACTCAGCACTTTACAATGCACTGGGACACAGACGGCACCATCCGCTCCTCCACATCCAAACTGCTGTTCCACATAGTGCTGCTGCTGCCAACACGTAGCTGATAACGTAATGGTGTATGTCATGAGTTGATAATATGTCATCGACTTCAGCACTACTTTGTTTTAACCCCTTCACGGCGTTTCCGACGCCGTTAGTCATGGATGCGTTCAGACTTATGTCATCTGTTGCGAGCGTATTTTCACAGTTTGTAGTGAAGTGCGCGGAAGCAAGGCTCGGCTGACCGTCAACCAAATGCTAGAACCAGGTGCTATGTGTTGTGCGGTCAAACGGGAATAACCATTAGTTTTAAGTAATGTACCTAGTAATAACCATTCGTTTTTTTTACCAAACCATTATAACCATGTTTTTATTCAAGTATCTTAGCGTAGTATTTGAATGACCATTTATTAAATAAACAGTGTAGGTAAGTAGCCTTATCAGATTATGTGTATCATGACTTGTATCATCAGCTCACCTCAATGCGTCTTCATCTAAGCTCGGGAGCATGTTCGGGTTTACACCGAACACATCAGTTATGCATAGCCCTACAAGCAAATATGCACAATTGCCTGAGCAAACCAGTGCGCTACCAACAGCCGGGCCGGCAGCACCGCGTTACCATTATACCATACATACCATTTTAAACTAAAACTAAAACTAGCTGGAAACACCTGAATCTATTTCTTTAGGGTTTTCCTCAGGAGCATAGTAACAGTTTACGCTGCTATCTATTCAACAGCTCTAAATTATATACTTTTTTGTCTAGAGATAGTGCTGGAGCATTTTTTCCCAAAGTGGTGGGTAAGATTGCTCAACTCAATTAAAAGCTACTTTTATTTGTGGAAATCTATAGCTTTTAAGGTCTTTTTTCAATATACATTCAAAAATAGTTTTTAATGTAGGTTTTTTTGGAGCAAAGTAGGCACGTTTTACGGTACAGATATATAGTTTAATAATTAAGCCTTGATGTAGCTATTTTTGGTAGAGGTCAGAGGTCAGTGTTCACCAATTTTATTTGTTTTTCCTAACAGATGTACGTATCGGTCGTAGTCCAGGTGGTTCTCCCGCAGACAGCCCCCTCCCCCGCCGGCCCCGCCCCCGCCCCCGCGCCCCCCGGCCCCGTGACCGTCAGCTCCACGGAGAGCCCCGACCCGGCCGAGGAGAATCCCGAGGGTTACTATGCGTTTATGGAGTCTCCTAATGCCACGCCTCCGAGGTAAGATCTACCGTAAATTAATACAATGTTGCGTAGGTACTTAAATCCTTTCACCACCCTGGTTCGAGAACTAGTGACACGAAAAGAAGACTTAACATAATTCTTTTCCTCTTGAATAGTGAGCACCTGCTGAGCGGTAGCTGTTTTTAATGCCATTTTACCAAAATGTGGTAGCAAAATGAACGCATTTTATTCTTATTCTTATACCTACTTACTCTCGAAACAGATTCGTGTGATCAATTCCTCTGGCGGTGGGCGGGTAAATGTTCGCATTATTTGCTAAACCATTGTTTCGGGATATTGTCGTATAAGACCAGGGTACCTAACTGTAGTTTCTGAAACTATAGTTGGGTACTAAAAGTATGATTTGATTGAGTGTCGATTGAAGAACACGATGCGATGCAACGGGGCAAATGTTTGCATGATTTGCTAAACAATTGTTTCGGGGTATTATGGTACCTAACAGGGTAATTGTAATTTCTAATAAAAAATTATACAATCTTGCATTCTTACACACCTACCCCTGAACCATCAGTCGTGTTGCAAGTGTATCAAACAAATCCCTTATCCCTCAGAGTGCGACCGCCCCCCTACCGGCAAGTGTCAATGGACTGCGCAGAACTAGAATCCTCCCGACCTCACGTCTCCGCCGACAACCTGTGCGGGGACCTCAACCGGGGGACCATACCGCGGAACCCTATGGGACAAAACCCGAACGGAGAGCCCTATCCTTTGTGAGTATAACGCAACTACAGTGGAAGGATGACTTTCGTAATCTGTGGATTGTTTTTTTCTGCACCTTTTTTACTAACTGTATCATCTAATGATCGTGTACCTATATATGTTATGTTGTAGGGATAGTTCTTTTTATTAATTTCAATCGAAATTTACTTTTAAAAAACGAATAAAATATAATTTTAATTGATCAACAAAAATCCGGGTTGCTTGGTACGGATGCCCTTTAACTTGTTAGTATTCATTTATTTGATATAAGTCATTTATTTATTCTATTTATATCTTTATATCTTTTGTATTATTTTGGCCACTTGTATATGTATAATGAATAGAACTTATTTTTAACTTCTCAACTATTTATAATTTTACAAAATGTAATTATGGTACATAATTGTAAGCATTATTAGTACCATGTGCCTTTTTATTTTCATGTATTTTGTGTGTTGTGTGCTAAGAAGCTAATAGATGTCGGCCTATGTCTAAAAGCGTGTTGTATTCGGTAGCGCGTTGTTCCGCAACCACACGCTGCGGTTCTTGTCGCGCACGCTGCCCGTGCTGCGCGCCGACGACACCGTGCCGCGCGTCACGCATCTCTTGCCCGACATACAACACAACAGGTGAGCCACACACATGTACACATCGCCTACATACAACACAACAGGTGAGCCGCACACATGTACACATCGCCTACATACAACACAACAGGTGAGCCACACACATGTACACATCGCCTACATACAACACAACAGGTGAGCCGCACACATGTACACATCGCCTACATACAACACAACAGGTGAGCCACACACATGTACACATCGCCTACATACAACACAACAGGTGAGCCACACACATGTACACATCGCCTACATACAACACAACAGGTGAGCCACACACATGTACACATCGCCTACATACAACACAACAGGTGAGCCGCACACATGTACACATCGCCTACATACAACACAACAGGTGAGCCACACACATGTACACATCGCCTACATACAACACAACAGGTGAGCCACACACATGTACACATCGCCTACATACAACACAACAGGTGAGCCACACACATGTACACATCGCCTACATACAACACAACAGGTGAGCCACACACATGTACACATCGCCTACATACAACACAACAGGTGAGCCACATACATGTACACATCGCCTAAATACAACACAACAGGTGAGCCACACACATGTACACATCGCCTACATACAACACAACAGGTGAGCCACACACATGTACACATCGCCTACATACAACACAACAGGTGAGCCACACACATGTACACATCGCCTACATACAACACAACAGGTGAGCCACACACATGTACACATCGCCTACATACAACACAACAGGTGAGCCACACACATGTACACATCGCCTACATACAACACAACAGGTGAGCCACACACATGTACACATCGCCTACATACAACACAACAGGTGAGCCACACACATGTACACATCGCCTACATACAACACAACAGGTGAGCCACACACACGTACACATCGCCTACATACAACACAACAGATGGGCCACACACACATGCACAAACACACATACCTTCCACAAGCTGATAATTCGCTAATAAAGAAAATGCTGATAATGGCTTGACTTGATTATTACCTATCAATAAGATCGAAGCTATTTTAATAGAAAGCGCATTGAACTTAAGATACGGCCGATTGACAAATACTGTAACACCTGAGTCGTCAATTAGTTTATGTACAGCCAGCTAGCTTTAAGGACTAACCTCCTCAAGTTCGCTCCAATGTAACACGCTATAAACCTGCATCCTGTCGGATACAATGTTGGTGTTTTTTGCCATAGCTTGCCGAAACTACATGTTAACATATTTTAATGTTTTGTCGGTTGTACTGTTTGCAGTATACTTATATATATATATTTATTTTTTATTAGTTCACACCGATATTTATTATATGTATTATGTTTTTTGTGCAAGTATAATATCATTTGTGAATGCCTGTAATGGTGATAAATATTAGGATTGTACCGTATACTAATTAGCGAGTACTGTGTAGGCTAGAAGAGCGCAGCAAACGCTCAGTGGAGATGGAGTCGGAAGACGGCGTTTCTGTTGCGTCGCACGCCTTGCCGGCCGAGCACCGCGCGGCAGAGAGCCCGCGCGAGAGCAGGAAATTCTGCGACGAGGGCGGCGTGTGAGTATCTATATCTACATCTACATATACATCTATCGGCCTAATAACCTATTTAAGTTACGGCCCGCATTACATCAACCACCGTAGACACGTGCCAGCCTGCTACACCTACATCGATCGAGCGAGAGAGTGAGTTCAGGGGGGCTAGAGAAGATGTACCTACCTACTTGCTGATGTAGTTCGTGCCTGCGTAAAGATCAAATGTGCGGTTACATTAGGAGCATCGAAGTAGTACTAAAGGCACTAACTTGTGATAGGTTACGTGACTGACGCATGAATCCTTTTGAGAAACTTTGTTCTCATAAAAGAATTGACATTTTACTTAAATATGCGAACGTGAAAAAACTAATTAGTAATAATATGATTTACGGGCCTTTTTTTTAAGACACTATATAATATGGAGCGGATAGGTGATTGCTACTGTCGTTTCCATACAATTTGATCATTCATTATAGGCTTTCCTTTGTTTACAATGGCACATCCCATTGATGTTTTTTATTGCCGTATTCTTCTTCTATCGCGTCACTACCATCGATGTTACAACGGGGATAAAACACCACAATACCATCAATTGTACATTGGAATGGTACAGTCGAATGGAACCACGGTACCCCGACTTTTACCAATTATTACTGTAGCCTGAATAAAACTATGCGTAAGCTATTTGTCTAGACCCTTTCATAAGATAGAACCCAGCAGCAACGCTAATGTCGTTTCTATTCGATCAAAACATGAAATAGGTAAGGCTATAATTTATTTAGCAGTTATCTTAATAAATAATACCATAACCAACGTAATAAACATAACACGTACATACAATGTAGATCACATATTACATCTTTATACATTTCTAGAACGTGATTTTAAGACAAGCTAGTCATATAATATAAGGCTGTATCGAGCTACAAAGGATACGACGAATCGTTCATCGAGACAACGACTCTCAGCACCAGTTGTGGAAATGTTATGTCTTAGGTACCTAACTGTACAATTAATTGACTGTAGTATTCACTTAAATATAAGACGATTATTTAATGTTTTTCAGCATTAGCTAGCGACCTTAAGTCTGCCATGACAGTATCCAGTACATCGGGGTAGGTTCCGTCTAAGATCTTGACCCGAGAATCTTTTAAAATCTGAAAATAATAATCAATAATTAGTACGCGCGGAGTTGTCTGTTACATTATTTGGTTTTATTATTAAAGTGAAAACTTCTTTTAGCGCGGTACGCATATTTTTATATGAGGTAAAACCTCTGGATTCGCGACTCCGTTACCGTCTGGGGCGAGACGCAGCCGGCTGCCGCGCTCTCCCCATTTGATTATAAACCTTAATTCACATGTTTACAGTCTACTTTTGTATGGAGAAGTTTACCGAGCTAGGTTCTTTGATATATTATCTACATTCTGAACAAATATTGCATCATCTGTGTTTGTTCAGTGTTTGATTGGCAGTCGCCATAATTACTGATTTTGAAGTGATTTATTACTAAACTCTAACGCGCCAAAATAAGTTTTCACTTCTGTCGGCACTTCCGGAGTGCAACCCGATTTTTTATTAATGTAATTATTATTTTAAGTATGCAGAAAGTATGTACAATACGTAAGTATTTACCAAAAAAGAGGTATATAAGTAGCATGTCAGTAATGCGGGAAGTACCCATAATGTACATATTAAATGTCCAGCATTTAATATCTAACAATGGCGAATTCGTCCACGCGTTTTAAAAAAATATTTCACAGTAAAGCACTTTATCTGATTTTGCTGAACTCACCACTTTAAACCTATACTTTTTATTTTTATTATTTTACAAATTTTCAAATGTTTTAATAGTTCTGCTCCAACACAGATCAAGAATCATGAAAATCGGTTCAGCCGTTCTCGAGTTAGAAACGGTGTAACTAACACTACTTTAATATTAATATTAGTTTAATATATATAATGTAATTACAAGATGAGGTCAGATTTAACAGATCTAATTTAATAGATTTCACACGTGCGAAAGGTGATCGAGGGACCCCAACTTGGCGCATTGCGTCCCTCTGTCCAAATACTTGCACAAGGGTAATCGCACCGACTGTGGCCGCGTTAGGGCCACAGTCGAGAGGAGAGGTGAGATCGCCACCTACTACCTACTACCTACTGTAAAACCATATAACGACTGTAGCATCGACACCAGAAGAACACGATGAACGTGAGTCATAACATGAGGCACAACATACCTGCGCGCGATAGGCGATGTGTTCGGGCCACACTATGGACTCGAAGTAGCCGGCCACGTCGGGCGGCGAGTACAGTCGCAGGCAGCGGCGCGACATGCACTCGCCGTACTCCAGCACGAAGTAGTATCTGAAGTCCGGGGGACAAACTCTAACTCTAAACATATTTTATTCGATACGATCACAAGGATCGCTTTGAAACGTCTTACATGCTAGGTAAATTTAGGTGAAAATTCCTCCAAACCCAAGCTCGAGAAGAACTGGCAAGAATCTCGTCCTGGTCCTAGCGCTTTTTTGCATGATCCATTTTATAACTACCTTAACTACGGAAAACGAATACAAGAGACTTTATATATTTCAAATGTGTCGCTTAACTGTCTGAGGGCAGAGCGACCGAGTAATTTAAAAATATTATAATATGCTTTCTTCAAAGGACTACCCTTTATGTATGCTTTAAATTTCTTAATAGGAAGTTTGGTTGCATTTTCAGGAAGCTTATTAAAAGCGCACCGTGTAATAAAGGACTTATTAACTTTTTTTAGTGCAAAACAAGGAATGTATAATTTGTTTCTGTTCCTAGTATTAATTCTACACATCTCTACCTTATCTTACTTCTCATACAATATTCATATCACTTGACCGGCCTGTCGGCTCGGTTAGTAGCTTTGCCCTCTGCGCTGTACGATGAGTGTTCGATTACCTCCCAGGCCAAACGTTTGTGTCGTGAACGTAGATGTTTGTTCTGTGTCTGGGTGTTATAAAGTAATTTATGTATGTATTTAAAAATATATATTCTCTCGGTCGTCTAGTCACCGTAATGCAAGCTTGTGTTTAGTTCGAGGCTAAATGTTGTTAGGTGCATTGAAAAATGTTGTTTTAATCGGCACACAACACCAGGCAGCAAAGTTATTCTCCGTCTCGTACCAGAATACAACTTTGAAGCCTCGCTTAACAAATAACAATTTTTTAATAACTCACCTCAAATCACACAGCTCCAAAATCGGCTTATAGTTGAGCACAGTGAACCCATCCACTACGAGAAACTTCTTCCCTCTTATCTCAAATCTGCCTTCCTTCTCTTCGCTGTGCGAATGAAACCTTCTTTCTCCGTCCATCGTGGCTATTAAATCTTTGTACATAGCGTCCATATCTAACGCAGATAGAATGTCGTAGTTGTTGTGATCTAGACCTTTGCATCTGACGTGCTTTGGACTGTCATCGGGAAAGAAGTATTTGTCTTGATGAAACACGTACACTGGGTTCAAAGAGTTCTTAAGTCTGTTGGCTAAGGTCGTTTTTCCCCCGCACGTCACACCAGAAACTCCGATTACTATCCAATCATCGCGGGCGCTGGCCATGGTGAAGTGAGGTTTGTTTATATTTATGAAAGACGGGGTAGATTTGAATACTAGAATACTAGAGCGACCCTGATATGGTAACAAAAACAGGAATGATGATTTATTTACAAGTGAGAGGCTAGATTGACCTCTTTTTACGATACATCTAGGGTCTGAGACCAATCCAGGTAAGAAAGGATGGTTTATATAAAAAGGGCTGAGTGAGTTCTTTACAAATGAGTTGTAAAAGTGTATCTTATTTACAAGAAATCGGGTGAATATTCGATTAATGATTTGGAATCCCAAGTTTTCCCTGGATCCTACCAACTGTGGGCTTACAAAGAGAAGACACTATTAAGTACTAGTGGTAGATGTTTAAGAGCGGGGTAAACGTTCTCAAGTGACGGGGCAAACGTTACCAGGATGACTAAACGTTCCCAGGTGACGGGGTAAACGTTTCCACGTACGGGTAAGTGGTCCCAAGTGTAAGTAAACGTTCACAAGTGTGGATAGATGTGGTAGAAGGTGAAAGCCATGAGTCCCCCGACGAAGGCCAGCCCCCACAGGGCGGCGCCCAGTAACGCGGGCCCGGGGTCCCGGGGCTCGCCTACCGCTGCGGAGATCACACTGTCTGTAACAAACACTCATACTAATAAGTAAGCTGATAATTAAATGGCGATTATGACTGATGAGACTCGCCTCTCAGCTCAGTTGGTAGTAACTCTGTCTTCTGCGCTGTAGGTTGTGGGATCGATTCCCTCCCAGAACAAAAACCTGCATTCATCAAATAAATGTTAGTTCTGTGTCTGGGTGTTATGAAGTGTCATAAAAATATACAAGTATTCTTTCGTCATCAGGGCACCGTAATACGAGTTATGCTTAGTTTGGGGCTAGATGGTTTTGCGTGCATTCTCCATCAATATTTATTTATATTATAAATTAATAATCCCGGACATTTCACACAGCATCATCTGGCCCTGAAGTAAGGAAAGCTTGAGTTACGGGTACCACATGACTGATAAACTACTTACATACTTTTTTTTTAAATACATAGAAACACCCAGACCCGAGACAAATACTTGCGGAAATCGAACCAGCAACCTTTTGCGTCTCAACCGAAATTTAGCCCACTGCGCCACAGTGGTCATCACCTATGTACCTAAGTTTAACGATGCTCATTGCATAACTTGTATCGTTAGGAATGTCTAAAGTACATGGAACAACTATTATTATAAACGCACCTTGATCTAAGAACGGATAAGTGTTGACCCAAGCCACAAGCACCAGAAACAGTACCGCCGTCGACGCAAGAACCACTTTCCCGAGCACCGCGTCACGTATGTCCATATAGCATGTCCGGGAATTTCAACTCTATTCCCTCACGCACAAGGATCTTCCCTTCGGTTCAGTACAATACAACGGAGCCACACTTGACTGGCCTCAAGTTGTCGCTTAGATAATTTAAACACTTCTCTTTACTCTTATGAGTAAACTTTTGCAATATTTCTAAGTCAGTCCTTGTCGTTATGTATTCCTCCTTCCTTAGAGAGTTTAACTGCAGAACAGTTCTTCTTCAAACTGGTCAAATTGTTCCTCGTCGTCGTCAGAGAAGAGGATAGACTTCTCTGGTTCGGTGTTGACTTCTATTCTGTCCGCGAGAGCTTTTCCTTTCACTGCTCGCTCTACTATCTGGAAGTTAAAAAAATTAACGATTATTTATGATATATTTCCTTTTTAGATTGCATGGTTATGGAATTCCCTATGGTTTTACAATACCTATTGTTTATTTGACTTCTATACTGTTTCTAACTAATACCGTGGGTTCATCATCTTGAACATTTGCGTGCATGTGTATATTGATAAATATTGATGGACAATGCACACAACACATTAAATTCACTTTGTCAAATGTAATTCATACCCCAACCAACATTGAAATTAATGGCGAGGCAATGAATCTTGTACATTCCACGATCTTCATAGATCTTAATATTTATGCAAAACTACAGTGGGGCCACAAATTTAAACTCTTGCTGGTAGGCTCCGTTCCGTGCTTAGTTCCGCTGCATATGCAGTGTATGCAATATGGTGGCTACAGCTGAAGCTGATGAAGCTATACACTCATAAAAAGAGAAATGGGTTTCAGAAAAATAGCGATCTTTATAGAATCAATACTAGGAACAGAAACAAATTAAACATCTCTAGGTTTTAAATTCATTTCATTTTCATTTATTTCAGATAACTAAGAAGGTTTTGACTAGATAAAGTAAATTAGTCTTTTATGGGGAACATAGTGCGCTTCTATAAAAAGTCTTCTGAAAATGCAACTAACCAACTTATTAACTAATTGAAAGCTTACGTAAAAATCTTTTGAAGTAAGCGATTTATAAATAACTTTATTAGCGATAGGATTATTAAAAGATGATCCATCCAGCTACTAAAAAGCTCTAGGATGAGTTTCTTGCCAATTCTTCTCAGAATTCACCTAGTAGGTTTCAAAGTGATCCGTTGCCATTGTATTGAATAAAACTATTTTTAACTTGGACACCATCAAGGCCCAACTGGTTACGATAGAACAAGCTTTGCTTAGTTTATAACTAGATAGTGCCGTGTGTTTTCTGTGGTGTAAATTTTGACATTCTGTGTTGTCAGTTAGTTTCATATTTCACTACCTTTAATTACAAGTAATTTAACAGAATTGGCACCTGAATGAAGTGAGCCTAAGAAGTGCAATTTAAAAATGTTACACTAATTTAGACTGTTGTTTGCAACAAAACCAAATAAGATTGTGTATTTTAATAAATTTTAGTCAGTTGGGCGAAACAACATGAGTCAAGGCTATTGTCAAATATTATTATCATGTATAAAAGTATAAGACTCTCAGACTTGAGATACCAGAAACAGTAAAACTATAAATATGAGCAAAACTTTATTTATTGATGTTATCTTGTGTGTCATAGATCAAGTAAGTTATATAATTTGTTTTATCAGATACTTACTGGGTTATAGCATCCTACTCCTATTTATTTTGTTAAAAAATAAACATAATAAATAGATATTTACACACAGGATTTATCTAGCCCCAAGTAAGCAGAGTTTCTATTATGGGAACTGACTGATATACACAGTATATACATTTTATTTTTTGTAAATATATAAATATTATAAGTAGAAAAACATCCAGACTCGGAACAAATATTTGCAGATTCTACAAACATTTGTCCCATGGTGTGATTCAAACTCTCAACCTTCTGTATGCAGGCCTTTGTCCATTCTGCTACATAGGTGGTTTATCATTACATAGTATAAAACAAAGTCATCTCCCGCTGTCTGTCTGTCCCGTTGTATGCTTAAATCTTTAAAACTATGCAATGGATCTTGATGCTGTTTTTTTTAATAGATAGAGTGATTCAAGAGGAAGGTTTATAAGTATATTACATGCATAATATAGTAGAGAAACACTGATAATTTTAGAGGTTTCTAATGTGGTGTCGTAAATAAACACATTTCTTTGCGCTTACATTGCAAATGCTGGCTGAACCCTACGAGATAGATCAAAATAATGTACTACAGTATTGTACACCTTAAAAAGGTCTAACACAAAAGTCCGCAATGGTATATGTCTATGTCTTAGTCTATGTTATTCTCTTTTATAACGTTGTATATAAAGACGCAATGCACCCGTGCGAAGCTGGGGCGGGTCGCTAGTATAGAATATAGAAGTACTGCTAGAATTCCATTAGGTAGTTACTAATGTTACAAATGCAATGGTTACAAAGTTCAGCTCTAAGTCAAAGTCAAAGTCAAAGTCAAAACATACATTATTCAATACAATCACAAGGATCACTTTGAAACGTCTTACATACTAGGTGAATTTAGGTGCCTAACCTAACCCAAGCCCGAGAAGAACTGGCAAGAAAGTTGTCTTGGTCCTAGCGCTTTTTTACATGATCCATCTTATAACTACCTTAACTATGAAATACTAACACAAGAGAGTTTATACATTTCAAGTGTGTCGGTTAACTGTCTGTGGACAGAGAGACATGAGACCATGCATTTTTATCAATAATATAGTCATTTATATTATAATAAGCTTTCTTCAAAAGACTACCTTTTATGTACGCTTTAAATTTCTTAATAGGTAGTTTAGTAGCATTTTCAGGAAGCTTATTATAGAAGTGCACCATGTTCCTCATAAATTACTTATTTACTTTTTCTAGTAGAAACCTAGGGATGTATAAGTATAAGCTTGCAAGTTATGTGGCCCAACTCAAAACCAACATAATATTATAATTATTTAAACAATTTGAGACTTACTTTGGCAGCCACGTCCGAGTCCACAGTTGGTCGGGAGAGCTTCAGCAGCTCTCGCACAGCTCGTTTTGTTCGACTGTGATCTAGCTTTTCCTTAGATAACTCTTGTTTTCTAAATTTTTGCTTCAGCGGTTTCTTAACTAGAAAACATTAACAGACTATTTATTTTATAAACAATACCTGCAAAGGAGTGCAGGTAACTTATAACTAAAACTCTTATCTGAGACAATCTTTTTGTAAAACTAATACGACTAATTAAGATTTATCAATCTGACTGACACAACCATGATGAACCATCTACCAGACTTGTAAAGTTGTAATAGTATTATGTAAGGGCCTAATTCAATGTTCATAAATACCTAATTGCACTACAAGATAAGCCATTCAAAAAGGCTTTGTGCGTCTTAGCGATAGCACGACTCCACACGCAATCACACTTACCAAACTAAATATGACTACAACAGCATTGACATGACGCAACCCATTAAAAACTATATAAAGCTACCTTGACCCGGAGGTCCCTGGTGCCGAGCACTGCCGCGGCAAGACGAACCACGTTTATTTCCTTTGCTACTGCTCTCTGAAAATAGGTACAAAGTACATCCGTCTTTCACAACACTTCCGCAAAACATTTGACTTTAATCTTAATTGAAAGCAACGTACCGTCAGGATCCACGAATTCGAGCGCTTGTCTTATCAACGCAGCAGACATTTTAATTCAATAAATCGTGTTGAAAACATTTATTTAGCGCATTTAAACGACAAATCTAACCTCAAAAACAAAATTTTACAAACATGAAAGAAATGAAGTCTATCATTCAAATCAAGTGTCAGATCATATGTCAACGTCATGTGTCAAAATAAAAAACAAAAAACACAATATTTCTTACCAATTGCAAACCAAATGCATTCTACCGTCAGTATCGACTTACACAATTATTAATCTTGGAATTTGTTTCTTCACAGTTTTTGCATGTTGTATCGCGCATTTAATGGTAACAGCGAACCAACTCCAAACGTAGAGAGGCGTGAAGACCCAGGTCATCCACACGTGCCTCCCCAACACCGTTACGAAGTAAGTAGTAGGTACCACAGAATAGTAGTACTTTCAACTTTATGGTTAGTTTTTGAAGTGATATCTTCTTATGGGAGGGTAAACCGCTTCGTTACGCAACGCGTTACGGTGCCAGTCTGTCTGGCTTCCCTTTCTCACACGCACAATGCTGCGGTAGGCAGGCTCCTCCTCTCTCACCCACAGCGCTAGTAAGATTAGTTTAAGTTATAACTTCCGTCAGGCGTTCCGAGACGCACACGTTTTTTAATATTGTGACGTATGAAAAAACGGCTTATTGTTTTCCAGGGTCCCCCTACCCCGTGCCCGGCCCGCGTGGAGTACGCGACCCCTGTGTTCGCGCGGAACTACCAGGGTGTGTGGCGCTACGTGGTGCAGATACCCTACGAAGGGTACTTCACGCAGACCGTCGAGGTCACCCGGTGAGCTTTTAGTTCAGCTTCTGAACAAATTACAATATTTACTTCCGAATTAACCCTCATGTTTCGTAGCTCGCGACAACTAGCATAGGCTTGAATTGCATTTAAAAGTGTTTTTGACTACTGTCAAAAAAACTTATGTACGCGAAGATCTCAGCTTTACACGTATTTTCCGATCGGCGGGCGACAGGCCATTAATAGGCTGCGGTTAGTTTCATAATAAGATATTTTGACGACTTGAGACTGTTCTAACAGATTTGCTGTCGCGTTGTTAGTGCTGTCGCTACTGTAACTTTTATGATTATAATATAATAACTCAGCGGGTAGGTAAGACCTATACCTATGCTAATGAAACAGAAAATTGCCGCGACTAGCACAGTCCCAGAAAGATAGGTTCAAATCAATCAACACCGATCATTCAAACCTGTATCCCTAGTATATAATCCGTTTCACCATTTATCTTCATCTTCATCGTGTCGATGATGAAAAATAATGATCTAATGTTGTTAAAGTTTACGTTTTCTCGGTGGCTACAGAAACGTTAATGTGTAGATGTTAACGCACGCTATTCAGACCAGCAGATGTGACATAGTTTGAGGGTCAGTGCCACATTCACATCGTGTCGCCGACTCCGAGATATTGCCTCATTTGCTCGGATTTTTGCATTTGCTCACATATAGCTTACAGCGGCCCACTTGGGTTCGAAGTAGGTTCATTGACTTCCGGGTAGGGAATCTAGCCCCCTGCAGGAAGTTCTTCAGTTGGTTGGATGTAGTCCGCTGGCGAGGGATTTTTAACGAGCTAGAGTTTACGGCGGGACTCTAACAATATCCCTATACTAATATTAATTTAAATGTTAAGATTACTTTATGGTTGAAAGGCAAGTAAGCCTTTGTAATCGCTTGTTGTAGATGCATGCAGTCCCGCTGCCACTACCTGGAGGGAGGCTGCCTGAGCTCCCCGCGCTGGGTGTCCCTGCTGGTGGCCGAGCTGCACTACCCCACGTCCCCCGCGTCCCCCGCGCCCCCCGCGCCCCCGCAGGTAACTACCAGCGCTACTACCTGGAGGGAGGCTGCCTGAGCTCCCCGCGCTGGGTGTCCCTGCTGGTGGCCGAGCTGCACTACCCCACGTCCCCCGCGTCCCCCGCGCCCCCCGCGCCCCCGCAGGTAACTACCAGCGCCACTACCTGGAGGGAGGCTGCCTGAGCTCCCCGCGCTGGGTGTCCCTGCTGGTGGCCGAGCTGCACTACCCCACGTCCCCCGCGTCCCCCGCGCCCCCCGCGCCCCCGCAGGTAACACCAGCGCCACTACCTGGAGGGAGGCTGCCTGAGCTCCCCGCGCTGGGTGTCCCTGCTGGTGGCCGAGCTGCACTACCCCACGTCCCCCGCGTCCCCCGCGCCCCCCGCGCCCCCGCAGGTAACTACCAGCGCCACTACCTGGAGGGAGGCTGCCTGAGCTCCCCGCGCTGGGTGTCCCTGCTGGTGGCCGAGCTGCACTACCCCACGTCCCCCGCGTCCCCCGCGCCCCCCGCGCCCCCGCAGGTAACTACCAGCGCCACTACCTGGAGGGAGGCTGCCTGAGCTCCCCGCGCTGGGTGTCCCTGCTGGTGGCCGAGCTGCACTACCCCACGTCCCCCGCGTCCCCCGCGCCCCCCGCGCCCCCGCAGGTAACTACCAGCGCCACTACCTGGAGGGAGGCTGCCTGAGCTCCCCGCGCTGGGTGTCCCTGCTGGTGGCCGAGCTGCACTACCCCACGTCCCCCGCGTCCCCCGCGCCCCCCGCGCCCCCGCAGGTAACTACCAGCGCCACTACCTGGAGGGAGGCTGCCTGAGCTCCCCGCGCTGGGTGTCCCTGCTGGTGGCCGAGCTGCACTACCCCACGTCCCCCGCGTCCCCCGCGCCCCCCGCGCCCCCGCAGGTAACTACCAGCGCCACTACCTGGAGGGAGGCTGCCTGAGCTCCCCGCGCTGGGTGTCCCTGCTGGTGGCCGAGCTGCACTACCCCACGTCCCCCGCGTCCCCCGCGCCCCCCGCGCCCCCGCAGGTAACTACCAGCGCCACTACCTGGAGGGAGGCTGCCTGAGCTCCCCGCGCTGGGTGTCCCTGCTGGTGGCCGAGCTGCACTACCCCACGTCCCCCGCGTCCCCCGCGCCCCCCGCGCCCCCGCAGGTAACACCAGCGCCACTACCTGGAGGGAGGCTGCCTGAGCTCCCCGCGCTGGGTGTCCCTGCTGGTGGCCGAGCTGCACTACCCCACGTCCCCCGCGTCCCCCGCGCCCCCCGCGCCCCCGCAGGTAACTACCAGCGCCACTACCTGGAGGGAGGCTGCCTGAGCTCCCCGCGCTGGGTGTCCCTGCTGGTGGCCGAGCTGCACTACCCCACGTCCCCCGCGTCCCCCGCGCCCCCCGCGCCCCCGCAGGTAACTACCAGCGCCACTACCTGGAGGGAGGCTGCCTGAGCTCCCCGCGCTGGGTGTCCCTGCTGGTGGCCGAGCTGCACTACCCCACGTCCCCCGCGTCCCCCGCGCCCCCCGCGCCCCCGCAGGTAACACCAGCGCCACTACCTGGAGGGAGGCTGCCTGAGCTCCCCGCGCTGGGTGTCCGTCCCTGCGTGGCGCTGGACATATAGCGTGTGATTGACGTCTTTTACCGCATTTCAGTCATGATGTAAAGCAGTGTTGATTGAAACTGCGGAAAATCCAATGAAAAACAATTCTTTAATGGAATAGAATAACTGTCATTTAAAAATATTACTCTAATTTGACTTTGGTTTAAAATAAAGCCGTTCGTGTCTTAGGAAATTTTTGCAAGCCTGGAGAAGCTGCAGAATTACGGCAAATATCTCCGAAATTGGCGTATTTTCATCTCTAGGTGAGCGACAGGCGAGCAATTGGCAACAGCTTGTTTCCCTACTAAGAGGCTTTTGACGACTCGCGACGTATTATAGCTATCACGTTGCAATAATTGCTGTCGCTATTCCTACTATTACGTAATAACCCTACCAATGATTTAGCGGATATTAATTCGATAGTTGGCGCTACATTGTGATATCCCGAGCCCTAACAGCTCATTTCTCCTTTTGGTATTTTATACAATCGAGTCGGAAACAAGCATAATGAGCGACCTGATGGTAAATCACCGTAATCTATGATAGCTATCTAAAGCAATAGGTTAGGTACCTATAGACTAATACTACATCCTAAATCCAAGAATAGAAAACAAATACAAATACAAATTCATTTACTTACCAAGAAAATAAAAATACAGTGTTGAAAAACTTACTGATGGTCCCCGCACTAAGGCAAGCCTGTATTGCGGGAGCCCAGAGGCATAAGATGAGCGATTTCCACAAACTACATAAAGATAAAACAAAACTGATACCACTTAAACAAGGCAGACACAAGGGGGACAATCCAGGAGAAATAAAATTAATATCTAAAATCTAAAAGAAGAAATCAAAAAACTAAAAGAACACAATAAACAAAGAACACGACCAGCTGTAGACAATTTTGTCTTTCTTTAATTCCACTTGTGTCATGTTTCAAAGGCACTGGACCCCTTGAACGTGTCTTTAAAACATGACACTGCTCGGAGGCAAATTATCTGGCACTGTAGTGTCAGTAGTACATACTCGACAACTCGAATTCTAGGATCCTGAAGAATCCTACTTACCTACCTTCGCCAACCAAACTTGAGCGAAATGACTTCACGGAATAGTAGTCTTATCACATGAAATGAAACTCGCCTCGAGTCCATTGAAACATTCTCAGACGATTGTCAATAGCTGGTTACCAGTTGATACTTACTACTTATTGTTCTCCAGGACTACCCGGCGTACGGGCCCGCGGGGCCGGCGGGGGCGGGGGTGGGGGGGAGGGGCGGGGGTGGGGGCAGGGGCCGGGGCGGGGGGAGAGGCTCCCGGCGCGGACAAGCCCCCGCACTGTGACGGACATGACGACCTCGGCTGCTTTCAGGTAACACAACACAACACGATAAGACACGTCACGACACGACACGTCCACAACCTTCTGCGTCGCAGCCGAGCCGGGCCCTGCGCCACAGAGGTTGGCAAAAAAATATGGGCCTTCATTAGCCCGTTCAAATTAGCCCGAAAAATAGGGGTACCCTTGCATTAATTCACAACAAGCTGAAAATTTACAGGCACGTAAGGGATAATACTCTAATGAAATTCTGGAAAGTCCCCATTGATACCGTGTGTGCAAAAAAAATTATTCAAGATCATTTGGATTTGGATTTGGATCATTTGGAAGATTTTTTGGCCAAACGGTTAGTTTTACAATAAAAACATATTTGACTAAAATTGTAGATCAGGTAATTATCTACTAAAATTGTTCATATACTTTTTTCTCTAAGATTTACCATTTCTGAGAAAAAATAATACGAAAGTTAGCTGAAGCTGTTTTCTCCATATTATGCATGACTACGGCCTCTAAACATTATTGGACGCGTAATATATGTAAAATACATATGAGTTCCAATTATCCAACAAGAATTCTTATCGAATGTTCATAATAAGTCTCGGCTTCTTATAATGCTAGAAGATAAATTTACTACTGAGAATATTTTAGTTAAACAAGCTGACAATGACGCTGATGTACTTATTGTTGAAACTGCAATCAATCAATTTAATCCAGCAAATTTAAATGTTGTTGTTGGTGAAGAAGATCTATTGGAATTAATTACTGCTCGAACTCGAAAAAAATGACAAAATTATATTTTTTTGGAAACCTGGCAAGACTCAACAATCTTCAGAATCTTTTTAAAATGAGAGTTTATCGGCTTTCCCTAAATGTAAACTCTATCTTTTATTTTTACATGCTTTTACTGGTTGTGTGTGATACTACATCAGCATTATTCAGGAGGGGAAAAACATCAATTTTGAAATTAATAGAAAAACAGGATTTAAATTCTACGCCAGAAACTCTAATCGTTTACTGAATTCACTTTCTTATTTCAATGTATTGAGCTCCAGCAAAAACCACCTGCATTGATAAGTATCGTTACTTATCCTTTGGTAAACAATCATGTTATAAAAAACGGGTGCAATTAGCTTGTCCTCCTCCAACCTCAGCTTCTGCTCAGGAACATTTCTATCGAGTGTATTACCAGGTTCAAGTGTGGCTGGACAATGCACTGGATCCAGAAGAATGGGGTTGGAAGCTAATTGACAATGTACTGGAGCCAATCCATACTCAACTTCCGCCTGCACCAGAGAAGCTCCTTAACGCCATTTTTATGCCTACCTGGGAAACCACGTTAAATAATAATAATAATAATAAATTCATTTATTTCAGATAACTTAAGATCCATAAAGTGTTAGTAATACTTACTCTAGGTGTTAGTAATATTGTTATCTAAGGTTGACATAAAAATTAAATAGAAGTGGGAATAAGGCAAGGCCACTCACACTGTGATCGAGCTAAAACGGAATAGTTTCCTATGTCATCATAAGTCGACTACATTGCCTGAAAAAAGGGCCGTCCCACTTATCAACTATAGTATTTAGTATACTGTTGGTGGCTCCGCGTATTCTGTGTTAAAATAAACGCGCCTCGTACAATACCTTATAGGTGGCATGGAAACGTGTGCATTTTATGGAGAATACAGCTCCAGCTAACTTTCGAATAGCTTTGTTTCAGAAATGGTAAATCTTATAGAAAAAAGTATATGGACAATTTTAGTAGATAGTAGACCTGGTCTACAATTTCAGTCTGAGTTATTTTTATCGTAAAACTACCCGTTTGGTCAAATAAAGCGACCAAGTACGAGTCGGACTCGCACATGAAGGGTTCCGTAGCAGCAAGTAACATTTTATATTTGAATTGATTGAATCAAAGGTAAATTGCTGTTTACGATTTATGACGTATTATAAAAAAACTACTTACTAGATCTCGTTCAAACCAATTTTCGGTGGAAGTTTGCATGGTAATGTACATCATATATTTTTTTTAGTTTTATCATTCTCTTATTTTAGAAGTTACAGGGGGGGGGACACATTTTACCACTTTGGAAGTGTCTCTCGCGCAAACTATTCAGTTAAGAAAAAAATTATATTAGAAACCTCAATATTATTTTTGAAGGCCTATCCATAGATACCCCACACGTATGGGTTTGACAAAAAAAAAATGTTGAGTTAAAATTCTAAGTATGGGGAACCCCCAAAATTTATTGTTTTTTTCTATTTTTGTGTGAAAATCTTAATGCGTTTCACAGAATACATCTACTTACCAAATTTCAACAGTATAGTTCTTATAGTTTCGGAAAAAAGTGGCTGTGACATACGGACGGCAGACAGATAGACAGACAGACAGACAGACATGACGAATCCATAAAGGTTCCGTTTTTTGCCATTTGGCTACGGAACCCTAAAAAACGTTTTTGTGACCTTTGACCTTGAATAACATTTTTTGCACACACGTGATTAATGGGGACTTTTCAGGATTTCACTAGAGTGGTATTCCTTACGTGCCAGTAAATTTTCAGCTTGTTGTGAATGAATGCAAGGGTCGATGACTATTTTGACCGGGCTATCATATACATTCATTCAATTACTTTATTGGCAGACAACAATGGTCCATAGACAAACAAAATATATTCATATTTATATTCTTTTTTGTTTGTGAATTCAGTGTTACAAAAGACAGGTGTTTCTTAAAATTACGAATCTCTGAATCCTGCATACAGCATACAAACATTTAGTAGGTAGGTAGGTAGGTAGGTAAAACATTATCAACATCATTTAAACAAATATAAAAATATTACATGGTCCAAACTATACAAATAGTGTCACAAAGTTACGTACTAAAAACGGTCACTAAATTTTAAATAATATTGCGGTCATACAAAAACTCATAACATGATAGTACGCTTTTCTCGAAAGTACCTATTTCATTTAGCTCTCTTTTATAAGCATTTTTTGGTAATGATCGAATCGATGGCGGTATCTTATTGTAGGTATATACTTGGTGCCATGCAAAATACACTAGTACGTAGCAGATGTGTCCTGCGTCCTGCCTGCATGACACATTGTGCATTTTACCTTCTAGTCGGCTTCCAACTGCAAACCATTCAAACTGGTCTGGGTATGTTTTAACAAAAACAGCAACTTCGCTTATGTGTAATGAAGCTAAGGTTAGTATATTAAAATCTGTAAAGTGTGGCTTGCACGAATCTCTCTTTTTAAACTACATATGGCCCTAATACAGCGCTTTTGAGCTCTAAAAAGCTTAAACTGTGCCTGTGAAACTGTGTGAATATTAGTCGAGTCGAAGCAACCTGGCCATGGTAGGCTGTTAATACCGCTGATTTGTCAGGATTAGTGTTATATCTCTGTTTGAAATTAGTTATAAATGTTTTAGCCAAGTTAATATTTTAATTATTCAATGTCAACCAGTTAATAATATGTCAGTGTAAAATTAATGAAAAATTCAAAGTCATGAGATTTTTCATTTATAAACAAAACCGTACTATCATCAGCAAGTAAAGTCATGGAATGGTCAGTGACTTGAGGTAGATCATTTATGTAGATGAGGAATAGAAGTGGTCCTAAAACACTTCCCTGAGGAACACCATGCCTTACAACCCTAATGTCAGACTCAAAGTCAATATCCATTTGTGGTTTTATACAAATCTTATTTAAATAAATAAATAACCCCGGACATTTCACACAGCATCATCTAGCCCCAAAGTAAGCAGAGCTTGTGTTATAAGTACCACAATATGACTAATATACCTACCAATTATATACTGTTTTTTTTTTGCAAATACATACATATCATACATAGAAACACCCAGACCCGAGACAAATACTTGCAGATAATACAAACATTTGTCCCGCGGCGGGAATTGAACCCGCAACCGTCTGCGTCTCAGCCGGACCTTAGCCCACTGCGCCACAGAGGTAGTCAAATTTATTTTCGTCATCTAAGTCGTGTTGCTAAGATATGATTCCATAAGTTTATTAGTTAGCTTGTGAAGCAGCATTTCGTGGTTCACATGGTCGAAGGCCTTTGTCATGTCCATGTACAAGGCAATATAGTACAAAATGAAGATTAGTTTTACCTAGTAGTGATGCATCCAGAATGCTGTTGCCATTACCACTAACTCACTCTGCACTACGCTCTGCTCTGCGTATATAATAAGACATTTTGCTTGTCCGGCGAAACATAGGAATCACCAGCAATGCCACACAAACGAGTAGGTAACTGTAAATGTTAGACAGTTTGTATGAAGTAATATTCCGATGTCAGGTGCGGCTGTACTACGACTGGTTCCTAGTGCCGGGCTCGTGCAAGTGCTGGCGGCCCGACTACTTCGCGCGCTACGTGCGCCGCCGCCAGAACAACGAGCTCTAGGCGAGTCATGGCTCACTGCTCACTGCTCACTGCTCACTGCTCACTGCTCACTGCTCACTCGACACAACTATACAACTAGCCGCATTCATCGCTTGTAGGGGAGAGTGGACATCACCGCGCGCCGGCCTATTCCGCATCTCAACCATCATTAATTTTGTATACATGTTATTAGGATGATTTGGGGAAGGCTTGGGTTAAACAACGCGCGTGACGATGGTCCGCGCCTTTGCATTGATTTGTCTCCGTAACCGTGGGTCCTACTTTTACATTGTCTGACTGTCAATATAATAATACATACTTATGCTGGTAATTATGTATGAGTGTGTGTTTGAGATTACTTAGGTAAGTTTATGGACATTATTTGGTGCTGATGTGGTGCTAAAGCATTTGAATCTATCCTATAATCACGCATTAGCTAATGCGCTGTTAGTTAAATCTATAAATCGATAGATTAGAATTATTATAAATCACAAGAACAGAATCTACTTAATTACTTAATTAACCGCTATTTAATTAAGTGAGTATAGGATAGAGGATTTATACTGTGACTCTTAAGACTGTATTTATATACTTACATAAAGGTAGGAAATTATTATTATCATAAAGGAAGTACCTAGGTACCTACATACTACCTACGTAGGGTTTATTCTTATACCAAAACTGTTATTTGATCAAGTACTTAGATCTCTTATATTATTACAACTATAATTAATGTTAGATAGAATAACGTTTGGATTCTTGCTTATATTTTAAAAGATACCTACCATAGATAATTTACCTGTTTTTTGTATTTATCATGCTCAATAATGCATTTACATTAAATAATTAAATGAGATTATTTGATAAGGAATAGTAACTAAGTTATATGTAAGTAATTGATAAGTATTTAAACAAATAAAGCACCTAGTAAAAAATAAACAATATATCAATCATTGATACTCAATTTAATTAAAATTGATTATGTACCTATTGCTCATAATTATTATCAAATTTTAAGTCCCAAGGTATAGTATAGTCCCAAGTATAGTAAAGTAATGAATACTTACATTTTAAAAACTAAAAAGACAACCGACAACCAACTTCATGTATAGAAAAGCTAAATATCAAAATTTCGTTTCATCCAAGTGGATGACATATTTTTAACTATACTATAACTACGTACTGAACCAATTTTTATGAAATTTCTATGGGACCAATCGGGAAGTATATCCTTTCACGAGAAATCAGATTTTTTTCAAATCGGTTCATAAATTACGGAGTTATGAGGTAACAAACATTAAAATAAAAACATTTCTTGAAGTCGGTTAAAAAGGTTCCTATCAAAAATAGAAGGAAGAGAGGGAAAATGATTGGCCACATACGATACGACACGACAGTTTCAGAAACATCATCATCGAAGGGTAGGAGAGGAAGAGCATGGCCATGCTATTTACGAATTAGCCATACGAGCCAAAGGAAGGAGAAGATAGCAGTCGTGTCGTAGTCGTATGAGGAGATCGAGAATGCTGCATCGTGTACCGACAAAATCACAGATCATAAATAAAAATAATTTAGGTAGCAGGTAGAACTTACCTTAAGTTGTTTGAAGTGAAACAACCACTTGAGATAGGTAATCATTTATTCAGGATTGTAAAAGGTTCACAATGAGATATTTAGTTATTTCTACTGCAGATACGAGCTACTCGCCTAAAGTATGATTAATACAATATTATGTAGATATCGATTCTAATTATTATCATTTAAATAATCTGCAAATAATTTAGAAGCCTAAAAAAAACTGTGGCTTAAAACAATGACCTACTTAGGTACTACTATTGTGCATCATCTACAGACAGATTCATATCTATCTACAAGGTGAACAAATACAGCTACATAATAAATATATAAATAAATGTACATAAATACATTGTACAGATGTACATAAGTACATTCCTATGTATGTTTTTATGTAGGTAGGTAGGTGCACCATAGTTTTTCTCTTTCAAAACTACCATTCTATTTGCCTAATATAATGACAAGACACTTTTATCCACGGTTAATTTTATTCATAGTCATTTAGTTTATAACAGCAAAGACTAATGTAACTTGTGAACAAGTAATTATTATTATAAATTGGAACTAAATCCTACAAAGCGTTTGTCTATTGCAAAATAAGCTGCTTAATACATTGAAGTAGGTACTACAATAATTTGGGTCACATGTACCATTTTAAGATCTGCTATTTATTTCTTATCAAACTCTAAAGCTAAACGTTCCTCTGCACATACCTACCTTTCATCAGAGTAATCTGTTTCAATATAGGTATACTTATATAAGTATATCCCTCGTCCTCCCTTCATACGTTAAACACCGAGCCGATTCTCTCCACCACGATGTAGCTAGGTAGGTATCTTTCATCTTATAAACAACAGATTTTAAAATAAGATTCTACTCCGTACTGAACTTTCCTTTCAAGCTACAGCTGATCCGTCCGCGAGGCCATCGTTAGCGCTCAGGAGTTCAATATCAATGTGTACCGGCGATAGATCAGGGCCCGAGTTGGAGCCGTTTGGAGCAAAGTTGGTGTCGTTCGGACCGACAGGAGCGTCATCGTTAGTCTCATCATCGGATAGCTTGCCCAGGTCATCGTTTTCGTCAATAGCTCCCTCATCGGCCCGATCCACAGGAGGAACGAAAAACGGGAAGCGTTCGCTATCACAAAAGTATGAGGTCTGTCCCGGTGGCAGCATCCACGAGCCGGGCGCGACGAGGCTGAACGCTTCGAGCCGCTCGAGTCGCTGCTGGCCCTCCACGTCGACGTGGCGGCTGAGCTGGCTGTACTCGGGAATGCCGTTCTTAGTGATGCAGTCAAAGTACGGGGGCGGCGGTTCCTCGCACTGCGGCTCCTCCTTCGGCCTAGCGGCGCGCGGCGGCAGGCCGGGGGAGCGGGACGGCGGCAGGCCGGGGGAGCGGGACGGCGTGCGTGCGGGGGATGGGAGGACGCCGCACGCTGAATACGGCGGAGGTAGTTCCCCGCCGCACGTAGCGGGAAGTTCCGTCGTGTTCAGGCCATCTACTCCTGGAATGCAGATATCACCGCTTAGAGCACTTAGGTATAGGAGAAGAGAAAGAAAATAAAAATGTAATACAATCACAAAGGTCCATTTTGAATCGTCTTCTTATATCTTTTATTTACCAGGTGAATCCAGGTGCCGATTTCTCCTATCCCCAATTCAAGAAGAATCAGGCGATCCACTTTGTTGTATGATCCTTGCTAATTTTGTTACGGATGCTGAGTCGAGCTGGAGCAGATTCGTCCCAAGCTTTTTGGTCATCTAAATAATCTGATAATTTATAGTGTGGTTTATGAGACAGTTGTTGTTTAATTAAGTACGTTCTTTTCTTTGCCAATCGACAAATCTGAAACATTGCCTAGGACCCTGTTATGGAATAGAATAGAAAATACTTTATTGCACACCATAAGTACATTGGACAAGTAGAAAAATATAACAATATTTTGCTAATTATAGATTCTAATAGAAGCATAGTCATTGGATATAGTACTGATATGATACTTACCGTAGTTATATAGCGCATTAAGTACCTATCATGTCTATATCAGTATGGCTTACTTATATGAAAATAGTAATATATTCTTACCCGGAGTAGCGCGAACGTTCGCCCTCTGCCATTCTCGGTGGAGGCGACGTCGCCCTGAAAAGAACACAGGTAATGTTTTGTCAGTTTACTACGATTATTTATGTTATTTTGAACAGTTTTTAATATTTCCATAATCAATGGCAATCTTGACCAAAATAAATTCAAGATAATCAGAGTAAGTAATAAGCATGAGTCGTAAAAACCCTACCTAAGGCCCCTGGGTCTCTGAGATTTGCCGGCAGCATATCAATTTAGTTACTTAAAGCATCTATTAAGTCAGCGTAGCCAGCAGGTAGAGAGGTACCTACTAGAGATTTTACTACCTATATAAAAGTACGTATATATAAAAGTTCACTATATAAAAGTCGTAAGTACAGAACGAGCTCTGATCAAACTCCCTCTGATAAAAATTATCTTGATTAATCAAAACCGGTTCGGTGCTTTTATCCACTACATAATAAGCATGAGTCGTAAGAACCTGACATCCGGCCCGCGCGGCCCGCGCGGCCCGCGGATCAAAACCACCTTGATCAAGATTTTCTTGGTAAATCAAAACAACGTCGGTGCTTTCGTTTCGGTTCGGTGGTGTTGGTTCGCTGCGCCTAGGATCACTAGGATGTAGTACTCACGGTGGAGGATCTTCCAGTCGAGGACCCGCTCGGCCAATCGCACCAGCAACACCAACAGCGCCAGCAGAGTGGCGCCGGCGGCCCAGCCGCGCAGCACGCCGCTCCACGCGCGCAGAGCCGCCGCCGTCTCCGCGCCCGCCGGCCCCGAGTACTCTACGTCCGAGTGCTGCGAACGTCACCATAACACCGCTCTCAAACAGATCCAGGAGAATATAAGCTACATCGAACGTGACCGACTATCGACTCTGTTAAGACGTAGGACGGTGGCTTATCCGTAGGGTTGTTGAAGTGGCAGTAGCGATAGCACGAGACCCCAATATCCACGAATCATGCCCATTGCCCATGCCCATTGTTTAATGGATTATCCTTCGTGCTAGGTAATCTCACGCAATGTCCTGACCCTATTTCACAGAGTGCTTCAAGTATAAGAAGAAACTCACGATTGTTACATCGTACGGCGGTGGGCGGTCGAGCGAGTGAGGCGACAGCGGCGAGGGGTCCTCCGCGCTCCAAGGCGCTCTCTCTGCGGCCGGCGGGATCCGCTCCCACAGCCCTGCGCCCCCCGGCACTACCGCCCCCCCTCCAGCCCCTGGTGAACTCCCATCTCCACTCCCTTCTATCCATGTGCTCCCTTCGGACCAGCTGCTGAATCTGCAACACGAACCACTGTTAGTAGCATAGTATTTTTTTAGAAGTCAACCGGACTAACTGCGAAGTAGAAAGGATATTTATGGTGTGTATTGTAGGTAAAATGATCGCGGTCATTTCGGAGTCTGAAGACCAAGTGAGGGTAGTTCGCCCTGGCGTTGCTACTCGGCGGAAACTCTTTAGGCCGGGTCGGTCTGCAACCACGGTTATTGCAACATACATAATCTAAATGTTTGAAATAAATGAAATGGTAGTACCTACTGTTAGTAGCCTTAAGATAACGCGCTGTGAATATTGTTAAGGATAGTGTACCTGAGTACGGGGGCGTCGTTCCGGTGTCCGTATGAATATATTGTAAGGCGGGGGTGGTGGCTGCGCTCGCGGGGTCTGGCTCCCTGCGGTCCTGCTTGGAACACTCGTTGACCGTACACGAGCCCCGACGACCAAGGCGAAAGCCACGGGGGTAGCGTCGCCGAGCCCATGTCTGAGGACACAGCTGGAGTTCATGCGCGAGCTTGCAAGGCAACTGAAAGATCGCTACGCATTATCTAGTGATAAACATACGACAGCTGTCACTCTTGTTCAGAACAGCACCAGGCTATCAAAGCTCTGCAATCTCGTCTGTTTGGAAAAAACCTTGACGCAAATAAAAGGCAAGTTCCGATTACACCTGCTTATGGCTACGACAATTAGACCTAACTATGTTTATAGTACATAGTTTGTTCCATCAAAATGGTGTTCTCGGCTTACCTATGTAGGTACTCGTACCTATTTAAAGATACTATTAGGTATATATTTATGTACATTCACTCTAGCTTTAGCTACAAATCTCTAAGATATTCATCACTCTCTTCTGGTATCACTCTATTCTAGTTTAGCTAGGCCGACAGCTATGCAGTTTCAGCCATGACAAAGTGCAGTATTGATTTTCTGGGAGGTCGTAATTACCTCCATGACACAAATCACATCTAGCTGAATGTTATTTTCGCACCATTAACTCAGCAGAATGATATACCTACTGGGCTCCTACATTGATAAGTAAGTAATAAGTAGGTATCTACATAATCTTCTGTTTAGCGTCAAACTTGTTTGTTAGACAAGACTACGTCTTACTTACCTAAAATGTTTTGAGCTCCGCACCGCCCGCAGAAAACAGAACCCTGTCTAACTTCACGTCGTACTCAAGACGACGACGCTGTAATCGAAACGAATCAATATAGGTATTTGGTTGGACACAGTACCTACTTCTTACATAATCGATCACATCGAAGTAACTGCTTACTGTACGTTTTTTGTAGATGTTTTACTAATATTCGTTAGAAAAATGTCCAAATATTTAGCTCTTTCTCGTATTACGTAGAACTGCGCGGATTTGATACTTCGCGAAGGGTGGAATGGCTGCCTGTAGCATCGCGCATGCGCGGCGTCTGAGAAGGGTGCTCGATTTACCCGACTGCACTATCCAAAGGCGGGTAACTTTAATTATGTTCAGGCACCTATTCGCACTGAGCTGCTTTGTTCTAGGATTTATTCCTTTCCGAAGTAAATATCTACCTAAGTACTTATAGTTCATCCAGGTTCCTGCGCACCACCGTCTATTGGTAGTCGGACTTGGATTAGGTAGTACGTAGTAGGAATTGGCACCTAAATTCAACTAGCATGTAAGATGATTGCTTGTAAGTGCACATTGTGCAAGCGTACCTATGTGACCACCTAAAGTGAAAGCTTCCAAAGTCAGTAAGCATAAAATGACAAGAACTTTAAGCTCTCAGCTGAGCTCTCAAACTAATTCAACACCAAACATTTTTTGAAAGATTTTCGTAACTTTGTAGGAGCCACTCTTACGCATTATCGTGCAAATATAGAGCTCGTCATTTCGTCTGCACGGCTTAGTTTTAAAATAAATAAGTACTAACACGCTAACACGTCCACCAAAATTGCGCGCACAATCCATGTTGCTTCCTATTTTAGATTATGCCCATTCCAATAAACTTGAGCGTCTCAAAATGTTTCTATTAGATTCATATTTAGCTTGCGTAAGTATATAGGATCACATTTCTGAGTTCCGAAACAGACTTAGGTGGCTAAGAATTCGTCTTCGCCGAAATGCTCACATCCTTTCTCTTCTTTATTATACGCTTTATATTAGCTTCACTTGTGTGTATGTTTGTATGTTTGTATGTTAAAGATAAAGATAAAGATAAGGATAAAGATAAAGATAAAGATAAAGATAAAGATAAAGATAAAGATAAAGATAAAGATTATTTATTTGCATAAACATGTGTAGATAGGATGATAAATTAATAGTATGTCACAACATGTTTTACCGATTTCGGTGTGCAAACCGAGGGAATGGCATGCTCTAGTGTAAACAGTGAATCAAATAACATATGAAATATTAGTATAATGTCAAGCAATAAAATTAAACAATACAATTACATAGGAAATTAAAATTTGTCATTTATAAATTCGTTAGTATTATAATAGCATTTTTCAATAAGTAATTTTTTTAATTTATTTTTAAACTCATTACCACAAAGTTTCTAGTAGCTTTTTGGTATTTTATTATAAATTATTGGTGCCATACAGACTATACTTTTATGTAACTGTGGCGAGACTTCACACGCCACAACTCAAATTTTAATATTTTTATGAAAAAATAATTTATAAAAATTAACTTGGGCCAGCCCCTTACAATTCCGGTTTTGCACCTTAGCCCGCGCGCCTCGCACCGACAGCGCCTGCGACGAACGCAACGAGCGAGCCTACCTACACACTACGCTGGTCTCACGACTGACACACACGCGCGCGCTTATTTTTATATTCCTTACGCTGTACCTACTGTATTTAATTAGTGCTTATTTCTTTATTGCTTTCTATTATACTGTCTTTGCATAACTAAATATTATTCTTCATTTCTCTTCGCATCTAGAATTTATTTAATATCCTGAGCTTAACTCTAATCTAGCTACTGCTACTAGGATTTTGAACTCTTGTGATAGTGGAGTAGTGCATAACCAACATCCACTATAACTGGTGACCCTACGACGAGCCTCATCAAGATTTGGACGACGCCTTTTGGAGTTCTAAGGTTTGTTCGAGAACTTACGAAGAACAAAGGAATTGCAAGTTAGGGTGTGGTACAAGTCATAAGTGGTGAGCATATATTTATTGAACATGTCTAGGAGTGAAAGTGAGGTATTTCATGATGCCAATATTACTGGACCTGAAGTACTGAGAGTAGGTGTTAGAGTACCACCTTTCTGGCCAGAAGAACCTGCACTATGGTTCGCCCAGGTGGAAAGTCAGTTCACACTATCTAAAATAACCACCGATGAGACTAAATTCTGCTATTTAGTTTCCCAACTGGACCATCAGTATGCAGCTGAGGTAAAAGATATAATAACTTCTCCTCCGCAAACGGATAAATATCTCAAACTTAAAACGGAACTAATAAAGCGTCTGTCAGCTTCGCAAGAGAAACGTGTGAAACAACTAATCATGCACGAGGAACTAGGCGACAGGAAGCCGTCGCAGTTCCTGCGTCATATGCAGAGCCTAGCTGGACCAACAGTTGCCAGTGATTTCTTGGGTACCATTTGGTCTAGTCGACTGCCTCAAAATATACAGACGGTAATTGCTTCGCAGTCAGATTTACCTTTAGATAAACTTGCCGAGTTAGCGGATAAAGTGCATGAGATAGCCCCTTCAACCCCTCAGGTGGCAACAACCTCCAGAGCTCATGCTTCTTCATCACAGGATGACCTATACAGGCAGGTATATGAACTGACTCAACAGGTGGCCAAACTTACAGCACAGATATCGAGTGGAGATCAACGTTCCCGATCTCAGAACAGACAGAGCTATAGGTCTCGCTCACGCTCACGCTCGCACTCACGCCGACCAAGACAACCACCTCCAGACCACCCTCACTGTTTTTACCACTTCACGTATGGAGCCGAAGCAATTAAATGCAAGCAACCCTGCAGTTACTCGTCGGAAAACTCTCAGGGCGGTCGCAAGTAGCGGCCAGTGACTGCCCCTCTTCAACAGGCCGTCTATTCGTAACAGACCGTCTTTCGAAAACACAGTTTCTTGTGGACACTGGTTCCGATCTGTGTGTCTTCCCGCGGTCATCAATGAATACGCCCTGCCCAAAATCAAAGTACGACTTAATAGCAGCAAACAACACAATCATACATACCTATGGTCCAATTGTACTATCGCTCAACTTAGGTCTTCGGCGTGCCTTTACTTGGACTTTCACAGTTGCTGATGTTACCAGGCCTATCATTGGTGTTGATTTCTTGAGTTTCTACGGCTTACTCGTTGACTGTAAGAACCAACAGTTGATTGATAGCGTCACCTCTCTCTCCGTAAATGCTGTCCACTGCGATGCACCTAGCGATTTCGCATCTATCAAAGCTGTTACTGGTGAATCTAAATTTCACATGTTACTACGTGAATATCCTGAAATCACGAGACCTGCAGGTGTCAGGTCTATCCCGAAGCATAATACCCTTCACTATATTCGGACTACTCCGGGACCTCCAGTTTCCTGTAAGCCAAGACGTTTAGATCCCATTCGTTCGCAGGTAGCAAAGAAAGAGTTTGAAGAAATGCTAGCGAACGGTACGGCCACACGCTCTGAAAGTCCTTGGTCCTCTGCGCTTCACCTGGTAAAGAAGAAGGATGACGGATGGAGACCCTGTGGTGACTATCGAGCGCTTAACTCTAGAACTATTCCCGATAGGTACCCCATCCGACATATACAGGATTTCTCTTATCAGCTTACAGGATGCTCTGTGTTTTCAACGGTTGACCTAGTGAAGGCGTACAATCAAATCAGCGTAAACCCTGAAGATGTACCAAAAACTGCCATCACGACGCCCTTTGGACTGTACGAGTTTCGATACATGACTTTTGGTTTAAGAAACGCAGCGCAAACCTTTCAAAGGTTTATTGATGAAGTACTTCTAGGTTTAGAGTTCTGCTACGGGTACATCGACGATATTTTAGTCTTCTCATCTTCTCAAGAGGAACATAAGACTCATCTTCGTCAGCTATTCGAACGTCTAAAACAATATGGGATATTAGTGAACACTTCAAAATGTGTATTGGGACAGTCGGAGGTAACTTTTCTTGGATACCAGGTTTCAGCAGCCGGTACTCGACCACTCGACATAAAGGTTCAGGCTATCCAGGAATACTCTGTGCCCAAGACCGTTAAAGAGCTTCGTCGATTTTTAGGAATGCTAAATTTTTATCGTCGTTTCATTCCTAATGCAGCTCAACTTCAAGCGCCTTTAAATGCAATTTTAGCCGGACCTAAGATTAAAGGTTCTCATCCGGTAAATATGACAACAGACCTACTGCGTGCTTTTGAAGATTGCAAGACGTCTTTGTCGCAAGCTACCCTTCTTGCTCATCCTAATTCTTCGGCAGATTTAGTCATCGTGACAGACGCCTCTGACTCTGCCATAGGTGCCGTCCTTCAGCAACGTAACGATACTAATTGGCAGCCCCTTGCATTCTACTCGCATAAACTGACAAGCACACAGAAGAAATACAGTCCTTACGACAGAGAACTTTTGGCTATCTACGAAGCAATAAAATACTTCAGGCACATGGTGGAAGCCCGAAATTTCACAGTTTTCACAGACCACAAACCCCTTACATTTGCTTTCTCAACAAGCAAAGACAAATGTTCCCCAAGACAGTTTCGGTACCTCGACTTTATTGCTCAGTTTACTACTGAAATTCACTACTTACCAGGGAAAGATAATGTTGTGGCTGACGCTCTCTCTCGCGTGGAAGAAATTTTATCTGTCGATTACAAGGCACTTGCACTTTTCCAGGACACAGACACGGAATTGCATGACCTAATTCTTCATGGCTCCACTTTAAAATTAGAAAAACTTCAGCCTATGGACAGCGATGATGTAGCAATCTACTGCGATACTTCAACTGCATCACCACGCCCATTCATTACACCACAGCTTCGTAAACAAGTTTTCGAAATGATACACGGATTGCATCATCCTGGAGGTACAGCTACTGTGCGACTGGTTACGCAAAGGTTTGTGTGGCCAGGGATCCGCAGAGATTGTAGAGAGTGGTCTAGGCAATGCTTGAAATGCCAAAAAAGCAAGGTTTTCCGACATACCAAAGCCCCTCTTTCCTCTTTCCTGACCCCTTCCTCGAGGTTCTCCCATATACACCTCGACATCGTAGGCCCTTTACCTCTTTCTTATGATTACAGGTACTGTCTCACTGTCATCGATCGATTTACGCGATGGCCTGAGGCAATGCCATTGAAAGATATAACAGCGGAGACCTGCGCTGCTGCCCTAGTTTCTGGTTGGATAGCCAGATTTGGATGCCCTGCTCGCGTTACTACTGATCGCGGACGCCAGTTCGAGAGCCACCTTTTCCAGTCTCTTACTGCACTGGTGGGTTCGAGCCACTTCCGCACCACTGCCTATCATCCTGCAGCAAATGGCATCGTCGAGCGCTTACATCGGCAGCTTAAGGCAGCAATTATGTGCCACACTACCCCACAGTGGACCGAAGCCCTTCCACTCGTACTTCTTGGCATGCGCAGCGCGTGGAAAGAAGATATACAAACATCAGCAGCCGAGCTGGTGTATGGCGAGCCACT
This sequence comes from Lampropteryx suffumata, assembly GCA_948098915.1. Lineage (NCBI taxonomy): Eukaryota > Metazoa > Arthropoda > Insecta > Lepidoptera > Geometridae > Lampropteryx > Lampropteryx suffumata. The sequence continues at coordinate 462,299 of OX402568.1, read as the reverse complement.
ACGCTTACCAGGCCAGTTTCTCTCTCCTACCGATGACTGCACTACAGCGGACATCACCCAATATGCGTCGCGTCTTCGTTCGCATATCTTGAAGCTGACACCAAAACCTACAGCGTGGCATACTGCGTCACCCTTTTATTTTCCACGAGATCTCAACAGCTCTTCCTATGTGTTCCTGCGACAAGACCACGTGCGTCGCTCACTAGAACCACCATACGCTGGTCCCTACAAAGTCATCAGCAGGCAACCTAAATTTTTCACACTAGACGTTAAGGGCAAGAGAACGAACGTCACGGTTGATAGATTAAAGCCAGCGTATATGACGAAGGAAACTCCACCTACAATTCCAGAGACGATTCCAACCAGTAGTGCTACAACTACTTCAGCAACAATACCCAGAGAGAAAACGACCCCGTCGGGACGAAGAGTACGGTTCCCTGACTTTTATCGACCGTAGTCACGGTCTAGCCGGGGGGAATATGTGGCGAGACTTCACACGCCACAACTCAAATTTTAATATTTTTATGAAAAAATAATTTATAAAAATTAACTTGGGCCAGCCCCTTACAATTCCGGTTTTGCACCTTAGCCCGCGCGCCTCGCACCGACAGCGCCTGCGACGAACGCAACGAGCGAGCCTACCTACACACTACGCTGGTCTCACGACTGACACACACGCGCGTGCTTATTTTTATATTCCTTACGCTGTACCTACTGTATTTAATTAGTGCTTATTTCTTTATTGCTTTCTATTATACTGTCTTTGCATAACTAAATATTATTCTTCATTTCTCTTCGCATCTAGAATTTATTTAATATCCTGAGCTTAACTCTAATCTAGCTACTGCTACTAGGATTTTGAACTCTTGTGATAGTGGAGTAGTGCATAACCAACATCCACTATATAACAATGCAGTTTTGGATCCAAATAAACAAATATTATCCTCACGTCTGTTTCGTTTTACATTGTTGGACATTGGTGGAAACAGGTGGGGATTATTTCTCACAAACAATGCTACCTCAAGTATATACAAGGACGGAAGCGTAAGAATTTTGTGTTTCAAGAAGAATGGTCTGCAACTATCTGTCACACGTATTTTAAACATAGCTCGTAGACAACGTTTTTGCGTTTTAAAAACAGTTTCTTTATCTGTCGAATTACCCCAGAAAATAATTCCGTACCTGAGTACTGATTCTACTAGGCCGTAATACGCTATTATTAGTGTTTCTATATTTACAGTTATTGATAGTCGAAATAAGGCATATGCCGAGCTGCTTATTTTCTTACTTATATACGCAACATGGCTTTTCCAATTAAGTTTTCGGTCAATTTGTAGGCCTAGGAATCGTGCAGAATCAGCTTGTTGTATTTTATTATTTCGAAATATTAGATCAATGTCAGATGGATTGTTATTTCTTTGATTAAAATGCATTATAAGGGTTTTTTTTAGGTTTATTTTTAAATTATTATTATCAAGCCATGTAATTATCGATGTGAATGATTGATTTATATTAGATTTATAATTATTTATGTCATTGCATTTTTTAGTCACAGAACTGTCATCGGCAAACAATTTCATTGGGTGATTAAGTTTATTTGGTTGGTCAATTATATATATGATAAATAGAAGTAGCCCAAGAACGCTTCCTTGAGGAACACCATAATAAATATCTCGTGCAGTGGATTTATAAGTAACCTCATACTTTGTTTTATAGTTTAATCTTGTGATTTTTGTCACTTGTTTCCGATTCGATAGGTATGACCAAATTAAATCTAAAACATTGCCTCTTATCCCATATGCTTCTAGTTTATTGCATAGAATAATGTGGTCTACATAATCAAATGCTTGAATCATATCACAGAATATGGTGCAAACGGGATTTCGGTTGTCAACTTGACAAACAACGTTCTTATAAAAATCGTATATTGCCATATTAATGGTTTTATTTCTGCGAAAACCTTTTTGCTCAATACATAAGATATTATTTTTTTCCAAATAGTCATTAATTTCATCATTAAAATACTTCTCGAATATTTTTGAAAAAATTGATTGAGAGCAATAGGCCTGTAGAATTCCATACGTTCTTTGTTTTCCTTTTTAAAAAGTGGTTTCACTATAGTCATCTTTAGACCTGGTGTCAAACAGGTACAAACAATACAAACAGGTGTCTTTCCTTGAGGAAAGACACCTGTTTGTATGGTGAGATTAATCAAGTAACTGATATGAGTGTGTTAGATTCATATAAATACCTGCTCTAATTAGTATAATATATTACACCTAATATCAAGATTTAGAAGTAATGAAGTAATGTTATAATGAAAGTTAGTAAAATTACTGAAGTTAAATACCTACTTCTCACATGAGGAATTAAAGCTAAATGTAAGCAAGGATAAATTCAATAAGAAGAGAGAATAACAAATTTACCATAGTATATTCAATTTTCTTTATTCAATAAAATTACAAGGACCACTTAGAATCGTCTTCTTACATGCTAGTGAATCTAGGTGCCGGTTCCTCCTAACCCCAGTTCAAGAAGAATCCGGCAAGAAACTTGTCTGGTCCTAACACTTTTTTGTATGATCCTTTACAATTTTACACAACACAAGTACCCTCTTACAAAATAAACACTATAAGGAATATAAGGAAACAATGACAGAATAATTAACTGATACAAATGTATGTACTTCACAAAGATAATATAGTTTTAAAGTTACCAAATAACCAAACAGAGAATAACACAAAAAGTTAACGGTACACATATTAAATACACACAAATATATTTTAGTACAATATTATTGCAAGGCACTTATCTTTCTAGTTCGGTGATCACTCCCAATCTACCCGTCTTAGGCTTTAACCTCGCCTTTTATACATTTTTGAAATATATACAAAACATCACACCATATTCATTATTCAACCAATCACAGAAGCCTATTAAGAATCTAAGTATAATAATGAAAGTTATTTACTTAATAACAATAAAAAGATGTTAAAATATAATTCATGAAACAATGGATTCATAGTTTTGCTATATATGTCTTAATAAAATAATTATAACGAATTTACCGATTTAGTAAACAATCAAATGAAGGACTTGTAAATATCAGAATAATGAGAACAGAAAATAATAAAGTGAAACATTCGTTAATAAATCCAAACTAATTAATAACTGAAAAATAGTAAGAAAGTATGTATCGAACAATTAAATTTACAATATATAACAATCATTGGATACTTTCGTTCTGAAATCCTAATTTCGTTCTCAAATGTGTGTGATGGTATAATCATTTTTATTACAATAATATTTATTAAAGCATATGTTAATATAAACCAACTATAAAATAATAATATAAGTATAAAACTGTTTAACTGTTTATCAAAACACCATCTGTGTTTTTAGCTGTGAACTAATTGAATGACAGGTGGATTTTTATTGAATTCTTACGAGTATAATTTCAATTATTCTGTCAAGTGCATATGTATTCTTTGACATCTTTTATTATTTTTGTTGTTACTCCATCAGATCCCGTACTATTTGTGTTTTTAAGGCTATTTATAATTTTAATAACATGGTGTGGTAAACATGGTGACATAAACATTGATTTCTCACGATGAAGTATATTTGCCGTTACTTTATTTCCAGCGCTGGGTAATGGTTTAACCTTGTCAATAAAATAATTATTAAATAAATTTGCAATATCTGTGGGATCTGTTATATATTCATTATCGTCATTTTTAATTGGCTCTTTAGGTGTGTTATATTTAGTTTTATTGATTACTTCCCAAGTTGTTTTTGATTTATTGATTTTATTTTATATATATTTTGAGATCGTTTTGTAACGGAAATTATTTTCTTAAGCCGTTTATTGTATAAATTATATTTTAATTTTTTTTCATTATTAGACTTTGTTCTGTAATTCCAAAGCAAATGTCTTTTTCGTTTGCTACATAAACTTATCCATTTTGGTTTTCTTATTATTTTTATAGTAGTTTTCTCTTTTGGGAAACAGAGGTTATAAAACAGTTTAAATTGCTCGATAAAATGCGAATATGCCATAGAAGAGTCGTCAGTGGTGTATATTTCAGAAAAGGATAATTCTTTTAAACACATTTTAAATTTTTGAATATTTTCTGGACTATAATTTCTGATATACTTATGCCAAAATTTTAATTTAAATTTTTTTTTCACTGGTATTGTTATAATCTGAGCTGTGTGGTCTGATAGGCCTAATTCGAACACTTCCGTCTTACACTTCCTTTTATAGTCATGAGCAAAGTTATCAATACATGTTTTATTTGTTAAACGTGTCGGTTGCTTTATTGCTAATTTTAAGTTAAAGTTTAATAATAAGTATTTAAAATCTCTAGTCACATTATTGCTTATTAACATATTTATATTAAAGTCCCCTGCTACAACTATATTATTACAATTTAATTTGGATATATAAGTCAAAGTTTTATCTAATTTATTAAAAAATATGTTCAAATTACTTTTACGGGGAATTCTATACACACAAATAATAAATATTTTATAATCCATTAATTTAATAGCGCAGCATTCAAATGACTTAACTAACGAAAGTTTTTTCACTTCTTGTATTTCTCTCCATTTGAGAGTTTTTTTTACTAATATGCATGCTCCGCCTCTACATTTATCACTCCTGCTGAAACATGACGCTAGGCTGTAATTTTGTAAATCCAAAAATTGTTCGCTTCCTTCTTTTATGAAGTGTTCTGTTATACACAATACACCAACATCAATATTTTGTTCCGTCAGCTCATTTAAATTAACCATCAGAGAGTCAGCTTTGTTAACCAACCCTGCAATATTTTGATGGAAAACCTGTATAGATTTAGTCTCGAAAAAACAACGAGTCTTGACCTTCGACTTCTGTGTCTTTGTCTACATCGTTTGACTGTTGTTTCGTGCTTTTGAGGATATAGTTTTACAATTTATTTATATAGATATTTAGGTTTTTAACTAAGACACGCATGCCATGGTTATTGATCTTGCTTGTGTATTTATTAAACATGGTAAAGTCATACTTCAGTTTTTTGTTTGAGTCAAATATATAAGCGTGCTTGTGAGTTGATGTATCTAGGTAGAGGAGATTATTAAAGTTCTCTACTCTCCAGTTGAATACATTCATTAAACGCCCGTGTTTATAAGTTGGAAGACAAATTACGACATTTGTATGCTTCACTTTTTGTAATATAGCTCTAATATTAGCAATGGTTGTATAGTAGTCGTAAGTTGTGATAAATTCTTCTTCTCCAATTAAAATTATGCAAAAATCATTCATTGTGAAATCAGCTACGATTAGTGTGGCACGAGCCAAATTAGTTTGTGTATTGTTACATTATCAATATACTCATCTGATGAAAGTTTAAACGAGTTTAAATTGGTATTACTGCGTAGTAGTATCAATTCATGTTTGCAGTTTATAATATTTTTTTTATAATCCTCAGCAAAACCAAAAATAATGTTTAGAGGGATAGAAGCTGAAAAGTTTGTAAAATCCATGTAAAACCCCCCATTTTGTCAAAATGTAGGTATGTATGTAAGTATCTACAACTCACGAAAGAAAGTGAAATACCTACTTGGCTTCTAAAATGAGCTGAAACACGGTGAAACCACAGAATTACCTCTAGTCTTTCCAAGTATTATGTCATCTTTGGTTTCACAGAGATACATTTGACCTCTTTTTCAAAGTTCCCATCCGTATCAATTAAGTACCTACCATTGAACTTTGAAATACCTTCTCAAATTCTCTGTCCCAGAGATACTATTCTATTCCACCCCCGACGCCATTATTAGCTGTTATTTTAAAGCCTCATAAGCTATTAATTCCGGCATCTGTCTTGAGTAGGTATAATTATTTTGATATCCTTCCTTTTAATATCCGATGCAAGTTCTTACCTACAGTTTTTTCCACATTACATTTTAATAATGATATCAAAACATAAATAATGATAGATAAATACCTACCTATTTAGATAGACACGTACCTGCTGAAATATGAACTAATTACTAGGTACGGAATTAATACTTAGCGGCGAACTCTGTGGCGCAGTTGGCGAAGGTCCTCCTGAGACGCAGAAAGTTGCGTGTTTGATTCTCGTGCGAATCATACAATCATGTAATGTTTGTATGATTTTCAAATTATGGTCTCGGGTTTTGGTTTTCCATTTATAAATGAATGTAATTATTAAAAAAAAAAAAAAAAGTGTGTAAGATGTGTAATATCAGTCATCTGCTTATTTTGGGGCTAGATGATGCTGTGTGAAATGTCCAGCATTATTTATTTATTGTTAAGTATAGATAATGAATATTTGAAATTTTGCAAATAGAGGTAGAGTGTCTCTACCCTACCTGTATTTAAGTGTTGTAATATAATAGTTTATATTATAACACTTAAATACTTTTATGAAATTTTATCAGAAATGTTTTTCCTGGGAGGATATCGAACCTCCATCCTACAATGCAGAAGGCAGAGCTACTAACTTAGCTGACAGGTCAGTCAATGTTCTGATGTCACTGATCCTGCCTTCAATAAAAGGTTAACAAAACGAATATTTACAGGTAAATTTAAAATTAATTTCTTTGTATTTAATGTATCTACGTAAACGTGCTGATGATTATGGTCATGACTAGACTCAGATCAGCAGAATCTTGCTGCATATTAATAAAATAAATGACGACCTCTAATAAATGACGACCTCTGTGGCGCAGTGGGCTTAGGTCCGGCTAAGACGCAAAAGGTTGCGGGTTCGATTCCCGCCGCGGGACAAATGTTTATAAGATCTGCAAGTGTTTGTCTCGGGTCTGGGTGTTTCTATGTATAATATGTATGTAATTATTTAAAAAAAAAGTATATAAGTAGTATATCAGTCAAGTGGTACCCATAACACAAGCTCGGCTTACTTTGGGGCCAGATGAAGCTGTGTGAAATGTCCGGTATTATTATTATTATTATTATCATATTATCATACGGCAACGTTGGTCTTCCGCTGAAGCTAGTATTCATTTCACTGACATCTTGACCCGAATTGGGTGTTAGCTAAAGCAATAACAAGTACTTACACTTACCATAAAAACTACTTAAACAAAATATACAGAATCAAAGAGCACACATAGAAAGAAATACATATAAAACCAGAAATAAAAATAAATATATTTCATACATTAGAGAACTTACTAAACCAAAATTCACAGCACAGATTGGCAACCAAGTAGGTACCGCTAAAATAAAAATAGGATAATAAACTATCTAGGTACAAAAACCCAATCCTACCTATGTTACCTATGTTACCCACCCACACTCTACCATATAATACTCTCAAGTTGTAAATTATATCAGCAAAACTCCTAAAACAGTGGTGACACCACCACATTACATACTGTCGCAAACTGCGGGCCATTCCGGGCTCCGCTCTCAGCGAGCTATCCTTGCATGTTCCCATTCCAACGTCCCTCAGCTAGCCACTATTAACCCACTTATCTCCAAGTATTGTTTACAAAATACATAGCTAGGTGCTGACATCCCTAATTGTAGTTGTTCCGAGTTGTATGTACGAGACTAGTAGCTGTGTGGTGCGTGTGGCAGATCTATGGGAGGCGCGGGATCGATGCCGACGCGACACTCCGGCGCCTTGGAGTAGCTCAGGGTGGAGGCACACTGGGGTACACTGACAATATCATCCATGTAGGGCCTGCACTGTATTATTGTATTCTAGTGATTGTATTGTATTGTATTGGTGGCATGGCATGTTCTAATTCAAACATTTGCACAGTATTATATATTTTACTTATCTACGCGTATCAACAAAACATTTCGGCCTTCCACTTAATAGGTATTTGACATGAATGAGCTTCTTTTGTTGTTTCAGATAGTGTATCCCATCGTTTAACATCGGGATATTTGAAGCTCGCTGGTCAAAATAAATGGTCAAAAAAAGGAAATATGCAAAAGCGGAAGTTCGACGGTACTTTACGGTACCTAACCTACCTAATTGATTTTTTTAGGTTCTAATTGTTTTTTTTTAGTTTTAGGTTCAAATAATCATCGGATGGTAGACCATAGTAGGTGTAAGTATTCATGCACAGGCTCAACTTGAAAAATTGACTTGCATTGATTGACCGAAAGTGTCGAATGAACATTGGAGGACGCCACCACCGCTGCCGCGCACGCCCGTCCAGTGGTGCGGTGTGTCCCAGGATTTAGGTTTTACTCTCGTTTTGGCGAGAGTTTTGGCAAATCTTCCAGTCGCCCTCCGCTGCGAGCGATCACAACAACTTTCCACTGCAATCAGTATACCGCACTGATATACGCTTAGACAAATCAGATCTTGTGGAAATAAACAGAATAGATAGGTAATACGAAATTAAATTATGTGCAAATTGTAGATTACCTACTAGCCAATAGCGCATACAGGAAGGAGACTCTTATATCGACAATTTTGCGGTAAGTTTATTAACTTTGCTATATCAATGAGTAAGGCGCTACTACCTACATTGCGGAGTTTATAGAATTGATGAATTAATATTATAATACTTATAATAAAATCAATATATTCCTATATAGATTTTCGAAAATTAATTATGTACTTATTGACCTCTATCTTGTCACAAGCCTTTAAATACATTAGTGTATCCGATCGAGAAACGAAAGCGCCCGTAAAAGCGTTAGAGCAAAGCTTGATGTAGTTTTACTTATTTTGCGTAATGTTTTCCCTCAGGAGCTATGGCCCTGCGCGAAGATGAGGGTGCTCGCTCCGTTACTTCGTCATGGTTCACATCAGTGCTTATGATATACTATCTGTGCTGCTGGCCTGGAGACTCCAAGTCAGGTACGTATATTATTGTGATATGTTTACACTAGGCCAGTAACAAACCTACATAAGAAACAAATCGACGCTGTAGTCTGTAAAATTTAACATCATACAATTTTAGAGCACTATCTGCAAGCTTTGGATAAAATATGTTATATAATTTTAATCCATGGTACTTTGAGAATACATGGAAATATTCATTGAAATGCACTAATATTAAACAAGTTACAAATAAAACAATAAAAACAATTGTACTCAGCGGGCCGACAGAAGTCTATAAATACGAACTCTGTGGCGCAGTGGGCTTACGTCCGGCTGAGACGCAAAAGGTTGCGGGTTCGATTCCCGCCGCGGGACAAATGTTTGTATGATCTGCAAGTATTTGTCTCGGGTCTGGGTGTTTCTATGTATAATATGTATGTATTTACAAAAAAAAAGTATATAAGTAGTATATCAGTCGTGTGGTACCCATAACACAAGCTCTGCTTACTTTTGGGCCAGATGATGCTGTGTGAAATGTCCGGTATTATTATTATTATCTAATATATAAAATTCTTCTGTCACGGGGTGCGTAATCGAACTCCTCCGAAACGGCTCGACCGATTTTCGTGATCCTTAGCGAGGATATTAGTCAGGGGGGAGAATCGAACAACATCTATTTTTCATCCCCCTAAATGTTAAGGGTGGTCCACCCCTTATTTTTTTTTTTTATTTTTCAGACAAAATTTTTTGTTTTTATTTTTTTATGATACATCATACAAAAATACATGCAACCCTAAATTTTCACCCCTCTACGATCAACCCTTATTTTTTAAACATCATATTTACCTATAAAAATGTTTCCTAAAAATAACATACATGGCAAAACAACGTTTGCCGGGACAGCTAGTTATTATTATATTAATACATTGATTCAGGTTATGGTAGGTATACATAGGAGGGCACTGATGTATTGTATGTGTGGTATGCAACTACACACGTAAATGTGTATTGTATATAAATTTTCTTATTTCAGACACCAGTTCAGAAAAACATCAAAGTCGGCGCTCGACGATAAGACATGGTAGGTATCTTACACAACTACCCTGAAGGAATGTAATGATATATATTTATACATATTTATATTTATTTTACTAGCTGCTGCCCGCGGCTTCGCACGGATGGTACCTACATAAAAAGTAACCTATGTCGGACATAGGTTATTTCTTATGTAGGTATCATGCGTTCGAAGAAACAGTTCATCTCCGTACCAGTTTTCTTCAAAATTCGAGTCCGAAAAAAATAAAACAAACAGAAAAAATACACACTTTCGCATTAATAATATTAGAAAGTGTGATTCAATATTTTTCCCAAAACGCTTATGTAAATTAGATTATGAATATTTTTTGATAAGATTATTATTTAGGTACTAACTTGCTTACATTAAGTTGAATTATTTCAGAAACAGGTTCGCGTCGCTCGAGCCACTTGTTCGGGAACCGCGTCGGCAGCAGCGCTGTCTCTCTGCACCTGCCGAGCACCTCGGGTACATACCTAACTACCTTTCCTTTATCATTGCTTCATCTCCTGCTAATTTGTTGTTGATAACTTCGAGTACGTACTCCCGCCGACCTGTCAGCCTTTCAGCAGGGTGAGTGGCCGAATAACGCATCAATTCACCTTGACCTACATGACACAATTTTGGGTGTATGCCAAATCAATTCAAGGAGGTCATTAAACACGTAGGTATCTTTAGAGGATACCTAAATAATAGTCATTCAAAATGGTAAGAGTATTGATAACAAAATTTAAGAAGCGACCAAAATGTATCAATGACCTGAAACAATGTTTTTTAAAACTTTCTGTCACTTTACAGGAACCAAAAAGGAACCGCTGTCAGGCCATCGTAGCCACGAAGAGATAGGTCGTCGGAAGTCTCACCACGAGCTCACCGCAGAGGAATCCTCTCGATACCACTCCGCTCCCAGCGTCATCGACGAGGTCATCCACAGGAGAGACTGGGACCGATCCACCAGAGAGCTTTATATTCCACTTAAACCTGAAACTCTAGACGATACCCATTCGATATCAAGCGATAGTCTAGAAAGAGCACCTCACGCGGAGCCTGAATCTACGTCCAGCGATGAACACAAAACCGATGAGCAGATCATCGGAAGAACCTGCAAAAAGCACTTCACGAATATAAAATCGTCTAAAGGTAAAAAGGAAAAGCAAGTGGAAGAAGATAAAGACTGCGATGCTACAGAACTATCCAGCTTCTACATCGGCGACAACGACACTGTCGCCGCTGCCAGTGCCGCTTCCAGTGCCGCTTCGAATATCAACAGGTTCCCCAAAAAGGATGATGTGTTAACTAAGTCAATCTACAGGGCTAAGGAGGCGAAGCAGAACTTCAATGAGTCGATCCGAAGTAAAGAGCGACCGAGACAGACGCTGGTTCCATTAGATGAGCACCAGCCCAGAGTATTCGGTTTCTGTTTAGATGACGTTATCGACCAGCTGGAGACTCTGGACCGGTCCGGGGCAATGCACCACTCCATCGAGTCGAGGATCAGTTTGTCTAAACCAGCGTTTCCTCCACCTTCTGTTGGTAAGACTTTATTTATTTATGGAGTTTGTTTTTGTGTCCAAGTGCATTCCGACTCACATTAAGTAATTAGGTAAGTTACATGTGTTCAACTGCCAACCGCTTGCTCAATAACTCAACTCAACAGAATCCCAAATAAGGATCCCTAGGTATAGGTACCACCGTAGATGTCAACCTGCAAGGTAAAGTACCGACTTATTATTAATTCCTATATGATACATGAGTGTTATAAGCCCAACATCAACGTTCGCAGACGTCTTGTGTCAAATGCACGAAAGCAGCCTTTAAAACGTACTTTAATTCACCACACTAGTTCAAATTACTAGGTGGCAAGACAAGAAGAACGTCAATATGCTAATATTGTCTAACCTTTGCTGCTTTCTGTGTTAAACTGGTTCTTCTGCATCTATATCGAGCTTGTGCATGTTGTGAGTTGTGACGTGGTCTCAGAGCCGGCCGGCTACGAGGGCGGCGCGTGTTACCTGGCGGGCGGCGGGGGCTGCGGGGGCGGTGGGGGCGGCGGGGGCTCCGGCCCGGTGGGGGCGGTCTCGGGGCCCGAGCGGCTCCGCGCGCGCCACGCCAGCGACGGCGACATCCTGGCGCCCGCGGGCCCGCTGCGCCCCGAGTCGGGGGCCTTCTCAGGTGAGGACACAGAACACCATTGCACGAGTGAGTGTGTGAGGAGCGACTAGGTGTGTGTCGATGAAGTCTGGCTAGACTCTTAGCATCCTATTTATCTGTGCTTGATTCTATGCTTCTATTCTATAATGAAAAAAAACACTATTATACGATAGTAGCACAAACGTGTGGTAGGTACTATCTTATAATATTTCTTCGTGTCTATCTATAATGGCACCTGTCTTGCTGACAATTTTGCTAATGTTAATTGTGATTGTTTTGTTACTATTGTCACGAAATTGCAGTCGATCGTCTTATGTCTATTCTAAACGTCGTCGCGGAGTGATCGTATGGAATTCGTAGATTCCTCGTTGTACAAATCGCAAGGAACACAGTACAAAAAGTGGATTTTGTTTTTAATTTTTTTAAGGTTTTTTTATAAATCAGGCTGTTACCTACTCAAAATCTTTTACCAAACAGATAATAGATACCCGTGATATTTTTCCTAGCAATTTCATCATAATTATCACAATCATTTCGTAAAACATTTTGGGTTTCTCCAAACAGCAGTTAGCCTGTAGGGGGGGAGGACACTGACATCTATCAAAAATGATAGCGGACGCCTAGCTCTATTATTAGCTCTCTATTATCTGGTTATGTTATAAGTAACATAGAGGGTAGATCCTGACGGCTGATTTAAAAAGGTGCTGAGCTTTGAAGTTACTGATTAATGTATATTTGCAATAGACAAATCATGGAATGTTCTAGATTTTATATTATTTGGGCTAGCGGTTGATAAATGTTACAGAGAGCGACTTGGACCTGGAGTTGGAAGGCGCGGAGGAGCCGCCACCGCCCTACCACGACCTGCAGATGTTCTCCTCTCCGGATCGGAAGGAAACTGCCATTTAAATACTGTACTGCACTTATGTACTTTAGCTAAAATTTCCTAAAGTACGAACGACCAAAGCTTTTCTTAACATTTCTAGACCAAAGGTTTGCTTAAACCAAAGTCCAATTTAGAGTAATACTTTTAAATGACACTTGATAAAAAATCAAAATTTTGTAATTAACCTGTATTTGGGATTTTTTTTAATAATTAAAATACATTTTAGTTAAAACTACGGAAAATTATACGAAAATTAATTCCATAAAGGAATCAAATGACAATTTTAATTTATTTTAGAACTGTCAGTTAAAAAGGTTCTATACTCGTTATTGGACTTTTATGCAATCAATATAAGGTCGTTCGTATTTTAAGAAATCCTAGCTAGCTATTCTAGCCAAACTCTCTAGTTTAATCAGGGGGTTAATTCTGTTAATTTACAACGGTTTTAATTCCATTCCAATCCATCTAAGTTTTGTCCCCTATTACGGTTCATTAATTATCCAAAACCTATCTCTATGACCAAACAAAAGAAAACATTCGATCGATCGTTGATGCCCTCGTAAACGTAGCGTAAGAAGAGTCGTTGTTCATTAGCAGAATAGGTCAAAAGCGGTTCAGCTGCGGTTCGATTCCAATCGAGCTAACAGAAATAAGTAGAATTACCCCCAGAACCACAGACCGGCCTCTCAGCTCAGGCGGTGGTAGCTCTGCCTCCTGCGCTGTAGCCCTGTACCCTGTACGCTGTACGACGTGCCTCGTGCGTTCCATTTCCCAGGACAAACATTTGTGTGTTGAATGTCTGTTTTATAAAGCACATAATGTATCTATTTAAACATATATTATAAGTATTCTATCAGTCATATGGATCCCATACAAACTATGCATAGTTTTGTTGCTAGATGGTGTTGTGTAGATTGTCCACCAATATTGAAATTTATTTGTATATTATTATTCAGTGAGCTGACCCGGATAATGTTGTTTAATGTTTTTTTACATGAATAGGTTGAGATTATTTGATATTAAGAAGTTTATTGGTCTGTGCGAGTTGTCGATGCTTTATTTGAATACTAACTTCAATAAGTTTGATTATTGTATGCGTTAAGCACGAGTATGTACCTGAACAGAATCTGTCATTACGTATTTGGTTTATTTTATGTTATAGATAACGTTGATAATTAGATAAGGTCAATTAAGTTACACAATAGAATGAAGTCATAATAACATAGTTATAATAAATACAAACATATTGTTATTGTATCTACGTTAATAACTAAGTGTTTTCATGTCTAGAATAAGTATTTTGTAGAGTTGGAGTTTCTAGTTGCCAAGCAAAATGTTCTTCGAAGCTAAGATGCTTTTCTTTATAAAAATGTAATTATAGAGTTTAGCTAAAGTTAAACCTAATAAATACATGTTTTAAAAACACGTTTCTATTTATTTTCAGAGTTAGAGGAGGTAGCTAATTTACTTGTGAGCCTAAATTCCTATTCAGGAAGTAAGATTAGAGAGATACATAAATGAAAACACACTTTCGAAGTACCTAATCTTAAAATGTATCTCTTTACTTTCGTGAACTACTTCGAAAGAGACATAGATTTTGATAGAGATGGACAACAGGACAGGCAGCTTGGTTGTAACTCTGGATGCGTTGTAAGAGGATTCTTCTTTGTATTTTTATACGCTTTATATTAGCTTCACTTGTATGTATGTTTGTATGTTAGTATGTTTGTATGTAACCGACTCCTTAGGACACGATTTTGACCCACTTTAATCGGCCAGATTTCATTAAAATTTTGCACACCTGTCAAAGACCGATGACAATGCAATAATTCGAAAAAAAAAATAAAAAAAATATCCGGTTATCCTAAAACTAAAAAGTAGAAAATAAATAATAGTATAAAAAAACTAAAGAACACGCTTTATATAGAAAACCAAACTAAAAAATAGAAAATAAATTTTAATAGATTTAAGTAAGAAAAAAATGTTTTATTAAAAAAAAAGCGTGGGGTGCTTTTTAATATATTATCGAATTGATAATCCTTCCACCATGCACCCCACGCTTTTTTTTTAATAAAAAAATTTTTTCTTACTTACATTTATTAAAATTTATTTTCTATTTTTTAGTTTGGTTTTCTATATAAAGCGTGTTGTTTAGTTTTTTTTATTATTATTATTATTATTAACTATTATTTATATATAATGGCATATGTATTGATGAAAATTTTGGCAGAGTCAAGTGAACTTGGTTGTTCTTTACTATTTAGCGTCACAAAGTCGCAGTCGATCATCATTGTCTTCGTTAATGGCATGTGTCTATTATGACTATTTTGCCAATGTCAATTGTTTAGATTGTTTATAATAAGACGTCAGAATGTTGTAAATGTTGTCGTTCGTCGTTTGTTGTTTTATAAAAATTGGTGTCTCTTTATTAAATATTTATACGGATTATTTTTGCTCGAATCACAAAGAAAAAAAAACATTCATTTAAATTATTCACACCCGAGTCAATAACTCTAGCTTTATTTTAATCAAATCACCAAAATAAAAAATAAAACCCGAAATAACTCGGGAAAAATATATATTAGGTCCATATGAAATTGGTCCCTTTGCTAAAGAACCACGGGGGCGAGAATCAATAAACTATCTGAAGGCGGTTTGGATTGCCACATCGGAGATGTGCCAGTTAGTCTAAGAAGCTATCAAAATTCCGGAAAAAAATGGTAATCTGTTGGAGCAAGGTCCGGGGAGTACGGTGGATCTCGCAGACATTCCAATTGCAGCTCCTCTAGTTTAGCAGCCGTCTGTTGTGCAGTGTGTGGTCTAGCGTTGTCCTGAAGCAGCAGTGGCCTAGAGCGATTGATCAGCCTCGGTTGTTTAGCAGCTAGTTCTTCCACCATGGTTTGCAGTTGCTGACAATATATATCTGCCGTTATCGTTTGACCAGATTTTAGAAAGCTGTAGTGAACGACACCGGCACTTAGTCCACTAAACACTCACAAGAAACTTTTTCTGAGTAAGTTTTCGCTTGGGGCACGATTTGGCTGGTTCTCCAGGGTTCAGCCATTGCGACGAGCGGTTCCAATTTTTGTACAGGATCCACTTTTCATCACAGGTAATGACCCGATTTAAAACCCCTTCATTATCGTGCCGGTTGAGCAATGTAACGCAGCAGTCGACGCGTATTTGCTGGTTTGCTTCACTCAATTCATGAGATACCGACCGTTCAAGCTTTTTTACTTTCCCTGTTAGCTTCAAGTGGATTAAAACAGTTTTATCACTCACAGCAAAGCCTGCAGCTAACTCTGAAGTGGTTTGCGATGGATCCGCTTCCACAATAGCATTTGCATAGCATTCTTCATTATCCACTTTGATCTCCGACCGTCCACGGGGCTTGTTCTGAAGGTCTAAACGGCAAGTAACGGGGGCAAGTAGTAACAGCTTAATTACTCAGCTGGTATAGGATATTTTGTGTTAGAATTTGCGCTAATCAACTCCTTATAAGGTGGCCTATGACGTGGTTACAGTCGGTATCGTTCGGGAGCACGCAGTGAGTGGTTGTGTGCAGGTGCCCCAAAATGGAACCAAAATTCGTCAAGCTGCGAAAATATTTGACCTTTGTCATGTATCACTTTATAATACATTCAGAAAAAATAAAAGGGCGAGCCTCTTAATGTTGTATACACCAAACCAAGATTAGTATTTACGGCAGAGGAAGAGGAGAACATTTCCTCGTATGTTCTTATCGTTGATTGCAATGTTTAAAGTTTTCAAACTAATTAGTGACTATTTAAACCAGCGTAAAGAAGTTGCTTAGTTCAGATACTTAGTTTAGTAACTATAACACTAATTTTAGACAAAAAACTACGATTAGCGTATAAAATGATTATTTATACTAGATAAAAGTATTGTAATTAAAAAAAACTAATAAAACACAGCAAAAACCAAGATCTCTTAATATTGATAAAGAATTATTTGTTACCTTATTAGTTTGTAAGAAATAATTTTATATTTAGTATGTACCAAACAATATATTCATGTGTGTTAATGTGCATAATTAAAAATATGTTTAAGTCTGTTTACCAAACAATAAGTACCTGAAATTCTATAAATATGTTGTTTTAATTATGTTGTTACTGCCTGCCCCACACCAGTTACAACTTGCCCCAAGAACGGGGTATGTTGTAACAAGCGACAATTTTGCAAAAAATATTTTTTTACTATTAATTACTATGAAATCCAGCTCAATTATCATTCTTTTGGATAAATGGATATATTTCCTTTACTATAAAATAACTTAATTATTAGAATACTTGTTATTATGACTTCCAAATCAAAAATACTAAAAATTGTTACAACTAGCCCCCCGCTCCCCTACTTGTAAATAAAGCGGTTTTTTTAAGTTTTCCATTGTGCGAGATGAGCGACGCCAAAGAAAAAACTAATGAGGAAAAAAACAAATGAATGACTGTTTCCGAAACTCAAATATACCAGCTAAATGGATTTATAAATTTGAATTTGGAATTCTTAACCAAATATTATATAATTTCAGACCAAAGTGGCCAGTACCACAAAACCCCAATTTCATATGTAAGGAGCTAATAATATAAGAGCACATTCTTTACTCACAAAACAGCCAAAAACAATCCGATCTTAATTGTCTATTCCAATGATTCCAAACGTCATCGCGCAATGGTTGTCTGGAATTTCCTTGGATCACTGGTCGTTCAAATCACAAAGGAACGTAATACACTTATATATATCAATCGCTATACATATTTTAAGAAGTCACATTTTATTGAATAAAATTCCGCTTAGATTACATATAAACACAAAAAACGAATTACTTAATTAAGAAATAATTATGTTACTTCGTGAAATATCAAATGAGGATATAATTATCTTGTTTCTTGAAAAGGATGTTTGAATGAAAACCAAAGTCAAATTGAATGTACCTTTACTGACATCGACATATAAATAGTACATTTTTAAATAAGCTACCATCAAGCGAGTATATGTCATATATCAACAGATGCGAGTATTTAGATAGACCTAGCAAAAATGTTTTGAACAAACAGTCATACAAAAGCTTAGCTAATATTTTTGAATACAAAACTTATTTAAGTAGGTCCATAGATTTTCGACAACGATATTTTTTTTAATAAGTACTTATATCTAGTTAAATACATTTTGGTCACAACTACAAAATCTGCACTGGACGGTACCTAAACTAACATTGATCATAAAATATTGTTTTGGGACATTACTTTATCTTCTATATATATAAAAATGTTATGTTGGTTTGTGTACGCTTCAAAAACTGAAAAAGTTCTACACCGATCATGCTGAAATTTTAGTATGATATATATCCATATCAAGGATTGTTTTTATCTATTTTTTTTTGTACCACAGCGAAGCGTGGCGGGGTACAGCTAGTTTAATATAAGTACAATAAACTATTATATAAACTACATTTACGTTTTATAAATAATTGTATTATTTCACTTTCTCTTGAGGCTCAAAATCTATTATGTTATAAAAAAACAAAATAGTTAAAACTTGTAAAAAACTACTAAGTACTTTAAAAAAAGCAATGGTGATCGTAAAACGGCAAATTACCCAATCACTTTTACTTATAATTTTTCTTTGATTAAACAAACAAAATAACAAACAAACAAATTCATACCTAGGTAATTTGTATCGTTTTTCTCAAGCCATTTTATTTATACCATACTTACCATATACATAAATACGCTATTTTCATTTTGCAACAACTAATTACGTTGTGTAAGTAATTATATAGATAAATAGAATACACCTATCACGAAGCTTCTACTTACAATTAAAACTTGACATGCATTTTCCGAGCTTACGAGCCACAAACTCCATTAGGTGTTAAGACAGCAGTTGTTAAGTCAATCTATAGAGTTGGATCATGTTGGTGGAGCTGGAACTATTGATCGATCGCAATTGACTTATCTCAAACAACATCGATCGACGCTAGATCAATCGTCCACCGATGACAGAATAAACACCACCATTGAATATCCAAGTCTGTAGGAATTATGCGAACTCGAGCTCTAAATAAATAATAGTTTAAAAAACTAAAAACACGCTTCATATAAAAAACCAAACTAAAAAATAGAAAATAAATTTTAATAAATGTAAGTAAGAAAATAGACATATAGATAGAATTTTTTTCTTACTTACATTTATTAAAATTTATTTTCTATTTTTTAGTTTGGCTTTCTATATAAAGCGTGTTTTTTAGTTTTTTTAAACTATTATTTATTTTCTACTTTTTAGTTTCAGGATAACCGGATATTTTTTATTTTTTTATTTTTTTTTAGAATTATTGCATTGTCATCGGTCTTTGACAGGTTTGCAAAATTTGAATGAAATCTGGCCGTTTAAAGTGGGTCAAAATCGCGTCCTAAGGAGTCGGTTACATACAAACATACATACAAGTGAAGCTTAATATAAAGCGTATAAAAAAGGCCGCATTTATAGTCTTTTGCGATTTCGCCTCCTTAATAAAATTACTAGTAACAAAGTCGTACTGAAAAAACACGTCCTCTTCGGAATAGATTTTAAAATATACTAGTGGATCCATCCATGGTGATCCATACGGTTGATCAATCATAGAACGACGGTTGATTCATATTGTATCAACCATTCAACCCGTATTCGCACAAAACGATCGACGACGGTCGATGGCATCGATCCCTTACCTACTTGTCAGCAAGTCAGCGCCCCCTGCAAACCGATTTTGATATCGAAACTATAACGTCGGTTGTTGAAATGTTTGTCGAATTCAGAATTGACAACTATTTCGTAAAATTTTAACTTATATATCGCCGGTTGTGGAGGATTACGTACGACTATTTACAACATCGAATAGAATAGGAAAATATTGATTTATCATCACAAACACAAAACAAATACCTACAGTTCGTATTGAAGACCTCTGTAGCGCAGTGGGCCAAGGTTCGCTTAAACCCAGAGACGCAGAAGGTTGCGGGTTCGATTCCTGCCGCCGGACAAATTTTTGTATGATCTGCAAGTAATTGTCTTGGGTCTAGGTGTTTTTCTATGTATAATGTAATGTACCTATATTAAACAAGCTATGCGCTTAGTTTTTTTTTTGTTTACCGGACATTTCACACATCATCATCTGGCCCCAAAGTAAGCAGAGCTTGTGTTATGGGTACGACATGACTGATATACTACTTATATACTTTTTTTTTGTAAATACAAACATATTATACATAGAAACACCCAGACCAGAGACAAATACTTGCAGATCATACAAACATTTGTCCCGCGGCGGGAATTGAACCCGCAACCTTTTGCGTGTCAGCCGGACCTAAGCCCACTGCGCCACAGAGGTCGTCGAATTACAGAGTTTAGGGCTAGATGGTGTTTTTGTGCGTTGTACACTAATAATATTATTTTTATAGGAGTACCTTACTCGTAGGTACAGTATAAAGACACCAATTGTCAAAATTAACCTCGGTCGTTTCACCGTTCAAAAACAGTGGAAACAATATTTTTTTAGAAGTTAACGGGTATACCTTTATATACGGATACTTTTTGATTTATTCCCGATAATCGTTTACTACGACAACAATAAGTCAAAACGAATAACCAGTAGGTTTTGCACGATCATTATCCCGATATCGTTTATCGGTTTTCCGAGTAACAGCCAGAACCGTGCTTTACTCGTATTCACGCTCCAGTTTCGCACGAATGCCGCTCCCTAGGTAACATGAAGTCATCTATCTCGTAGTCCCCGCAGCGATGCATTGCACTGCAGCTGCTGATGCAGGTACTTTGAGAGGCGGCGTGTCAGCGGCAGGGCCGAGGGGGGCGGCAGGGCTGAGGGGACCGGGGGACGGCGCCGGGAACACCTGGTCCCCCTGCAGTGCGTACCCGGGGGGCAGCTGGCGACACAGCGCAGCCATCGCCGTGGCACTGTCGCGAACAACTGGAAGCCGTTCCACGATTCTTTTTTTTATACAATTGAGTCAGCAAACTTAAGGCCCAACTAATTGTAACTGGTTACTGTAATCTATGACTGACTTGTCAGTTCTGTTGGTAGTAGCTCTGCCTTATGCGCTGCAGGCTGGGGGTTCGGCTCCCTCTCAAGATATTTATGTGATGAGCATAGGTGTTTGTTCCGTGTCGGGAGTTTATAAAGTATTATGTATTTAAGAATATACAAGTGTTCATGCAGTCATCTGATCACCATTGCCGGCCCTAGACATCAATTCTTATGTCTATTCGTCCAGTAATGTTACTTGCTCCAGTGCCATTCGATTCTAAACACAGTAAAGCAAACACGACAAGAAAAAAACAAAAAAAAAAGACACGACTGCGTGTTGGCAGAATATCTAGCAATGTGCTGATACGCACTGAGACGGACTCTTGCTGTTGAGTCCTACTACCAGGTTTCACGATACCACACAAGTAAGCAGAGGCCTCAGGCCGACCTCGGTCTGAGGCTGAGGCCAAGAAATGATATAGATGGACATATCTATCTATGTCCATACTCCATACTGATATTTTGAATTCAAAAATGACTTTGTTGGTGTGTTACCTTTTCACAGTTAAATGACTAAACGAATATTGATGAAATTTGGTCACAGGGAACTATTTATGTAGGTACCAACTACACGTGCGAAGCTGACGGCAGCTAGAAGGTTATACGACCCACCCTGTTTATGGATTACAAACCAGCATACTTCTATCTTAACGATTATTATGTCAGATGTAGTGTAGCTGTAAGTTCTATCAAGGCTACATCGTTTGCTGTAGGTAGATACTGACCTGGTTGCACGGGATAAGAGACAGGTTGCTTCTTCGTGCAGGAAGATGACGACGTTCTCGATGGTAACTCGCTTCTCGAGAGCTCTGCAATCGAATAATAATATTAGGTGCTAATAACAAATGAAGTCAAAGTTATATCATTTATATTCAATACACTCACAATGATCACTTTGAAACGTCTTACATGCTAAGTGAAATTAAATCTCCCTATCCCAAGTCTGAGAAAAATTTACCAGAAACTCGTCCTGGATAATGTTTGTGTAATAGTTAGCTTGTGCCCGTGGCTTCGCACGCATGGTGCCTACAATAAAATAAAAGTACCTTAGGTTTTTCCCCAAGATTCAATATCCTCTACCTACCTCCTCTACCTACCTCCTTACCAAGTTTTATCAATATCCGTTGACGTTTAGTCGTGAAAAGGTAACATACAGGCCGACAGAGACACTTACGAATTTTTAGTTATTTTATGAAGTATGGATATGGCTTTACGGCTGTCTCGTCTATGGACCCAAGTATATTTACTAAATATTATCAGCATTTTTTCAGACTTTTAGCCGTGATAACGTAAATTGAAAAAGAGAGAGACACAGCATGGTGGATGATAGACGGACCTCTGCACTTGTTGATGAAGAAGTAGCATGCGTAGCAGCAGAGTAGAGTCAGCAGAGCGATGACGACTCCCATCACCACGTAGTAGGAGAGGTGACTCCGGGCGCGGTCGTTCGGTGCCACTTTACCTGCCATCCTGTTAGAAAACCCACAATGTTTACAATAAATGTGCATCAAATTTTTTATTTATTGAATACTAGCAACCTACCTTAGGTGTGAATTATAGACCTAAACCTTCGTCATCAATCACTCCGTCTATTGGCGAAAGCCGTATGAAAATACGTTCGGTAATTTTAACGTTTATCACGAAAGACAGAGAGATGTATTCTATTGCACATAAAGTTATAGAATGACACAAATGAAGGGCTTTATGCCTAGACATGCTTACCAATACCAACCCGAGCTGGTCTTGCCATAGGTGGCGCACAATATAAATTTATTATTCGGTGAAGTTATATAGTCTTCTTCATCCTATCGTTTCACTGGGTATTTCAAAGCAGTTTGGTGGTGTGCCTCAAAGGCTCCTTGCGTTCACTTTTATATTTAGACAGGTTATGGTTTAAAGCCATGTCTGAGGCCGCGATAGGAACTTCTGGATTAGTATATCAAAACTTAATTGCTTTTTTTATAAGCAATAAAGTTTTGATTAACGTTTAACGTTTGCGAAATAATCGAAATAATACGATTTAATATGTTAGAATAGAATAAATATGTAAGAGTAACACTCACGCTTGAAGAATCCACTGAAATTGTTCACTTACTTGACCAAATGTTGTTTCTTTCTTTGCCTGAGGTCCTAGGCCATTGACCGCATTCAGTGCTTGCGATTACTAACTGCCATGTCTATTCAATACTACCATTCACTGTTACTAATAACTACTATCATTATCAATTCAATAGGTTAAAAAACTCTGTTTAGGTACTCGTAGTGCAGCTCGAGACGTGGCTAATCTTTAAACGCAATAGAATGAGTAAAACCATCCTGAGTATTAACAAAATCACTGGTAGTAGTAGTTAAAAGGTATTTATTAGGTATTAATTGATTCCCGACGTTTCGGTTGCGTTGCAACCGTGGTCGCTGGACAATAAGAAAAAACAAGTTTTAAGAAATCACACAAGCCTAATTATACGATTTTGCTCCCTCAAATCCTAACTACAAACTTATCATTTCTCACGCGTCCTAGCGAATTCTTACGTTTTATCCGAAATGGCGAGATAATATGTGTAAGTACGAGTATAGATAAATAGATAGGTGAAGGAAGGTAAGTTCTGTGTGGCTGGAGGGAGCGTACTGGTCGTGGACATGTCCTGAGTCAGACAAGACGTAGCAACAAGTCGAGCGCCACTCGGGCGCCAGAATTATTCGCTTGGAGACGTCACAGGGCTGTCTAAGCATTCTTACATAGTTCATAGTAGTTTATTCCATTGACAAATTACATTGTATGCGGAAATATAAATTAAATTAAAAATATAATTAAACATATTTATAATTATAATTATTGATAAATTATGGTAATCATGCAATATATTATATTACAACTAGCTGTCCCGGCAAACGTTGTTTTGCCATGTATGTTATTTTTAGGAAACATTTTTATAGGTAAATATGATGTTTAAAAAATAAGGGTTGATCGTAGAGGGGTGAAAATTTAGGGTTGCATGTATTTTTGTATGATGTATCATAAAAAAATAAAAACAAAAAATTAAGGGGTGGACCACCCTTAACATTTAGGGGGATGAAAAATAGATGTTGTTCGATTCTCCCCCCTGACTAATATCCTCGCTAAGGATCACGAAAATCGGTCGAGCCGTTTCGGAGGAGTTCGATTACGCACCCCGTGACAGAAGAATTTTATATATTAGAAAGAAGATGTCAAAAACCTAACCTAACAATGAATAATCAGAACATTTTAATGTGATCAATCAAAACAATCAATAATTATAAAACGGTTCATAGATCATCCAGTGAATAGAGACATTTCTCCAGAAGAAAAGATTTCAACTCAACCTTTAGTTTTGTTCTTTGGTGAATAATAGATTTCAGTTCTAGTGGCAGTCAGTTAAAAAATTCAACTGCTTGATATCTTAAACAGTGTTTCATGATGTTGAGTGTGGGGTGTATCTTATTCTTTAGATTTTTCTTCCTACTATTTGTCCGCACATTATTTTCACTATGTGTCTCATACTCGTGTATGTATTTGGCTAAAAAGCTAATAATTACATGTACATAGATACTTGGGACCGTCAAAATACCCAGTCGACTAAAATGCTCTCTACATGACTCTCTCTGAGAGATCCCAACTATAGTTCTAATACTTCGTTTTTGCAAAATTAATGCTTTTTCCAAATTATACCTGTAACTGTTTCCCCAGAACTGAATACTATACCTTATTTTAGATTCTACTAGTGCATAATATACTATTTTTAATTGATCGATACTGATTTCATCACGTAAGGTACGTAATGCATAACAAGCTGACGCAATGGAGTTTTCGATCCCTTCCAATTCATTTTTCCAATTTAGGAGAGAGTCAATCTGTACTCCAAGGAACTTCACACAGTGAACGCTTTCAATTCTCTCACTATTTACCCTGGTTTCAATCCGATCGTTATTTCTTACCGTAGATTTGAACAACTTGATGTTTGTTTTCTTAATATTGATAATAAGTTTGTTTGCAGAAAACCATTTTTGAAAAGCAACCAGTGCTTCCTCTATCCTAGTGTTAAGAGATGTCATGTCATCCGAGCTGATAATCATACATATACATATTACTAACTGCTGCCCACGGCTTCGCATACGAGAACCTACATGAAAGTCCCTAGACAATCTATCTCCTTACCTAATGTCTTTCAGACATGTTTAACCGTGAAGAGCTAGCAAACAAACAGACATTGAATAAGGGATTCATTTTATACATAATGCTTATCTTTTTTTGACAGTTTCTCGCTAGAGGCGCTTATCGATACGGGTATGAATGAATACTGGATAGCGATTCGTCTAGTAAACATAACGTACCTATGCTGTCACCAGGACCAGTTTGAGAGAGCCCCACCAGTCAAACCATTTCTTAAACTTTTCTACATAATAATGCAGCGACCTACAGCACTCGCTTTAGATGTGTGCACCGCGCCGGCGCGACGCCGCCGAGTGTACCCGGCGCGCCGCCGCCGCCGCCATTTGTGTGCGGCGTGTGATTATTACCTTATATTGTACTTTATAAGCCACCGAAACGAACCCGCGGTCGGCTTGCGAATGCCAGTTTGCGACTCGCACCCAAATTGTAAACGTGAAACTACTACTCTGGTCATGTAAGGAGCTCGACATATTTCTCTATACCCTGGCTTTCAATCGCAGGGGCAGCTGCACCAGAGTCAGTGGTTCTTGTTGCGTTCTGCAACGGTACGCTGCCGTTTTCGCGTTAGCGATGGCCTTTATGGGGATTGTGCGCTTCCTGATTCCTCGTCTGTGCAGTTAAGAAGTCTTAAGGAGTTCCCTCGGTATGGGCCGTCATAGTCCTGGATGGTCTAGGGGGCGTGCGTGCAGAGGGGCTAAGGCATTCAGATGCGCCAACGTCACCACGAATTCATTCACGCTCTTCATCTGCACGTCACGGGTGATCACATCGTTTCGGACGTAGTGATCGGCTCCTGTGCTCATCCACAGGGTGACGTTCTGCACGGTCTGCAGCATGCAGAGCAGAGAGAGGCGCGTACCACGCAGGGGATGCATATGTGAGTCGGAACCGGATGTAAACCTTGTAGATCTTCAGTTTAGTTCTAAGTGGGAGATGCGAGGAGAGGACAGGTCGTAGCTAGACTCGGGCAGCGCGTGCTTGGTGTCGGGCGCGGTTTGACTGTGGGCCGGTTCTCAACGACCTGCCGATTTCGATTCCGAGGTGACCGAAATGCACTAATTGTCCAGCCAGAGCGGGAGGATGTTCAGGAGGCGCTGCATGCGCCTATTGACGATGGTTGGGCTGCGCAAGGAGGCGAAGTAGGCGCTGTCGTCAGCGAATAAGGCCAATGACTCATCCCTTTCCTCGTTTTCGTCCAGTTTCCACGCACAGCTCTTCTGCCAAGTGATATAGCATGCACGTCAGCTGGGGCGCTGTGTAGTACGTACTTTTTAATTCTGAGAGCGTAGAGGTTGGTTTTGTATTCAGAGGTTTGGTCGATAGTGTTCTTCCACCTGCCTTCGCCAAGCCAATACCTCCGTGGTTAGGGCGTTCAGATCAGCTTTGAGCCAAGGGCAGCGTGAGGGTGTTCATTCTCGGCACAGTTCTCTATTCCGCTTCAACTCTCGTTTGATGTGCCAGATTGTTCTTCTTTCGTTGTCGTAGTGCCGTAGAGGACTTCTCTTTGGCTTGCAGGATTTTCGTGGTCAGTGGTGTGGCTTCCAGCTCAACTAGGGGTGGCCTACGTCTGCAGATTTCAGAGTTCTTGAGAAGGCCTTCCAATCCGTTTTCACGCCTGTGGCCCGTGGTGAGGTGATGTCCGCAGTCAATTCCAGCGTGATTCCAGTCAATCCCAGGACACACAGCACCTCCCACTCAGAGTTGTACAGTACTGTGAGATAACACATCCGCGGAATAAAGCATGTTAGCAGGAATATCGGGTGGGCTAAATACGATAGTGTAAATGTCGAGAGAATTTGGTACACTTCTTCTACCCATGAAAATGCAAGACAATCGAATAGATTGACAATACGTCACTTCTGCCGACCCAGAGTTACTAAAAGATGTGGGTTTGCTATTAGAAGAGTTAGAAATGTATTTCCACACGTTTCTGCCCTTGCTTTAACGATGGAGTGCGTGCCACAAGCAGTTTCTTAGTAGCTGATCTCGCTTGAGCCCAGTTAGAGTAAACAAAATGACATTCATCCACGACAAGTATAAAACTTAGATTGTAATTATCCTTGTTTCATTTGTTTAAGCAAATCTATGTAAAGAACATTTATTCATAATTCCATAATTAACTAATCCTAAAACAATATACAATAATTATGTTTTAAAAACTAAAAAGAAACCGACTTCATTGAATGAAATTTGAGCCTATAATACCTACATTTTGTAGTGGAAAGAAGATATATTTTGTATATAATATATAGGTACAATATGGGTAGGCCAAATAAACGCACCGCTCCAATGAGACAGCGAGGTATCGAAGTACACGAAAACATCATAGATGTATACAATTTTTAGATTTTCGTTGATTTTTCAGCTCGACCGGTTTTGATAAAATTTATTTGGGACCATCTGTGAAGTGACCCTTTCAAACAAAAAAAGATTTTTTCAAATCGGTTCAGCCGTTTTCGAGTAATCGGTGAACATACATAAAAAAAAAAGATTCCGACGAATTGAGAACCTCCTTCTTTTTGATAAAGTCGGTTAAAAACAAGCCACGCCGCCGGCGCCGCGCCGCCGCCGACACATTTTTCAACGCGGCGCACACGTTTAACTCGCTTTAAATTCATCGAGTCACTCGTCGTGTTTATGTCGTCGATTAGTAATTGCCCTAAGTTATAAAAAAAGCTTCTTAGTGTGCATATAAATATTTAATTTAATACCTTGATGGTCTTACACCACATACACATAACACAAGCTCTGCTTACTTTGGGGCCAGATGATGTTGTTAAGTATATTAATTATCTGGTATTTTTATTTGTGTTTGGTGACATTGCGTGAATGAACTGGCTCCTATCTGACCCAATGTATTAGCATTGCTATTCAACGTGGTAATGCCGCCAGTGTCTTGGGCAGTGATCCAGGTCACTGCAAGAGGGCAGCGTCCTCTTGCAGTGACCTGGATCACCTGGTTGAGCTCAAATGTTAATGATAATCATAACAGCTTTTATAAAGTCCACTGCTGAACATAGGCCTCCCCAATAGATTTCCAGGAAGAACGATTTTGAGCCCTCTCCATCCACCGACTTCCTGCGATCTTTACAATGTCGTCAGTCTATCGGGTGGGGGGTCATCCTACGCTTCGTTTTCCTGTCCTTGGTCGCCATTAAAGAACTTTTATTCCCCAACGGTTATCAGTTCTGCGAGCTATATGGCCTGCCCATTGCCACTTCAACTTGCAAATTTTGAGTGCTATGTCGGTGACTTTGGTTCTTCTACGGATTTCCTCGTTGCGGATTTTATCACGTAGTGAAACACCCAACATAGCTCTCTCCATAGCACGTTGCGCGACTCTGAGCTTGTGTATGAGGCCAATAGTTAGCGACCAAGTCTCAGTTCCATATGTCATCACTGGCAACACGCACTGATTATAGACTTTCGTTTTGAGGCTCTGCGGTATCTGTGACGAGAAGATGTGCCGTAATTTCCCGAACGCTGCCCATCCGAGTTGGATTCGTCGGCTGACCTCTTTGTCGAAGTTGGACTTGCCTAGTTGAATCGTTTGACCCAAATAGACATAATTGTCTATAACTTCGATTATATCGTTCCCAATATGTACCGGTACGGGTGCAATATGAGCATTTGACATGATTTTTGTCTTGCTCATGTTCATTTGACCATGGTGGTTCCGGCATAGAATAGGACCCCTCCATCTCCTCCCGTGGATGTCGTAAAAGGCGACTAAGGGAACACACACCGGGGGATTGGGCAGCAGTACCCCCCGAGCACAAAATACTGAATCTGCGGTCACCAATCCGTCTGCCAAGCGTGGTAACTATGGCAAAACCCCCCATATGATGAACACAACTAAAAGACGGCCCCCAGTTCCCGGCAGTTCCGCTATTCCTGGCATAGGTGGCGGCCACGGTAACGGCGGAACAGGGGGTGCGAAGAATCTCCGGCAGACGTCCAGCTACCAATCCCAAAGACCCCTGGCCCTGGCAACATACAACGCACGCACACTGAGGACCGACGAGAAGTTGATAGAGCTGGAAGAAGTAGTAAATAAGTTGCACTGGGATATTCTGGGGTTATCAGAAGTCCGAAGAGAGGTAGAGGACACGATAATCCTAAATTCCGGCAACTTATTCTACTACCGCGAGGGCGATCAACTTTCTCAGCACGGTGTCGGATTTCTCGTCCACAAACCCCTCGTTAACAAGATAGTAAAGATCGAAAGCGTGTTGAGCAGGGTGGTATACCTTATACTCAGAATAACCAAACGGTATTCGCTTAAGGTCATACAGGTGTACGCACCTCACTCGAAAAGTCCAGACGATGAAGTGGAGACTATGTATGATGACATTTCAAATGCCATGCAAGCCTCGAAAACACACTTTGCGGTTGTGATGGGGGACTTCAACGTGCGGCTAGGTGTGAGGAATGGCGATGAACTGAGAGTGGGGCAATTTGGATTTGGACAGCGGAACCAACAGAGGGACTCATTATGATGAACTCCTTTTTCAAGAAGCGGTCGTCCAGGAAATGGATGTTAATGATAGCTCACATGTTTCACATGTAATTTATATTATTGTATATTATTCTGTACATTTCAGTTAATAATATATTAATCCCATTTATATCCACCTACCTAAATTGAATTTATTTGTAATTGTGATAGTTATTATTGTAATGTTCATTTAATTTACTATGTAATTTATTAAGTCTTATATTAACATAAATACTTACCTACCTACTTACTTAACTTTTACATGTTGGGTATCCTAGCGAAATATGTGTTTATAATTAACCATTAAAGTTCCTTCTCTGTGTACCACATTTCACCCAAATAAATAATTTCGTTTCTGATTTTCTTAAGATTCATATGATTGCAACAACAGTCAAGGCAGCCCATGGTGGGAATCGAACATCAATCGATCACAAGAGGCAGCTGAGAGGCAGCCCTGGAGGCAGGATACCGCGGCCGCCTCGTCGGCGCCGGAGGATTGCTCGCGCATGCGCATAACGATCATCCTCTCTACAAGCCATCCCACCACATCACATCGTCCTCTCATCTCTGTATCGATGATTGACATCACACACGTCAGACAGGAAACAAATAACCTGCCGCTACCGGCGCCGACGCAGGCAGGTACACAAACCCGCGCTTGTGCATTTTCTGCTATACTAAGACAGGCATGGTAGATACATTCTTCTACCAGTTTTAAAGCTAACTTAGCTACACATTTCTTCAATGAAAATCGAGGAACCCACGAAAATCGTAGATTTGTGTTATTTATTTATTAAATTCTTCTATCAGTGCATAATTAAACCGCGATAAATATTTATATGTATGATTTAGTAATATTTTAGTGGTGAAATATTTTTAACTTAATTTCACCCAGTTTTCTCGCAATTATACACTGTTTCTGGCGGAAAAAAATACGTGCTATTTGCAGAGACCCTCTCCCCACGTGAGATTGGGTTTGGTTGGGCTCGACCCCCACCCCCCTTAAACGCCTCACGTAATTAATGGATGCCCCAAATGTATCTTGAATCGTACCACCTCAAGACAACATACGTGTTCCTGAACACCCTGTAAAGATCCACCATTCCGAAGGCTTGCGATTCAGTGAGCGTTATAACTCGTAGCAGCTTCGATACGACCGCTACGGCGTAGCTCGTGGCGTAGCTCGGGGAACGTGTTCCAAATCCAATTAATGTTCCAAGTTCCACATTATTATGTACGAGCCAATGTGCACGATAAACAGATAGGTAGGTAGGTTAATGCAAAATTAAATAAAAATCCATATTTACGTACATAATATTGTATTTCTAAATAACATTGTGAAAAAAATAATCTTATTCATTACATTTTAACAAAATGCACCAACATTAGTCATAGCCGAACTTATTCTTCACTTAGATGCTAATTACAATTTTGTAAAACTAAGTTTTGAGAATATCACATATTCTAATGGTATAATGTAGTAAGTAGGTGTAGTAACACGCATCATTATCATAAGTTCACTGTTCTTAAGACTGTACCCTCAGTAAATGACATACTGTGCGGAAATATGTGTTATGTCATAAGTATAAAAATATGGTATATATTTTCAATATTTTGCTTCCAACATCCTCGTTGCAAATTGTTTTTAAAGGATTGTTACCTAATTAAAATATTTAATAATCATCTCCTATAGTTGACGTCATTTTAGATTAGAACTTACGTTTTAATTAACTGGTTACATTTTTTTGATATCTTAATTTGCGATTTGGCTCCGTCAAAACGCGTCAAGTCAACTGAGAGTACCGCCTTAATATAACACCATTAATCTCGCTCGTTTGCTATCTATTATTAATAATTATTAAAATACATATAAAGAAGTTTAAATTACAGCGAGCAACATCATTATTGTACTTAGTTTACATACATTTTGCTAATACCCATCTACATCATTTGTTTAGACTATCACGTTCAATAGTATGAGCACATTTGTGGATGATTCAAGTGGATAGGTTTGCGACCAATCAAAGCAGGCTATTACGAGTTTCTGAATCGAGGCGAGTCACTTCGATCGATCGAGGTGACACACTTCGACTGAAAGTCAAAACTCATAATCAGCCCTAGATTGTATAATATGTAGCTTAACTCACGTTCAAAAATCACCTTTTTTAAAAATCAATCTTATTACGAGTAAATTCTTGTCTCAAAAGAATCTAAAACTGTTTGATACAGGGAAGAATCGTTAAACTTAGTTAATATATTTTCATATCTATTGTTATTTTATACCAAATATTACAAATCATTGTATTAAACATCGTAAATGTAGATGGAGTTTTAACAGCGGAACACCCGGGGTCGCCGGGGTCTATCTTATACTCACCCTAGCTAACATGTTGTTACGATCTGTTGCCATCTCTGACATTAGAATAACAAGGACAGACATTAACCGGCACGCTAGCTAATTATGGCATTATAGGAAAAGGCCAGAATGGAGTCGACCGTTTATACTTGAAGTATCTACTTAACTAATTAAAAATGAGCATTAGCTTATAAAGCCTAGTTCATAGAAGGTAGGTAGGTAGGTATGTATTCTCTAAGTGGATTAAGATTATTTGACAGTTGCTCAATCGAGGTGTTGACTCAAAATTAATATGAATGCGAAGATAATCTCTCCCAGCAAATTCCTCAAGTAAACTTAAATGTAAGGACTGACATCGATTGAGAAACAAACTTGTACCCAGCGCTCAGGATATGTTCAGGCGTGTACAAAGTACAATCCAGCGCGTGCGTAGGTACTTGGGTATATTTGTTTATGTAAGTACATTACCTAATTACAAATAGGTAGCCTATACCCACCGGGTATTTGAGGCTTTTTATTAAAATCTCAATTAATTATCATAATATATTTAGGTAGGTATGTCACCAGTATGTACCTACTTAATCTTATAAAATCATAGACATGCATTATGCATTAATACAAAAATCTAATACTAATCAAAAAAATAAATTGTCTCTTAGATACTCTTAGATAATACAAAAATCATCAGATTATTTAGTTTATGTTTTGGTGAGTGCCATACCCTGTCAGAGGTCAGTGACCTCAAGAACTGCTAAGGAAGGACTAGTGTGCTGAAGGGACACTACGTCTGAGCGGTAAGTATACTTGAAAAACTTGAAAATAAACCAGAAATCCAAATACTATAGCAGAGCGTGTTTATTTATTTATATATTATTGACTGTCGGCAGCTGTTACTGCTAACTTGTACAGTCGGCTGCACTAGAATGTATACATTACCAATTTTCTAAATGGTGTCACATTGTTATAATACAGTTTTACAGGACAAAATATACTCTCAATTAATGTGTATTGTGTAACCATCTACCTAGTCTGATGATTTTTAAGCTTTTGTCGTATTGTACCACTGTGACGGCTGTTTTTTTTTATAAATGTATACGTCACCGGAATATTGAAAAAACCGTTAGTTTATGTTAAAATCAAGACTTGGTTTTAATATAAACTAACGGTTTTTTACCTGGTTAATCTATTACAAACTTCCGGAATATTGTGAACTCATTATAAAATTTGCTAAATAATGTTATCAATATAAATATTCGATAGTTTGTAATGTTCCGAGTGTCTTACGCTGACATGTACATTCTAGTGCAGCTGTACACTATCCATTTTGTAGCTATTAATATCTATTCTATAGCTAAACATAAGTACGAAACTACAAAAATGCATAAGAAATTGAAACTAATAAAATCATATTTGAACCCTGTTGAACACCCGCTTATTATTAATTATACATTAATACATTAATAGCTCTGCTATAACCGTTTTTTTTTATTAAGTGAGCGACAAAAAAGTAATGGCAACGGAGCTACATCTACCAGTCGGCGCTGTCAGTATGCGATGGCTATTTAAGAACTTGAGCATTTCTCGGCTAAATATAACACTGTCCCTGTCGCTCTGGGAATGTGTAACAAGGATACTAGATCGGTTGAAACCTCTCGTGATTCATGATATCACTGTAATGATTCATAATGTGTTTGTCGTGTTACTACTTTATCTTGATAACACGTTCAAATATTGTTTCTCAGTAAATAAGTACCTACTAGGTGGTACGTAAAGTGTTTACATCATGGGAAATACGGGTTGTACTCACGTATTATTTTATCGAAGGCACCGTTTCTATTAATCAACAAGAGAATAGTTATTAGGGTGAGTTTGTTCCGCGGTTCGTTCGCGACTCGATACGTGTGAAAAAACCGTGTTTTTCATAATATACCTAATGGTCTTGATTCTCTTGGCTTAAATTAACTAAAATTTCATAAAATATGGTCGAACTTATTTTGTTTGCACCCAAAATCCAAATTAGAGTAACAGTTTTAAAATTGAAATTTTGTTCTATTAATCAACAGATTTTTATCAGCAATAAATTAAATGGCGTCAAAAATGAGCTATAACATCTCAAATACATATAATTTTAGTAAATTTGAAGTGTAATTTTAGTTAGTCTAGGGAAATAACAAAATGAAGGCCATTATCTAGTTACATAATAGGTAACAGCAGGAGTTAAGTTGGTAAACAAATGCTATGGTTTCGTAATCAGAGAGAGCGCTATCAGATTGTTTAAGATAAGATTACTGACAACATCCTGGCGACGCGGCTCTGATATTGTTCGAGAGATTACAATATTTAACAATAAACGTAGTTAAGCGACATTTCATTATCGAGCAAAATTATAAAGGAGCCTTAATAAGATAAATGATGAATGTCTCTATAATAATCAAAATGAAAACAAACGACCGGCCTGTCAGCTCAGCTGGTAGCAGCTCTCCTTCTGCGCTCTAGTTCCCTCCCCGTGAGCCTATTCATAATAATGAACGAGTGCTTTCCAACAAGGTCTCTGTCCACTGGCATCCAGTAATTTAATTTAATTATTGATACGAGTTTTCTGATGTTGCTCTCATGTTACTCTGCCCTCAGACAGTTCACCGACACATTTCAAATGTATAAACTCTTTTGTATTAGTTTTTCGTAGTTAAGGTAGTTATAAGATGGATCATGTAAAGCGCTAGGACCAGGACGAGTTTCTTGTCAGTTCTTCTCGGGCTTGGGTTAGGAGGAATTGGCACCTAAATTCACCTCGTATGTAAGACGTTTCAAAGTGATTCTTGTTTGACTTTTGACTGACTTTGGATATTTTTTTTATTGTCTATTAAAATCCAGTAGGATAGTATTCCTATAAGCGACGATGGGCCCGCAACCTGTCACGTACGGAGTACTAACTACTGTGCAAGCGCGGGCATGTGCTAAATATAATGTTTGGATGTGCCTCTGACTAACCCGTTAGACATCATCTAAATAACTAGAGATTTGAGTGTATCTCGGCCGGAGTGTACACTCGTGAGCATGTATGTATGTACATTTATATACTCGTATGTTTAAGATAAAAAGTCCAAATCGAATGACGTATGTACGTTGCCGTCGGCGTCGTTTCAAACCTATTAAAATCATTATAACCTAACTACCTAATCATAATTTGGTATGAATTTAAATGAAACTTACATAAAGACATTCTACAAAGATCGCTAACATTTTGGTTATAATATAACATTGTTGTTTACACGAACTACGCTGTATTGTAACAAACGTAGGTATTATCTAAATATTTAGGATTGAATCTATCCACTTTGACATAACCAAAGAAATAATAACTTTTAAAACTTTCATGCTAACTAAATGAGATATTTATCATGTCTTCTATCTTTGACTTATGAGTATAATGAGTTTTTCTATTTCCCGATATTTCGACACAGTTGCATGCGATGCGATGCCATCATCACGGGACCAACTGGAGAAGGGAAAATTGAGTCTTTTCGAGTAGAACGTAAACTCGTTCTACCTTCTTCCACACTTTTTTTTATCAAAATAGTTTTTTTTGATATAGTGAAATAGAAAAACTAATTTAACAATGAAAATATCTCGGTTTATAGTGAAAATTAAGAAGAAATAAGTTTTACATAATATAACGCTACTGAGTGCAGTAGTACCCAATAAGCATTGAAAGTAAATTCTGTTATAATCAGTAATTCCGTACAAAACCCTATAAAGTCTGTAGAATTTAACATTCTTAGATGCAAATGTAGAATGTGCCGTGTGAAAACTAAAAAGATCCACTTTCCGTTCGGAATAGTAGTATATCAAATAGTATGGATATGGCAATAGCTTGTAGTAGGTAGCTTCAGGTGACTGAAGAGCGACCGTTGCTGTCATTTCCATACAAATTGATCTCTTCGTTAAAGTGTTAGTGGGAAGGAAAACTAAGCTTTAAAAATATAAGTCTCGTATAAAACATAAAACTATTTTGAATAAATCATTTGCCAAAAATAACAGTTTTTTTCCAAGTGTAGGTACATTACAGTATGGCACGCACTCGTCAGAGTACTGACATCACCGCCTTCCTAGTCCATGCAACGCCATCCACGTGTTAGAGGTGCAGGGCTGTAGGGGTGGGGGTGGCTAGTGCGGCGCGTAAGGGTTGTAGGGAGCTTGTTTGGCACCTTCAGATCCCATCACCTGGTCGTAGGTCGGCGGCAAAGCTGCAAGAATAACATAAACAACACCTTGAGCTGCAAGAATAACATAAACAACACCTTGAGCTGCAAGAATACCATAAACAAAATCCTAATCAAATAAGTAATCCTAGTACACTGTATAGACAAAATGAAACTTTAAGATATCTTATTACATAACTAGTGGCATTTAAGTATGGTCCGTCATTCTAACTTTAATGAATAAAGATAGCAACCGATTTGAACAACTATAATGTGTGATTATACGATATACCTGAATTATTGTGACTTTGATGAAGACAATTTAGTAAGCAAGTACTATGTAAGTAAAATCATTTACCTATGAAAATGCATATGCACAAATACTCGTAATATGGAAAATTAACATGTAACATGAACATGAAGTGAAATGAACATGAAGACTTGCCAAGACATAAACAACGTACGAGACAACAAGCTCGACGTGTACAATAACCAGCATAATAACCTCAAACAACAACAAAGGATATTTTTGAATGGCACCCGTTCTACCATATACATATACACGAGTGATTCATTGACTGGCATGTCAGCTCAGTTGGTAGCCTCTACCTTCTGCGCTGTAGGTTGAGGGTTCCATTCCCTCCCATGATAAACATTTGTGTGAAGAAGTTTGATCTGTGTCTGGGTGTTATAAAGTATTTATAAATATATATAAGTATTCTATCAGTCATCTCGTCACCACAATACAAGCTATACTTAGTTTGGGATTAGATGGTAGGATGGTGTTGTGTGCATTAGATGGTAGGATGGTGTTGTGTGCATGGTGTTGTGTCCACTAATATTTATTATTTATTATTATTTTCTGATTTGCAAACGTGAGTAGGAAGGAAAATTAAAATAGAAATAGAAATAGAAGCTACATTAAAATATATTATGCAAGTTGACATGTCAATGCCATGTTACTGTTTAATTAAATATAAATATAAATAAATAATGCTGGACATTTCACTTAGTATCATCTAGCCCAAAAGTAAGCAGAGCTTGTGATATGGGAACCACATGACTGATATACTACTTATATACTTTTTTTTGTAACACACAAATTATACATAGAAAACACTTGACTCGAGACATTTGCATTCATTCAAACATTGGTCCCGCGGTGGGAATCAAATCCGCAACCTTCTGCGTCTCAGAGGTCATCTACTATTAGTTAGTAAGATGATGTAAGTTAGGTTACCTTGCGGATGCCAACCGGCCGGCGCCACTCCAATGAAAGCTACACACAACACAATCAATATTACTTTGTTAGTTGGATAAGTAGGTACATTGTAAGAACCTGTCTACTACATCACAATGTTAGCCTAATGTTTGCCTGTTAGTAAGTAGTAGGTTCATAATAAATACATGAGACAAGAGCGTGCCGGACCAGGCACAGCGAAGGCTTCCGAAGTAGGGATAAAAATGTCTAGGGGATCAGGTCCCAAAAATATTCAACACCATCTAGTTAGTATGGATTAATCTAGTGAAGTCTTAGGTACCAGCCGTGATAATTTTTCTTATAATTTGAGTATAAATGCTACTATTTTTAAAACATTTCCATTTGATATTTATGATACAAATATCTGTATCGGAATCTCTTAGTACTTTTAAAATACCTATTTAACGATATGCTACTCGATTGGATACGACACAACCCCACTTAACACGTAAGGGTGGAAACCTACATAATACAGTATGGGGTACTTCAAGTGGAGTTAATAAGTTTCTCAAGGGTCGACGCGCATTTGATGCTCTTTACCGTAAGCTTGTCAGCACTGTGGTATAAAAAAACCTTCCTAAAAACTTTCAACTCCATAACTTTGGTTTCATCAATACCGTCCACCATTTCATCACGATAAGACTAATTCGATCTGCAGCACTAAGCTAACTTGGCAACTTGGCAGACTCCGTAATTTCCTGCCGACCGCTACCAAAGTTATGCTTCCACAAACCCATCTCTATCCGATATTAGATTACGCGACGCCAGCTATACTTGAGCGCCTTTAAAACCTTTGTATTCGATTCATATTTGGCTTGCGCTAATACGAGCGGGCTTCGGAATTTTGCAAGAAGTTTAAGTCTCCCTCTTCGTTTTCGCCGGAATGCTCATATCCTGTCCCTTCTATACCTAATATCCTTATTCTCTTTCTAAAGGAACGTTTCGTTTTCCAGCATCAGGCAAACGAGCGTATTCTCCAGCTCATTACTTCTGTCTATACCTCAGCTATGTATTGTAAATCCTTCACAGTTCAAGCTGTATGCTCATGGAACTCCTACCTGGATTTAATCGCGCATATAAATCTGTCCATATCTTTATAGACAAAGTCCATGATCATTATCTGTTCATTTCTGGAATCTGCTAACTGGTCGGTATCGTTTTTACTACTTATTATTATTTCAGTATATTATGTTACTTATGTAACTATTATGTAACTTTTTGTATACTGCCGTCGTTTTGGTTTTGTTGTTTTTTTTCGCTTTTAGCGATAAGGCCGCCCATTGTACAATTTGATTTCTGTTATTTCTTCTGTCTTCCCTTTGTGTGCAATACAGTGTTAACCTATCTATCTAGTGGGGATACTATGAGGGTTCCATGTTGGACTTTTGAACCCTAAAAAGTACATAAATTTAACTGTAACCAAGTCAGTCGTACTCCGTACTTTAGTTACAGTTATATTGGTGCATCCAACTTGTTGGGCAAATTGGTAGAGAAGTTCCGCGCAAGACGAGATAGAGTTACGCGATAGAAAAAGCGGCACTGTGTAGGTAAATACAATATTACTAAGCTGTTGTGCAAGCTAAATCGCAGTTTGATCGTCGTGGCAAGAGTCGCTATTTATATAAATGTTTTCGTATAGTCTACCTTCTGTACTAATAAGTATACTGTGATCTAACTTTTGTTTCACTATTATGGCACCTACGAGTATGTACACGTTCTCGAATGCTCTCAGGGATAATGAGGCTTAATTACTAACTAATGTAAAGTAGGTAGCTAACTATTGCAACTTGAACATAAGGAAAACACTGGAAGGGTCACACATATTTTGGCATTTTTCTGGCTTTTTGCATTGATTCTGTTGCTTCACGCAACTAGCAAAAAATCTTATATTGCTTGCACCAATTGCATTTTTCAAATTATATTAACAGTTTTGGTAAAGGTTAAATGGTAATATTAGCATTTTATTCCATTACCTGTTGGATTTTCCTAGGTCTTTCCACAATTTTAACACCAATCTACATGGCGTCTAAAATATCAAAAATTTAAGAAATGTAATTTAAAAATGTTACTCAAGACTTATGCACGTGCAAATTAAATCAAATCGTTCGTATTTTTTCGATATTTGAGTTAGTCTAGCGAATAGCGAAACAACATAATCAAGGTTATCGCCTTGATCTGAGGTTTTTGACTTAGTCATTCGTAAGTATCGCGCCCCTTCCGAGCGCCGACGTTACGTTGACTGACGTGGGTAGTACAGTACAGTACAGTATCTGCCGCACATATCTACATATCGTACATATCTGACTGCCGAGTATGACGCGCGCGACGACACTTGGGATTTTCTAAGATATATTCGTCGTTACGTGTTGTGCTACCTACCTACTAATTTAAATACTCGAATGACACTAATGACACCAATGACTTTATGTTCGGTATATTATTAAAACAGAAATAGTAATCCTAAATCAGGCCAGGCCTACTCCACACTTTAGGAACGAAGTTGAGCTAGCATCGGCGCATACAACTTGTTGGCTAAATTGGTAGAGAAGTGCGGTGGAAGACGAGATAGAATTATCCAATAGATAGAGAGGCACTATGTAGGTGAATATAATATTAGCCCTTAGGCAGTAAGCGCCTGTGCGAGCTTATT
Organism: Lampropteryx suffumata; assembly: GCA_948098915.1. NCBI lineage: Eukaryota > Metazoa > Arthropoda > Insecta > Lepidoptera > Geometridae > Lampropteryx > Lampropteryx suffumata. Next base: position 422,114 of record OX402568.1, on the reverse strand, counting down.
TGCACTTTGTTGCGTAGAAGAAGTCGCTATTTATATACATATTTTCGCGGAATCAAGCGCTTTCTGCGCTTGTACTAATAAGTATTCTATGCCAAAACACAGGATAGAGAATAAAAACAATGAAAAATCTTTACATTTACGAGCGGCAACGAGCGGACCGCGGATCAAACTCACCCTGATGAAGATTATCTAGCTAGATGAATCGAAACATTGTCTGTCGGTGCCTCCATCGACTAAATAATACGTGAGTAAAGTAAACACGGGATTTATCAAAATGTATAGTAAGTACAACTCACGAATGTTTTGAAAGTGAAAATGAAAAATCTTATTTATATGACTGAATAACTGAAGTGACACGCAACAAGCTCCACTTTATTATATCAAGGAATGAAAGCTTACGAAAAGTTGAGTTATAGGAATTTTCTGCTACTCCCAGTTGGTTAGACTTTAGAATATCCCTACTAATAATATAAATGCGAAAGTAACTGTCTGTCTGTTACGTTATAACGCCTAAGCCGCTCAACCGATTTTGATAAATTTTAGTATGTATATTCATAGATGGGACCTTAGAAAAGGACATAGGCTACTTTTTATGTTGGTACCACGTGTGCGAAGCCGCGGGCAGCAGCTAGTAACCAATAACCGACACTCAACTCACAACATACTGGAAGAACAATCATGTCAATGTGTCAGTGAATCTGTTGTACTATATATAGTATAATTCAGTTATGTAAAACAAAATAAAACACAAGTCAAGAAATAGTTATGGGAACGTTGATCGTTGCAAGATGCGTCGTCGATATAGTCAAAATCGCGAGCCGCGGTTGTAGTTTAGTTTAGTTTAGTTTAGGTAATCATTCAATTTGTAAGATTAACACAGGATCGAGGGGAATGGCACAAACTTAGGGACTGACTCCACTTAAACACTGCCTAAATACTGCTTAACATTCGTACTCTCACTATTTGTCTAAATAAATAATAGTTTAAAAAAACTAAAAAACACGCTTTATTATACCTAACCAAACTAAAAAATAGAAACAATTATTTATTTTCTACATTTTAGGATAACCGGATTTTTTTTTTTAATTTGTTTTCGATTTATTGCATTGACATCGGTCTTTGACAGGTGTGCAAAATTTGAATGAAATCTGGCCGTTTAAAGTGGGTCAAAATCGCGTCCTAAGGAGTCGGTTACAAACATACAAACATACATACAAGTGAAGCTAATATAAAGCGTATAAAAAGGGTACCACTATTTAAAGCAGTGATAAGCTTTTGACGGATGTTGAGACGTTTCTAAGTAGAGGAGATATGTAAAACGATGTATGGTAAAAGTACCAGTAGGTACAGCGAAGTAGAACGATCAAAGCGTAGCATAGCAAAAGCTATTGACCTAGAATTTAACCAACATAAAGTTCGGTTGTTACGAGCAACAGTAGTTAATATATTGTTATTATTTCCTATACCAGCTATTTAATGTTATACTTAACGTACCTAAACAATAACAATATGACTATTGTATGGTATTTGTGTGTAATTAATAATATTATCGCTTATGAGTGTGTGGTGTGTGTGAAACTGTATCCGGCGGCAGATGCGCGCGTGTGAGCTGCCTGATAACGGCAATTCAGAGAACCGAATATACATAAATACATGCTAACGGCTTTTAAGCTACTAATATTCATCTATACTAATATTAATAATATAATAAATGTGAAAGTAACCCTGCATGTCGGTCTGTTTGTTTGTTTGTTACGTTTTCACGCCTAAACCACTTTGATGAATTTTGGTATAGGGATAGATGAGACCTTGGAGAAGAACAAAGGCTAATTTTTATGTAGGTACCACGCGTGCGTAGCCGCGGGCTGCAGCTAGTGTGTATATAAAAATGAATCCCTATTTCCCTCGGTCACGACATCACGCGTGAACGGCTAGACTGCTTTCACTAATTGTTATGAAAGAAAAAATCAAGAAAGTTGCGTGAAAAATTAGAAAATTGAAGAAAACTTAACAGACTTAACGAATCAAAGGCTTTCTCATAGTCCACAAACGCTAAACAAAGTGGCCGGTTATACTCTTCGGTCTTCTGTATAACTGCCGGAGCGTATGGATGTAGTCTATGGTGTTGAAGCCTTTTCGGAACCCGGCTTGTTCGGGACATATTAAGAGAAGAGATTACGGTATAGTCTACAGAACATAAGAATATTTTATTGCCAAAAACTGTGCAACTTTATAATGAACACAGTTTAAATAGAGAAACACTATACCTACGCTCGATAATATGTACAATGGTAGGTGCCATTGTGGTATTTCCTTGAGGAAAAATTACAATATTTTAATATTAGATATAAGGTTAGTTGATTTCCCTAGCAGGTTTTTTCTGACGTCATCACAAAACTAAAACAGATTGTGGTCGCCATTGGCCAATATAAATAATTAATAATGGGTGCAAATTCAGCATCTCCTGTTAATAGGTAGGTAGTAGATAGGTATACCGACCTACACAGCGCTGATTTTCAATTTGCCCCACTCGGACAGTTCTTCACCGAGAGTTAAGAACAAGCGAGGTTACAGCTTTAAAAGGGTTCTAATCAGATCTATTCAACTAAAAGTACCTTTGATCATAAATATGCATTTCAAAGTTTTTGAAGTGAAAACTTCTTTTAGCGCGGTACGCATATTTTTAGATGAGGTAAAACCTCCGGATTCGCGACACCGTTACCGTTTTTGGGGTGAGACGCAGGGCTGACGCGCTCGTCCCATTTGATTATAAAACTTAATTCACATGTTTACAGTCTACTTTTGTATGGAGAAGTTTACTGAGTTAGGTTCTTTGATATATTATCTACATTCTGAACAAAAAATATTGCATCATCTGTGTTCGTTCAGTGTTTGATTGGCAGTCGCCATAATTACTGATTTTGGAGTGATTTATTACTAAACTCTAACGCGCCAAAATAAGTTTTCACTTCTGTCGGCACTCCGGGAGGATTTTTTTTTTCATTCTATCAGTCATCTAGTTCTTATAATACAAGCAAGCCATGTTTGAATTGAGGCTATATGGTGTTGTGTGCATTGTCCACCAATATTTATTTATTATTATATATATCTATTTATTTATTTATATAACAAGTCTGCAGGGAAGCTCGTTACGAGTGACGTTGTTTGTGATGTCGGTGTTTCTTCACTCCAGTGCGGAGCGAGTCGATGGTTGCCTAACGATGCCTCGTGGTCGCGAACCACGTGTTCAGTTTCATTTAGGTTGCTTTGCAATATTTTGTAATGGATTTCCGCAAAGTCACGCCTGAATCGATTATCTACGTAAATAAATACCTGATCCAACCAGTACTAAGAGTTGACCTTTTAGGAGTTTATAAATGATTTCATGATATAATAAAAGCCTAATAATAGGCTTGTTTAGTTTAGTTTGGATATTCATCAATTTAGTACAACCATCCCTTTTTAGGGTTCCATAGTCCAACAAGGAACCGTGTCCGGCTCCTTACCAGAGGTCGCACACAGCCCTTGTGTTATCCTTGCTCTTCGATACACTACGCAAGCGGACATAATTATTAAAAACTATTAATTGTAATCTTATTAAAATAAACCTTTGAAGAAAAAAATAACATCTTTTAATTAATAACTATACAAAATAGTCATTTTAATTAATAACTATACAAAATCACAAGTATCCTCAAACCTGGACACATTAAATGTAAAACATTGTGCATGTAAATACAATAACCTGTATGATACGGCGAAGCGATTAATTATTTATGGGTTAATTATGAAATCATCGCGAAAAATAATATCGACGTGTATAAATCATACGAAGGGACAATTCTAGTACATCAGGTAGTTTTGTTTGCATCAAAGTTTAAACCATGTAACTATTTTAAACGACACTTATTAAATTTACTAAATTGAGGTGTGATTGACGTGAATAACTTTATAGTTGCCATGTAATTTGGTGCTAAATATAACAGCGGAAAATCAATTCGATATACATACGAACAAAAATATTTACTCTAAATTGGACTTTGTTGTAAGATCGTTCGTATTTTTGGAAGTTTTAGCTAGTCCCGCGAAACAACAGAATCACCATTTTGTAACTGACTGACTGCCAGTGACTGAGTGACTGAAGCCGGCCGGTGTATAGCCGGTTCAGTTTAGAGGTTAATAAGACAGTCCAGAATACTTATTAGTACAAGTACAGAAGTCGGAATTTAATATTTAAATAATACTCTTGCTACGACGCAATAAAGTGCAATTCAGCTCGTACACGCGTTTATAATATTCACCTACATAGTGCCTCTTTCTATCGCATAACTCTCGTGTGGCGCGGGATTTAGGAATTTACTCGACAAGTTGGAAGCCCCAATCTATTTGTAACGCCGGACCTAAAGTGGGATGAGATGTGAGTCGACAAGTTGGAAGCCCTAATCTATTTGTAACGTCGGACCTAAAGTGGGATGAGATGTGAGTCGACAAGTTGGAAGCCCTAATCTATTTGTAACGTCGGACCTAAAGTGGGATGAGATGTGAGTCGACAAGTTGGAAGCCCCAATTTATTTGTAAAGTCGGACCTAAAGTGGGATGAGATGTACGTATGAGATGTGAGTTGTGATGACTTACCGTGTTCGTTAGGAGCGCTGGGCGCGGTGACCGGTTGTGGCATACCAGCTGTCTGCTGGTAGGGCGAGCTCGTGGGGTAGGGAGTGTTCGTGGGGTAGGGAGTGTTCGTGGGGTAGGGCGAGACGGCGGGGTAGGGAACCCCACCAGGGTAGGGCGCAGCTCCGGGATAGGGCGCGCCAGTGGGGTAGGGTGCGGTCCCGGGGTACGGTAGGCCCGCGGTGGGGGCACTAATGGGGTAGGCGGATACATTCACGTGCGCTGGAACTTCTGCTGTCGGAACTGAAACAAAATGTTTGTTTACGATTTCGTATAGTTTTTTAATTAGCGATCGGAAATCATATTGTTTTAGTAGTTCATCCCGCGGCCACGGTATTGTAACATAGGCGAAACGTCGGGAATAAATTCTTCTGCGTGTCAATGATAAGAGTAAATTTAAATTAATTTTGTGTATAAAACAGTCATTCAGTCGTCCGTGGCGTCCATTAGGTCATCCCTTGTAAGGTGTTAGGGCAAAAGGGGTAGAGGAGTAGATGAAGCATCGTTTGGATGGGAGCTCCAGTCGCATTGATCCGCGATAAATACCCGATGACTACTTACTAAAACAATATGATTTCGTAGAATTTAAGCACGATTTTTCTATTATTGCCGAAAACTAAGCCAAGTTGACATTCTACAAACGCAAGCGTACAGAAAGAAACTTATAAAATGTATGGGGATTACCAGACATACTTATAAACGTTATTTTTATTTCTCCATATTTTTGTAAGTTTCAATCCTATTTTGATTTAGCGAAACGTGCAGGTTGCGACCTATCTATGATACATTTAAACCTGCTCAAACATTGTGGAGAACAAACATCGGGTCATCGCGCCTTTCTAGTCCAAGATCTATGAGACACATAGACCACTGAATGTACCGGACGGTCGACGCATTCAGCCGATGAGCGACTAAATTACGAGTATCTCCAGCTCTCGAGCTCCATGCAAACTGCAGTAATCTTTAAGAGCGCTATCCCAAAAATATGCGCAGTTGCAAGGTTTTCGTCGTTTAAATATGATACATTGCCTTAAAGTTTATACCTAACCATTGCATGAATAATATCCTTTATTTCATCTTCTTAAATAATAACAGAGCAAATTTTTGGTATTTTACTTATTTATTTAGTAATCATCATTCTCCTGGTGCTTGTTTCGGCAAAAACACAGAGACCCGATTTGAGAGGTGAGAGAGAGAATTTTTGGTACTAAAAACATCCTGTTCTTTCATAATAACAGAATAGATTTTTATTATTTACTATGTAAACAATGAAAAAAAATTACCTTTAATTTGATTTTCGATCAAAAAGGCTTTGAAAAAAGTCTGAATATCTCCGGAGTTAAACACCACATTGACAAAATATTGATACCAAATAAAATTCAACATTTACTTATACTACTACTGTATTTGTTTTTATTTTAAATCAATACTATTATTTTTATTTCACTAAATAAAACTAGACGCACCGATTCCTTAAACTCAGTACCGCGCGAGCGCTTGCTACGGCTGGACCTGCGTTGGTTGATTTGTTTCTTAAGTTTATATAAATTGTTTATTATTTCAATAATACCCAATACCTAATAAAAGTTATTTTGATTTTAGATGTGTGTTATTAAGAGTTGAAATGGGAAAAAATAAATATAAGTACCATGTGTCAGTAAACGTAAAATTGAAAGCGAAAATGTGTTATCCTTTCCACCAATATATCGCAAAAGAAGTATGGTTGTAATGTATAAATATAGGTACATAAAATATGTTTGTTTTCAAAGAAATCTATTATTCCTTTACACCTGATAGAATACATCTTTTAGTAAAAACGCTGATAAGAACATGATAGTATTACCATAAAATAACTAATAGGTATTACACCGCTAAGACGTACCACCGTTTAAATAATAGGCGCTAATTTTATTGTCCACATACATTGTTTGAGCTAAAGGGTATCAGAAATTTCTTTATTTACCGAACTATTGGTCCTAAAACAATCATAAACTTAACGCACACAATTGCGCATGTATAAAGACGACGTTTGTTTTTCAGTCTATAGTGTCAGTGCAGTAGTAAGAACTCGGCCTTTGTATGGAAAAGTGGTCGAGTGTCAGGGGTGTGCTAAGCATCAAAGACCGTTTAGTCGACTCGCTTGCAGCGCAGTACGTGCCTCGCCTACACAGAATAAAATAATAGTAGTTGGCAGGCAGAAATACCTAACTTTGCGCGGCGTCAAAATGTGATAGCGCTCTTAATGAACGATGTGTGCGATGTCCTGAGAGTTTACTCGACAAAACGATAAACTATATATCGAGACAATAATCGTGAAAAATATAAATATAGTTACATTATTTCGACTCAATCGATATTATTTTTGAGAAACGATGTCGTTATCGACAAAAGACAATACGATTATTTGAATTAGACAACGAACAACTATATACTTAGTACTAGAAAAATGTACTCTTTTATAGTTTGTAATTTGGCCTACCTACTCTAATCATTTTCCTGTTTGTTTCTCTATGTTTGTAACCTTTTTCGTGTTGTGTCAAATAAACTATTATTCTATTCTATTCTATTCCGCCAATCTATTGCCAATGAGTCAGACACGATGCAGACGCATGCAGACGCATGCACCTCCCGCCCGCTAGTAAAAGGTTAGCCGCAGACCATCCACACATGCAACCTCAAAAAAAATTTTTTTTTTGGGAATAGGTTGACGGAATAGTACCAAATACTTTGTCCGTTTATTTAATGTTGAGTAATGAATTTCCGCAAGGTCACGCCTGAATCAAATATCTAACGAACAACTGCCAATTCCACTGAATAAATTATTTATTGATGGATAATTCACACAGCACAATCTAGTCCCAAACCAAGCATAGCTTGTATTATGAGGACTAAATGATTGATACAATAATACTTATATATTCGGAAACACATACTTATGATACAGTTTAATATCAAGACACAGAACTCAGAACAAATGTACTATGCTCATCACACAAATGTTTAATGAATTCGACGAACATTTCAACGACCTTATCGTTACGATAATATCGAGATCGGGTGGCGGGTGGGAGTAGACGCCCTAATTCGGTTTTTATAGTTACTTACATAAAATAGAGGTGATGCGCTCGTTATTAATTACTTTTTTTACAAAATGGATCAAATGACTCATAATGCTGAACTTGTTAAATAAATACCAAACTATTGCGTCAAAATATCTATGTTCTAAGAACTTGTGAGGCTTAAATAAATGCATGCTAATATTGTCTAAGGCTAGATCAGATGCTAGCTACCACTCATTCTATATTTTGCACTATAAACGGGATATTTATGATGATTTATGAGTTTTATGTTCAAGAAGCAATTGAGATTATAAAACAGGGTTTTTTTATAGGAAAAGTGAGGTACCAACTACACGCTCCGATGCTGTTAGTATTGTGTCGTGATATAGTTCCAGTTGTAGATAACAATGAAGCCGGTGTACTATCATGCGTAGTCCTTTTTGTATCGTGACACTAGTTAGGTATTTCAAAAGTGTGGTGAAAGGATTTAAATGCGCCTCAGAGGCTCCTTTCGTTCAATAGTAATTCGTAGTAAAAAAGTGCTAAAGAACGATTTGTCTGCTAAAAACAATATCTTTACGATCTACTCGGACGTTTCCCCCGTGATCGTGGCGCATGTAACTGTACCGATTGATTGGCACGGTTTAAGTCTGTTAAATATTGTTATGACAAAAAAGCTTTGGATGAATCTGCTCCAACTCGACTTTCGTTACAAAATTAGCAAGGATCGTACAAAAGCGTTAAGACCAGACTTGTTTCTAGTCGGATTCTTCTTAAACTGGGGTTAGAAGGCACCTAGATTTACCTATACCTAGATTCACTATATGTAAGAAAACGATTGAAAACGGTCCTTCTGTTTCATTGAAAAAAAAAATTTTTATTTGATTTGGTTTGCCGAAATAGGGGGAAATATAAAAACTCATATATAATGGTATCATGTATCATGCCGTTTACAGTGAAAATTATGTGAATAACCATGATAGTTTTAAAAATGATTATAATAAAATAGTTACTGATGATAGTGTGGTACTGTTGCTGCGGGTAGAGAGCCGGGCCGGACGGGCCGGAGGGGCCGGGCGGCGCGGGCGCTGCAACAGTACGGAAAACACCGCCGCATCACTATCACTGTTCTTTTACAATACATACCGCTAACTACGTATTTATCACATCTATACATTAACTACGGTCACAGCAGACACCAATTAAAAACATATTAGGCATTTATTGACTCCAAAAACACTATTTCTCCTATATCCTGATATCCACCAAAACTCCTACAAAACATAATTCTGAAATCCCTCACTTTCGTAGAAACAAAAGGGTAATTATACAAAGGATGCCTAAATAAATAAATACTAGATACTGATTTATTTATTACAATAAAAGCGGTCTTAAGCGGTATTATTTAAATTTATAGAAATATAGAGCCGAGCAAAGAGCTGCATTATAATAATGTAATACAAAACACGGTCTTAGACAATATTATAGGTACTTATTTAAATTTTGTTGATCTAGGAACTTTAGAACTGTAATTAATAGGTAGGTAGTATTTTTATAGGATTACCATCGCCTGGTTTGTCCGGATATGACTGGCTTTTTGGCGTTCTGTCCGGACTTTTTTAAAATTTTTGCACTCCTTGTGATGTGGGGAACGCGGATATCTGGCTTTTTGTTAGGACTTTTCAAAGAATGGTAACCCTATCTATACACACATTTCTAGTAAGCTATTTAGTGATATTACAATAATAGATAATAGATAGAGTAATTCAAGAGGAAGGTTTAAATGTATAAAACATGCATAATATAGTAGAGAAACACTGAAAATTTTAGAGGTTTCTTATGTGGTGTCGTAAATAAACACATTTTTTTGCGCTTACATTGCAAACGCTCGCTGGCTGAACTCTACGAGATAGATCAAAATAATGTACTGCAGTATTGTACACCCTCAAAAGGTCTACAAAAAAGTCTGCGATTGTATATAGAATAGAATAGAATAAATATTTATTTGGTACATATACACACACGGAAATTGAAAATACAATAAAAACAGGCAGTTAGTAAAGTATCTATGAACAATGAGGTAAGAAGGTAACTAAAAAAAACAAAACAAAAAAAATAACAGAAAATAAAAGGAAATACAGAGTACAAAAATTCAATAAAAAATAAGGTACAATTGTACCTACACCAATAGTAGGTACCTATACTAACTGTTGTTCGAAAACATTTAGTACTTTCCCTGTGTGTGGTATGTCCAAACAGGTCCAGTCTCAGCGTTGATGTTACTCTCCTAAAAAAGTAGCGCTGGTTTTCAGACTAGACCTTAACCGGCGCCGTGACTTCACGGGCGCGAAACATAACGTAAATAATTAATATAGGTACATATAAAATTTGAAATAAATAGTATTAGGTAAAAAGTATATGATATAGATTCAATTTGTGTAAAGGTATATAATAAAATTATTATTGTTTAACTAATCCCTATTATTTCTTACTAGCAACACAGAGCACTGAGCAAGCAAAGCAAATAGCATTTTTTTTTGATTGAGATTGAGATCGATCGATTAACTGAGTGAATATGAATATGGCTTTCTCTTAGGGATAACCATTCTGTAGTATAATTAGTATCAGCATTGCACCCGTGCGAAGCCGGGGCGGGTCCCTAGTATGTATATAAAAGAAAGTCGTGTTAGTTACACCACTTATAACTCCAGAACCGCTAAGCCGATTTGGATGAGACATAAAATGAATATAATTAGTATCTTTGATTAGGATATAGGCTATTTTTTATCCAGAAAAAAAAAACAGGAACGAGAACGGGAAAGGGGCGTGCGAAGCCAGGGGTGGCCGCTAGCGCCATCAATCAATATTTATCCGTAACTTTGTTAATCTCTAATTGTTACAATAATTTGAATAACTATTTTATTTTTATAGCGATATTAGTACTTTAATACTTTTTGTGAAGTTGTAACCGCCCAACGAAGTGGGCACGGGTTCTTAAATAGCTAGTTTAAGCAGCTTGTTTTGAAATAAATACTTATGATTCATTATATTGAGAACAAACATCTACCTATATTCATCACACAAATGTTAGGAAGTACTGGGAATTGATTATACTGTATACCTAAATGGTTTACAGATAAGACGATATGTGTGAGTGGGAGCTGGGAGCTGGGAGCTGGGAGCGAGCAGACAGATGTACTCACGTTGTAGCACGCGTCCCTTGTACTTGTTGTTGCAGCAACAGAACTTGCAGCAGAGAGCGAGCAGGATGGCGGCGCCCACCACGCACGCTATGGTCACCACTATCTCCATGACGGGCGGGTCAAACTTTTCCGCGATGCTGTTGATGTTGTAGTGGTGCTGGAAACATCACCAGCTGTTATGCATAGCTAGTGTTTACATTACATGCTGGCCCTGATTCTGCACTTTCGCCAGTTTAGCTAAAATTTCCTAAATTTATTGATCATAAATTTGTTTACATAAAAGTTCAAATTAGAGTAACAGGATTAAAATATTTAAAAAATGACATTTTGTTTCAATATTGCATTGATTTTTCTAGAATTTTCTGCAGTTTTAATCAACACCAAAATACCTACATGGCGTCATAAACAAATTAAAACACGTCAATAACAAGTTTAAAAATTTTTCATGTTAAAGAATGATTTAAATATCCGACTTTGGTGTCAACAAAATAAGATCGTTCGTAGGTATTTCACGAAGTTTTAGCTAGTCCGGCGAAACAACAGAATTACCACCAATCTCTTGCTCTGAGATTCCCAGTGTGTCATGTTGCAAACTATGATTGTCCCGTAAACACACAGCTGTTTGACAGCTATCTGAACTATGTGTACTATATGGGTGGGCTAGGCGTGACAATGCCAGCTTATCATACACAATTGTTTTTCTTTAAAAGGTGAAGCCAGTTACAAACATAGGTACTCATAAATTTGCAAACATCGTCACACTGGTAAAGATAACTATTTGCTTTTAAAAAGTAACACAAATAGACACTCACTTCTACAACTCATTTATGTATAATCAACATTTAGGATAAGGAATGACATTTATTAAAGTTGTATTAATTACTTTAATGCTCAGAGCAATGCAACAGAGCAAATGAAATGAGCCTATCAATATACTATCTATGTCTAAAGAAGGTCACTACGTCATTATCAGAGGGCATTGTATTTACCACTAACATCCTCTTATGTGTGCATTACGGATGTTTAATGTAGTTACATGCATTGAAATTAAGGATACATTAGTCAACGGCACAAACTCACAAGTAGGCTCGGCTTAAATGCATGCTATTTCATGTAGCATAGTATGAGAAAGGATAGACCCAGTGACAAGCAGTAAGGAGATAGTATGATTATGATTTCTAATCATATGATTAGATTAGACTGATTTCTACATAAAACAAATGCATAAAGGGCTGGCTGGTTAAGTGTTCTCATGAAAATCTACTGATTGTATCTATTCAATAGAAAGTCATTTGAGCTCTTGAATAAATAACTCAAATCTTGTTTATTTACAAAGTTGTAAAATTTTTCGAGGCTTGCATCTATCAAACCCATATCTTTTTACATTTCTTTTGCGATACAAGAATAGATTATGATGATTAATTATTTTCCTTGATCAACATCAAAACAGAGGAGAGATCATGCTCTGACATTTGTATGGAAAGATAATCAGCTAATTTACACAAAAGCTACAAAAAATTAAGGTAAGTGGGCACTAGTGGTCTTGTAGTAGTGGTCAGATCACACCTTCTGATCCTAAACTGTGAAGAAGTCTTTGTGAGGAATCTGGCATGTTGTAGATCCTTTCAATTTCAGTCATGTACCAGTGCAAGAAATGAGCATCTGAGGTGTACTTTAATCTATTCACCACACTGCTTCAAAATAACCAGTGACACAATAAGAAATAGGTGAGTACCTACAGGTAAAGTTATTCCTAAAGCACACAAGCTTTGCTGCATGCTATGCAATGGATTAATTAATTTGGTCTGCAGGAAGTTAAGTTACTCACTCACTCACCATTCAGCTAGGTATTCCCCTGATTTTATTTTTTATTGGGCAGGTAAGGTAGTGAGTTTTGAAAGGAAGTTGATGCACATGAACATGAGAAGGAAAACTAGGCAATATTTGCAAAAATCAAAACCGTCACCAACCTCGCCGAAGAAATCGTCAGAGTTGTGATCTCCAATGTAGCTTGAAAACATAGCAACAAGTTATAATCCTTTGCACACTTGAACACGACACGATAACCGATGCGTCCGCGGCCTTCGAGCGCGCGCGTTATTCTGATCAACTCTGCTCTGCTGACGCGTGCCTTATTTAAACTATCGTAAAACAATTTAAAAAATATTAGTCATCAAAAATATCGCCAGCCAGAACAGGGTTTTCCCATGGTTTTCCTTGAACAAGTTTTGTTCAGAGCCGAACGTAACACCCAAGTAGATTGTCCTAGAATGGGTTTCCGGTTTTAGATGAAATACTAAAACCGGTCGCTTAAAGAATTTCGCACAAATAATAATTATAAATTAATCAAAACAAAAACATACATACCTCCAATCCAAGTCAGTCTCCCTGTGCCGTGCCATAGATAAATTATATTTTGTTCCAACTTTAATCATGCACGCCACAGACTACAGACACTAACGAACAACTAATATGCCATTAAAGATGGAGGGCATTTTTGGTCGTCTAGCGAAGAAATCATTGCTCTTTTATTTTATTCATTTTACCGAGTTATTTCAGACTTTATTAGTAAATTTAGTGATATTATTCAAATGCAACTAGTTGTTGACTTGGGTGTGAATAATTGGAATAAAAAAATTGAGATTCTTTGTGATTTGAACATTAAGAATGTACTAGTTGATTATCTTTCCATTCAAACGTCGAAGGTTGATCACTCCACTGTCTGATGTTGGACAACCAAAATTAATAGTGATACCAATTTGTCTTGTCATAATCTATGCTTGTATGAAAACAGAATCGTAATAAAAATATTGGTTTGAAAGATGCAAGCCTCCAAAAACTCGTATTTCAACACTGATTTCAGCGCAATTTTAGGCGTAAATAAACAACATAAGAAGTACGCAAACTCCGAAATTACTTTTATACAATCGTAGTTTATTTATTCAAGAGCTCAAATAACTTAATTTTGAATATATACATTCAGTAGTTTTGTCATGAGAACCCATGTCATTTTTTACGCGGTCGTTTTATGTAGAAATCATCGTGCATTTCACTCAAATAATTGTACCCGGCGCGGGGGAGGGGAGACTACGCCGCCCGCGCCGGCCGCCTCCCGCCACTGGCTTGGAGTTTCCCAGGCGGCAGCTAGTCTGTTGCGGAATGCGAAATAATGCACATTCAGCATTATACTGTTATTGCGTCTAGTTTTTCACCACCTAATACAATATTATCGAAGCTTATTATCACATTGACCCCTAGCATTGAACTTTGGATTCCAATTGACACTTTGAATGATTTACTTTGCGTTTGAGTTCGGACTTGTGAAGGTAATACCTACCTACCTTTTGAAGTGACTATTTTATGTTATAAGTGCTTTGAGTTTGAATACAAAATATATACCTACCTAATTAGGTACTTTGAATGACTTTACGTTGGATTTCGAATTATTGTGTCAGTGAACTAACCAAATAAACAATGGTCCTAGTAAGTCCTAGTTTTATTAGACTAGATAGATAGATAGATAGATAAAAATTTATTTGGTACTACAGACACACATACAATTTACATTTTAAACATAAGTAGGTACAATTAAATAGTGTAGGTAAATTTGTGTGTGCTGCAGCACGACAAAAAGGCCATGGCTCAGTGAAATTTTTTGCTTAAAAGCAAAAACACTGATTTTCAGTCAAAACCTGAGCGAGAGCGAGCAGAACGAGTACAAACGAACAATGTGTAGTAACCAATTATTGCGATTGCGTAGCAATAGTGAAAATTATTCGTGTGATTGTGTTTACTATTGAAACTATTCATGAAGTTTTTTTAAATTAAAGTTGAAATAATCTATATAAATGAAAATATTATAAAATAAAAAGAAAAAATACATGAAAACAATGTGTTAAAAAAAAAAATATCTATTAATGACAGTTTCATTTTCGGCATACGAAGTGCCTGGGAATTCCTTCCATTTGCTTTTGCAGTAAAAACTTTTTAAATTTTAGTTTAAATGTGTTCTTAGTTTGAACATTGCGGATAGGGGGAGGAATATTGTTCCAGCAGTTCGTTGCCGAATACCTGAAACTACCCCTAAAAGCAGCAGTCTTGTGATTGTGATAGAGAAGTGCAGATCTAACTGACCGTAATCTATCACCAGAGACGAAGTTAAGTTTTGAATGCAGATACTCAGGCTTTTTAAACTTAACAACATCAAAGAGCAGTCCTCCCAGGTGCAGTAGCCTGCGTGATTCCATATTCAACAAGGACATTTTATTCAGGAACGGTGTTATGTGACTACGAGGCGGGATATTGAAACAAAAGCGAAAACAAGCATTCTGCACTCTTTGTACTGCTCGCTGGGTGCTCGCAAGTAAACGAGAACCATAAACAATATCCCCATAATTAAGTTTAGAAATGATTAGAGATTCACAAATAGCGATACGAGATGCCTCAGTCAATTGATTCCTAACTATGTAAAGTATCTTTAGGCGGTAAAAACAAGTTTTTACCAAATTAATAACATGATTTTCAAACCTGAGATGACTGTCAATGGTAATTCCGAGATTCCTAGCTTCTTCCACTCTACCCACCTTAGTGTCGCAGATCGTAACGTCAGGGTCACCAGTTAGTTTGTCGATTTGATTTTTGGTACCCAAAACCATATACTGTGACTTTGTTGGGTTTAACACGAGAGCATTGCGCGAAGACCAGTCTGCAATGGCGTTCAGATCCTGGTTCAACCGTTGAACAGCTTGTGCTAAATGGTCGGGTGTCTCTGATACATAGATCTGCACGTCATCTGCATAGCAGTGGTAGTTAGAATAAGAGATAACCCTGGACAAATCTGCACAATAAATTATAAAGAGTAAAGGTCCAAGTATAGAGCCTTGCGGGACACCACGAACAATAGGCATTGGTTGTGATAATAAAGTCGATCCATCATTTTTTGTCAATTTTACGGTCTGTAATCGAGAACTAAGATAGCTATGGAACCACATAATAGATAATTGACTTAAACCATAGTAAGAAAGTTTAGCGAGAAGGAGTGGTATGTTGAGGCAGTCAAAAGCACGTGAATAATCAAGGAGGGTTAGTAATGTGCAGCGCCCTCTATCCTGCTCCGCCAGAACATTATCTGTGACATCCAGAAGGGAAGTCACAGTTCCACGTCCTTTACGAAATCCAGACTGCAGAGAGGGCAGAATGTTGTTTGATTCCACATACCTAGTTAGTTGGTCACTAATAACTTTCTCAAGGAGCTTCGACAGGAAGGGCAGAATACTTATTGGCCGAAGATCCTTAAGCTCAACCGGAGTACTAATTTTCGGTATAGGTGTAACGATAGAAGTTTTCCATTTACTTGGAACCGCACCTGTTGTAATGGATTTATTTATGATTGCTGTAATGGCGTCCAAGGTACAAGGAAGCGAGAACATTATCATTTCCCTACTAATACCATCATCACCTAAAGCGTTCGACGTTATTGACATTATAATTTTAGACACATCAGTCGGCGTGATGGGTTTTAGTTTTAATGTCTCGGTCGTGTACTTATTATCTTTGTAAAACGAAAGATCTGAAGGCAATATTGTATTATTTCCAGGAATATTTAAAAAATGTGCATTAATTTTATTAGGGTCATCAAAACATACAGGCAACGACTTTTCGTCAGTCGAGTCAATTAGTATTTTATTCTTAAGATTCTTCCAAAATGTTTTACTGTTTTTGATTTGCGAATTTACAACACTATTGTAGTAAGCACGTTTCTCAGCAGCTATACTAGTTAATACTAATTTCTTCAAATCCTTATAATATTTTTCGTCTTGGTCTAGGCCCGATATGCGATAGGCCTCATGAGCCTTGTTACGTTCATTAATCATTATCTTACAAACATCAGTAACCCAGGGTAGTGAATGCTTATTTGTAACATAAATCATTTTAATAGGCACATGCTTATCAAAAAGAGCAATAATTAAGGAATTAAATTTTTCGACCATCATATCTACTGTTGGCAGGGAAGATATCAAATCCCAGTTAATAGAGTATAATTCTTCGTTAAATGCGTCAAGATTAATGTTATTGAAAGGGCGAAAGGAGAAAGATCTAGGTACAGGCTTAGGCTTACTTATAGATAAAGTCACATTTACCATAGCATGCCCGTATTCGCCGGTTATATTATGAACGGAGACGTCGTGCACGGGTGCATTTGTACAAAAAACATCTATAAGCTTTTCACTGTGTGAAGTAAAATGCGTAGGCTGAGTAACATGTTGCGATAAGTTCATGTAGGTGAGAAATTGATTAAATTTAATTGTGTTGCTGTCCGTTATAGCAATCATATTTATATTGATGTCACCCAACAACACAGCGTAATCATAATTAGAAAAGTAATTTAGGGAGTCCGTGAGCGCACCAATAAATGTGTCAACATTGACCCATTCGGGTCTGTAAGCGGTGCCTATAACTACGCGGAGACCACCTATACGCGTTGATATCCAAAACTGTTCGATTAGGTCATTTGGTCTCATCAAAAATCGTACACTTATTCCACATTTAATATAAAAACCTAAACCACCCCCCGCTCCCCCTCGCATGTGCAGCGGACGGGGCGCAAGGCGCAGTCTGTACCCCGGCACAGCTGGCGCGCGCGCCTCCTGGCCCTTCCGTATCCAGGTTTCATTTATCGCAACAATGTCCGCACAATAACGCAGCATAGCAATTATAAAACTATCGTGCCCTGTGTTCAATGATCCCGCATTATAAAGCGCCAAACTTAGCAACTTTTTCTTAAGACCCATAATCACGGGTTAAATCAATAGAACAATAGATGGTTGATGTAAGCAAAAGTACATTTTGTGTGTAGTGTAAAGTTGTAAATATAGCCGTGTTATTTGTGTAATGAGACAGGTATACGAGCGCGATGCGCGTGTATGCGTGTCTGTATGTATTGTATTGCATCCCGCACTGCTCGCTTAATACCGCATCATACACAAGATTAGCCCAAAATGACTTTAAAAAACAATACAAAACAAGACTCATAAAAAACAACAAAACACAAGAGATAATAAAAATAATAGATAGTTTGTGCGGAACAATTAAAAAGTAGCTGTTAAAAAATATTTTAGTTTGAACAAGAACTAATTGCTTAATAATATAATTAATAAAATAAGGTAATACTATTTTGATCGCTCGTTCAACAGTAATAAGTGTAATTGTTAAGAAAAACAGATGCTTTAATAAGACATACTCGTATAATAAGAACTGTTTTTCTAGGTAAAATCTAGATCCTATTAGTGTGATCAAGGTGGTATAATGATAATTAAGACTGAAAAAAATAATTATTGAGACTACTAGTAGCACTAACTGCGTCTGGCCCAAAAACACGACGGAGGTCGGCTTCCGAGCGGATTTGGTAACGCGGCGAGTCCAGGCCCGCATGCTTACGCGCGAAGATTTTGCCGTCTCGGGTCCAGACAAACCTCCAACCTAAGCGTTTCCCAGCATCCC
Source organism: Lampropteryx suffumata (assembly GCA_948098915.1). Lineage (NCBI taxonomy): Eukaryota > Metazoa > Arthropoda > Insecta > Lepidoptera > Geometridae > Lampropteryx > Lampropteryx suffumata. Next base: position 403,681 of record OX402568.1, on the reverse strand, counting down.
GCGTTAGTCGGAACAGCTGACGGTTTAGTTTGGTCAGTGTCTCGTTGACATAGAAGCGCCGGTATGGAACCGGCAGGCCCGTGCCCTCTGTGGTGATGTCGCGGCGGACGCGCGCCGCCTTGATCAGCTGGTCGCGGGTCGCCCGCCTCGCTAGACGTACCACGATAGGGCGCGGGCGAGGCGGGGCAGTTGACTCCAAGCTCCTACCAACTCGTGAGGCGCTCACCAATTCATGCTCTGTAAGTGTCACACCTAGTTTAATGCCTAGGGTTCTGACTATCTGCTCTGTGTTCTCTCCTCGCTCCTCCGGTAAACCTGTTATTTCGAGGTCATTGCTCAGCAGCTCCTGATCACGGTCGTGTATTTCTGCCTTTAGTTGCTCAATGGTTTCCATCACCGATGCAGTGGGACCATCAACCAGGCGCGCCTCCACGCTGCGTACGCGTGTATCTAAATTAGTGATTTTACAATCGCAATCGTCGATCCTGAGGGAGACAGACGAAATAGTATTATTAAGTGTCTCCATTTGCAGACGAGTCGCACGTAGCTACTCCCTAAACAGCCTCATTTCAGTTAGTATCATCTGCGTATCGGACAACTCTTCAGTCTTATTGTGTGCTGTAGACGCACTTTGACCCAGCGATTTCTCGGAGCTCTTCACTGCTGCCCCACGGGTACGGTTTACGTTATCCGAATGTGTGCGTACCGGGGTGTTAGTGTTGTTGCCCCTAGGGCGCTTAATTGTACACTCCATACAACTCCAGGCCTTCCTCTCAGTCTTAAGGCGAGTGAAGTAGTCTTCAGACACATTCGCGCAAGCGAGATCGTATTTTAGTCCACATTCTTGACATTTCAGGATCCTGCCAAGTATTGGGTTTTTACATCCAGCGCATTCTACCTTCTCCGACATCTTTATTTATTACTTTTGTAAAAATACAAAAAAAAAAAAAATACAGAGTCCTGAACCTAGGTGAGATTCGATCCCACTGTTTGATGTTTGCAGGTACGTACGCTATTCCAACGCACCAAAGATGCTATGACTAAAGCTACGAAATTAAGATTCGCTTAGTACAGTACGTCCAGCTGATGGGGACGATGACCGGGTGACAGTCAAGGTCAAATGCCACGATTACATGCACAAAAATCAGCTGTTTGATTTATTGTTTTCACGATTACGGCACTATTATTGGTCGCACAGGGATGTCACATACACCAAACGTAAGGATTTTTTACCAGGAATCTTTTGATATATGGCAAGAGCGGAATTATTCACTTTCACTATGAATCGCGAATATATTTGTGCGATATCAGGACCAACGTGTGTGTTCGGTCGCTCGCTCGGCTCGGTACTCCCTACACTACATGCCTACTATACCCAGACACAAGTTTCTAGTTATTGTAACTAGATAGTTACTTACCTAGGTACCTATAAACTAAAGATGCATGCTTCACAACCAAGTACCTACTTAGTCTTAACTATTTAGTTAGATACAATAATAAGGTAGGTACTACAAAACTGTAAAACTAATGAATAGACAAGTTGGTACCTAGTAGCAAACTGTGTATTTGAGTAAATACTTACCTATCTATACCTACCTAGATGGCGTTGGTTGACTGACGCAGAATAATAAAATACAAATACCTACGTAGGTAGGAAGTATCTACTTAGGTAATATTTATCCATAATATTATTATAAATTCGAATGTGTCTGACTATGTGTTTATTTCTTATCTTTTCGCAAGCGCAAGCAAGCGAACCGGGTGAAGATCAAACTCACTCTGAGTTTTATCTGCACTGGGTTCGCTAGCTCGCGTAAACGCTCGCGATTCGCGATTCAGTGCAAATTGCGATTCAATGAACATTTGATAGATGAATCGATAAAGTGTCGGTGCCACCATCGCCAAAATAATACGAGAGTAAAAGCTCGTGTTTATCAAAATGCATGACATAAAAATTTTAAAAGTGCTTTTTCTGATTGAATTATATATTTACAGGAGCCCATATGAAGAACCAATCAAGTCACGTTCACATCAATTTAATCAGTCTAGTGATTCGGAGAATGATACCCCTCTACTCGTAGAAGTAGAAGATAATGAACAAAATGCAATTTTAAACGGAAATAGGATTGTGAATATTGCATTATCTCTTTGAACAATTATAAAATATATAGCACATGATCCTTTTTAATTTAATTTTAAACATTTCGATTTTGTAAAAGAGCAAAGAATAGGATAACAACAAGACAACAAGAAATACCAATCAATCTAAATGTCGTCGAAGGTATTTCGCAGACTGGCAATGGTTGGTCTCAGCTTGACGAAATATGCGCTAGTTTGGACATACCAAATTCAAGCGAATTTTATTATATAAAAAATAGTAAAAAGCTGGCAACCATACAAAAAGATGTAGCATTGCAGCTAATGTTAGAAGCAGGATCAGAAGAAAAGAGATTTGCCATAGAAAATCAAGACGTCTATAGCCAAGGTGTTCCTTGTATCACCGTCGTCACAGACGGCTCATGGGGTAAACGAAGTTACGGTACAAACTTTAATTCCCTTTCTGGTGTAGGTTGCATTATAGGGCATCGGACGAAAAAATCTTATATATTGGGTTAAAAATTCTAAATGTTATATTCTCTCAACTGTAGTTTACGAGAAAGATTTTAAGATTTTACAGCTGTTTCGTGATTTACTTTCAATGAGCCTCATGTCGCTCTGCCCTCACCGACACGTTTGAAATGTATAAACTCTCTTGTATTCGTTTTTCGTAAATAAAGCTTGGGTTAGGAGGAATTGGCACCTAAATTCACCTAGTATGTAAGACGTCAAAAATAGATTGAATAAATAGGAAGGGTAATAGGAAGAAAGTAGGTTACTTACCTACCTAAGGTCATCTCATCAGTATTATTTTGTTATATGTAGGTAGGTAGTGTACCTATTAACTAGGTTTTGACATGCATAAAGTAGGTAGGCTGAATGGTAGGTCAAAATAGAAATAAACAAAGTAATATTTTGAGAAATGGGACGTCTATAATCATAGTGTACCTATAATGCGCGTGTATAATATGGTGTACCTATCTCCTTACTGCTCATCACTGAGACTATCCTTATCCCACACTTGTTAGGTGAAATAGCATGCATTTAAGCCGCGCCCACCGATGAGTTTATACGACCAACTTGTACAACCTTAATAATAATAATCCAAAAAATATCTGATAATTATAAAAAGGCGAAAGCTTTGGATAAAAAAATGTGAGCCATCACGTGACAGCTGGCAGATGTGAAACATCGATTTTATTTTGTATTTTGTTTATTATTTTATTAATTGTTTTTTACAAGTAATAGATGCCTATTACTTGTAAAAGTACAGATTATGACAGGAACTAAATATGGCATGATGAAAAGATACAATATTAAGAATTTTCTCTAGAAAATGATGACAGTTTATTTATTAAACATTTATTTTCTTTATATACAAAAAAAAATATATTTATAATCGCGACAACTCAATATTATTGTATTGTAGGTCATATATAAAACTGTTCTACAACAGTGCCCTCCAATATTATGCTGTTTGGTGGTTTAGGTAGGTATATAAATAAAACTTAAACAAGTGTCGGAAGGTTAGGTAGAAGAAGCTACGAGAAGCCTAGCTACTTTAATCTTCCTACCTAGATGAGCCTAGCTGTTTAGTTTGCCTAGAACCCATGCATAATAAATGATTCCCAAATAGTAGGTACGTAATACCTACATGTAACTAGCCAACATACTTTAATTATGATTGCTAGGTTTGCACCTACTCTTGAAATGCAATTGTTCAAAAAATGTACTTACCTTCCTACCTACATTACGCCACAGATGTAGGCCACAGGCCCAACCCGTGCGCCTTGCTCTTAGACACTTCACACCGCAATTCAGTAAAGATCATAGCAAAAAAAACATTATGACTTCCTGTGCGGTGAAAAGTTGAAAAGTGAAAAGTAAAAATAACAGTAAAAACAAAAAAAAGTGCCACAAAATCACTTTTCACTTGTAAGTACCTTAAAAACACCTTTTTATAAATATAAATCGTATGTTTTTAGGTTATTTGGGACACAAAACATACACTTGGCGTAAAGCGCGATGGTTGCCAGAATATAATTTGAAATTTACCTAGTCAATGATATTAAAATAGGTAACCAACTAATTAAAATATAAACGCGATGACTGCATGGATAATATTAATGATAAATGCATAATTTTACACATGAAAACATTTTATCTGTGGTGGGTACATACAAGTTTACATAATGTTGCCGGCAACCACCACCAATCAGCAAGTGGGGTAAAAACTACATTATATGTGGCATTCTAGTTTGTGGATAAAATATAATCACTTGACATTGGCTAAATTGTCTTCACTAAGACCGTACTAAGACACGTGCCATAGTAGAAGAAAAAAGGTATTCGAGCTAGGTACCTGATCTTAGCCAGTCCTACAAATTTTGGTAGCCTGTGCCACAGACAAAGTTATACTCTCCGTGGGATCACTGCTCTGTGCTCTGGCTGGTCTGTGCCTTGCTGACCTCCCCCCCCCCTATAAAATTAGGGATGTGCAATTCTACATAAAAAAATGTTTTTTTCGAAAAAATCGATTAATAAATAATTGATTTTTCGTAAAAAATCATAGATTTTTCCTTTATTTCTGAATTAATTTCAAAATAAACGCCATAAATATTATATTTATCAAAGTTTCATTAATTAAACATATATAATAGAATAGAAATAATAAGTTTTTAAATAATCAACATTATAATAGGTTCAACCTGAAATGTTTTCCTTCAACAATAATTAACAAAATTAAACTATTCAAATAAAAAAAAACTGGAAATCCGTAAGCAATGAGTTAAGGCATTAGCAGCTTAAGCTTAAGCGTTTGAATAATATTCGGCTCCTGGTCTTTGATAATATGGCGTCAGCTTATGAGAACAATCTCTCTGCTAGAGCTAAAGAAGCCGGTACCTAAAGGTGCTTATACGCCAACTGTGTCAGAGCTTGTCCAGGATTCTAAAGCGTCTTCTTTTAATCCTATTAGAGGCGCTATGTACAAGCTTAATTCGGATGTCTGACTGTGAATTTGACTGGTTCTCATAGTCTCCACTAACAGCTTGTTGTGGGTTTCTCAAATGTCATCATAATCGACATCATCAGCGGCCAAAGTTATTGACGGTGGGTGGACAATGCTCTGGTTTTCGGTTTTCTTCAATGGATCGTCTTATGTAGTTTATAGTTCTTGCAAAAGCTGCTCCGTCTTTCAAAAGCACAGAAGGGATCCTAAATGCACTATTAGTGTAATATTATGGAGATGGTATTCATTGGTAGTTCGCACTCCGGGCTATAGCAGACCAGAGTAAATCTCGAGGTTTGGGAGATGAAAAATCAGTTATTTTTGATTATAAAAAAAAAGATTATTTGTAATATTAGACATTAATAAAAATCGATTTTTACTTTAAAAAAAATCGATTTTTTTCATCGATTATTTTTTCACATCCCTAATAAAAATGTTAGTTTAGATAAATATCATCTCATAACCAGTGTTGCCAGATTAGGCGACTTATCGCCCTTTAGGCTATCTCGACGGGTGGCGGGGCGACCAAAAAATGCGATCGGCGACTGGTCGCCGTTTAGGCTATTTAAGAAATTAAAAATTATGATATTAGGCTACATCCATCATATTTTTTTTACAATTACAATAATAAGTAGTACAAAATGGATAAACCGGAATGTTTATTGCATTCAGTCAATGTCAGTTGATGAGAATGTCATTTATTTTTTAATAGAGTGAGAAGTGAATGAAATGGTGGTGGTAAGTTGGATGCATATTTCGCGGCATTTAATCAATCAATAAATGGAGAAATCCTTGATAATTTTAATTTGTTATCAGTCGACAAATAACATATATTTTTTTTATAATAAAAGCTTTAACCCAACATAATAGAACCATTAATGTTAATACAGCTAATAAATCTAGCCATTTTTACTATGTTGCTTTATTGTTGTTGAAGTGAAAACTTCTTTTAGCGCGGTACGCATATTTTTAGATGAGGTTAAACCTCTGGACTCGCGACACCGTTACCGAGACGCAGCCGGCTGCCGCGCTTGCCCCATTTGATTATAAACCTTAATTCACATGTTTACATTCTACTTGTGTATGGAGAAGTTTACTGAGTTAGGTTCTTTGATATATTATCTACATTCTGAACAAAAACATAAAAGAATATTAAATGTATTTTAAAGTTTCTAATAACTAATAAAATACAATTCATAAATAAAATGCAATTTATAACCCAATAACCCTAGTATCCATCTAAAAAATGTGCAACCCGTTTTTTTATTTTATTACTGAGACTACAGGAAAAATAACATTCGATACATGCTTACAGTATTCACTTTCAATATGTTAATTATCAAGGATTAGTTATGTATGTTTTATTTCCTGTTGAGTCTAAGCAAAAAATAGGTTATCATAGTATTATTACCCGTATTAGGCGTATATTACGTATCTTTGAATTAAGCAATGTAGTCTAATTTATAAAATAAACCTACATTTTGGTATCAAAAAAATTGGGCGATTTTAGGCTACTTTTTGTATTTTTTTTGGCGATTTGGACCGAGCTTCATCTGGCAACACTGCTCATAACCTCCTAAACTCACTCAATCAACAAAGTACAGTAAAAAAGGGTAAATATTGTATTTATTTTTGAATTGTTGAGCCCAAAGTACTCTTTTGTAGGTGCTAATGCTAACGTGTTTATATAGGTGCTTAGTTATGAATCCGTAAGTGAGCAAAATTCATAATCGTTTGATAAATTTAAAAGAACATTTTTAACATAAATAAGAAGGATTTTGTGAAAGAAAATGTACTCTCTCGGCTCATTGTGCCGAGGATTGGTTCAGCTGCAGCATGCATTCGTGGCACAAGCAGCCAACATTCACGTCTCCCCCGCGGTTTCGTTTGCGGCCAAGAAAACTACTTCAGCTGCAGGCGGTATGTTCCACAATCATTTAGACGCTTTTATTTACATACGTTTGAGGGTTCCGAAGGTCATAAGAAACCTATAGTTATGCCATGTCTGTCTGCCTGTCTGTCTGTCCGCCCCTAATCAGAGTCATGTGATTAACTTTTGCAAGGCAATACATACTAGTAAGTAGTTCCTACAAAGTTATAAAATAAAAAAGGGAATCCATTTTTAGGGAAAAAATGGTACATAAGGGCGTAGCCCAACTTTTTATATATTATTGCTTAATATGTGTCTTATCTTTGGATTGATCTTTTTAAGATACTATGTACAGACAGTACAGACAGTATGGTCGTCATGAAGATTACAACTTATTAAAACTGTAAATCTTCAATCGACCATACTGTCTGTCTCTGAATGGAACTGGCAATTAGGCAACACTGAAAATGAAAGAAGAGAGCATGCAATGGCAATGCAAATGTGTAATATGTAGGTACATTAACAGAGACAATGTAATAAGTTGAGTTACAATAGGTTAGTGTGATATAGGCATGTTAAGAAGAAATTTAAACATTTTTAATGAATTATCTGGTTGTTGGAACAATTTGTATAATATGTGTGGGAGTGTTATAATAATAATAATTCAGTTAATTCATTCCGATAGCTATATCCATAATGGGTTAGTAAAACCTTAGGCCTATGTTATTCAACAGTCAGATTCACTTTAATATAGACAATTAAATTAAATTTGACATAGATTATTAATTAATCAGTACCCCAATACAGTGCCTGAATAGGGGACAATCGCACTTGTTCGCTATTAATTGTATTATAATGGTATCTATTGTATTGTATTATATTGTATTGTAATGCATAATATGTAGGGTCAGTTCGCCTGTTAGCCGACCGCTTTTCTCGACCTTTCGTCGCACTACTACTAAAATATTGCAAAAAATAGCTTATATCACACACATACGCTGAGGGAGTGCTTTTTGGCGCTATCTTGAATGTCCAGGCAAACACACAAACAAATATAAATAATATGATCAATATTTGTAGTCGGTCCTGAACTGGTAAAATGCGTTGAAATCAGCGAAAAAAATAGTGGTGTGATGCTGCTTTCACGGTAAGTTACTCAAAGATTTTTATAGATTTTATTATTCTGGTTATTTGTATACCTTTATAATAGATTAAAGAGTACGTTCATAAGATATTTTGAGTCAAATATTAAATATAAATTACTAAAATTGCGTGATCGAGAACTGTACCACGCTTTTAAACGAAAATCCCTTTTTCGTCCACATGGTCGGGGATTGGCTATATCACGTCAAGAAGGTAGTATCTTGTATTTTTTTATGTATGACAAACAAGTCATTTTTTTGAATTTGTACATTATACACCCTCCCAAGTTTAATAGCCAGTTTTCGTCCGGTTTACGGTTACGGTTAAATGATGAGATACAGATGTCGTATTTTTTTAATAATTGCTAGCGGTCGAAAATAGAATTGGGTAAAAAGACTACCAAGATTTCGACCATGATTTAAGTAATACAATAAATGGTACAAAACATCATTAAAATAATGTTTTTTATGCTATAAAATAATATGTAATGTGTATTTTATTCAATTTTTCTGGCTTTTCTTTTTTCCATACAATTTTCTAAAATTCTTAATAATATTGTGGTCAGAGACCGATACATCCTATCGATTTTCGACCATTTAAGGGAATATTGATTTATCAAGATAAACTAAAGTCTTTGCTCGTGATCATGGCGCATGCAAGTGTGCCGAAATATCGAGAAGCCGTAAAACTTATCAGACATATCATGGTATATAATATCCCTTTTTGAGTGAAAATTTGTTTCTTATATAAATGTTAAGATTAAATAATATTGTATAACAAATATCAAAGATGAATAAATAAATGAATAAAAATATGAAAGATCTTATGAAGGGTACTCTTCCGTTATCTTTAAAACGGAAGCTAATGGATATGTGTATCCTCCCAATATTCACTTATGGAGCACTAAATTGGTCTCTTACAAACATCCAAATGGCCGAACTCGAGATTTGTCAGCGGGCTATGAAGCGCAGCATTATCGGTGTTAAACGTACAGACCGCATAAGCAACACAGCTCTGCGCTTCAGAACCCAGCTGATGTAGCTCAAAACGTTGCGAAGCTTAAGCGGAGCTGCGCTGGTCATGTCTGTCGCATGCCAGATGAGCTGTGGGCCAAAATCAACACTTAGTGGATCCCTGAGACAACGAGAAGGCGCCGTGTTAGACCCAAAAAGAGATAGCGAGATGATCTCGACACCTTTGACAGACCAAGCTCTGTCCAAATAGCTCAAAACCGAGATGACTGGAGAGATCAAGGGGAGGCCTTTGCCCAGCAGTGGGACAGAATGGGCAAATCGTAATCGTACTAAATATCAAAGTACCTGTGCTTTATTATTATTTTATGGAAATTAAAATCCAAAGAGAGATTTCTTCTGAATTTGGTATTTTATGAGAAGACTGATTTACGATTATTTAAATAAATAAGTAATATGTTTTATGAATATGAATATTGAAAAATAAAAATATGTCTCGATAAATGATAAATTTTAAATATTTTCCCATCAGAAACGCATGGTCGAAAACTAGGGACCGGGTGGTCGAAAACTGACTTTTCTTGGCAAAAATAGGTTTTTGAGCTTTAAATATTTCAATAAAATTTTCAGATTTTTTTATTGTTAAACACTTTGTATAAAATGAAATTAGAGTATATTAGCTATAAGGTGAAAAACAATCTTGATCTAAATAATTACAAAAACATATACTTTATGGTTCAATCTTAAATCTTAAATCAGACAACTCAGCTAACTGGTCGAGAACTGGCATACTGAACCTATGTATTTACGAAAAAAGTATATATCAGTCATGTGGTACCCATAACACAAGCTCTGCTTACTTTGGCGCCAGATGATGCTGTGTGAAATGTGCGGTATCAATATGTGAAGCAAAAACTTTGTACCCCTTTTTACGAAAATTGCGTGGACCGAGGTGTATGAAATTTCGCACACTTATACTCGTAGTTTATATAGAGGAATGCCGAATGCTAATATTTTTTTTAATTTATGCATAAAAAATACATTAAATTTAATTTAATTATGGTCGAATTTCGACCAATGGGTGCCCACTAGTTATTATTATTATTAGTATTGTATATTGTATTAACAACATCTCTGGTTATTGCAGGAGTGATGGGGCTGGGCAAGGGAAAGAAGAAGGGAGGCAAACTCGGAGCCGTAGAGAAGAAGGAGATGCCGGTGGAAAGCGATCCTCAGCGCCTGGTCAGCCACGTGTGCGGCTCCAACATCTACATCAGCGGGGAAGATGTGCAAGTGCGTTTTACACATGCTGGTCGGGTTCATTAAATTCTGTCGAATTGGCACTTTTTACGTTGTTAAATTATAGTTAGTTGTGGAGGATTATGAATTAAAATGATGTGACTAAAACCCTGACTCGAACATGGAAACAATCTAAGTAGGTTTTGCATGATTATTGTTTTGATATATCGTTAGTAGACCTCCTCTTCTTACACAATAATAACATAGCATTACAGTACACCAATGCGCATTTAGAAAAATTAACATACTGTTGCGCCCGATACATAGCTCCATCTGTTGGCAGGTGGACGCGTTAAATATTCACCTACAACGCCATCTGGTATCGAGTGGATGCAAACTACAAAGTACACGTATCGAATGCATAGGAGCGAACGAGATAGCAATATCTCTCTATTGCAATCGAACGTTTGAGCGCGTTCCGGTTCGTTCTCGAACGTTCCAGTAGCATCGCGGTTTTACGCGACTTATTCGACGCTCGTATAAATACAGCGGTGGTTTGCGGATGTGGTCAGCCTATTCTCGGCTAAGAAAGTGATACAAGTGCGATAGTTTCGAAGTGTTATCGGTTGTGTTATAGTGTTGTTCTATTGGAAAGTTTAATAGTAGAATCAGTGGATTAAGTTCTGTGTGTAGTAACTTTGAAATTAAAGTTATTATTTGGTAAAATCAAGCGGTTTCACAATATATCAGTACCCGGCTCGTTACAAATTGGTGCCAGAAGTGGGATAAAGAAATGCCGGTTTTACCAAAGGAAGACACGGACGGTATCCGGACAAGGAGTCAGCGGCAACAGGAAATGGATGAAAGGCGGTTTGGAGGTTCTCCATCACAAGAATCTCGACAGGTTCTTCAGCCAACGATGGAGTCATCTAGTGAGTTATCGGGAGTCCCATCATCAGCTGTGGCTCAGGCTCCTGCTACAGGGGACCTTGCTGCCTTAATGGCGATGCTTCAGGAACAGGCTCGCCAGCAACAGGAACAGGCTCGCCAGCAACGGGAAGAAGAGGCTCGCCGGCAGGAAGAACAGAAACGGTGGCAGGAGGAACTGGTTCACCGGCAGGAAGAACAAGCTCGCCAGCAACGGGAAGAACAGAAATGCTGGCAAGAGGAACAGGCTCGTCGGCAGGAGGAACAGACTCGCCTTATAAAGGACCTGCATGGAGCTATTGGCAAAGAGCTTCAGGAAGTTAAGGAGCAAACCCAGCACCATGACAGCCGGATTTCTAAAGCAGAAACCCAGATTGCAAGTGTAAAAAAAGCTGTGGATCTGCTGAAATCTGAAGATAGAGATATTGCTCCTGTGGTCTCTTCATCGTCAGCGCGAGGATTTAAGGTGCCATTTGATGGAGGTTCTTCGTGGTCCGCCTATAAAATTCAGTTCGAAGCTGTTCTAAACGCAAACGGATGGACGAAGTCGCAGGCTATGACTGCACTAACAATAGCCTTGCGTGACCAAGCACTTAGTGTTTTGAAGGCCCTGGGAAGTAACATCAGTTATGAGCAGCTGCTGGAGGCACTCGAATCTCGATATGGTGACGCACATCTGGAACATGTTTTCCGCGCTCAATTAAAGGACAGGACTCAGCGCAATTCGGAGAACCTGCAGCAGTGGACCCTGGAAATAGAAAAGCTGGTTCGGAAGGCTTTCCGATCTTCACCTGCACTTATCGATGGGAACTTGGTTCAGGCATTCGTCGATGGGATACGTGATTTGGAAGTCAGGGCTGCTGTAAGACTTGTGCATCACGAGTCCTTAAAGAACGCCTTGGCTCATGCTTTGGAGGTGGAAGCTGTACGTATTGACACTCGAGCACATCACATTAGGGAAGTGGTGGAGTCTAACCGCGACGTTCGTCCAAAATTCAGGCCGAAATGCTATGGGTGTGGAGAAATGGGTCATCTGAGATCTAGTTGCCTGAAAATAAATAAAGAAAGCGACGACCGATCTCATTCGACATGGAGGATTCGACGGCTACAAGAGTTTGACTATGAAACTGAGCATCGCAGTGGAAAATCGCACGGTAATTCGGATGCATTGTCAAGAAGACCTTGTCCAGAAGAATGCAAGCATTGTGTAAAACAAGAGTCCAAAGAAGTGGTACCCGTCAGAATGTTGAGCACGGATCTAACTGATGAGTGGAAGGAAACCCTGCAGAAAGCGCAGACGGATGACTCAGATATTAAGGCAATCATCGAATGGATAAGGGCTGGAACTTCTAAACCTGTATGTGGCTGGAATGAGCACAACAACAAAAAGCTACTGGGCACAATGGGACAGTCTGGTTATCCACGATGGAATATTGTGCCGTAAATGGTTGTTCCTAAGGCTAAAGTATCTGAAGTGCTTAAACTCTACCACGAAGGATGTTCCGGGGGGCATATGGGGGTAAAGAGAACGGTTAAAGATACGTGAGCGATTTTACTGGATCCATTGCAGAGATGATGTGGAAGACTGTTGCCGAAAATGCACGAGTTGCGTAGCAGTGAAAGGACCCCATACACGCAGCAAAGGTGCATTGAAGATTTATAACGTGGGAGCGCAATGGGAGCGGATAGCTTTGGATATTGCGGGACCATTCCCTGCTACAGAAAATGGAAACAAGTATTTCATGGTTGTTATGGATTATTTCACAAAGTGGCCGAAGGTCTTTGCAATCCCAAACCAAGAAGCGTCGACAGTAGCCGATAAGTTAGTCCATGAGGTCTTTTGTCGTTTTGGAGTACCCTTCGAAATTCACAGCGATCAAGGGAGGAATTTCGAGTCCCAAATATTTCAGGAAACATGTCGGGTGATGGGTACTTATAAGACAAGAACCACCTCTTATAGGCCACAATCCGATGGCATGGTTGAAAGGTTCAATCAAACGTTGGAAAGATATCTAGCAAAAGTAGTTGGAAACAAGCAGACCGATTGGGACAAGCACATTCAACCGTTTTTACTGTCATATCGGAGTGCAGTTCACGAAAGTACAAGTGTCACTCCAGCTTTAGCGAATTTTGGACGAGCACTACGGTTGCCAGCAGACCTTATAACAGGCATTCCTCCCCAGTCTCCGCGCAATATAACAGAGTACGCGAGTGACCTTCGCAACAAATTGAACGATGTACACGAACACGTTCGCCAATCCAGCCAACAAATGTCTGATAAAATGAAGACCAGATATGACCGAAAATTAAACCACTTGGGCTTTAGTGAAGGATCACTGGTGTGGTTACATAACCCTGTACGCAGTAAAGGAAAGTGTCCTAAACTGCAGGCGAAATGGGACGGGCCATATCGAATTGTGAACAGGATCAACGATGTCACGTACCGGATTAAAAAGGGGCTACGAGGCAAGCCTAAGATTGTCCATGTGGATCGACTAGCGCAATATTACGGGTCTAACGATGCTCGGGACGAGCATGTCTTAGGAGGGGATAGTGTTGCGCCCGATACATAGCTCCATCTGTTGGCAGGCGGACGCGTTAAATATTCACCTACAACGCCATCTGGTATCGAGTAGATGCAAACTACAAAGTACACGTATCGAATGCATAGGAGCGAACGAGATAGCAATATCTCTATTGCAATCGAACGTTTGAGCGCGTTCCGGTTCGTTCTCGAACGTTCCAGTAGCATCGCGGTTTTACGCGACTTATTCGACGCTCGTATAAATACAGCGGTGGTTTGCGGATGTGGTCAGTCTATTCTCGGCTAAGAAAGTGATACAAGTGCGATAGTTTCGAAGTGTTATCGGTTGTGTTATAGTGTTGTGACTCTTATAGTGTTCTATTGGAAAGTTTCATAGTAGAATCAGTGGATTAAGTTCTGTGTGTAGTACCTTTGAAATTAAAGTTATTATTTGGTAAAATCAAGCGGTTTCACAATATATCAGTACCCGGCTCGTAACAATACTTAATAAAAAAAAGCAATAACCAAAACTTTTTAAAAAAATATTTTATTTTTTAAAAAAGTTTTAAATAATAAAATATTTTAACTACTTAAATAAATTATAATAATAATATGTATGTATAATATATAAAAATAAAAAATGAAAATTTACAAATTGCACTATTTCTACTACGTATAATCAATCATCCATCACACAATACCTTAGACATTATCTGCACACATTAGTCTATCGGGCAGCAAACAGATCACACGATGGTTGGTGTTGATTGATGCCAGGAGCGCATTTAATATTTTTAGAGCTCGAAAGCGAGGTGATTCGTTCGTCGTGCGCGACTGTTTGCGCCCACGGCGCTGGCCATAGGTGACGTAGTCACCTATGGCCTATAGACCTCTGAGTATTTAGGCATTTCGGGGACCGACAGTCTTACTACTCGAACCTAATTCTGGCAAGTCCGAAACACCGCGCATACCTACCTGGTATTGTGAGCGTCAAAACGGCACGGCCAGGTTACGGTAGCCACTTACCATCAGACGGGCCGTAGCCGTAGGTATGTTTGTAACATACAATATGTTTCTTTAAAGTCAAAAACGTTTTTATTTAATAAAATCTCAAGGATTACTTTGAAACGTGTTACATACTAATGAAATGAATTTAGGTGCTAAATCCTCCTAACTCAAGTCCGGGGAGAATTGACAAGAAACTCGTGGTCCTAGCGCTTTTTTGTTTGATCTTTCTCATAACTAGCTGATCTACGAAAAACTAATAAAAAGTAACGGTAAAAGTACGGTAAAAGGTTATTATATTTATTTATTACGCTTTCTTTAGAAGTCTACCTTGTATGTAATTGTATGCGAGCTTTAAATTTCTTAATAGGTCGTTTAGTTGCATTTTCAGGAAGCTTATTATAGAAGCGCACCTTGTTCCCCATAAAGGACCTATTTACTTTTTCTAGTCGAAACTTAAAGATTTATAATTTGTTTCTGTTCCTAGTATTGGTTCCATGCTGAGTGAAAACCTATTATTTCACTTTCATATCTTTCGCAACTTTTAATAAATATTTTGATAAACACGGGTTTTATTTTACTCACGTATTATTTTGTCAATCGAGGCACCGACGCGATTCACCTAGAGGATCTTTAACACGAGTTCGATCAGCGGTCCGCATGTTCCCGGTTCGCACTCAGTGCGCACACGCGAGTTAAATCAGGGTTTATCAAATCGAAACCTATTTGATAAACACAGAGAATCTAGAGAATTTCCATCGGGGTGAGTTCGATCCGCGGTCCTCTCGTACCCGCTAGAGTTCACGGTTCGCACTGACAAAATAATACGCGTGTAAACCCAGTGTTTTTCAAAATGTATAGGACACCTCACGAATGTTTCGAAAGAGAAACCTATATTATATATTATAGAGGTTTATTCGATCGTTTCAGATCCGAGAAGACTGCGAGTATCCTATGTGGCTGTGGACGCTACGCACTGAAGGCGCGCGGCCCTTGGAGACGCTGGACCCGGCCAGCAAGGAGTACTGGCTGCGAGTGCGCGCGGCCGGCATGCGACGGAACAACAAGCTGCGAGCCATGAGACGCTTCTAGTAACACCTCCCGCTTTACTCGCCAAAACGATTGACGATTATGTCAACACGATAGTCGTGTACAAACCTACATCGTTTCGACTCAATTCAATCCTTGATTAGTGATCTCTGTGGCCGATGTCGATGTCCCGTTGTTTGTCATTTGCAAGGAGGGCCGGATAGTTTTTGGTCTTGCGAAGCAAACGTTGCGCTCCTATTTTATTTATTTTCTCGTGCTATTTCCGGTTATGTAAGTAATTTTGGCGTTTTTATTTTAATAGAGCTCGAATTATTGACTCGGGTGTAAATTATTGGAATAAAAGCTTTGTGTTTCGAGCAAAAATAATCCGTAGTTATTTTATACGAAAGGCACCATTTTATATAAAATGACAATTCTTCTTCTTCTTCTTTGTTTATGGCATGTGACATAATAATGCCAATTTTGCCAGTGTCAAGTGTTTATGTTTGTTTATGGTCAATTTGTTTAATAAAGTCTTAGTCGATGGTCAATTGTAAATTTTAGACGTCACGCGGAATGGCGTCTAAAATTTTCTTGGGATTCTCGTCGTTCACATCACATTGCATCACAACATACATTTAATTCAATTCTCCATACCCGTCCTGTAGTCACAATTTATTCATTAAAATTCCGCCATTATCACTGAATAAAACATGCAATAAAACGAATAAAACATTATTAAATTAGCAGAGCCGTGCTACTTCATGAAATGACAAACGAAGAATCCAATAACAAATGTTGAAAAACAAAATACGACTTTGTGACATACTACCTACCTATAAACAACATCAACACTTGACACTGGCAAAATTGACATTATTATAACACATGACATTAACGAAAACGAAGAAGAAGAAGGATGAGAGGGCCATTTTGTCGGAACAACCGTCATTAGTTTTGAGATATTTGATTGACATATTTGAAGCTTTGTATTGCTTTTAAGGTTAATCATATGATTTTTATAAATTTTTTCAACAAGCTTACAAATAAGTACAAACACCTAGTTTTGTAAAAATATAGGTACTAATACTAATACATAGCTATTTAAAACTATAAACTATTTCCTACTAGCCGTAATTAGATAATTCCTTATAGATAAGAGTTTAAACAGAGTTCAGTTATGCGCTTATAAGACGATAATGGTAATTAGAATTGGACATCGCAATCGGTTTGGCGAATAGACGGGTAGGCCACGAGCTAACAAGTGTACAAGGTATCCTAGACGTGAGTGTGGTGGGAACACTTGCGTGTATTTTGTTCAAAGTTTGGGTACAAAATAACGTTTTTCATTCGACCCGTTTTTTACTAACGCCAAAACGTCACTTACCTCGTACAGTTTTGAAGGGTCTCGGATGTTGTGTCGTAACTCGGGCATGTCTCATTTAATCAATGTTTGAAGGTAATTCTAGTTATTGTTGATTAGTTATAGAATATTATAGAATGCAATAAAAACATTGTTTCTAAGTAAAACATTTTTATTTCACCAAAAATGCTAAACAGTCTAAAAACGTAAACCAAACCACATACAATTTCGTGACAAAATGTACAATTCACTGTTCACGGCGTAGTTGCTATCGATTAGCCGGCCCACCACTGCCCTCCACAGCCCACCACTGCCCTCCACAGCCCACCACTGCCCTCCATAGCCCACCACTGCCCTCCATAGCTTACCACTGCCCTCCACAGACCACCACAGACCACCTTTAGTAGGTTCCACAAGAAGATCCACTCTTAACCTCTACTCCGGCGCACAGACACACCAAGCTTTAACATGAAATTAGTCTTCTTTGCTGAGCTGCTATCCGTTCGATGCTTACGCTGTTTTTGCATTTTCATGTTGCATTCTTAGCTTCGGTGTCACCCTAATTTAACCATGAAAATGGTTCAGCCGTGTTTACAAGCAGTCCATAGTGTCTTCTTTGATGATCATGGGCGGCGCGTACAGGCCGTGGTGTGTGCCGAACGAGTACGAGTACGGATTCTGTAACACAAGTTAATCACAGGATTAGGTATAGGGTAGGCCTCACGTGTCATGTCACTTTCGATCAGTTTCGATAGTGCCATTCAAACTAAACTGAAATGTTTTTATTCAATACAATCATAAGGATCCCTTTGACACGTCTTACATGGTACTAGGTGAATTCAGGTGCCAATTCAATGTAATGTGTACTTTTGTGATAGGTAATTACGTTTTGCTTGACCGATCTCCCGCGATACAGGCCTGGCCTAGTGCGGGGATCACCAGTAACTTGTATTATGTATGTGTGTAATTTATTTGGTAATAAACATTATCTTATCTTAATTCGTCCTAACCAAAGTCCGAGAAGAATTGACAAGAGACTCGTCCTAATCCTAGTGCTTTTCTGCATGATCCTTCTCATAACTAGCTTACGAAAAATTACCTATTGGCCTAGTTCTTTAGACTTTTTATATATGTTTAGTTTCTGCCCGCGTGTTACCTACATAAATAGTCGCCTGAGTCCGTCCCCAAGATTAATTTAACTCCTTACCAAACTTAAGATCCGTTCAGTCGTATAACCGTGTAAAAGTATCGAACAGACGAAATCACTTTCTAATTTATAATACTAAAAAGGATTTGAAATACTGAAAGGACGAGTGACGCGGCCGCCGACACCGAGCCGGCAATCTACAGCACATGTGAGTACAGTGTGCCGCTTCCATACATCGGATGGGATATGATCATGCTTGCGTATATACAGTAGGTGCGGGCTGGCTGGACGAGTGCGATGCCAATCGATGGCACGACGGTGCTTACCTTCTTGGTGTTGTACAAGTCGGGCGGGTAGCTGGCGGGGCCGGGCGTCTTAGTGGCCTTGCCTGCCCCCTCCAGCCTCGCGCCCAGAGAGAACACAGGCTGTCTGCAAACAAACACACTCACATTACCTATGGTTATGCTAACAACTTATTAGTTATTTTAACAAGCAGCTTTCGTTGATGTGTCTACGCCACAGTGTTGTAAATTGAGTCGAGGTTACAATATTTTCTGCAAGTATGTTCTAATTGTTAACAATTTTCACAACTCTATTGCTAAAGAAGTGATGTGAAACGAGTGAGTTGGCAGGAGCACAAACTAATTAAAATTTATGCCAACTTAATCCCTTGACGTCTTCATAAATTCATAATTCATTTATTTTGGAACATAGGTATATTACAGGTTTTATTTATTGCTAAGTTCGCTATGCTACCATTTGGTAACAATAAGGTACAATATTTTCTAACAATTCTTTAGTTCTTTAGTGACGAAGATATCTTGTAGGTACTCGTATGTCTGGTAGTTTATACTGGTAAGTCAAGATCTTTTTAGCTTCGATGAGGTCGTTGCGAAGGCCCTCGGACCCTCTTCAGACCATCGCATGGTACTCAACTCGTAAAACCCGCGAGTTTGTGTGTTCTCGATTTCGATAAACGAAAAAACGCCCCGCTGGAAGTAGACCGGGGTACTTGTGTGGTACTCACTTGCACATGTAAACGTTGGTGTCATGTTGGAAGTAGACCGCGGGTCCGGGGGACTTGGCCTTCATGTTGAAGCCGACCCGCGCGCCCATTGTGTACGCCGGCGAACCCGGCCCGAACCCTGACAAGACAGACAACGCAAACGATTAACTGTTGTAGGAATGCCACAGACATATTGCACCATGAAGCACCAGGTGGGGCTGAAAATAGATAGATAGATAGATAAAGGCTAGATAGATTTATTTGTCGCTACAATCACACATAAAAGCAACAAAATAAAAAGGAATTTATTTTGGTGAGACAAACAATTATTATGTATGACACACAAAATACTGAAGTGAGCTGATAGCACCTAACCCGCGGCAATCCACTACAACACATAGTTTATTACAAATATCAGATTATTTAGATATAAAAAGTCGTGGCATAAATCTGATCCAATTCTACTCTGCGGCATCCGTAAAAAAAATTGCAAGGATCATAATAAAGATCGTAGACTAGACATCTACACGCGAACTCACGTATAGCGTACGCGTTGGAAGCGGGTCCGACGCGCTTGAGAGCGAAGCCGAGTCGCGCGCCCATCGAGTAGATCGGCGCGCGCGGCTCGCGCATCGGCGGGCAGCGCTCCGGGGCGTGCGCGCCCGGGCCCGGCGTCTTCAACGTCGCACGCTGCGGGAAACTGCAACACACACCCGGCATCTCGCACGACGCACATACCACACACCACACACAGCACACACCGAGTCAACGGGTCAGGAACGACTACTTTGTGAAGAAACAGCTGGCTGTGCAGCGGCGTTTAAAAAGATATCGTCGGAGCCAACTAGCGGTATCATTCTTACGATTCTTGTCTCGGAAAATATATTGAAATTTTTAGTTTTGATACCTACAGCTCTTCGATCGATGCTATCTGGTTGTGCAGTGGCGTGTTAGATATTTACTCTTACTTCGAAACCACGTGCTACTCGATACCTACGTGTGTTCTGCACCGATCATTGTCGATAGCCAATGTTGAGGCAAAAGACAATGCCCAAAAATAAAAAATTAACGTGTGGCACTCGGGGACTGCCGCGGTAAAGCTATTGCATAGCATTTTTTATCAACTTATGCAATTATAATTATTTGATTATCCAAAAATACTTATAATGAGCAGAATAAACAGTTTTTGTAATAATAAACACCCCTTACTATCGATAAATCCAGTAAATCCGCTATCAAATCACAAACAAAACACAATCAAAGTTCACTGAACTCACACGGACCACCGCGATACGCGACTGCCAATCAAATACTGAACGAACACATGATGCAATACTTTTTGTTCAGAATGTAGATAATATATCAAAGACCGTAACTCAGTAAACTTCTCCATACAAAAGTAGACTGTAAACATGTGAATAAAGGTTTATAATCAAATGGGGCGAGCGCGGTAACCGGATGCCGCTCGGGGTTTTACGGTGAAGTATGGCGAGATTAGGCGCGCGAACGCTCGGCCGAGCTACATGGTAGGCGGAGTGGGGGGTGTTAGGTTTTATTTTCGTTACGGAATTTCTTGATTCGGTCGCGCTCAAAGCCCGCGATAAAAGCTATGCAATAGCTTAAAAAAATGCGACAATAGATCTAAAACAATGATTTTAGATCTATTGTTGGCTTTTAAACAAAGGTAGTAAGAAAGATGGTCGATTAGTAATCAGTACTAAGTTATGGAAGGGTAGGTTACTTGGCGCCAAAGCTCCAGGCGGGCGAGGTGACGTTCCCGTCGCGCGTGACGTGGTCGATGCGGTAGGCGGGCCCCGGGCCGATGCCGCGGACGCGGGTGCCGGCGTTGGTGCCGAACGAGAACATGGGGTTGCGATGTCGCGAGGGGTCGTGCGCCGGGAACCCTACCGTCGTCGGCAGCACGTATGCGCCCGGCCCCGGCCCTACACACATAATTGTACTCAATCCGTGTTCGCTAAATCCCTCGAATAGTCTCCAAAATAAATTTAGACCCATAGGTAATATTCGCGTCGACACAAATCAATAAATAATTTGGCCAAGCGCGTGTTGGACCGGTGAAGACTTCCGACCGAAGCCAGTAAGGATAAAAAACGACTTGTGATCATGGTATGAAGGTATGAAGCTTCCATAATTTTTTGTAAAGATTTATAAATTTCATAATTTGGTAAAGCCGAAAGAGGATGTTCAGGGGATTAAAAATCTTCATATAAGAGTTCCCAACCAATCTCAAAATATTATTTAGGTGGGTTAGTACACTTATTTCCCACCACCGCACCGGTCCAATCAAAGCAAGTAAGTAAAGTAAAGTAAACCGATCAAAAACTTACTATAGCATTGCAAGATATTTTATTATTTTAACCATTCTAACTCTGTGAACGTAGATATTTTCTGATACATTTTGAAAAGGTAGTTTTCAAAATGTATCAGAAAATATCTACGTTATCTATATATACGTTACGTTATATAGATAACGTTATCTTATCTATATATACTACGTTATAAATATCTTCTATAAACTAAGCTTGATACCAAAGGAAGTAAGTCACTAAAAATTTTATTTTATGTTGACTGTATAAACACGTTCTTGGGATATATTGAGAAAAATTCATCAATCATCATTATTGAGGATCGGTTGGGAACTTGGAGGTAGGTATAAATGATTCGGATCCCCTAGATGTGAGAGCCCTGGGAACAAGCACAGCGGACAACACGCACACAGTCAATACTCACCTAAAGGTTTCTTAGACATTGTCCTAAGTTAATATAAACGTCGATTTTGATACCTACGAAAACAACTAGAAATTTGGAGATATAAACAATAATTTAGCAATAAACTTGAAAACTATAATTTTGACATGACGTCTCGTAGCCACGGCTCGAGTCGAACAAAACAATGGAATTTAGGAAATGTGGCAACTTAATAATGAGGTTTTCTCTTACGAAAAGTTTTTAGCCTGAAGTCCTATGATCTCTTGCTTACCTACCAGCAGGTATCTACCGCGTGCGGTGGCGTGGCTCAGACCGGAGTTGGCCAGTGACTTAGGTATACGAATAACAGTTTAATAAAAGTATATTGGAATAGGAGTAAATAGTAAGAGAATAGGTAGGTAGATTGGTGAATTTTAGTTCAAGTTAGTTTATCGCTCTGTTGGCTTGGTGAAAACGCGGAGTCGCGTGCGCCAGCTCTGTGAGCTCGCTGGCCTCCTCTTCGTCGTCGGACTCGGCCCCCCACTGGAACATTCAATAAAGAATACAACAACCACCAATTTAACCTCTGCGAACCTTTCAGTTACCTACATAAAGGTATGTAATACCGATCAATACGTACGTACCTACCTACATATACTACTGTCTTGTCTGACCTACCTGAGCTAGGCTAGATTTAGGCTACTAGACAAGACAGCGTAGAGCATAAAACGGTTTTAAGGTTTGGCGCAAAAAGGTTGTAATTAAGTAATTAACTAATAAAAGAGGGTTGGGGGCTATAGTCTATCAAGACTGACGTGAATCTAATCATGGTTTTCCTCCGTTCTACCTATATACCTAATTATACTTACCTACATCCTACGCCACAGAATACTTATTAGTGCAAATACCTACGCTTAAGTAGGTAGGTAAGTACTCTTTTTCTCCATTTTGAAACAGTGAGTGGTAGTGATTCTGATTCTGATTCAAAATCTTTATTATTTTATAGTGTAACAAATCGGAGTGAGAAAACAATCCTAGTCATAGTCATTTTGTTGGTTTAATTTAGTAAAATAAATAAATAAACTAGGTAGGTGCCATAGATAACCTATTTTGTTCCTCTGCTATCCCCTTTGTTTACAAAAAATATCCCCATCAGATAATTATAATTATAATCATATATGAACCAGAGTAACATGATTTGATTATAATAGTTTTGATTTGAGTGATGAATTTGTTAAAGCTTAAGCAACTTAGTACATTTTTGATTAAATGACAATAATTAAAACTGACAGTTGACATGGCTTTTTACCTGTTTCGAAAGAGGAGTAGCTCTGAGTGTGCGATATAGAAAAGCTGCGTAGAGCAAGTTGAGCACTCCGAGTGCGCGGAGCGTGGTTTCGAAGCTGAAACACCACGATACCAATCCGCCGAAGATCGGACCTGTGCTAGAAAAAATCAGTAATGTCTCGAAAATTGTGTAACCTATTCTTCCTCGGTACGAGTAGGTTAGGATTTCTCACATCAGTAATGCCACTACTTTAGCGCACGTCCAAATAAGGCGATATTTCTTTGATTTCGATTCGCTTCGATCGAACGAGCCTCAACTTTCCCCCTATCCGTATTCCGTTATTACTTTTTTTCGGATCTGATGCTGCGTTCGCGAGCAACGCGAGGTTTAACGCGGGCGGACTCATTGTAAAAAAAAAAGTTAAATTAAACTAGGGATCCATAAGGTATCGAGCAAAGCGTTCACCGAGCGCGTAGGCCGCGCTGGCAGCCGCCTGCAGCAGGGCGGCGCGGTGGGGCGCCTGCGCCGGATGCCGCGCCAGCAGCGCCGGCACCAGCGCCGCGTCCAGGGCGCCCAGTCCCGCGCCCAGCGCCACGTGCGGGCCCGTCAGCGCCCCCACCTGCAGACGCACTGCGTGAGCGGGCCGCTCCGTCTCGCGCCTCGCGCCCTCCTCTCGCTCGCGCACTCACCGAGCCGGCCAGCGGCAGTGCCAGCGCGGCCAGCCCCACGGCGAGCTGGCCGGCCAGCGCGAGCCGCTCGGCGCCGAGCGCGCGCGTCCCGCCGCCCAGCGCGCTCGCCGCCAGCGCGTACGCCGCGCTGTCCGGCACGAACACCGCGCCGCTCACCCATCTCTGCGGACACGCACGTCCCGGTCACCGCGGGCCGAGCTCGCCCCGCCCCCGCCCCCGACCCGCGCCCGCTCACCTGCGGGTGGAAGCGCCGCATGACCCACATCGGCAGGCACGGCTCCAGCGCCGCCATCACGGCCGTGGTGAGCAGCACGGCGCCCGCGCACGCGGCGCACGGGGCCGCGCGCGCCGCCGCCAGCGCACTCAGCGGGGACTCGCCGCCCTCGCCGGCCGCGCGGGGCTGCGGGGGACGCGAGGCTCAGTCGCCGGCCGCGCTCGGGGCGGAGCTCCGAGCGCGGCGCGCCGCCGATCGAACGATCTTCGCTACCTCCTCACTCACCCGGTTGAATTCCTCCGCCCGCAGGTACCGGTCCTGCAAAGCTGAACGAAAAGTTCGGTCTTACTCGGGGTCGACGCCCCCGGTCGGTCCGGTCGAACGTTCGAATCGAGAACCTGAGGTCGCCAGGAGCGCCGCCGCGATGATCAGGAACGGCGTCTCCGGATTCCGGAGGGCGTACGTCGCTCCGCCGAACGGGTAGCCCACGAGAACCCCTGAAACGAACGCATCTCGCGGTCGGGGTCGGTCGGATCGATCGGTGCGCGGACTCGGGGGTTCGGTTACCGAAGGCGACCGCTCCCAGCAGCGCGCCGAGCGCCTTGTCCGTGTGCCGCGGCGGCACCGCGCTCTGCGCCAGCGCCAGCCCCGCCACGCCGCACAGCGCCGCGCCCGCGCCCTGCGCCGCCCGCGCCACGCCCGCCGCGCCCGCCGCCAGCGGCCCCCCGCCCCGCGCACTGCACCCCGCCAGCACTGCGGGAGGAAGCGCGTCACCCGGGGAGTGCACTAGCACCCGGTGCAGAGGGAGGGGAGAGGTCCGCACCTAGCGCCGCCAGCAGCAGGAGCGCGGTGCCGACTCGCAGCGGGACGGCGGGCCCGCGCCGACAGACGGCGGCGGCGCTGGGTCCGGCCGCCAACAGCTGCGCCACGGCCTTGGAGCTCAGCACGGCGCCCACGAGCGCCTGCGACCCGCCTCCCGCGGCACCTGATGACCGAACGTCCCCCGACTTGAACGTTACGTTACGGAGGATCACCGAGCTCGTTCGCTCACCACCGACCTGACTCGTCGCGATGCACGGTGCCGTTGAGCAGCCGAGCTAGCGGCGCCCCGCCGGCGGCCCCGCGGGCGCCCCACTCCGCCAGCGACGACCCGAGCACCCAGTCCGGGATTATTGGCACTGAACATGTAAGTCGGTGAACGTAAAATCTTAGAACGTCGGTATCTTAGATATGTAGCGAAATGCATGTGTACTTCCTATAGATCAATATTTCAATTCCTAAAGTGTAAAAATTACCGGTGCTAACTTACCGAGTACGGTCAATAAAACATTATCCAAAAAAAAAGTTAAATATATCAAGGCAAACGCGATAACCCAATTCTTAGACCCCTCTTCCTGCATCTTAAGCTCGTGTTTCCTCTCTGAGAGTCGTTAGCGGAATGCGGGGCGGCTCCGGCCCCATCTGGAGTGTTGCGTACTGATAAACAATCCAATACGCTTTCAATCAGCGATCGTTCGCGCGTGTGATGGTCGTACCCTCATGCAATTTTCTGCCTCGGTTATTTTATTGAAATCTGTGTGTTAGGGTAAGTTGGAAAGGTACCTACCCATTGTAAAAAGACAAAAACTGTGTATGTTGGAATCCTAGGCATCTTAGCTATTGGTGGGTTGTATTTGGTTTGGTGTGTGTGTGTGTATGTGTGTGTGTGGAGACGAATAGAATAGAATAGAATACAAAATACTTTATTGCACACCACAAATACATTAGACTGTAATAAGAAACAATATTTAGCTACACGGTAGTACAATGGGCAGTCTTATCGCTAGATAGCAATCTCTACCAGACAACCTTGGGATGGATAGAAATCAACATAGCTGAATATGGGGTGATGAAAATAATATGAGTGATTTATGATAAAAGTAATATGTACATACGTATAACAGGATAATAACAAGTGAAATACCAGTACATCAATACATAATATTACAAAATAAATAAACGAAATGACGAAATGAGAAGTTTAATAGTCTAGTTCACTATACGTAGATTTATTGGACTTCACGCTTCACACTTCACACTTCACACTTCACACTTCACACTTCACACTTCACACAGGTACACAATACACTTATGCTGCTACACGATACACCACTGCTGGGCAAAGGTCTCCCCCAATTCTTTCCATCTGTCCCTGTTCCTCGCCACTTCCCACCAGCCTTTCTCGAAGGCATCAAGATTGTTACGTCAACGTTTCTTCAGCCTGCCCCGGCTGCATCGCCCATCTACAGGCACCCATTGTGTGACGACTTATGCCCACCTGTCTTAAAGATCTCAGTAGAGCAAGCCTGGAGGTTGGACTAATGATGAATCGGTAAAAGACCAAAATATTGACCAACAGCACCAAATACAAGACCAAGGTAGATAGATGCGCAATAATTAAATAAACTTTGATGTGTATATCTATCTGGGTCAGATAGTCTCCTTCAAGTCCTTCCAAAACTGGCAAGACGTCGAAAACAGGAAGAAGTAGAACGTCGCGTCAAAAATGCATAGAGCAGCTTCTGCTGCATGAAATAGTTAATGAAGAAAAACTTTCCCTTCCGGGATAAAATAAGATAAGACCGGGATTGCACACGTCAAAGACAACACCGCCAATTTAACATGGGGTTGGGCGGGACACGTGAGCCGTAAACTGGTGTAAAAGTCTAACTAATATTATATAAAGTAGAACTTAGTAGAAGTCCGCTCACTGACTCACTCACTCATTACTAAATTTCCCAAACTACAGGGGTTACAGGTTTAAAATTTGAGAAAAGCATTTGCTGATAGATAGTGGATCGTATGTCTCGCTCATTTCTGAATCTTTACTCAAACATTTTAAATGTTCACAACTATCTGCTTTTCAAGTTTTGCGCGGCATAGAGAGTCAGAACATCGATTGTAATAGCCGTGTCACTCTTATTGTCGAGTTCGGTGATATTTCTTTAGAAGTAGACATGTTTGTTGTAGCATGGGTGTACCGGTACCTATTGATAGGTACAGACGTCTTGAGCCGTGAGTGATGGTGTCACCTACATTCGTGCAAACAATCACCACTGGATTACACGAACCCCTAGTAGCAAACACAGTGGTGGCAATTCGGTTGGTTCATTTCTAAAATATATTTTAGTTATCATAGCATTTGTAAAACCTATTCGGTTGGTGCCATTTAACTAAATTAGGAACGCTTAATTAAATTAAATAAAATAAAATTAGGATAAGTTAGTAACAGCAGAATACCAAGTTTCATTTGACACTTCTAAACCTAATGTTAGCTAAAATTAGTTAGGTTGGTGCCAACAGAATTGAGGCCAGTGTAATGCTTGTCAATTCAAACGAACAATTGGTTGTAAAGATTCCTCTTGAAGGCGAGGACCGTGTAAAGTTGATGCCAGCTGTAAATTAATTTAAAGAATTATTTATTGAGGGCACTGCCCTATCTACGGTTACAACCGATAGCATGCGCATTGAATTGACAAGTGAGACACCCGTCTGCTATAGGCCACACAGACTCTCGATCGACGAAAAGTTAAAGGTACGTGAAATACTTAGTCAAAGACTTGCTCGATAAAGAAATCATTCGCGAATCAGAGTCTCCGTACGCCAGCCCAATCATACTCGTGAAAAGAAGGACGGTAAAGATCGTGTGTTGACTACCGAGCATTGAACGCGATCACAGTAAAGGATCGTTTTCCACTGCCCCTGATAAAGGACCACATCGACCGCCTAGGTAAGTTTTTCAGTTGTTTGGACATGGTAACTGGTTTCCACCAAATTATGCTGCACCCCGGCTCATTTTAAAGAATGCGTTTGTGACCACAGAAGGTCACTGCGAGTATTTGAAGGCCCCTTTGGACTAGCGAACGCTCTCGTGGTATACCAACGCATTATCACCAAGACCTTAAAATCAGCAATTGAATCAGGTAAGGCTCTATATCACAATCCCAAAGACCTACAATTACCAACAGAGTTGCACACTGACGCCAGCTCCATCGGGTATGGCGCAGTGCTGACCCAGTACATGAAGTTAGCAAAAAGCGAGTAGTGGCTTCAGTAGGTACTTCAGTAAGTCTACCCAGGGTGCTGAACCGCGTTACCATTCTTACGAACTTAAAACGCTTGCGATAGTAAAGGCTTTACAAGCACATCCGCCATTACTTGCTAGTCATATCTTTCAAAATCATGACCGACTGCAACTAACATAGACTGACCAAAAGCAAGAAAGATCTTTTACCACGCGTTGCGCGTTGGTGGATATAGGTACATGCAGGATTTCGACTTTTCAATGGAATACAGAAAGGGAGTTATGACGCAACATGCAGACTATCTAAGTCGAAATCCTGTAGAAATTAGTAGGCAAAAAACATGGGCACAGATCGCCCAATCTGCGGATGAGGAAACTCGTACGTTATTTAACAAAGTAAACAATTTACTATAAATACTTACGGGTATTTATCGCGTTTATTTACCTATTTTTCCCGACGTTTCGACAGGTTTACACTCTGTCGTGGTCACGGGATGACTCTCATCCCGTGACCACGACAGACCGGAATATCGGTCCAAAACTCCGATTTTGCAAAACCGATATTGAAATTGCCGAATATCGTTTTTACGATATTAGGTTTAAAAAATATAAGATGTACCTAATTATTTGAATTTACTTATTTCATTTAACGTATAGCTAAATAGGTACTACTCCTCCTAGTACCCAGCCCGCAGACATTATTTTACTTCTATTTATAACTTTTCGGAACTTAATTTAAAGTTTCAAACGTACAACACTACTATCATAATACGTACAATACGCAGTCTACACAACGGCCGGCTGTTATATGTCATGTTAAAAGTTGGGAGAAACCTGCACGCTCATCATCAAGTCTGTCTTGCACATGGTATTCAGCTAGCCGTGCTAGATGTGATATACAAGCAAGGCAACGCAGAAAATGTGCAATTCCCTAACACTGCTGGTGGAAGTGACTCTAAATCTGAGAATCCGGAGAATTCTCAGATTTGAAGTAATGGCGATGAAATCAAGCACAATACTATTAAGCACAAGAGTATAAAAAAATATAATTAAAAATGATAATTTTGACTATAAAATTATCATAAGCAAAGTTCGAGCAGTAGTAATTCTCCAGTAAAGATTGAGATGTTTTTACAGAAGTATGTAAAGCAGGACATGGACAAAGAAAGAACTTCAACTGCTTGCCCATTGTAGGACACGTTGGAAGAGCATCGCTACGCTACTATGTTAGACAGATTCAATCGTAAAAGATCATGTGTTTCTAAAGCGCTGATTGACTGATTTGTTTGAAGAGTTTGAAGGCGAATCTGTGGTAATGTATGAAAATATCGCCTTGGACAGCAACAGTAACACCAGTGTGAGTGAAGATGGCGAAAGCGTTGATTTTGCGAAGGAACTGAAAAAAAAAGAAAAGTCTTTGAAGGGGAAAGATACTAATTTGCGTACGTCCACGATCACACACAATAAGTTTGGGGTTTCCGAATATAGAAATAGCATTTGACACTAATGTTTTCAGTTCATCGGAATCGTGCTTTTTCATAGGGTAAAACAAACAATTCAATTCAAACGAACAATTGGTAACAAAAATATTTCGAGAACGCGTCAGCAATGAGCAAAACATACTTGTTGTCATTGGATGAGGGCAGTGGACCTACCGCGTCCATATGTACTGTACTGAATGGACTGTGGTTTACACTCTGTCGTGGTCTGTCGTTCCGTGGTCACGGGATGAGAGTCATCCCGTGACCACGGATGATTCCACTTCCACACTGGTGGTTCCATATAAATTTTATCAAAATCGGTCGAGCTGAAAAATCAACGAAAATCTAAAAATTGTATACATCGATGATTTTTTCATGTGTTTTCATACCTCGCTGTCTCATTGGAGCGGTGCGTACATTTGGCCTACCCATATTATATATGTACAAAATACATCTACTTTCCATTAAAAATGTATTATAGGCTCAAATTTCATTCAATGAAGTCGGTTTCTTTTTAGTTTTTAAAACGTAATTATAGGTGTTCTGAATCATAGGCATTTAACTTCTTAGGCAACTTAAAAATTAGACTTTCTGATCAGGTAGCGCTAAGATTACCTAATAAAACATGACATATCACGAAAAAACCAAATTGATCTTACCATATAAAATGTCGAACGAAGATTGAATGACAAACTCGCGCTTTTGCACCATCACGTCAGATTCCGAATAGATTCCTCTCTGTCAAATCGCCTCCCACTTAATTTTCCTTAGAACTCTCTGGGATAGTCTTTCTATCTCCCAGTAAAATTTATTAAATCGATTCAGAAAGTAGAAAACTATGATCTTTATTATAATATAAGTACGTAGATAATATTTAGGTCTGTATTTGAGCCAGCCTTGCGATTATGGAATTCTGATAATATCAAAACATTGATACTAACTGCATTCAGTTACTATTAATACAGATTTCAGTTATACTGACTACCCTGTCAGCTTAGTTGGTGGCTCTGCTTACTGCGCTGTAGAGTGAGGGTCGATTCCCTCCCAGGGTACACATTTGTGTGACGAACATTTGTACTGTGTCTCTGTGTTTTTACTGTGTCTGGTTGTTATAAAGTATCTGATGTATGTATTTAATAATTACGTTTTAAAAACTAAAAAAAAACAACTTTATTGAATGAAATTTGAGCCTGTAATACATTAGTGGAAAGTAGATGTATTTTGTATATATATAATATGGGTAGGCCAAATAAACGCCCCGCTCCAATGAGACAACGAGGTATCGAAGTACACGAAAATATCATCGATATTTTTATATTTTTGTTGATATTTCAGCTCAACTGATTTCGATAAAATTTAAATGGGACCACCTGGGAAGTATACCATTTCAAACAATAAAATAATTTTTCAAATCGGTTAAGGCGTTTTCGAGTAATCAGTGAACATAACCTACACAAAACTAAATGTTTCCGACGAATTGAGAACTTCCTCCTTTTTGATGAAGTCGGTTAAAAATATATAAGTAGTCTATCAGCCATCTAGTCACCATATTACATGCTATGCTTAGTTTCAGACTAGATGGTGTTGCGAAGGTTGATTTTGATTGAAACATGCTGTCAAATAAACAAAATCTACGATGGAAATCGAACGTACGTAATATTAATCGCTGAATCTATCGCTAATCGAAACTGGTATACATTGATTATTCATGACCAACACGAGCACATATGTGCCGATAAAACCACGGGCCGTGACGGGCCTAATCTTACGCCATTTCTGGTTCCCAGGGCTTTGCGCCTTTGTTAAAAAGTACAACTGCCATTGCTTGGTCTGTTTGTCATTGAAGAAAGTCCCCACAGCCCCTCACCAGCCGATTTCGTCATGGCACAAGCTCGACAGTCCATTCAGTACAGTACATATGGACGCGGTAGGTCCACTGCCCTCATCCAATGACAACAAGTATGTTTTGCTCATTGCTGACGCGTTCTCGAAATATTTTTGTTACCAATTGTTCGTTTGAATTGAATTGTTTGTTTTACCCTATGAAAAAGCACGATTCCGATGAACTGAAAACATTAGTGTCAAATGCTATTTCTATATTGGGAAACCCCAAACTTATTGTGTGTGATCGTGGACGTACGCAAATTAGTATCTTTCCCCTTCAAAGACTTTTCTTTTTTTTTCAGTTCCTTCGCAAAATCAACGCTTTCGCCATCTTCACTCACACTGGTGTTACTGTTGCTGTCCAAGGCGATATTTTCATACATTACCACAGATTCGCCTTCAAACTCTTCAAACAAATCAGTCAATCAGAGCTTTAGAAACACATGATCTTTTACGATTGAATCTGTCTAACATAGTAGCGTAGCGATGCTCCTCCAACGTGTCCTACAATGGGCAAGCAGTTGAAGTTCTTTGTCCATGTCCTGCTTTACATACTTCTGTAAAAACATCTCAATCTTTACTGGAGAATTACTACTGCTCGAACTTTGCTTATGATAATTTTATAGTCAAAATTATCATTTTTAATTATATTTCTTTATACTCTTGTGCTTAATAGTATTGTGCTTGATTTCATCGCCATTACTTCAAATCTGAGAATTCTCCGGATTCTCAGATTTAGAGTCACTTCCACAAGCAGTGTTAGGGAATTGCACATTTTCTGCGTTGCCTTGCTTGTATATCACATCTAGCACGGCTAGCTGAATACCATGTGCAAGACAGACTTGATGATGAGCGTGCAGGTTTCTCCCAACTTTTAACATGACATATAACAGCCGGCCGTTGTGTAGACTGCGTATTGTACGTATTATGATAGTAGTGTTGTACGTTTGAAACTTTAAATTAAGTTCCGAAAAGTTATAAATAGAAGTAAAATAATGTCTGCGGGCTGGGTACTAGGAGGAGTAGTACCTATTTAGCTATACGTTAAATGAAATAAGTAAACTCGAAATAATTAGGTACATCTTATATTTTGTAAACCTAATATCGTAAAAACGATATTCGGCAATTTCAATATCGGTTTTGCAAAATCGGAGTTTTGGACCGATATTCCGGTTTTTCAATATTATTGAAAACCGGTATCCATGCTCTATTTCTTACCAATGCGCCGCCGTATAGAGTCTTTACTGCATTCATATTTGTAAAGTGGTTCGTCTGACGGAGTACAAATCCTAGAGTCTTAAATGCCTTCTTGTAGATGTTAGCCACATGTACACGGAAATGCAGCTTGTCGAGGCGAACTCCTAAATCCTTCACCGAATCGACTCTCTTCAACTGTGAACCCTTCAAATGGTAATTGTGTGAAGTGGTGTTTTCGCTCTACTAAACGTTATGATAGAACACTACTGACGTTGAACTGTAGTTTGTTCATACCAGTCCACTCCACTCTGTCCACGTCACGTTGAAGGCGTTTACAGTCCTCTTCGTCTTTTATCGGTAAGAGTAACTTGAGATCATCCGCGAACAACAAGCATTTCGCGTCCTTGACTACTGTCGGCAGATCGTTGACCATGATAATGAACTCTAGAGGCCCCAGATTTCTTCCTTGACTCACTCCAGTTAAGGTAGAGTAAGGCTCCGATTTCCATCTCGCGTAGTCGACGTACTGCTGCCGGTTCTTCATGTAGCTCGCGAAGAACTGCAACAGTTTGGTTGTGCAGCGGATCGTCGCCAACTTCTGAAGCAGTATGTCATTATCGACCAAGTCGAATGCTTTTTTTGAAGTCGAAGTAGGCGGGGTCGACCCGCGGTAGCATAATGTTCATTGAGTCAAGGAGGTTATTAGAGGTGCTACGACCCGGCCGAAAACCATGCTGCGCATCGGATAGCAGTTGCGACACTTGCTCCTGCATGCCGCGCTGCACAACCGACTCGAAGACCTTCGCCGCCGTCGACAGAATGGCCAATGGTCTGAATTCGATCACATCTGCTCCGGAGTCCTTAGGTATAGGAATAACTCTTGTTATCTTCCATCGTTCTGGAAAATGCGACTTCTCTAGGTAACGATTATAAATATAAGCGAGCGGCTCGGCCAGAGGCATCCGACAGACTCTCATAATATAGACAGGGATCCCGTCCGGACCTGTGGAGCGCTTCGGCTTAAGCTTCATCAGCGCCGCGCGCACCTCGGCCAGCGCCAGGCGCGGCACGTGCACACGCGCGGCACTGGCGTGCCTCCGCCCGCTGCCACGTCCAGATGAGCAACCGAAGTGCCGCAAACCGAAAGAAAGTACTTTGCCAATTCCGTTGCACATTCCGTTTCTGTTAGAGTTTTTCCATGCAGGGAGATTTGCTTCCGATTCACGGCCCCTCGATTTGTTTTAAATATTGTCTATTCAATTCTATTCCATTTTCTATGTTCAAATAATACGCGTTCACTTATTTTATTGTTTAAACAAATAAGTAGGTAAATATGTTACGGGTAGGTAGGTACCTACTGTTTAGAATTTAAATCTTTGCGCGCATTTATTTTTATCATTTTTAGTGCCTAACTACATTATACCCGTTATTCCCATCCCTTGAATAATTTAAAATTGAATACACGCGTCCGTCGAAATTATTGGGTTATTACCAAAAATTTTGCATACCTACCCTGCTACACCTACATAAGTATAAGATAATAATCACAAACTATAGGATTCTAAATAATAATATAATAATAATATGTACCTATTTGTAGGATAATAATGACAAGTCATAATATTAGGTAGGTAGGTACTTAGTTTATGGTAGAGACAGTTCCAAATAGTTTTACGGTATATACCCATTATTTCATAATATTGTAAATTGTATAATATCTAAACAGAGGTAGAAGTAACACTTTGGATATAATTATCTATAATGTATTTCAAATAAACTTAAAACTTGAAAACATATAAAATTTAATTTTCACTCAAAACGGGATATTTACCATGATATATGAGTTTTTCTGCTTCTCGATATTTCGGTGAAAATGAAAAAAGTGAAAATTATGTGCAAAACCATGATAGTTTTAAAAGTTATATAAAATTTAATCTATGTTAGCACTATAACTAACATGTTATGAATGCCTAAAATGGGTAATTTTGGGATAAAATGTGATAGAAACACTATTATTTTGAGAGATTCCAAACCAAAGTGTCATTTGTCAATGCCAATTAAATTAACCAATCTGTCAAAGTCAAAAAATAATGCACCCCACCTCTCCCCCTACACACAATTTCGATATTTTCAAACAAAATTTTCAGTTTCATTAATTCATTCAGGTGGGTGGCAGTGGCAGTAGCCATGCGCGAAATGTGTCAGTGAAAAGAAAAGAATGAAGTATATCTTTCGGCTAAGTGAAGTAGTTCATTGATTTAGTTCAGTAGTTCATTTACTTCAGGTATATCGTTTAGAACGTTTAGTTCTTAGATAATTATTCTGAGTAACTGAACGAACGAAATGAAGAAATGAGTTGCTTCCTTAGTGCTATGAACTATGAAATGTTTTTATTTTTATATCTCGATTTTCCTTCATACTTTACAGGCTTAGGACTGTCAACCAGAGGCAAACATTTTAACTATAAAATAGGTAGATAGGTAGGTAGGTAGGTAGATAGTATGTTTGTTGTAAGAAATTCAGGTTGGCGTAGGTACTTAAAAATTGAGATATGTACCTACAATGATTTAAATTTACAAAATATATAGGTACATAATTTACATTGGTGATTGCCAATGCCAATCATGTACAATTAGTAATTATAAATAGAAGTTGTGACAACTTCTTTGTTGTCAGTCTTGTTCTACGCTCATTTAGAATATGTCAGGTTTTTGAAAATATTCTCTCGCATGGGAGTCATGGGACCAAGGTGGCGAGTAAATGCAGTCTCTTTAGAGCATATTTAAAAATAATTGGATAAAATGAACGACGCTCGTGCCACCAGCGCAGTGGGTCAGACGCGCTCATAATCGCAAATAACGAACTAAATTAAATTCAAACAATTCAAAATAGGTACATACTTTCTTGCTCAAACAAAACATTAAAAATCAAAAAACCAAACGTACGTAAACAAAGAATCAAAGCACTTTATTTCAACGGCGTAAGGGTTTGTTTTAATTGTAAGTTCTTAGAAAGAGATACCATATCAGCTATCACTCTTTACTCTTACACTTCGATTGTTGAAAAAATTGTGCAAAATAATCTAGTCCTTATGTACACGCCATAACACCGTTTTTTCTATCCGTGTCGTCTTTGTCGAACGTGATGCTAATGCTAAAGTAAAGCATTGAAGTAAACGACTAGGTACTATAAGAAAGAACAGGCTTATGGCAAAGAACACAAGATACGTTTTCGTTTGCAGCAAGGCAAAAGATACAAAGTGAACTAAATGAACTAGAGACACATTAGAATGAGTAGTGAAGTATATGACAAGACAATCTTCCGTATGAAGTACTTCGTTTACTTCACTCGTTCGCGAAGTACCCATGACTAAGTGGCAGTGTTGTGTTGTGCGCGGCGGAACGTCTCGTCGGTCCTTTAATTCTCGTTTACTTCATCCCGGAGTCGAAGGCCTCCCCGTAGTCGCAGGCAGTGTGGTGTCTACGCAGAGCTGTTCCAAAGGCTGCCATTGCTCAGTGGTGATGTGATGTAGCAGGCCACGACTCCCGCAAACTGCTCGGCCCTTCAGTCCGATCCCGAGGCTGCCCGCTGCCCGCGCAGTGCTTGACTCCCGTGGAGACAGTTCCGACACACTGACGTTGTGCCTTCCTTCGCGCTGGCTATGGTGAGTTACAGAATTATACCAGTTTCCTCTACTGTAAAACAATATGCTGGTTATGTTCCTCTGCCACAAACCATACTTGGTTTTATAGACGTCTGTGCGTTATTAGTTCTGCCTATTCATATTCAATAACATAATGTTCATCCTTATATTATTAGTTTAACATTCACTTGAATCTCTTACTATTGACCTTTAACTCAAACAATGAAATACCTACCTAACTTGTAAACACAGCTTCCTTATCCATCTCTAGTGAATGGTAACTTTAGAGTTATGATTATTCCATAACGGGGATCACAAATAAGTCTTACCAGTTTTACTTGTTTATTATGTAGTAAGTAAGTAAGGTAAATGGGGGAGTAGTTGACACATAGGTCGGAATGGCCAATTTAAGAACTGTGTAGGGTGACCAAAATTACTTATTGTAATGAATCATTATACGTTCCTAATGCATTAGTGTTTTGTAGATTGTTGCATTGTAATCAAATATTTCGTAAGTGAAGGTAACAAAAAAATATGCAAAAAACAATTGAAAGTATCAAATGCACCAAATGTTGACATACTAAAATTTGGCTTGTTTAGGAAGTTGACACTATAGTTGGTCCAATAGTTGACATGTAATAAAAAAATATAAATATGAGTAGTACTAAATTGCTTTATTTATGAACTAATTAAACAATGGAACAAACAGAAAAATCTTATTTGTCAAGATTATATTACTCTTAAAAATAGCAGTCAAGAGGTAACTAAGAAGGAAACAGTCCTTAGTTTAGAAAACAGTCTTATGGATAAAGAAATCTAATTATTGGTATTCTTTTAAACAAAACCTAAATATGGTAAAATCATACTCAAAGAACAACCGTTCTCGGTGGCAATTTGAGCAATCAATTTGACAAGCAGGCAGGTTAGCAACCATGTCTTCGTTATTAACGAAGGACTTGTCTTCTACAACAGGCCACTTAAATTTACCATGTTCGTCATACTTTAAGAATGTAACTTCAAATCCGAGGCCTTTGTCTCCAATTTGCCTCTGGTTCATCTAGAGTAGATGAACCAGATTCGAACCAACCAGTTTCAACATCACTACTGTCACTTTCTTTAACTATTTTCTTCCTATTTTTAGTCTCTTGGAGTTTTTTTTAGCTTTTGCTGTCATTTTATTCTGATTTTCCTCTTTGTTTTCTTTTCTTTTTCGAATATTTTCGTTTTTCTTTCGTTCTTTATCTTCTTTTTCCTTTTGTTGTTTTAGCAAATACTGAATATATGACACAGAACTAACCACGGCTGGCACTTTTTCTTTTGGTCATCTCTTACTGGAGCTAGGTTTTGTTTCGGGTAGGTACTAAATAGGTAGTACTTGACACCATATGCATGCATAATTGACACCCCTGTCAAGTATTGCTTCTAGTGATAGCAGCTGGACTCACTATCTACAGAAATGATTGTCACCGTACACTTATTACTATCATCATGCAAATTGGACTTAAACTTAAAAAACCAGTAGTTGACATGGATGTCAATTACTGCAAATATTAAAAAATGCGTAACTAGTAATTGACACACACAAAAATAATTAAAGCCATTATATCCACGAGGTTAAAAGTAAAGCCCGGGCAATAAACATGAATGAATAATATTATCATGCATAAACTATATGAATATCTTCCAAAGAAAACACAAAAATTTGACTGATTTTAAATTCACTCACCTCTTTCAATTATTTTAGAAATTACAAAACAAATACATTTCTCGCACACGCACGCTGAAAAATACTCGCCAATACACAATGGTGAAATCAATGTTGCCGATATACAAAAACTAATGTGTTCGGATATATTACCTATCAAACGGGTGCGTTTACGGGATCTATTCTTATAAAAGAGCGTCTTCAAAGCTATCCAAAATTGGAAGTGTCAACTATTACCTCAATGTCAACTAACCCCACGGTTACCTTAGGTACTTTACATTTTGAAAGATCTAAAGTACCTTGCTTAAACTTAAGTATGCAAGCTACTAATAATAAAAAAGCAAAAATTTGTGTGATATTTGTAGGTTTTTAAAAATATACAGTTGAATAATTTACACAGCACTAGGTAGCCCCAAATTAAGCATAGCTTGTATTAGGGGAACCAGATTTCTGATAAAAATGTATCATATGTTTGAGCTCACAGCTCACAGCTGAATGTGTTTGGATAATACTTGCTATAGATGTAGTGTTATCTGTGACCTCAACTATAGGTTACGCTTTATGTAAGTAAGTATCATAAGTATGTATATAAAACTATACAAGCATTCCATCAATCACCATGTTCACATTGTACAAACTATGCTTAGGTATGCAATTATGCTTTGGGGAATTACTACCCTGAGCTCCCTGAGCAAATGTTTTGTGCACGTGTGTGCAACCACAACCAGACCAGTCATGCATGGTGACATTGCTAATAGGCCTTAAGTGGAGCCATCAGGCAAAGGCAAGAGTTCAAGAAACTAAAGATCTTAGGGGATTTCTGCCAAGATCCCTGCAGCCTCGTGAATTTCTCTTGTATTTTGTATTTGGTTGTTAATTTTCGTTTTGTCAGAAAATATATTATAATATATTTAAGTACCCAATTCTGATTTTAGTATTAAAATGTTTGTGTACTTAATAATGTTAAACACTGGCGGACAACATTATTAGATCATTGGCTTTTGTTAATAACATTGCATACAAATATTAGCTAGTAGGTGGTAGGTGGTAGGTATGTTATGTACAATAAACAATTAGCAGTTAGCATGTCAAGTAAAAGTACATACTTAATGTGTTTAGCTATAAATGTGACCACAACTGTTCAACAGCTGTGAGTTATGGCTGTTTAATGATTGCATTAGCCATTTACTGGTATCATTATGTTCAGTGGCCATACTACATGTGTTTAGTTAATTGGTTTATGGTGTGATAAGAGCTGATGATGATGTCAGTTATGTAGGTTCCTATAGGTGAGTGTAGTAGGTAGAGAGTGGCTTCGGCTACCATCGTCCGAGCCCCCTGCAGTAAGTGGTCAGAAATGCAAAACATACAATGGATGCTTAAAGATCATCATCTGCGTATAGCTCTCCCTATGTTTGTACCATCCCCTGTGATCCTGTACAAATCTTGTCCATCTGCAGCCAGTGACCTGTAGGGCGATTATGGAACTCTAATTGAAATTGATTGTAATTAGAGTTCCATAATCGCCCTACTAGACTATGTCATCTAGCTAAATCATTATGTATAGTTGACAACCTCTGTGGCGCAGTAGGCCAAGGCCTGGCTCAGACGCAGAAGGTTGCGGGTTCGATTCCCGCAGCAGGACAAATGTTTGTATGATCTGCAAGTATTTGTTTCTGGTCTGGGTGGGTGTATGTATTTACAAAAAAACTAAAAATAATGTGAGCCGTCACGTGACGACTGGCAGATCAGATGTGAAACATCGAAATTATTTTGTACAAGTACCTAATAGGCATTGAAGTACACATTAAGACAGGAACTAAATATGGCATGATGAAAAAATGCAATATTACGAATTTGTACGATGGTTTAGGTAGGTAGGTATGTTAATAAAACTTAAACAAGTGTCGGAAGGTTAGGTAGGTACCTACGAGAAGACTACCTACTTTAATCTTCATACCTGTAGTAAAATATATAATTTTTAAATACATATGTACCTACTTATGATTCTTTACACCCAGACATAGAACAAACACCTATGTTCTTCACAGAAATGTTTATCCTGGGAGGGAATTGAACCCTAAATCTACAGCTCAGAACGCAGAACTACTACCAACTGAGCTGATACGCCAGTCAATATTATAATTTTACAATACAAATTTAAGGCCAATAAGGCTTTTTGTAAAAAAAAAAATTGTGCCTCTATGACAAATAAAGTTTTTTAAACTTACGCGATCAGAACACATTATTATAAATATTTACGGGTATTTATCGCGTTTATTTACATATTTTTCCCGACGTTTCGACAGGTTTACACTCTGTCGTGGTCACGGGATGACTGAAAAATAGGTAATAAACGCGATAAATACCCGTAAATATTTATAATAATTTATGACAAATCTTTTTATACTGTTAACGAATTTCTTGGAAACTAATGAATGTATTGATTAATACTAAAGTACAATACTATAATTTGATGTAATGTTATATAGTTTAATTTAATGTTTTTAAAAAACATAAAAATTTGTATGCCAATGTTCTTTGGTAAAATATGTGCACTTTCTGTATGACTCAATATCTGTCACCTACCATATTTCTTGCAAATAAATTATCTTTATTTCTATTTAATTAAGCTCTTCTAAAAATCATATTCCTATGTTAATATGACAATTGTATACAAAAGGCGCAAATATGCCGGTCTACATATTTGAGCCTTTTGGAGTCAAGACTCTGGGCCCGTAGGGAACAGGAGCCCACCGCTTTTTTAAAATTATCTCACGGAGTCTGGTAAATACATTGTGTTACCCAAGAGCTGGCTCCTATCTGGCTCAGCGTATTAACATTGCCATTCAACGTGGCAACGCCGCCATGTCTTGGGAACGCTGCCTACTGGCAGTGATCTGGATCAGTTGATCTATGTATAGATCGTTTTAAACAGTGTTTAGATAGCTCAAATGTATTTTATATTATTCCGTACATTTCTGTTAGTAAGTAGGGTCAGTTCGCCTGTTAGTCTTTCTCGACCTTTCGTCGCACTACCACTAAACAATTGTGAAAAATAGCTTATTATAACACACATACGCTGAGGGAGTGAATTTGGGCTCTATCTTGAATGTCCAAGCAAACACACCAACAAATTTCAATCCACCAGCGCAATCAAAACTAATATAAATAATATGATCAATATGTACCTACCTACCTAGTCGGTCGTGAACTGGTAAAAATGCGTCGAAATCAGCGAAAAAAATTGTGGTGTGATGCAGCTTTCGGGTAAGTTACTCAAAGATTTTTATGGATTTTAGTATTCTGATTATTTGTATACCTTTATAATAGATTAAAGAATACGTTCAAAAGGTATTTGGAGTCAAATATCATTACATAGTATAAAACAAAGTCGCCTCCCGCTGTCTGTCTGTCTGTCCCGTTATATGCTTAGATCTTTAAAACTATGCAACGGATTTTGATGCTGTTTTCTTTAATAGATAGAGTAATTCAAGAGGAAGGTTTAAATGTATAAAACATGCATAATATAGTAGAGAAACACTGAACATTTTAGAGGTTTCTTATGTGGTGTCGTAAATTTAATAATCAAATTTTTTTGCGCTTACATTGCAAACGCTGGCTGAACTCTACGAGATAGATCAAAATAATGTACTACAGTATTGTCCACCCTCAAAAGGTCTACAAAAAAGTCTGCGATGGTAGAATGGAATAGAATATATCTTTATTGCACACCTTATATAATAAAACACAATATTAGAATTTAATTAAACTAAAAGTATTTAAGTGGTACAATGGGCGGCCATATCGCTTGAGAGCGATCTCTTCCTGACAACCTTTGGATGGAAAGGATCGTACTAAGTTGAGTGGACGGCGCGGCGTACACTAAGCTAATTATAAATGATTTAAATAAATATAATAAATATTTAACTAAATACTACATAATTACATACACATAAATACAAATAAATACATAAAAACTTACAAACTAAAGTGATATCTATGAGACTGATGTGAGATAATGGTGGTATACCAAGTTTTTGAAGATAGGTAAGGATTTAGCATATCGGATGGAGACAGGGAGTTCATTCCAAAGCTTCACAGCCTGCAGGGTAAAAGAGCTCTCATAGTAACAAGATGTATGAGAAGGAGTTTTAAGCTGCAGGGTTTCAGAAGAACGTAAGGATCGAGAATTGGAAAGATGGAGGAACTCAAAGCGTTCCTTAAGGTTATGGTATATGGTTTTTTCTTAGGGAT
The DNA here is from genome assembly GCA_948098915.1 of Lampropteryx suffumata. Taxonomy (NCBI): domain Eukaryota; kingdom Metazoa; phylum Arthropoda; class Insecta; order Lepidoptera; family Geometridae; genus Lampropteryx; species Lampropteryx suffumata. Next base: position 361,220 of record OX402568.1, on the reverse strand, counting down.
AACCATTCTGTAGTATAATTAAGTATCAGTATTGCACCCGTGCGAAGCCGGGGCGGGTCGCTAGTTATATATAAATTACGTATATTTGCGTGGTCGAGAACTGTACCACGACGAAAATCCCTTTTTCGCCATCAGACATCAGACCCCATCGGACCCCATACGCAACACAACTCTGCAGTCCAGAACCCAAATTGCTGATGTATCTCAAAACGTTGCGAAGCTTATGTGGAGCTGGGCTGGTCATGTCTGTCGCATGCCAAATGAGCTGTGGGCCAAAAACACTACATAGTGGAACCCTGAGGCGCGAGTTATACAGAAACGGCGAGGCGCGAAATACAGAAACGGCGTAAGGTGCAGGCGCGGCGCAGGCGCAGATCAGGCGTGGAAAAGGTGACAAAACGAAGTGCCTGCGCCACGCCGGAGCCGCTTGAGTATAATTCACAACGTGTCTCCTACCTACATTTTGTATCGAAACGTTTTGAAGCGGCAAGATGCCTGCGCCGCGCCTTCACCAGACATCGAGACGGCGCGGCGGCGGCACCGTGTTAAACCCAAAAAGAGATAGTGAGATGATCTCGACACCTTTGACAGAGTTTGGGTCCAAATAGGTACCTCAAATACCGAGATGACTGGGGAGATTAAGGGAAGGCCTTTGCCCAGCAGTGGGATACAATGGGCAAATCGTAATTGTAATCGTACTAAATATCAAAAATAAACATACTTTAATAATGATTGCAAGGTTACCAACCTTGCAATCATTATTAAAGTATGTTTGGTACTTGTATGTAGGTATTAGGTATCTACTATTTGGGAATTATTTATTATGCGTGGGTTCTAGTCACCTAGCCTGATCAAAGTCAAAGTCAAAGTCAATGTGAAAGTCGACTTGTCGCGTTCTGTAGCTTATTTATCTAATAATAAAAAAATATCTATCTGTGGTGTATGTAGGTAGGTAGGTATGTATTTTTTTTTGAACAATTGCATTTCAAGAGTAGGTACATAGGTAGGTAAATCCTAGCAATCATCATTTATTAGGTATGCATGGGTTCTATCTAGGCAAACTAAACAGCTAGGCTCACCTAGGTAGGTATGAAGATTAAAGTAGGTATAGGTAGTCTTCTCGTAGATACCTACCTAACCTTCCGACACTTTGTTTAAGTTTTATTTACATACCTACCTAAACCAACGTACAAATTCGTAATATGTATTGTATTTCTTCATAATGCCATATTTCGTTCCTGTCTTAATCTGTAATTTAATGCCTATTATTTGTATAAAATAATTTCGATGTTTCACATCTGCCAGCCGTCACGTGACGGCTCACATATTTTTTTATTTAGTTGTGTTTGGTGTGATGGTGTTGGATTGGTTTGGGAGCTGAACACCAGCCATTCTTATCCTTACTGACTTCGGAAGCCTTCACGGTGCGTGATCTGACCACATGCAGCCAATTTATTTATCGGATAATAATATATTATAATAATAATAATACCAGACATTTCACACAGCTTCATCATCTGGCCCCAAAGTAAGCAGAGCTTGTGAGCTCGGATCTTGAGAAACACCCAGATCCGAGACAAATACTTGGAGATTATACAAACATTTGTCCCGCGGCGGGAATCGAACCCGCAACCTTTAGCGTCTCAGCCGGACCTAAGTCCACAGCGCTACAGAGATCGTCTTAAAAAATTATGTGCCTAAAAAAATTATAAAATGTGCCGTTTGTCTAGCGCTCTTCCTCGCACTGCAAGGAGCACTAAAAGCTCAATCTGTTGCTTTGTCTCACTAGTGTAGTGACTACTAGGTTCTGCATGTACCTACATGCTGAGCAGGGAGCAAGAATTGTTCCTGTTGCGTGCTTTGAATGATTTTGCTCGTGGGAACTAGTTGAGCATTGCCTACTGCCATTCCTTGCTAGTTGTATATTGTACTCTCAGTGACCAGACCAGTCTACAGACGTCCCTAATAATAATGTTTAACGGCGCAGTTGGTTCGGGAAATTACCTGTCGCTTTTATTTGCGGTATAATTGTATGAGTATATTAACTACCTACTCACCTTCTTCACTTATTCATAATTCAATGAATAAGCACTCGCTGAATGAAGGCTGCTTTTATTCCCTTTTCCCTTTTTAACCGACTTTATCAAAAAGGAGGAGGTTCTCAATTCGTCGGAATCCTTTTTTTTTATATGTATGTTCAACGATTACTCGAAAACGGCTGAACCGATTTGGAAAATTCTTTTTTGTTTGAAAGGGTATACACAGGTGGTCTTCACAGGTGGTCCCATATAAATTTTATCAAAATCGTTCGAGCTGAAAAATCAACGAAAATTTAAAAATTGTATACATCGATGATGTTTTCATGTACATATACCTCGCTGTCTCATTGGAGCGGTGCGTTTATTTGGCCTACCCATATTATATATATACAAAATACATCTACTTTCCACTAAAAATGTATTATAGGCTCTAATTTCATTCAATGAAGTCGGTTTCTTTTTAGTTTTTAAAACGTAATTATGTATACCCTTTCTAACAAAAAAAAGAATTTTCCAAATCGGTTCAGCCGTTTTCGAGTAGGTAATCGGTGAACATACATAAAAAAAAAATATTCTGACGAATTGAGAACCTCCTCCTTTTTGGTAAAGTTGGTAAAAAATACATCTACTTTCCACTAAAAATGTATTATCGGCTTAAATTTCATTCAATGAAGTCGGTTTTCTTTTTAGTTTTAAAACGTAATTATTTTATGTGTGTTCGCGGATAACTTCGTCGTTTATGAACCGATTTTGGTGATTCTTTTTTTGTTGGACTGGAAATATCCCGAGGGTGGTACCATGATAAGGAAACCAGGATCTGATGATGGCATCCCAGAGAAATCGAGGGGAACCTTCGAAAATCGTAGTGGCGACTAGTGCGTTTGTTAATATTTTCATTAAGTAGGTTTTTTAAATCACTACTATTTAATGAAGGTTGGTCGAAGGTTGAGTCGATCTGATGATGGATCCGAAAGACAGTCGAAGGAACTCCTCAACGATTTACAGCAATTACCTGGTATTAGGGCTTGATTCATTTGTATTGATGAGAACTTTACACCTAGATGGGTTGTGACTGTCATTGGGGGTCTGATGATGATGACGAATTACAGTCAAGGGAGCTCCTCAACCTTCTACAGTAGCTACCTTGTGTATATACAAGAAGTCTGTTGTCTTTTTAGTTTTTAAAACGTATTTATTTAAAAAAAACAAGTTTTCTTGTTTGTAATTAAGTATTTCTCGATAATTCGGTTAACCAGATAACCTACACCAGTTTTTCTAAGTCTGAAGAGGTTGCTTTAGAAATATTATTTAATGAAAAATACTACAAAATAAACGCATTTTATAATTATAGGTACTGTAAGGAGTTTTCTTAGACTCGTGCGGGGCCAGCTTCACCGTAACTCAGCTCAGAGCAGACGAGACGGTATAGGTAGATCAATCCTGCGTCTGAGCTCTTGATAGTAGCCCAAACGTAAGTTGCCAGCAGGCAGCTCACACTCGCACTCGCACCTGTTTCATCGAGCCCAGCTTGGCTTGAGCCGACCCGTCTATCCACTATGTTAATGTGGCTGACGAACAGCAATAATGCAACTTTACGTAACTGCAATGCAATGGCCGAAAACCGGACTTGGAACGGGACCGCGGCCGTTCCAGATCGGAGACCTGTCTCTACCAGCTTCTAAGGCTAATGCTCAGAGGCGCAATCTTACGCTGGCTTATGTCAATTCGCACTGAATTTTAAAAACCGGAAGCGTATGTTCACTCTTAGTTTTATTTCTGAATCGCCTTGAGGTGTTTCGTGGCCTGCAATGTTCGTGATGCGTTTGCTTTCATCCGATGAAGGCATCTGGTTTTTTCTATTCCATCATCAGGTCCTCACCAAATATGGGACTAACCTGGAGGTACACTACACCCTATAGAATATAAGTAATTACGTTTTATAAACTAATAAGAAAACCGACTTTATTGAATGAAATTTGAGTCTATAATACATTTTTAGTGGAAAGTAGATGTATTTTTAACCGACTTTATCAAAAAGGAAGAGGTTCTCAATTCGTCGGAATCTTTATTATTATTTTTTTATGTATGTTCACCGATTACTCGAAAACGGCTGAACCGATTTGGAAAAATCTTTTTTTGTTTGAAAGGGTATACTTCACAGGTGGTCCCATATAAATATTATCAAAATCAGTTGTATACATCAATTATGTTTTCATGTACTTCGATACCTCGCTGTCTCATTGGAGCGGTGCGTTTATTTAGCCTACCCATATTATAAATATACAAAATACATCTACTTTCCACTAAAAATGTATTATAGGCTCAAATTTCATTCAATGAAGTCGGTTTCTTTTTAGTTTTTAAAACGTCATTACCTATGTATATACAGCTGTGGTCATATAATTAAGAACGATTTGAAGTTATACAAGTTTTCTATTTAAATCGTGTCATACATAGATATGTGTACCTTCTGAGAAGCAACTAGTTATGTTATAAAATAGCCGCATTAATAGAGCAACGTGGCTTAGGAATAAAGAATAAAATCGCAAACTATTTTATTCACATTTTATTTATTTTACCAAAGTAACACATTCAAATAGTACTGAAGCTGGACAAATAATTAAGAACAATTTATTAAACTGCTCGGGAATCGTTTTGTATGACACTTACATTTAAAAAATCATATAATATGTATGTTGCGCAGAAAATTTAAAAATCTATTTAATACATTTCTAACCTAAAATTAATAGTTAATAGCATATCCACGGCTTTTAACTACTACTTTACACCGGCGAGGCATTGACTCTATTAATTTTTGACATTTCACAAGAGAAATAGTAAAAAAACGTCGTACAGCTCTCTTAAATTCCCTCACTGTGTATTAGAAACCTTTTTCTTTACTTCGAACCACAGATTCTCTATTGGGTTTATCTGGGCTGGTTTATCTGGGATCTGGGCTGTTAGCTGGCCAGTCTAAGACAAACTGATTGCGCTGTAAGAAATTCCTTTACGGTGCGTGCAGTGTGCTTTGGATCATTGTCATGCTGGAATGTCCAAATAACCGGTAGAACGTCTTCAGCATAAGGTAAGATTGTTTCTTCCAGTATATTTTACACAGAAGAACGTACAATAAAATATGGTGCTCCCTAAGGGAGTGTACTGGGGCCATTGTTATTTTTAATATACATAAATGACCTTCCAAAAGCTACAATACAACCTGTGACGTTATTTGCGGACGATAGTACCGTAACCATAACATGTAACAATACTAATTCATATAAAAATGACATAAATGGCTTTGTCATCGATTATAAAATGGTTAGACAACAATAATTTAAAAATAAATATAAATAAGACCAAAATAATTCATTTTAGACAACGCGATACTGCTGCTTCTAGCATAAATTATGACATACAATACAATAATGAAAAAATTGATGAAGTTGACCATGTAAAATTCTTAGGTATTATATTGACAAAAAACTTAAGTAATTGGAAATTGCATTTAGACAGTCTCTGCAAAAAAATTAACAGTCTAGTATATATTTTGTACAAAATTTCTCCTATAGTAGACGTGGAAACTTTACTAATTGCGTACCATGGTCTAATTGCATCCAATATTAGATATGGTATAATGTTCTGGGGCAATTCAACTGACGTTATTAAGGTCTTTAAACACCAGAAACGGTGCGTCAGAGCCAAGTTCCACCTCAAAATGATAGATTCTTGAAACCGTTATTTATTAAACATAGAATCTTGACCATTTCCTCGCTGTATATTTTTGAAGCAGCTATGTTTGTTAGAAATAACCCAGACTTATTTTTAAGGCTTTCTGATGTTGTGGTTCGTACGAGACGAGATGACTATAAAGTCTGTGTCCGGGACTCAAAAACTACAATGATGCGCAATAGTATTTTCTGTACGGCTCCTTTCATTTATAATAAGATCCCTAAGTCTGTAAGAGAATTACCGAATATAATGTTTCAAAAAAAGCTCAAAACCATACTCGCAAACAAATGTTATTATACATCAGATGAATTTATGACCGATAAAAATATAATCATTTAGTTTTAGTTTATAATTATTTAGCATGCATGACCATTTATTTAATTGAATTATTTATAAGTTATTGTTGTATTAAAGACATTGCATGCCTCAATAGGGTAGAATACATTGATCTACTATTTAATTATAACTACATCTATTACACAATGTACTTCAAGCAATAAATGAACTTTGAACTTTGAATTTTTGTATTAGAACTGATCCATGTTACCTTCTATCAACTTTACAGGTCCAACACCATATCTAGAAAAGCACCCCCAAATTTTCACATTTCCACCACCGTGTTTTAATGTAACTTTCGTGTACTTAGGGTCGAATGCTGTATTCGGGGGACGTCGTACATATCGTTTTCCATCAGAACATACTCTGTTTCGTTTCGCAGAAAAAAGTACATTTTTCCACTGTCGCACAGTCTAGTTTTCATACTTTCTCGCAAATACAAGCCTGGCTTGTCTGTGGCAAAGTTTCAACATGGGTAGGTACCTTTCTTGCTATCCTAGCGTGCAATTTTTCTTCTACCAGACGTCTTCGAATAGTGCGTGCTAAGATTTCTGAAGGGTTATTTTCACCAAAATATTCTTTTCTCAGCTTATTGGACCCTTTATAATTACGTTTTAAAAACTAAAAAGAAACCGACTTCATTGAATGAAATTTGAGCCTATAATACATTTTTAGTGGAATGCACAGTGTGTTTGACAAGAACGTGACCACTATAAAAAAATGTATTCGATGCTTTTTTTCAAAACAAAAAATACGAGCAGGTAGCCCAACGTTTTGCCCATGACGCATCAAAAAAATAAAGCAGTTCTTGCGTTCACTTCGCACAGAGCGCACGCTTCCCGAGATGAGTGCCGCGTATGCTTCCCGCTATGAGGCAGTGTTCCTTTGTTCGATTTCGACCCAAAATGTCACGTGCAGCAAAGTATATGAAAAAGTCAAAGGCGTTCGTGACCGGGCGGGTAAACCGATATTCAGTAACAAAACACGTCGATGACCTACCAGAACGTGGTACAACAAGAAAGACGTCGTCCGCCGAGGATAAGCGGATAACAAATCTTTTTAAAAATCCACGATTATCTTTGCAATCCGCACAAGAAAAACTGTTGAAAGAAGGGCTAAATATATCTCTAGCTACAATTAGAAGACGTTTAGTGGAGATTGAGTTAAAATGCCGAAGCACATTGAAGAAACCCCTTATTTCACAAAAACACGTTGGAAGAGAATGGGCCTGGGCACAAGAAAACGAAGACCGCGACTGGGACAAGGTAATCTTTTCAGACGAAGCTTCGTTTTGGGCAACTAGTATCACACCTCGTGCTTGGTCCACTGCCGATAACAGACTTGTCGAACGAACTGTTAAACATCCGGTAAAGGTGCATGTTTGGGGATGCTTCTCAAAAGGTGGTTTTGGCAATTTGAACTTGTTTACCAGTTCAACCAAATATAACCAGAAAGCATTATTACCATCTGCCCGAAGGCTGTTCCCAAGCCCAAGTGAATCATAGATATTACAAGAAGACAACCCCAAACACCGAAGTCGCCTATGCACCGACTGGAAACTAGATAATGGCATCGAGGTTTTGGATTGGCCCTCACAATCTCCTGACGCAAACCCAATTGAAGACGTTTGGGCGTTGATGAAACTCAAACTTCGAGGAAAAAAAACCCTAACTGCCGCCGAGCTTACTCGCAATTTAAAGGCCATATGGAAGTCATTATCCCGTGAATACGCAGAAAATTTAGTCGAAAGTATGCCACGAAGATGCAAGGCCATTATGGACAACGGAGGAGACTGGACACCTTATAAAGCATCTAAGTACATATGATTAACTCCGTGTTTTATTTTTTTCAGACACTTGACTTAGTTTTTTTTATAATTTATGCGTAATATCGTAATGTTGGTTGATTGGCCTTATCTAATTACATAAGTATGAATTAAATTCAAAGTATTCAAATAAAATAAATTAATTTCTTATCTTTTTTTCAGGAAAAGTTAAATTTGTACCGGAAACGGAAGATATTAATGATGACAAAAATTTTAGCGAGACAAACGAACAATTGATTATTATATATATAGAGATAATTCTACTGCACGTGTGTATGTCACTGTGTATGTATAATTATATAAAGATATACATCGGATAGGTACGTTTTTTTATCATTGGTGGCGTATGGAGTTGTATGAGCGACTTCATATAAGTAGTATATCAGTCATGTGGTACCCATAACACAAGCTCTGCTTACTTCGGGGCCAGGTGGTGGAACATCAACGATGTATACAATTTTTATAGATGTATAGATTTTCGTTGATTTTTCAGCTCGACCGATTTTGATAAAATTTAAATGGGACCACCTGTGAAGTATACCCTTTCAAACAAAAAAAGAATTTTCCAAAGCGGTTCAAGCGTTTTCGAGTAATCGGTGAACATACATAAAAATAAAAATCCAACGAATTGAGAACCTCCTCGTTTTTGATGAAGTTAAAAACTAGAATCATTAACTTCGGTTTACAATTGGCGGAGATCGAGTAACACAACAAAATAATTAAAAATATTACAGCCGAATTCGTTTTATTTCGTTTGGTAGGTACTCATTGTTCTAATTACAACTAGAAGTGTTAGAAACTTACATACATATTCAGTCATTTTTTTGTGTAAGTAAATATAAAAACGCGTGGTAGCCGTCAGCGGTTCTGTGACGTCACGGTGGCAGGTCTGTGTGGAATTTTCTATTTGGGTAGCTCGAAGCGGATCAGACCAACAAACACGTAATCCGAGGCACGCGACTGCAAATGTGACTCAAATGATGGCAGTGCACACCAGCATCTGTGCGCGTGCGCGGTGACCGGGCTGTCTGCCAGGCGCTCTGCATGCCCATCGCATTGCCTTGCCTGCCTAGCCTAGGCATTGTATTTATGCATGGCTCAACATAAACACGCCGGTTGTGTGGTGCCTTCGAAGGTTGTGTGGCGCCTGAGCTCTGAGCTACAACCTTCGCAACGAGATACACGTCACGCTTCCATCACTCCACAATTACTATTATTTTTGCATCGCAGCTTGGTTTCGGAATATTAGTACATAACATAATGGCCACTAATTCATACGAATTTAACTTATAATGTCGTTGACGGTACATACTGCTAGTCATAAATTTGATTTTACTGGACTGTTTGTGTGCTGTCGAGCACGTCGTCGTATCGAATGTACCGTACCTACCTACATACATATCGCGGCTAATGTTCTCGTCCGTCTAACCTTACATTAATTAAACCGTAATGTAGGTAGTAACCAGTGTTTTACATAATTATAATCATATATAGCATATGTGCGAGTTATAGCACACATGTACATTGAACTCTTTCTTACTAATCGATATTAGTATAATTTTTAATTAATTACGTTGCAATAATTATAATCAATACAATATTTTGTATGTAGGTATGTTAACCGATATCTGAGCCAATTAGCAGATGTTCATAATTATTTGTAGTAAAAATCCGAAACTCCTCGCATGAGAATAAACAGCTAGTACCTACCTATAGTAGGTATATTTCAGAGGCTTGACAATAGACTTTGAAGATACCCTACAGAACTGTTCGACGACAAGCAGCTCATGTATTGCCATGAAGGCATTCCATTGGTGATCAGAGGCACCAGCTTAAATATATTATACTTGCTCAACTAACTACCTACCATGACGAATTTCGCAGCGTTTTTGAACCTCCAAGCAGAAATCGTCACCGAAATTCAGCGCATCGGCACTAACTTCGACAAGGATTCAGCTCATCGAAAGCTATGATGTATCAGAAGACATTAAGTGTTTAATCTCTTCAGATACTTCAAGGTCTTCGAAAAGTTCGATCATAACAATTAAAACAATAAAAATCTTGCCATTTTGCCGAATAAATCTCACTTTCAGTACTTTCAGGAATCTATTTACAATCGTGTAAATAAAATTATATTGATACAAGAGCAAAAATAGCAGTTTATGAGCCTCACAAGGTGGAGAGGTCGGGGACAGGTATAAGTAATGGTACTTATACCGAGACCAGTTCTACTAACAAAGTGGACCAACTTCTCTTCCACCAAAAGAATAATTTTCGAGCATTTAAGCGACTAGCATCGAGCATCAAGGTGAGCAATAGTAGCGAGAAGTTGCTACTATTGCTCACCTTGATGAATGAAGAAGCTGCGCAGCATCCAATCATGATTGAACGCTATTCACAAGCTTCGTCTTGAAATAGATAATATTCTGAAAGGTGAAGACGAATTTTACCAAGATGATTTTATCAGACAGGAAGCTTCATTTCAGTTAAGAAGGCGTTAACCATAAATGATCAGTTACATCTCATCTTCAACAATCTACACTTTTACGAAATACCTACTTTTACAGGCAAATATACTTACTACATTTTTCATTTTTCGATTAGAGTCACGTAACAACAATTTTCCATCAAAAGAGCAAAAAAACATTTGGGACCCTTTATAAGTCCACCTACTTACGAAAAAGCTAGACAGCGAAACATACAACTCTTACAAGGAAGCACGGAAGTTTCCTAGAGAGTTACCAACTCACAATGAGCTGGTTGGAGTTGGCTGAGTTGGTGTTGCCATATTTCTTAATGTCAATATAAATACCTATTTGAAATAACTTATTATAAAATTGAAAATTGATTAAAATTTGATATAAAATGCATAATCAATAATTGTTGTTGTTGTTGTTGTTGTTTTTAGCCCGTACTGTCCCACTGCTGGGCAAAGGCCTCTCCTCGAGTTTTCCATTGATTTCGGACCAACGCCTTTGTCTGCCACCGACAGTCGCTAAAGGTGTCTAGCTCGTCACGCCATCGCTTGCGTGGTCTACCGCGCCGTCTCACTGTCTCCGGGCTCCACTCAGTGGTAGCTTTGGCCCACAGTTCGTCCGGCATGCGGTAAATATGCAATATAAATGTAAAGTAAAATGCAATCAATAATAAGGGTCTAAAATGTTTTAATGATTTTCTAAATTTAATATTAATATTAAGACTAAGCTAGACTAGAATGTAAGGTACTTTATTGCATTGGGTGTGCCCGTAAGGATAGATGTATGTACATGTTTATAAATAAAATAAATAAGTCAAAACTTAAAATGATGATAGTTGTCAACAGAATAGAAACAATGATCAATTAATAAATTAAATAGCGTTCTGTTGAATAAGGTTCCCAAGGTTCAGCTCTATTACAACTCTTGGCAATTTGTTGTAATTTTGATAGCCGTGGTATAACAGTTGCGACCATACAATTTAGTTTTATGTACAGGTATTATTGCTAATCGGCCTTTATGTCTTAGAGTTTAAAAGTTTAATCAATCAACGGTAATTACTTCACACTACGACCACAGTTCCTGTGCACTGCGACATTGCAAAATGCCGAATAACGGTGTGATTAAAAATCCAGCTCATTAAAGCGGTTCAATGTTACGTAGGTATAATTACTTGGTATGCCAACATACTTACATAATAATGAAGCTAGAACCTAACCTACCAATGGCAACGCAGTATCAGCACGGTCGCAGTCGTAGGGTAGGTTAGGTAGGTGCAGTGGGTATGTGATGTGATGGTGCGTCTCGCCGCCGTCTGAGTCATTGATGGTGCCTGAGGTGGGGCGGGCGCCTGACCAGGGGGCAGGTGAAGTCGAGGAGCGCGCGGGATCATCGTCCTTGAGCAGAGTTCAGCTCCCTCGAGCCGCTTGATACTTGCAAGGTCACTCGATCTGTGCCTCTGTCACTTACATATTACTGAGCTAATACAATAAGTGTAAATTAAACTAACTCCCGACAAAATCAATCACATCTATCTATGACTGAAACTGAACAAGACTGATACTATTCCAAAGTGCCCAAACACGAGATCTCGGCTGTATCTTGGTGAGTTAGGTATCCTGATTCCAGGTGATGCTGCGGCTTCAGATCAAGGACCATGTTCTTGCAATATCATTGAAGAATACTATAAAATTCGAATCAATCAAACCTCCGGATGTTTCTCACATCACCTTATCGACTAGAAATGAGCTAATGAATTTCAAGTGGCTGATTAGATTTTCTTGAATCTTAGTTAAGAACACGCTCGATGTTGTTAAATATTGCTTATTTATCATTATTTAGGTTTATATATATTATTATATGTATGTATTCGTTTATTTAGTTTATCATATTGTATTTATCATTGTTTATTTATTTTTGTAATATTAGGTATTGCTGTATTTCACTTTTTGTTATCCTGTAAATATGTATGTACATATTATTTTATTTTATGTGCAAAACCATGATAGTTTTAAAAGTTATATCATATTATTTTTATCATAAATCACTTAATATTATTATCATCACCCCATATTCAGCTAAATTGATTTCTATCTATCCTAAGGTTGTCTGGCAGAGGTCGCTATCTAGCGATAAGACCGCCCATTGTACTACCGTGTAGCTAAACACTGTTTCTTATAATAGTCTAATGTATTTTGTGGTGTGCAATAAACTATTTTCTATCTCTCTATCCATCTTCTATCTATCTATATCAGTATATACCTACCTATTACTGTGGTATACTGTGCTGTGGGTAGTGGGTGCTGGGTGCTGGGTGCTAGTAGGTAGCTATAACTAGTTGTAATACCTTTACCTACAGTGATTGTAGCGCGCATGGGAATAGTGTGAGAGTAGTTGGTATTGGTCACTCTGCCGGCAGTGACCTTGCGGTGTGTGCGCGAGGTCAAGGACCGGTCGCACCTGTCCCGTCTCCGACTCCCGTACACTTGATGTCCGCCCGCCTGCCGGAGCTAGCGCCACTATGCCGCTGCCGGCGCCGCCGCGGCCTGTAGCTATGAGTAGATGTATCAATTAATGGCATGTTCGTCCTTGATTTTTTTTCTCCGGACCTCTCATCGCAAGGTCCTGCACGCACTAGTGAATTAATCCACGCGATTTAAACCGTGCTAAGTTTATACTGAAGTATGCTGATTTTGCCTAACGTGCGGATTTTTTTACTGCGTGCCGCGGTTTTTTTTCCACTTGCGGTTAATAATTATAGTCATAATCGTTATTTATTGATAATACCATTATAAGGTTATTTCCGCCAGCCACAATTTTTTCGCCAACCGAGACTTTCTCCGCCAAAACATCGCGGTTTAAAACGCGGAAATGTAAGCTAGCTAATGCGTGCGCCTACGTCTGTCATGTTCCTCAAAATAGAGCAAAAAAATTCAAATCCTGCAAAAATAAATGTGCAATGCGCGCTAGGCGTTAATAAGTGACGTTTGGTATTCGGTTCGGGCATTAGTCATTCAAACACATTAATTTGAAAAGCTTTTGAGGCACAGCACAGGGCATTTTTAAGATACGAGTTAAGGGCGTATTAAGGGCATCAATTTATAAATGAATGCCTGGGCTTTGCTAGAACTGGCAGCCGATAGAGTCGGTAGAGCGTAACATAAGCGAGGCACACCTGTTTATTGACAATAAACATAACAATAATCGCGCTGGTACGAGTACCTCGTAAGATGTGGAGATTGATTGCACCAAACACAATGGGGAGTAAGCAGTAGGTAGGTACCTTTAATGTTATTTGAGATCGATAGGTCCGCCCCCTCATTGCTCATCTCGCGTGATGTTATATTTACTATAGGTACTTACTTACTAACAAACATGCGTTTAACGCATGTTTGTTTTTAAAGTGGACAGTAATTAATTTCATTGAACTATTTCCGTCAAGTAAAGCAAATTTACCTAGGTTACAAAATCCTAAATCCTTTTTATTCCGACGACCCCTGTGGCGCAGTGCACGAACGAACACCTGTGACGCCTGTGACGCCTGTGACGCCGAAAGTTGAGGGTTCGACTCCCGCAACGGGATATATGTTTGTATGATCTGCAAATAGTTTCTCTGATTTGGGTGTTTTTAAACGAATTCAAAAAAGGATAAGGTTCTCAATTCGACTGATTTTGAGAGTGACCTCGTTATCGACACATGTTGGAACTGGAAGGGGACTCTTTCATCAAACCATACATTATGTAGGACAAATATTTTTTCGAATAATTTAGATAACTATCTTGAGATTTAACAAAAAAAAAATCTGTTAGTATTAAATATTTGATAATCATAAAATTGACATATTTTATCCTTGATACCTCTGTTAGCTACCACAATAGAGAGTTTCGTACAGGAAATTGTTGGGCGTCTCATAAAAATAAAGCTACTCGGAAAATTAGCTTGATAGTAGTCAAAAGCAAAAATGGACAATGGATCCTGGACTAATATACTTCCCTATTGGTCCCATATAAATTTCATAAACATAGATTCAGTAGCTTTTTTAAATAAAATAAACTGAAAAAAAATATATCATCGACTTGGATGAAACGAAATTTTGATAATTTTCTTTTTTATACATGAAGTCGGTTGTCTTTTGAACGTAATTATCTATTATAAATTATGTAGGTATTTAAAAAAAAAGTATATAAATAGAGAATATCAGTCATGTTGATCCCTCCCTTAACACAAGCTTACTGTAGGCTAAATGATGTAGTGTCAAATGTTCGCAAACCGTAGGTACTACAGCTACTGGTACTACAGTCGTAGTCCTTCTTAGCTTGTATATAATTATCTCAGAATAAATATTACTGATATATGTATGAATATAGTAATTGTGCAATATTCATTGAGCTGTATGAACCAGCCGACCAGTTTCAATATAGGTATTCCACTTGTTGAATGCATTGTCTCCAGTGATGAGTGAGTTTCCGTGGAATAGCAGCTCTAGGAAAGTGAAACTTCATGTCTCGCGGCGAGAGACGAGACGAATCAACATCAACGCTTTGCGCAATGAAAGCCAGAGATGCCAATTATCGCGAGATCTCGAAAGGCCTTCGCTTATTTGTTCAGTGTTCGTGACTGTGCTTTATAGGTACTTCATCAAATTGCTGTTTACGTCATGTCTGCGCGTCTGCGTAATGCGTATAGGTACCCAGTACAACCTTACCTACCTCTACCTGGCCTTAATGGCTCACCTATTTTGAAATTTATTAAGGCCTTGTTATATACAAATAAATGAAGTAGGTAAGTAAACACGTAAGTACTTAGAACATTATGTACTGGTGAAATAAAGGATGGTTGCTTATAGATCAGCCGAGTGATTGCATATCGATTGTAAATAAATATCTACACTATTGGAACACCTAAGCCATTTCAATAACGCGGTGTCATCATACAAATATTATTTTATTTTGATTAAGTTTCTGCAATGGATTGAATAGTTGTCGAGACCTTGTGGGTATCTAATGTGCACAAAACATTCAAAAGACTAATGAAACCACCTACATATTGTATGAAAATTGTCAATTTCAAAATGCATGCGACCTTTCGAGGGGTTATGTAGGTATGTAACGTACCCACTGTGCCCTCTTGCATCATGTGATGCGTGCGTGCGAAGAGCGGTGCGTCTCAATCGGTTCGTCACGCATATTGTTTTATTATAGAACTTGATAAAACAACTTCCTTCTTAGTTATGGCACAGGTTATAGTCGAGTACCTGTAGGTCTACGGTGGGTAGGTAATTGTGTTTGAGAAGTGGTGAGGCAGAGGCAGAGGCAGAGGGGAGGAGGCTGTCCATCAGCCGACCGACGCTAACGCACCCGTTCTATGAATTAAACGAAAGCAACGTCCCTACGGGTTGGGTCCATGCATAATAGACTAGCAAACATAAATATCACCCGTCAAAAAAAATTAACCACTTTTTAGTTTGGACAACCGACGTAGCTTTGGATTGAACTGAAACCATAAGTACACATTTTGAAGTTAACATGATTTTGTGGCTTTCTCTTTTACTCGCGTAAAAGATCTGTGCTTGTCCGCTTCGAAGGTGAGATTGATTGTGATGGAGATAATTAAACAACTTGAAACAAGAACATAAAATATTACGTGATGAAAAACACGTGTTTATAAAATAGTATTGAAGCAGGAAGCTTGATGGTGCCAATGCCAACTCTTTACATTTAATAATCCCCGAACAATTAACTTGCATAGTAAGTGATGTGAAGGTTATTCGTTATTTTAAGCATAAAATATAAAGACATCAAATGGCGAAAGGTCTTACGTAAGCGCTTTTTAACAGACTTCAAAAAAGAAGGAAGTTCTCAATTCGTCGGGAATCTTTTTTTTTTTATACGTACGTTCACTGATTAGCTACCTACTCAAAGACGTCTGAACTGAACAATCAATATTCAATATATAATATAAAATAATATATTTTTTTTTTTATTCAATGAAGTCGGTTTTCTTTTTAGTTTTTAAAACGTAATTATATACCAAGGCGTGATTACACATTATGACGTGAAATATTACTATTTATATATTACTATATTTACTATTTAAATTACTATACTATTTATATACTTTTTTTGTAAATTCACAGAAAACCACCCAGACCAGGGTACCAGGACCAGGACAAATAATTGCAGATTATGGAAAAATTGTCCGGCGGCGGAAATCGAACCAGCAACCTTCTGCATTTCAGGCGGGCCTTCACCAACTGTGCACAGAGATCGTCATAATTAACGTTTAAGTATTTATTTAAGGAGGTACGAATGATAAATACTTGAAAATAAAAAATTAGAACTGAACATTTAAAATATAAAAATTATTACAAATAACTTAACACCTGTGAACTGCATATATGTAAGTCTATATTTTGCTCATCTTATTGAAGGAATGTCTATGTGTATCGATGTGTGAGCAATTTGCGTTGAGGGTACAATCTTAGTAAGAGGTTACTAGTGTATTCATTAAATATAATTTATTTATTTATTCGGTAAAACATACAGAACAATTATCGTCCATTGATTAAAGAATTCCCCTTATTATACGCTTTATATTAGCTTCACTTGTATGTATGTTTGTATGTTTGCATTGCAAATTTTGCGCACACCTGTCAAAGACCGATGACAATGCAATAATTCGAAAAAAAACTAAAAAAAAAAAACGATTATCCTAAAA
The DNA here is from genome assembly GCA_948098915.1 of Lampropteryx suffumata. NCBI lineage: Eukaryota > Metazoa > Arthropoda > Insecta > Lepidoptera > Geometridae > Lampropteryx > Lampropteryx suffumata. Next base: position 344,099 of record OX402568.1, on the reverse strand, counting down.
CTAAAAAGTAGAAAATAAATAATAGTTTAAAAAAACTAAAAAATAAGCGTGTTTTTTAGTTTTTTTTAACTATTATTTATATTTGTGTAAAGTTAACCGGCTTCCTTTTTAAATTAAAATTGAAATTACAGTTCTTTACTACACATTTTGTAATTTTGTTGAAAATGCAGTTAGGTCGACGTCACGATTGTGACTGATTGAATGATAGAAGCGAATAAAGCTTTGGATTGAGTTACGGTGGCTTCACTTACCAATTAAATCACAAACTAATTAAATGAAAGCTTTATTGCATTGTATGATGGACGATGTAATAGTATTTTTTAAAGTTTTGCCATCAGAATTCTTATTGTTTTTGTAGTTAAAGAGTATTCATCGGCTTCAGGATGATGAAATGTTTGTTTCCGGATGGTTAGGTCTGAATGTCAAAATGTACTGATCTACATAACGTACGTACTTCAAAAAGAACTTTTCCCGAAATTACTGATTTTCTATAGGTCTTCATTATTAAATGTCGGAAATGAAACTGTCAAATGTATGTACAGTCACTCGTGGCCAGTAAAACCTTTTTCATCGCACACCAAGGAGAATGTATATCGTTGAATTGAGAGCTGTTTCGAGGGCGATGTATACGAAATTCCCGTACTTATAGATAATGTAGCTGAATGTACTTTTTGTGTCAGGCTTTACGGATTTCCGACATTTAATAATGAAGACCTATAGAAAATCTGTCATTTCGGGAAAAGTTATTCTTGAAGTACGTACGTTATATAGATCAGTGCATTGTGACATTCAGACCTAACCATCCGGAAACAAATGTCTTATGTAATAACTTAATATAAAGGTTCCTTGTTGGACTTCGGAACTCTATTACAAGGGTCAAGCTTGAGTGCGTGTCTGAGAGGGTAACGCAATTACCAGCTATTAATCGATACTTACTAAAAAAGTAATAAGTATTTAAGTGTCAGTAGGTTGCTAGCTAGAGTTGTTAGTATAATAAGTAGGTACCAAAGTAGGCGCGTGAGGTTCCCTGGAGGCCGATCGTGTGCGCATGCGTAAGGCGTGCGTAATCTAACAATGCCCAAGATCAAAATTTTTATCTTGGGCTACCATTGTTAAGATGAACAGTACTAAGTAAATATTATATTTTTGAATGAGTATCAAAACCTGTGATATTGGGTATATATAACTAACATAATTCCTACTCTATTTGCGATTGATGAAATTTTTGTCATCGATGCGTTCTGTAAGGCACCTTCATGGTCATGGTCAAGCCTTGGTCTGATCAACTTATAACCTCCTATTAAACTGTTGCCTGTGATCATCAATGCAACGCCTTAACTGCAACACAGTAAATTTTTTTACATATACGAGTAAATTAGGGAAACTTAAATACATTAAGTATTAACGCGCAGCTAGAAACTGATATACGGGTGCACCGCAAGTAGTTTATCCCGAGGGAGCCGATTCTCGACACTTACGAAAGCATCAAATGTTCTACAACTTTAGAGAATTCTATGATTTTTATTGAAGAAATGTGCAATAAGTGGCTACATCACTAAAATCATCTGTTTATTGAACTCTGAGCGTAACCTTAAGATAATAAAAAGTATCGTTCCTTTTAAGTTCACGCAATAGCACAAAAGTAAGTTGCCTACATTGTGTGTGGTGCCTCTGAAAGTAAAGTCGATTTATTTTTGTATTCGATGAGATTTGTTGCTACTTAGAATAAGTTTCTTTTCTGTTTTTTGTCAAGCGTTTAAATTAAGGAAAATATGATTAAAGGAGGTAAAAGAAGCTAGACTATTATACACGAGTACACAAGGATCTTAAGAGGAAAGGAAAATAACAATATACGTAGAAACAGGGATGTGTAAGAAAATAAGTTATTCTTATTGCTGGCAATGGTTTCTGCCACGCCTACGCAATTTCCGTCCTTACATTCAGTATCATTGCATTCTGGGCCAACAACACAGATATTCGCTGTAGAACCTACCTAGCAGATTTGTGTACTATCGAAATAATTTACCAACTTTCCAAATTCTGTGTTCTGTCTAAAATTCTTATAAGTTTTATAGATACTGTAACTAATCGAATGGAGTCGGGAAGTCAAGCCGATGCAATCTACACTTGCGAGCTTTGAACTGGAATCGCTTAATGGCGAGTTGTTCAAGACAATTTTTTTCTATTTCTATGCAGTGAACTATACATTGTGGTATATAATTTGAAAGGTAAATTTGTAAGCTTTCAAGTGATATCAAGAAAATTTTAAATTTCCTACCTATACTTCGGAATTTTTTGCAATAGTTCGAAGTTGTGGACGTCTGAATGAATAGGCAGTAAAATGTATTTTTTTTATTTACAATGTTTATGTTAAACCTCCTCAATATTTTGTTTTACCCCCTAACCCTAATGCCCGCTTGTAAACGGTTTTTCATTGACCTATTGAGTTTCCTGATGGAATCCTGTGGGATTTCCTGCCACTCTTCGACTAAAGCAGTTTTAAGGTCTTCTATCGACGCTGTAGCTGGATATCTTTCTCGTACCCGCTGTTTTAGCTCATCCCACATATGCTAAATTGGGTTCAAATCAGGACTGAAGGCTGGCCTGTGTAGTGTGCGAATGTCGACATCTTCCAGGTACTGTCTAGTCAATGCACCGGTGTGGCAGCGGACATTATAGTGCATTAGCAGGAAATCTTCGCCAATAAACCTGGCACATGGCCTAGAAGAATGTCGTTGATGTCTCCTATAGACTCTACGTTGACGGTCGCTACCATGTAGGCACATTCTAGTTTCGGCCGAGAACAGGACTCAACTCCATTGATCCATATCCCAATCTAAGTGATCGCGAGCAAACTGAAGCCGAGCATGTCGGTGGGCTGGAGACAATTTGGGTCCCGTGGCTGGACTAAGTTCCCAGTCTCCCTGAATCTCTTGTACACTTAGGAGACACAGGACTGGCTAAGGTGAAGCTGTCGAGCGATACTACGCTGAGAAAACCCTTGCTGAATTAGCCTGACGATTAGAGCGGTTTTTGTGGCTGTGGTTTCCATTTTTCTTAAGTTCAACTGTTCCCAGTAAAGTAAAACATTGGACTGATGATTAATTTTCATAAACGCCCTCTTTTAAAGGATTTCAAGGAGTTTCAAACAATTTGTGTTTCGTTTGAAAATTTATTTTTTTTGGTTATGATATCAAAAGTCTTTGATATCTAACAAAATTGTCTTTCAAATGATATACCACAATCCCTAGTTCTTTGGACAGAAATTGTAAAAATTTGTCTTGATCGACTTGTTTTGTTTAAAGCTCGCGAGTGTAGACGGTAAAGGTAAAGCCTTCGATCGTTAAGATATTTTTTCTTCTTGCCAAGCTCTATGCTGCCGGTATAAGAGGTGAACTGATGAGCTGATTCATATCATATGACCAGGGACGCTGCCAAACTGTGGTCTTGAATGGTTTTGAATCTGGCGCAACGCTAATTCCTTCATGTGTACCGCGGGGCTCAATTCTCGGCCCACTGTTTATCATCTTTGTCAACGAGTTATGGATTTTTTTGTTCGGAAACAACATGCAAATTTACGAAAATATGATATCTCTCGCTGAACTACTACATCACAAAGCGATTTGGACAATCTACATGACTAATGCAAACTTCTGCATCGTATTTATTAGATCACCTCACACTATGTCTACAGTATCAATACAAACAAACAATAACAATAGTCAATAGTCAAAACAATAGCCAACCTTTCGTCAGAACTAATTCTGTGATTGATCTTGAATTCACTTTAGTTTAAATTGTCGTTCGACCTGAATATCGGAAATATAAAAAGAAAAGGAAGCCAAGCAGCAGCCAAGCTTCTTTGCCCTTTCAGTGGTCCAGAGAAGAGATGCAAAGCCATTGAAGATGCTTGGTTTCCTTTGAGTACGCTTTGTAGGTCTGGAACCCCGGATGTGATAAGTACGTATAGCGTACGTACGATATATCGCATATTAAAGTGCTCGTAAAACCCGAATTAAAATTCTTCGAATCTTTAATCACAACACCATAAATTCTATCGATTATTCTCACTTTCTTGCACATGTAATTAGTTTAAGTAACCAATGTTATCGGGATCGCTTTTTTTATCAGCTTATCTTTGGTCAATCCCAAGAACACTAGATAATTCTTGGGTACCCCAACCTAAAGAAAATATTGTCGAATGCCAGATTTATTCGTTGGTTCGCGAACACTACTCGTTCGCGAGGCTACGGGTAAGGAACTAAGCTAACGCTGGCTTTGCTTTGTTTCAGAAGCGCTCGGGAATTCACCGTCGCGGTGGGTGAGCGCGGGATGGGCGCGGTGCGGCGCGCGCACGCTCTCGTGCTGCTCGCGCTCGCCGCGCTCCTGCTGCTGCTGCTGGCGCGTCTGCCCGCCCCCCCCGCGCACCCGCCCCGCCCGCGCCCCGCGCCCGCGCACTCCTCCTCCACGTCCTCCTCGTCCTCCTCCCACGCGCCCCCGCCCCCGCCCCCGCCCCCCTCCACCGCACGCAGCACCCCGGCCCCGGCCCCGGCACCGCGGCCCGCGCCGCCCGGCCGGCCGCGTCCCGCGCTGCTGGGCGAGCTGTACGCGGCGGGCTACCGGTCCCCGCACGCGGCGCTGTGCCCGGCGCTGGGCGCGCGCGTGCGGCTGCTGATCCTGGTGACGTCGGCGCCGGGACACGCGGCGGCGCGGGATGCGGTGCGCCTGACGTGGGGGCACTACGCCGCGCGGTCGGACGTGGCGCTCGGGTTCGTGCTGGGCGCGCCGCCGACCGCGCTCGAGCCCGCGCTCGCGGCGGAGGACGCGCTCTACGGGGACCTGATCGTCGGCCGGTTCGTCGACTCGTACTCGAACCTCACGCTGAAGACGATCTCGATGCTCGAGTGGGCGCACACGTTCTGTCCGCGCGCGCCGCGGTTGCTGAAGACCGACGACGACATGTTCGTGAACGTGCCGCGCCTGCTGCGGTTCGCGGAGGCGCGCGCGAACGCGTCGCGCACGATCTGGGGGCGCGTGGAGCGCAAGGCGCTGCCGAAGCGCAACGCGCGCTCCAAGTACTACGTGCCGCCGGAGCAGTTCGCGGGCGCCGTGTTCCCGGACTTCGCGACCGGGCCGGCGTACCTGCTGACGGCGGACTGCATCGGGCCGCTGCTGGCCGCGGCGCCGCAGGAGCCCTACTTGCGACTGGAGGACGTGTTCGTGACGGGCGTGCTGGCGGCGCGGCTGCACTTAACGCGACAGCACGCCCCGGAGTTCTACAACCGTAAGATCGGCGGACACCCGTGTGCGCTCCGGCGCGGCGTGGCCGTGCACATGGTGCGCTACCACGAACAGTTCGACTTCTGGCGCAAGCTGCTCGACAACCGCACCAAGTGCGGGCCCAGCTAGCCGTCGAGCTCCTTCTCCTCTCCCCCTCCTCTCCTACTCTCCCCCTCTCCCCCTATCCCCCTATCCCCCTCTCCCCCTCTCCCCCTCTCTGCCTCTCTGCAGAACGCTGCACTCGCGCTGTGGACGGCGTAAGTGCGACGCGATGTAAACCTTAGGAATCTCCGTCGACCGACTGAGCTCGGATATCGAATTGTGTTAATAATATATTTTTACATTCATCGCCCCCTCCTCGTCTGACCTAAGTGCTCAAACTCGACTCTCTTTTTTTTTAATTATACCGTACGTCAAGTACGTGTGATAGGATGATATAATCTAATTGACGCGCGCTCGAAGCTCTCTCGTTTTTCGAATCTCTGTTTATTTTATTTAGTTACGTTAGTTTAGGGCGTTTATCGCACGCGTAGACCCGTATTTCTGAACAAACTTAATCTCGGATCGAAAATTAAGCATCCACATTTTGACGTTTTATGCCAATGTATCTGGGTTTTATTTTAAAATAATATAAGGTTATTCGCCGCCAAAACGATTGCTATGGTCTTCAATCAAATTCATAAATCCTTAAAAAGGCGACGCAATTTAAACGACCAACCTTGAAGGTATTTGTTAAAGTGGTGAACGTGCCGCGTGCTTTCAGTTTTTGGACGTTGCTATGACTAGGTAGTAGGTACCTAGTCTTAGACTTCTGCAAAGAGCTTAAGCGTGTGTTGTGTAGCTCTTCCTTTCATGAAATACTTCCAATTTTCGTTTATTTCCTAATAAACTTTGGATAATATATATATATATATATATATATATATATATATATATATATATATATATATATATATATATATATATCCATTAAATAGACGTTTACCACTTCAGCGGATCTGAAGCGGACTCACATTGATATAAGTAGTTGAACTCGGTGTGGAAGTTTGTTCCCACTAGTTCTATCGATAGAACTATAAATCCGTTTCAAAATCAAAACGAAATGTCATTAATCTATTATGTTAGCGCTATTATGTTATCGTATTATGTATTTTTATGTTATGATATTATGTTATGATATTATGTTAGCGCTATGTGCCATGTGCCAAAAGAGCCTCTGAAACGTACTTTAATCCTTTCATCACACTGGTTCAAAATAACTAGTGACTGGATAAAAAGAAGAAACGCTGAATACATATTATACATTTTTCTATGTATAATATGTATGTACTTAGAAAAAAAAAGTATATAAAATGGTCAGTCATGTGGTCACAAGTTCGGCTTACTTTGGGGCCAGATGATGCTGGGTGAAATGTCCGGCATTATTTATTTATTATTATTATTAATTTATTTTATTGTCGCCTACGGCTATATCGCATTTCGCAGTACGGAGTGGGATGAGTAGCGCGATCAGTCAGGTGTAGCAAATCTATTTCGACGCATCTAAGCTACGAACCTCATTCCGTTCGCAGATAAATGTTAGAATATTTTTATTAAGCAATCGGCTAAGGAAGCGCATCTGTATGTATTCTTTATTTGAATTTGGCTACATGTTTGTTGAGACTTTGACAATAAAGGTTTTGTATATTATATTTTATAACATGCGAAATTAAGGGTGTTAATACTAAGATGCGCAGTTTTTACTCAAAGTCATCTGTTTCCGTAAGTTATTAAAGTGAATCTTATCCTATCCCAAAGGAATGATTGACTAATAGACGATCACTGTAAATTGGAAAGAGAAAAAAATACCATAATATTTTAAATTAATTTGGCAATCAAAATGTTGGTCATCCCGGTAAGTATACATACACTAGATTCATCGTATCGTTGTTTTAGTAGGAAAGGGCCTAAATAGCTCGTTTCTAATACTCGCTAATTATACGAATGTTTGTACCTTACCTATCAATCTATGACATATTATTTCGATATTAGTTATAGGTTAGTCTCAACAACTAGTAGCTCGTCAGACGCACTCGCAATCTCGCCTGTGTGTCTAATTACTTTAAATTCACACAAAACCGTATATTTACCATGCTACATGAGTTTTTCTGCTTTCCGATATTTCGACACAATTGCATGCGCCATGACACAATGTACACTGAAGTCTTTGCGGGTGGATGTAATTGGCAGACAAATCGGTCTACCCTCTTTCTCAGTCTTTTACTGTGAACATTACCCGTACTACCGGTTTCACTGTCACTAACAACTAGATCACGATTACGACACACAACACTAACGGTATCTGGACGCATAACTAGTACCTCACTTTTACAGTTTCCACACATCCTCACCACAGGTTTCCAGATAATTGAAAACCGTCTTTTCGATTGAAATTCTTGTGTTTGGTAATCTTTATCGCCTCTTGTACCAATCTGGGTATGTAATGTTGTTCAGTTGAGAATATCTGTGGGTTGTGTAACTCGATCCAGTGGTTTGAGCCAGATTCTTATAGGTGTTTAGCTATGGCCGACTTTTGTGTGTTCGCATTTTTACCGTCTGGATGTGTTCTTTCACTCGACAAGCTATGGTACGTTTTGTTTGGCCGATGTAAGACTCTGCCGCTGTAGTGCAGCCAATCTTGTACACTCCTGGTTTTCAAGAGGAATCTTGTCTTTAGGTGAGCGCAGGTAGTGTGAGATCTTCTTTAAAGGAGCAAAAATCGTTTTAATGGTACATTTTTGCTGGAATTTTGCAACTTTGTCCGTCACTCCTTTGAAGTACGGTTGAAATGCAGGTTTTCGTTCTACTACACGTCTGTAAGGTTTAGGCCTTTGTCGAACTGGAAATGGTCGAAGCTTATATCCATTTTTACGTAGGAAATGCTGGACATGAGCTAGCTCACTCTTTATGGAGATCTCATCACATAGGTCGAAATCACGGTTCGTGAGACATTACAACCGAGTTAAGCTGCCGAGGTTGATGGTGTGAATCATCATGAAGATATGGATCCGTATGGGTCGGCTTCCTATAAACCAAATAGCCCAAACTAGTATCATCACGAATCTGTAGGCGTTACAGGCGTCGATCACTTTCCATTTCATACGTAAACCGCATCTTGGTAATGTACGCCATTTAGGTATTGAGGTATGCCAAAAAGAGTTCGATCTCTTGTTTATTGTCTCTTAAAATACAGAAACATCCTCATCCTCTCCTATAGCGTGCTGGCACTACTTTATTATTTTCTGGGTGCCTGTCCTTCAACAAGTTCTGGATTTTATCGTCGTAATCTGTGGCTTGCCTAACTACCGTAGCGTTACCCTTATCGGTCTTAAGGACCATCAGGTTTGTATCTTTGGCGGAACTCTTTTAACGCCAACAACTCATCCTTAATAATGTTTTGTTCTTTGTTAATATGAATGCAATGTCCTGTCTTAGACACTCCGCGTCACTTCCTAATATCCTATTGTAACGAATGACTTCCTCCACATTACCGATCACTTTCTCATGAGGGATGCGTTTCGTGGTAAGGGCAAAACAAAGATCCTTCTCTACAACTCTTGAGAGCAGAATCATTCAAAACCTTGTCAGACAAATTAATAACCGTTCCGAGTTTCTTGTGAGTTTGTATCTGCAAGTGTCTGGTAGGGGACAACTGTGTTTTCAAAATGGATTCTAACATACGGTTTTGTTTATATGAACTTTAATATCTAGAGCGCTGAGCTTGCATGTATGTAATACGATCACAAGTATAAAATTCTGTAGGCGACAACACATTAATGCACTTGAAATGCACTTTATATAATTCCACTTGCAATGTATTAAACTGGTGTCTATTTTTCCGTATTGTTTTTTTGTTATCACGGGATTTGATACGCACGCACTCTGTTATTAGGTCTGCCTCCCGACACTTCACTAAAATTCCAGCGATTCACGTAGACATTCACACTTTTTCCACAAACGTTCTAGGTCTTTCACCATTTTAACTATATCCGGCCCTTACCGGTTAGCGATATAACTTCTAAAACTTTCATGGTTTTGAACACGATACTCGTCGTCTTAGAAGTTATATACCTAATTAATTTTAAATTATCAAGAATGTACAAGTGTATAGAATTAAGTATGTAAGTCGGTGGGACAATGTGACGTCACTGTACATGACACTTGTCGCCGATGCCGCCTCCGAGCGAAAGGACCGATAGGATAATTATTTTTTATATTATTTTATACATTATTATATTTTAGATTGTTTTTACTTATTATTACAAATCAAGATGAACAATTTTTTATAAGTAGGAACATTCCGCGATCGGTCAGCGCGGATGGCGGCGCCGGCGCCGTCCCTTTGTTTAAAACAAGATGTTATATTTATAATATAGGATGTGTTGTGCGACTGCGGTACAAGGGGGATGCAGCTTGTATAAATTGTACCTATTTATGTAATCGTTGTAAGTACAGGTTGTGCCACGTGTAAATAAATAAGAGGCGCGTCTAAGCCGCGCGCCTTAATCAGAATTAACTATGCCGCTGTTTTATTTAACTCACCTTAACCCTTAGGAACAGAATACTTATAATTCATTTAATTTATTCAGTTACAATTATTTCACAAATCGTATTTGAATTTACTATAAATTAATTACAATTAATAAACACAAAATAATCAAATAAGAATTACTTACTATTAAAAAAAGATGTACCTATGTATTATTTTATGTATAGTTTTGTTGATTTAAAAATCAACAAACCAAAATATATAAAATAATAATAATACTAATAAATTATAATTATTGAATACTAAAATATTTGATAATTTTTAATGTCAGGTCCTATAATTATAATGACATAAATTCGTTAACAGAGTAGAAACATTGCTCCAACAGAAAGTTTTTAAATTTCTAAATATATTATGATAGGACTGTTATGTTAATATCCAGTTCTTTCCTCATGGCCTAACTAGTTCGCCTAACTGATTTGGCTACGAGGACTAACATTATCCTCATGGCCGAACTCGTGCCAAAACAGGCAACGCAAGTACCTACAGTTATCTACTTGATTAAATGAAAATACCTCTGCAATACTTCAGATCGAAACCAGTTAGTTAGGTTATGTTAGAGTATAGGAAATAACGCGCAAAGCGAGCGTGCCTCGGCAGCGGCTGCCGAAGCGCCAGAAGAATATAATTGTACATTGTAGCCAGATGTAATGCATAGTCTGATAAATCACAGAACTAATGGGAAAAAATATTCATAAGTAATTAGTAGATATCCTCTAAGTATCTTCTCTGCGGTGATGAGTGTACTTTGCCTAATTTAACAGGAGTTAGGCCATTATGTTAGTCCTCGTAGCCAAATCAGTTAGGCGAAATAGTATGGCCATGAGGAACAAGCCTAATATCTTTCATATCAGTGGGTAGAGCATTATAATGTCAAACAGCTTGAAACCGACCACACCCAGCTTTACATATCTTTGCTCCTCAATGTCCTTCCTCCTAGTGCCTAAACTCCAATAACTCAATGCTTTAATACCTAATAACATATCAATGTTTGATGGGCCCTCCGTTACAAAGTTATTTTGTTGAATTCAGAAGAAGTGTCAAATGTGACCTATTAACGTGGCCCTACTATAAAGAAATATATCAAAAATCCATAATCTAAATCAACCCGGACTATTTTAAAAGACTATTGAAAAGTGGTGCCATAGTACATAACAACGATCTCCCTAAATTGTCAGCGTTATACTAAAAATTGCCATGTTTATCATGGTATAAATGTTCCCGCATTACAGTACCTTCTTATATAACGAATGTTCGGCCGAATCTTCAGTCGATCTTATATTTTTTAATTTCTGACATGACGCCAAGGCTGCCACTTTTTGAGAAAAAAAAAATGAATGAAGAAGCAGAAGATTAGGGACTCACGCAATTTTTTTTAATATTTTTGTTCCCAGGTATGGTTTTCTAGGATTAAAAAAGACGCCAATTTTTTTAAAGAGTCATTTAATAACGTTTTAGGACAACTTTCAGACGCCAGACAACAGAAATTCACACAAAAGTCATATAAAGTAGGTCTAGTTACCCGGACGTTTGAGTGGTTATTTAGAATTTTGTGTATATTGAAGTGTGACATAATTCTATCTTTTATGAGCTTTTAAAATATTTTGGATAAGATCAGCAAAAATGAAATGGGTCTTTAATTCTTTGGATCATATTTATTTCACTTTCAAAACTTTCGTGAGTTGTACTATAAGTACATTTTGATAAACACGGGCTTTATTCGCGTATTATTTATTTATTTCATATTTATTTCCTTATAACACATTTTACATTATTAGTTTTTTTACTTTTACCATCCGCTGTACCCAATAATGATCAGCTGAGTATCATCAATAATGGCTCAGCACCCGTATCTGACTGTAAGATTGGGTTGGTATTTTTCGCTGAACTGAATAACACTTCGAGTGAGGATTTCTACGTGGAACTAATCCTAGATGAGTGCTGATTTGAGACTGATTATGAAGACGACGGCGATAGTCTTTAAATTATTGGGAGTTAGTCCCCCTGCTGACTAACAGTAGAGCTAGCAACAGAAGGAAAACTTGAAACAAACCCGGCTCGGTGCCAGCCGTTATGCACCCGTTGTCTTTCCTGTGGGTCCTGTCGGCTGTCGAGAAGGCCTGTGCTATCAAACAGAATCCCAGGCAGAGTGGCGTCAGTGGATGGGAAACTTCACTTAACTCAGCTTGCTGGACTGGATCCATGACCTAATGTTTTCATTTACAAATAACTGCTCTGATAATGGTTCTCTATTTCAATCTCTTGAGTTTCAAAGATTTCTTAATAAATACAAAGTACCTTTTATTTTCTATTCTCCTCGATATTGTCCTCAGGTTAATCCTACTGAAAGATATAACAAACCTATTATAATTGCTTTAGCACCATTAGTCGGTGAAAACCATAGGTCTTGGAATACTAATCTCCCAAAAATACTACTGGATTCTCCCCTTCTTTTCTTGTTTTTGGTCGTGAAACTATACCTTGTGGTTCACCTTACCTTTGCTGAGGACTCAATAAATGGACGTTAAATTTTCCATAATGGATCTTGGTAATAGTCTCCAAAAGTGTATCCTGAAGTCCTTTCAGGTTTAATAAAATTTCGTTAGCGATAATCGACATCAAAGTAAAGTCATTGTTGATTTTTACAGAGTTAATTTCCGTCACAAGTGTGTTCGAGGCTTTATCGAGGGCGTTGATATGTTGTGTATACATTTTTTGTTGTTTCTCTATAGACTGTTCCACTCTCTTCAGTATGTTATTCTCGGCTTCTAGAACAGATGTTTGGTTCTTCCACAGTAGAGCAAGACGTTTTTCGTTTGTTTGGATAATGTCGATGTCCTTATCGTATTTTTCAGCAAAATTTCCATCGAGTATTTAAAACAAGCTGTTAGCCAGGTGACCGACGCCGTTGAAAAGCCCTCTTCGTTGTCTTGTAGTTTTTAATTTTTGATCGAGTAGCATGTCGCTATAGTGCATCAATTCAGAGTAGCCGTGACGTAATTGTAGAAGGATTACGTCACATTGATTATGTTTCTCGATGTTAGTGCATGTTTTTTGTAGATTAGTTATGTAGTTCTTCAAAGCTTGTATTCCCTGCCCGTAGGGATTCATATCGTAATACACGATCAACTTCCATTCGTCTCGTATAAGGTGCATATCAGTGACCTTGTCGAAGTAAATTCTTTGGTTAGCGTTTATGTCCATAAGACTGTAGTCACACCGAACGGGTGAAATAAACGTAAAAATTTATAATATCGCCCATAAATCAAATTACATGACATCTTGTTTCTCCTTCTGGTTCCTTTGTTTATATTTTGTGTATGTTCTTCGTTATTTGGTGGCTTATATTCTTCATTCAGACTCTTTGTAGTTACTTTCAACTTGTTCGTCTTTTTTCTCGTTTTTTGTTACAGGTAGTTTTGATAGTTTAGTGATAGGTCGTTTGATGATCCCATTTTTTGTTCGCACACTGGTCACTCGTACGCAACCGTCTTTTCCTGTGTGTAGATCGGTCACCCTTCCTAGAGCCCAGTTCCCTACTACTACTACTAGGTCGTCAATGTCCATGTTTTGTTTTTTCTGTCGCCATTTGCTTCGACGATAGTTGTGTTAAGTATTCTGACTGCCATTTTTTTCAGACGTCCTAAAAGATTTTTTGGACAAGATGCCATCGTGTTCGTTCGTCTGTTTCAGTTTCAACGATTGTTAAAGTAAGACCACCTGATAAAAAATGAGATGGGGTTAAATAGTCTATGTCTTCTCGGTCTTCTGTTAACGCTAAGAGCGGTCTGGAGTTGAGGCAGGCTTCAAGTTCTGCCAGAAGTGTTGACAGCGCTTCGTATGTTAGTTTCTATTCTCCCAGGACTCTTCAAAGGTAAAACTTTAAGCTCTTGACAGCGTTGGTCCAAGCGCTGGTGGACTCTGGGAGGGGTCCCAGAGTCCACCAGCGCTTGGCCACGACGGAGCGATGAAGTGGTATTCAATGTTCATATCTGTTATAGCTGCGAAGAACTCAGGGTCGAGTATCTTTTTCAGATCAAGGAATTCTTGTTTAAGGGAGCGATTTGATCCAGTAAAGTTAGTGGCGTTGTCACTATGAATGTGACGAGGAGCTCCTCGTCGAGCTGATAAGAACGCAGACGATGTGAGGTCAGAGACCAGTTCTAGGTGTACTGCCTTTGTCACCATACAAACGAAGACAGCAACGTACCCCTTTGTTGTTTTTACACCTCGACCCTTATTCGTTTTTACGTCGATGTACCCAGTGTAATCAACGCCTGTGTGATAAAACGGTCGGCTCGGATTACAACGCGCCGCTGGTAAGTCTCCCATTAGTTGTGATTGTTGTATAGGGCTGTGCCTTCTGCACTTCACACAGTTAAAAATCCGTTTCTTGACCGCCCTGTTGCCGCCAATTATCCAATATCGTTTACTCAATCTGGCTGATGCTACACGAGCACCGCCGTGAAATGTCATCATGTGAGCCTGGTCAATTAACATCTCGGTAAAGTGACCATCATGTGGCATGATAATTTGATTTTTTTGTTCAGCATCGATGTATGCGTTGTTGACCCTCCCCCCCACTCGCAGTAATCCTTCTTCTTCGAGATAGGGATTCAAGGGTAGAAGTTTACTTTTCCTGTCTATTCCTTTCTTCAGTTCCAGATCCGTTATGTTGTCCTTGAACGTGTTTTGTTGTACATGTTTAAAAATAATGTTTCTTGCTTTAGTGATTTCCGATGCAGTTAAGTATGCCGCTCGTCACGTGACGTCGTGCGTAGTATCCACGCAACAACTCGGGTAACCCGATTTAGACAGCTATTTCTTGTAAGTAGGTCTGCATTACAATTGTATCTGTGATGTTTTATTGTGACGTTTGTTTGTAACTTCTTCATTTCTTCGTTAGTTTCGTAGGTTTGTTGACCTATTGCGGGCTGGAACGTAGAGAGCCATTCTGGTCCATTCCACCACAGGTGATGTGTTTCTAGTTGAGTGGGTAGTATCCCACGACTGGCACAATCCGCGGGATTTTCCGCCGATTTGACGTAGCGACGTGCCAGGTGTTTGGAGGAATTATTTCTTTTATTTTTTGAACCCTATTTGATACGAACAGATTCCAGCGATTGTGATCACCTTGGAGCCATCTCAGGACTGCAGTAGAGTCTGACCATCCGTTCAATGTTATTTTGTGAGTTGATAGACATTCTTGGACCTTTTTCAGAAGTGTTGATTACTACCATCTATACAGCCGCACACAGCTCAAGTCTGGGTAGAGAAACTGTTTTCTTTGCTGGTACAAGTCGTGATTTGGCGGCTACTATGACGACAGAGCCGCATTTTGTTTTGTTGTAGATTATGCATGAGTAGGCATTTATACTCGCGTCGCAAAATCCGTGTAACTCCATATCGTCATTTTGATGTTTGATCTGTAACCATCTAGGTACTTTTAGATCGTTGATTACAAGTAATTGTATTTTTACCTTTTCCCATTCCTTGTTCACATGTTCGAGTACGTTGTCCCATCGTTGTTCTTCCTGCCATACTTTTTGGAAGATAAGTTTCAGTTTCGTTGTCACTGGGCTCAGCCATTCCAAGGGGTCAAAAATTATTGAAATTTCTGATAGCAGAATACGTTTTGTGACCGTTTTCGTTGAAGTTGTGTTGATTGTTAGGTGAAAGGTAAAGTTGTCTTCGTTAGGATTCCATCGTAAGCCCGATGTCTTTGTAGACTCTTGGTGTGGAAGCAGTATGCTTCTGGTTTGTTACAGTTAAGTCCTTCGTCTTGTAGTCTTGTTCTAGTCTTGCTTCGTTAGATGACTATTTTCTCAAGTTAAAACCTTCAGATTTTAGTAAATTAGTTAGATCTGTTTTCATGCGGGTTGCTGTTTGCAGGTCATCGGTGATGCAAAGAAGGTCATCCATGTAGAAGGAAGTCTCTAGGATTGCAGCAGCTTCAGGGTAGTTGTGCCGCTCATCATTAGCCAGTTGCTTCCAAGTAAAATAAAAAAAAAACAAAGATGTAGGGTTCGTAATTCCCTACGTCCTATAACGTAAGTAGATAGGTAATTGTAGTAAAAGTAGATTGTTAAAAGTTCACTGTTTATTCGTTACGTTATGAGTTGTGTTTGTGAGACAACGCTGTAACGTGTTCTCGGTTTGATGGTAGTTGACAACTGACTTGAATAGGCCAGGAAATCACGTCACAGCGTAAAATGCTGACCTGCGAAAGCATGTACAAATATTGTGTGGTTTGCATAAACCGTACAGAAGGTAGGTAAGTATATTTTTTGAACAATTGCATTTCAATAGTAGTTACATAGGTAGGTGCAAACCTAGCAATCATCATTAAAGTATGTTAGGTACTTGTATGTAGGTATTACGTACCTACTATAAAGGAATCATTTATTTTATTATGCATGGATTCTTGGCAAACTAACCAGCTAGGCTCACATAGGTAGGAAGATTAAAGTAGGTAGGCTTCTCGTAGGTACCTACCTAACCTTCCGACCCTTGTTTAAGTTTTATTTACATAAAACTTTAGCAAAAACAAACATAAAACTAAACTTAAACTTAATGCCCTTAGACAGGGGGTCGAAGTTGTCCGCGTCCGTAGGAGCATACTCATAGTGACCCTACACGTGATCCTTGGGTAGTGTCAAACATGTAGCAACTCTTCTGGTGGTAGGCTTCGGCCGCGGCTTGTCACCACACACTACACAAAAACCAGTCCGTGAAGCGACGGTGTCGTGTTTTTGACTGAAGTCTGGTGCAGCCACCGTGGAAGTGACGGGTTTGAGCAGTTCTTTGCAGATTTTTGCTAGGGCAATCATGAGATCACAACAGCGTCTGTGTGCAGAGAGGCTAGCGGGATCCAAAGCACGGTGCTCCGCTGGCCGACCGCAGGTTCTAGGGGGCCCAAGTAGTGAATTAGCCATTCATGAAAGGCTGCCCCACCGCCTTGCAAAAAATCCCAGAATGCTACATCGTGCCGGTTGGATCCGTCACGATGGAGCATTCTGGGTCCGACCGGATGTAAGGACCCGTGGCCATTCCTTGGGGGGTTCGGGCGTCCCTGCAATCTCCGGTCTAGTTCCTCAAATACGCATGGGCTTGTTGTGTATCTCTGAGCTGGCTATCCAGTGGCTCGCTTAACTACCGTCTTCCGCACTCACCTAACACTAACTCAAAATATGAAAAAGTTAAAAAATAATAAGTCGTGCTTACAGCGGATGCACGTCCTCTCGCTTGAAGTGCACCTCTCTAATATTCGAGGACTGCACTCTAACCTCGATTATGTCCACCACCATCTTGAGACCACTAAGCCACACTTATTATTTCTCACGGAGACGTAGATTCAATGCCCTTCTGACACAGCGTACCTCACTTACCCAGGTTATACACTGGAGCACAATTTTAAGCCGAAAGCTGGTATGACATTTGCTCGGAATGACATTTGTTGTCTGCGTCTGCGTGACCTTGAAGAGCCCGATTTCTCTGTTCTATGGACTTTGGTGGATACCGGCCTAGATAAAGTAATTTACGCTGGATTGTAATAGATCTCACACTGGAGACCTTGAGACAACCAGGTTGTTTAACTACATCTGTGAAGCGGCGGATGTGGCCCAGCAACGTTACCCTGATGCCCAACTGGTACTTCTGGGTGATTTTAATGCTCACCACCAGCAGTGCCTGTTTCCATTTCAGTCTACCGACCATGCTGGTAGAGAAGCTTATACACTTGCTTTCTCACATAATCTCACTCAGATGGTAATCGAGGCTACCAGGGTACCAGACGTTGAGGGCCACACAGCCAATTACTTAGTTACCTGTTGCTGACTAGCGAACCGGATCGCCATTCAGTATCGGTGTTGCCTCCTTCGGGCACTTCTGATCACTGTGAGGTTAAGTCTGTATCGTCATACTCGCCACCCGATCCCTCGCCTTAAGGATGTAGTCGACTGTGGCGTTACAAGTCAGCAGACTGGGATGAGATGCGTAACTTTTTTGCATCTAATCTAATCTTTCATCTAATCTAATCTAATGGCGGCAGACCTGCTTTTCTTCTGTGATCCGTCAACATGCGCTGATGCCATTACAGAGGTGGTTAATAGAGCAATAGAATATTTTATTCCACTCTTGGATGTCTCAACCTCCGGCAAAGCTCGCCCTTGGTTTGGTCCTGCATGTGCCTCTGCAGAAGCGACAAAACGTGCAGCTTACCTTGCCTGGGCTGACGCTCGCAACAGCAAAACCCCGGATACACTAAGAAGAAAGTCCTACAAGTCCATGGCTTGCTGACTTCTTGAGGGAAAGATCCTTTCGAGTGGTTATTGACGGATGCTCGTCTGATCGATTGGCAATTAATGCCGGGGTACTTCAAGGGTCAGTGCTCTCTGCCACACTGTTTTTACTGCACATTAACGATCTGCTTATGCCCGGAATCATTGGGTATGCAGACGACAGTACAGTTGTGGAGAGATACTTTGCAAACGCACGAGACAGTAAAACTGACATTCAGAAACTCAGTGACGAGATGCTTATGCGTCTGGATTTCACTCTCCAGGTCTTGTCCGATTGGGGCGATTCCAATCTGGTTAAGTTCAATGCATCCAAAACGCAAGCTTGTCTCTTTTCGGCAAAAAAAAGTGAGTTTATCCAAGTCCCCGTTTTCCGAAATGTACCGGTAACTGTAGAAGATCATCTCGAACTCTTGGAAGTTTCACTTACACGGACTCTCATTTTTGGCTCTTATATCAAGTCCAAGGCCAAAACTGCTGCCATGAAGCTTGGCATCCTCAACAAGGTGAGGCGATACTTCACACTGGCCAGCTTTCCACTTTGGAATATTTAGCAATATTGTTATATTAATAATTTTAATATTAAATATTTAGTGTACATTTAAACTTACACGATGCCCAGTTCGGGTTCAGGCCCGGGTTGTCCACTGAATCGGCTATACTGAGCCTTAAACACACCGTCCAGTACTATACTAGCAGGAACACACCTGTTTACGCCTGCTTCTTAGACCTTTCGAAAGATTTTGATCTGGTGGCGTACGACAGGTTGTGGCAGAAGCTGTCGGGTGATACTGGCCTGCCGTCTGAGTTGGTGGAGCTCTTTAAATATTGGTATGGCAATCAATGTAACAATGTAAGGTGGTCAGGGTCGCTATCGGATGCGTACAGGCTGGAGTGTGGAGTGCGGCAAGGTGGAATCACTTCGCCGCGACTCTTCAACCAATAGTGGCGCCAATATTGGTTGCTCTGTTGACAGAGTAACTGTCAATAACATAAGTTACGCTGACTATATGGCTTTTTTTTGCGGGTAGATGTGAAATAACATACATTATCCTAAAACTTTATTAGGTACATTTTTAAAATAGAAAAACTGTTTAATCTTTAAAATTTAATGCATAAATTGGTTTATTAGTATAAAATACCTGCCAAAAAGTGTTATCCAACCAATATATAAACTCTTCACTCTCTTAACTAAAAATACAATATCATTGAGTTGACACAAGATGGAGGATATCAAAAATTCTATGTCGGAAATGGTAGAATCTTTCAGCTAGAGGATGCAACAATTTGGATCTGGACTGCAGAATTGTGCACCTTCTACCATCGCAGGTAGATCGCACAACTTCAAGTCACTTATGACAGGGGCACTACGGGCATTGCAAGTACAGATTGAGTTCATGGCCAACGAAATTGACAATCTTGAGATTCGAGGGCGGCGCAAAATCCTCTTGCTTCATGGCGTGGCAGAGCAGGAGAAGGAGGAGGTCACAGAGTTAGTTGTGAAAACTGTGGCAGAGCAGCTTAAGCACAGTGGTTTCACTGAGAGTGACATCAGCCGATGCCCTAGAATGGGTCGTGCCACATCCGCTCGCCCCAGGCCTATCTTGTTCAAGCTACGTGATGCCTCGTTGCGGAGTAAGATTTGGTCAACCAAGACCAGCCTCAAGGGCTCGGGCATAACTATGTCCGAGTTCCTGACTAAGGCAAGGCATAATGCGTTCATGGTTGCGCGTGAGCGTTTTCGTGTAACTAAATGCTGGACGACAGATGGTACCGTTTATGTTATGGGAGCGGACGGAATACGCAATAGGGTACGAAGTGTCAAGCACCTCGACTCCGTGGTAGGACCGCAAGCGGAGGCCTCAAAGCCAGGGCCATCGAAGGAAATCTCCAAACCGAGGCGAAAGAGAACGTAAATTCATCTATAATCAGCTCATTGTGATGTAGTAAATCCGGCCAGGTCACTAATGTAGGGTAATGTTGCTTAACTTGCTTTTAGTATCGCACAAAATAACTTTTATTAATTTTTCCAACCCACAATAATACCACTAGGTATTTTATTTACATTTATTGTTAGGTGTCACTGGCATATTTGATCACTAGGTAAGTATTTTATTGACATTTATTGTAAGGTCACTGTCAGATTGACTGCTGACTGACGACATGGCTGTTGGTATAAAATGTCACAAAAAAAATTAATAGAGATGAGATAGATATTATTTGATCACTTTGAGCTTTTTACTGGTCGGATACCTTATAAAATTGTGTTGTTTCTTTATCATATTTTTTTCTCTTTGGCAATGTGTAGGTTTATATTTTATCTTTTTCAAGATGTAAGTCGAGCACAACTGGCAGGTGGATGTTACTAAAGATAGATTAGATTTGCATTATTTTCATAAGTCTATATAGTTTATTTTTAAAAGAGTAGTGGTTGGGTACTTATCTACCTATCAAGGCAATAAGTATCTACCTAGGTATATATATATATATATATATATATATATATATATATATATATATATATTTACTATGCCTCAAATCGATAGTGGTTCCAACAGTGACGAATATGTTTCTTGTCCTGACAACGAGGCCAGTAGCGACGATAACTTTATTAGCATTCCTTCGTAGCATGATTGGCTCGCATGTATGTGATGTTCCGAATAATATGAACATTCTTCATATCAATGCTCAGAGCATTCCGGCACATTACCCTGATTTATTAACATCTTTTGACCATAAAAATATACATGCTGTCCTGATTTCTGAATCCTGGCTGAAGCCATGTCTTTCCTCTACCTCTTATTCTCTTCCAGGCTTTAACCTCATTCGTAATGATCGCACTGGTGCCGTCGGCGGTGGTGTTGCCATATATCTCCGTTCACACTTTTCTTATTCTATTGTCAGTATGTCAACACAAACTCCGCCGTCCAGTGCAGGTGAGCACCTCTTTATTGAAGTCAACTTTACTCATACGAAGCTTTTACTAAGTGTTTATTACTCTTCTTCCCATCGCATTAATTATTTCTTGTCCTTTGAAACACTTTTAGAAAATTTAGTCGCTTCCTATGATCACACAATTGTACTGGGTGAATTTAATACATGCTTGCTTAAGCAGGATTCACGGTCAGCTTCACTTGAATCTCTAGTAAG
Organism: Lampropteryx suffumata; assembly: GCA_948098915.1. Taxonomy (NCBI): domain Eukaryota; kingdom Metazoa; phylum Arthropoda; class Insecta; order Lepidoptera; family Geometridae; genus Lampropteryx; species Lampropteryx suffumata. The sequence continues at coordinate 322,784 of OX402568.1, read as the reverse complement.
GGCTTGCAATTTATCAATCCTTCCTTTATCTGCTACTCACATCTATCCTAATTCAGTTCCGTCTCTTCTAGATCTCATTTTTGTTTCTTCTCCTGCTCGCGTTGCCAAGCATGGGCAATGTGCAGCTGGAGCATTTTCCTATCATGATTTAGTTTATCTTTCGTACAAAATTCGTCCTCCTAAAGCCAAGCCCAAAATAATTCTGCAGCGAAATTTTAGTGGCACAAATCTGGATAAACTACAAAATGATGCGGACGCTATTGACTGGTCCCAACTTATTGACGAATCTTCTGTTGATGGTAAAGTAGAAGTATTTAACTCTGTGATAATTCAATAATTCGACAAAAATGCGCCACTTAGACCAATCAAGTTAAAACACTTACCAGCACCATGGATAACAGCTGAGATCAGAACTTTCATGCACAAAAACTTTGTAGCGAAGGCTAAGCTCAAATGTAGGTACACGGTATACAACAAAGAAAAATATATTGATTGTAGGAATCGCTGCAATAGAGCGTGTCGAGACGCACAACGCCGTTATATCCATAGTTCCGTTGAGGATTCCGACCCTGCAAAAGTCTGGAAATTTCTCAGGTCAATAGGAATTGGAAAATCACAACAGCTTGATAATATCCCTCAATATTTCAACTTAGATTCATTAAATCAGCACTTCACTTATCTTCCAACTTTGATGGAAACACAAAATCACGAAACACAACTTTGCAAAATCTTTCTTTAACTCCAAATCCTGACTATGCAACATTTTATTTTAATCAATTCACTGATTGCGATGATAAGAAGAGCATTGCATCTATTCCGTCTAAAGCCATTGGTAATGATGGTATTAGTCAGAATATGATCATCCCCATCCACGATCAAATAGTCCCCGTGATCCGTCACATCCTCAATTCTTCTATCTCCACTGGGGTATTCCCTACTTACTGGAAAGAAGCACAGGTTACTCCACTTCCAAAAAAATCCAATCTAGCTTCTTTCTCAGAGTTTCGTCCAATTTCCATTCTTACTTTCCTATCCAAAGTCTTAGAACGCCTTGTACATCAGCAACTCAGTATCTTCCTAACCAGAAACAATCTCTTTAATCCTTTCCATTCCGGTTTCCGTTCTGTTTCACAGTACTGTTTCAGCATTAGTTAAGATAATTGATGATATATGGATAATGGTAAAGTGCCTGTCCTGTCTTTACTAGATTTCAGCAATGCTTTTAACAATGTTGATTATGACATTCTTCTAGGTCTCCTTCGCTCTCTTAACATATCTCTAACAGTGGTTGAATGGTTTCGTAGTTACCTGTATGGGCGTCAGCAACGTATACGGATCGATGATACCTACTCATCATGGTGCAATATATCAGCTGGCGTTCCTCAGGGCGGCGTTTTATCACCTCTACTTTTTGCCATTTTCATAATTTCAATCTCCCAACATTTAACTTCATCGTACCACCTCTATACAGACGATCTACAAATCTACACGCAAGCTCCTGTGGCGTTGTTGTCTGGTGCTATAACATGTATCAATCAGGATCTAAATCGTATTTTGGGTTGGAGTAGGGCTTACGGTCTTAAAATTAATCCCACGAAAACCCAAGCGATTGTCATTGAGGGTTCACGGATGGTGTCCAAAATTGACTGGTCCAGCCTTCCACATATTATTTTTGTTGGAGTTCACATACAGCAGAGCGAGACGGTAAAAAATTTAGGTGTTCTCATGGACAGAAATCTGTCATGGGAACAACAGCTAACTGAAGTCAGCCGAAAAACTTTTGCCTCAGCCGGTACTATTCGGAGACTGCGTAACTTCATTCCGATTGCCACTAAAATTTCGCTTGCACAGTCACTCCTTATTCCAATATTAGACTATGCTGATGCCTGCTACTTAGATTTGACTGAACAGCAACTTAACAAACTTGAGCGCCTTCAAAATCTCTCCATTAGATTTATATTTGGGCTGCGCAAATATGACCATGTCTCCGAATTCCGAAAAAAGTGGTTCCAATTCGCTTTCGTAGGAATTTGCATTTTCTGAACTATTTATATAATATTCTTTTTAATCCTACAAAACCTTCTTATCTCAAAGAACGTTTTCAATTTCTCCACCTCTCGCACTCTCGATCCTTGCACTCCTCTGATACTCTCCTACTTGCGACACCTGTCCACACCTCCTCATACTACGCCAATTATTTCTCAGTACAGGATGTTCAATTACGGAACGCACTGCCTTATGCTATTAGACGCGCCAAATCACATACTATCTTTAAATCTATGGTCAAGGAACACTTTTTGTCATGTTGTTAACCATGTATAGTTTGTTTCTTTACGTTATATTGGTATATTTATTTATGTATGTATTAGTTTATTTAGTTTATCTTATTGTATTATTATTATTTAATTTGTTATTGTAGGTAATATTAGGTATTGATGTATTTCACTTTTTGTTATCCTGTAAATATGTATGTACATATAATTTTTATCATAAATCACTCATAGTATTTTCATCGCCCCTTATTCAGCTATGTTGATTTCTATCCATCCACAGGTTGTCTGGCTGAGATCGCTATCTAGCGATAAGACCGCCCATTGTACTACCGTGTAGCTAAATATTGTTTCTCATAACAATCTAATGTATTTGTGGTGTGCAATAGAGTATTTTCTATTCTATTCTATGGTGTTGCTGAGCCCATCGATCAGTGCCCTACGAAGACTTGTTGGAATCGCTCACACGTTATGCGGAGGCTCATGGGCTCAGATATGACGCTGGCAAGAGTGAGGTGATGGATTTTAAAGCCCCGTCGAAAACTTATTCCACAGTCCCATCAATCTTGCTGGCGGGCAGTGAGCTCAAGCGGGTGTCCGAGTTCAAGTATCTGGGCCACTGGGTCACTGAGACTTTCTCAGATAACACCGATATTGATAGGGAGCGAAGGGCATTATCAGTCAAAGCCAACATGTTGGCCCGTAGATTTGCACTGTGCAGTACGGCTGTAAAAACAAGTTTGTTTAAGGCGTACTGCCAGTCGTTTTACACATGCAGCCTATGGGTTAACCGTAGATTTGCACTGTGCAGTACGGCTGTAAAAATCCCTGGAACCCCTCGAAATATATACATATCTGAGTTTCTCACTAGTAAATCACGCCATCTGTACTATCTAGCCAGAGAAGCAGTGAAAAACAAGAACCTCCTTGCCACGTGGACCTCTTATGGAAGAGATATGTTAAAAAAGAAGAGGGTAAGATGCCAGCACGCATTGACACAGAGGATGACCTGCTGAATCTTTTGCAATGACTAGTCATACTGTCCCTTACATACCTACATTTAACTTGGTGTGCTAAGTTTTCTCTTATTCAACTAAATTATATTTATTGTAAATATTCAGTGCTTTCATATGTATATATACAAAGTAACAGACACACACTCACTCACATCTTACACACACACACACACACCACTCACACTACACTCCACACACAATATCTCACACTATTAAATGTATGCATAGTGGCTTATAATACTCTGAAATCACCTTTTTCTGTCTTTTTATATAGATACACTTTACTCATAATTCATAATTCATTTATTGTGGAACATAGGTATATTACAGGTTTTATTAATTGCTAAGTTCGCTATGCTACCATTTGATAAATGGTGTACAATATTTTCTAACAATGTGAGACATTTATAAAAAAAAAACTAGGTAACATAATAATAATTCAATATTAACGTCACTTAGGAATATTACTTAATTAAATTTATGTCATTTTATTAATTCAGATACGTTATAAAAACATTTAGCTTGTAACCAGGTCTTGAGTTCCTTAATAAATTTATTTAATGGTAATTTTTTTTATATAGGATTTTTTTATAGGATGTATGGAATTATATACTTTTCCGTATATTGCATAGCTACTATTTATATATATACTCGTCTTTGGAACTTTAGGCAATACAATTCTGTCCTGGTTTCTTGTGCTTCCATGATATACCTCACTAGCTTTAACAAACAGTTGATTGTGCTTTCTAACAAACAAAGCTGACTCCAGGATATACATACAAGGTAGTGTGAGAATATTTAATTGTTTAAAGAGTGGTTTGCATGATTCCCAGGGCGGTATCCCGCCAATGGCCCTTACACATATTTTTTGTGCGATAAATGCTCTTTTTATGTCTGCTGAGTTTCCCCAAAGGATTAAACCCTATGTGAGTACCGATGCTACATAACCATGATATGCTTGAAGTACTGTGGCTAAGGACGACGTTTTTCTCAATCTCCGCAGAGCATAAACAAATCTGTTTACTTTGGAGCATACTTTGTCGACCTGCATTTTAAAATTTAACTTTTTTACCTAAGACTATTCCTAGAAACGTTGTACTATCGACCTCTGCAATGTTGATATTTCCATATGAAATGTTTTTCAGAGGCTGGTTTATACGTGCATAGGTTCCAAACTGTATATAATTTGTCTTTGTCAAGTTTACATTCAAGTTATTAATGTCAAAGCATTTAATTATGCATTCAATAGTATTATTTATGTCAATTATGTAATTATTAATGGCAGTGTTGCGATTAGATGTAAATATTAAAGAAATGTCATCAGCAAATAATATACAGGGCTTTGAAGTGATGTCAGGAAGATCGTTAATATATAGAAGAAAAAGGAGAGGTCCCAAGAAACTTCCCTGAGGCACTCCAACTTTGTTAGGTCTGTAGGTAGAGCGAACAGATGCTAATTCATTATCTTTATTCAGATTGGTTATTTCGACACATTGTAGTCGATTGTCCAAGTACATTTTTAACCAACTAAGGGCAGGTCCACGGATACCATACATTTCTAGCTTAGTCAACAAAATATCGCGAGAGACATAGTCGAACGCCTTTGACATATCGCAAAAAATAACTGTAATTAATTCTTTGTTATCGATGCCGTCTATAACTTTTTTAACAAGATTAAAACAAGCTAAAGTTGTGGATTTCCCTTGCTGGAATCCGTATTGTTCCTGTTTCAATATATTATTTTTATTAATGAATGCTTGTATGCGTCTTTGCATGGCTATCTCGAAGACCTTAGATATTACAGGTATTAATGTTATGGGTCTATAATTGTCTAATTTTGACTTATCACCTTTCTTGTATAGGGGTCTAACAATTGATTTTTTCAAAAGCATGGGTAAGGAACCCTCTTCAAAAGATAAGTTTATCAGGCACATTAATACTGGGGTTATCTCCATTGAACAAGCTTTTAGAATTTATGTGGATATTTCATCATACCCTTCCGTCTCTGTGTTTCGAAGAGACATTATAATTCTGTGAATATCATCGCAGTCGTAGGGTCTCAAGAATAAGCTACTACAAACTGAGATCTTACATGTAGTGTTACCTTTATGTTTATTTTGACTAATGTTATTTGATATATTAGCCCAGTAATTATTAATTGTTTCGGCTATTTCTTTAGGAATCCCTATTAAATTATTATTATGATTTATATAATTTATGTGTTCAATTGGTTTTGTGTCACCGGTTTCAGTCTTGATCAATTTCCATGTGGCTTTACAAACGTTCTTAGCATCATTTATGACTTTATAATTATGTATCTTTATTGATTGGTCTATGCAGTTACGGAGTATCCTTGAATATTTTTTATAATGATTACGACTGGATTCACTTTTCTTAGAATAATATGAGTACCGTAGGGTCCTTTTTGTTTTGCAGCTGATCTTTAGTCCTTTACTAATCCATTTATTTTACCTGATTTTGTTCGATATTTTAATTCTTATTTTACTCGCTACCGAGTCTCGCTCACCAGGCCAAGATATAATTGTATTCTTCGAATCCTTCACTGTCCTTTTTAATAAGGACAAAACGCTTCAAAATGCAATAACATGATAAGTTTAAGCAATTTTGATTGTATCAACCTGGACTCTGTATCGGTAGCAAAAACTATAACTTGTCACATAGAAGACATAGAAAAATATTTAACTGAGAATAAAGTCTACAACCTGAATCTTATATCTCAAAACATTAGAAGTATAAACTGCAACATGAACAGCTTTAACACACTTATTCTTAGGTCTAAAATAGATTGGGATGTTATTGTTCTCACGGAATGTTGGCTGCCGTCTACCAAATCCATTTCTGATCTTAAAGGTTATAACAATATATCTACAACTGTAAACAAAACCCAAAACGAAGGAGTTGTCATCTATTATTACAAGCATCTTACAATTTCCTATGAAGAACCTCAAGTAAGTGATGCCAACTGTCTCCTGCTTAAACTGAACTCTGAAACTTGCATCATAGGAATATATCGACCCCCAGCCCAAAATGATACATCTAACTTCATCAATAGTTTAGATTCTCTATTGGCTAAACTAAGTAATTTCAAAAACATAATCTTCTGCGGTGACATTAACATCGACATCGCAGCTAACACAGAAGATAAACGTTGCTATGAATATCTAAACATATTGTCGAGTCATAGCCTGCTACCGGGTCTGATAATGCCAACACATGGACATACGTGCTTAGATCACATGATGTTGAAAACGAAACTTGAGGTGGTTTGCTTCAAAATTGAATCGTCCATCACTGACCACGAGTGTGTTGCCTTGAGTATAGTGCAAAATACTAAATTAGAATATTATGACTAAACCAGCTTCTCGTGTCGCGTACGAAGGACTCGATATCGCTGTACATAATATCGAACTAAAGCCGATATTTGATTGCAATTACATAAATATAGCTACAAACCTACTTATTAATTGTTTGAAAACAGCAATCAAGGAAAACACACAAGTAGTTAAAACACCAAATCGTAAAAGAATAAATAAACTACAAATATCAATGAGGTTAACATTTACTTCTCAAACATAGGCAAGAAGCTAGCTGATGAACTAAATAAATCAAAACTCAACAGTGATATGAGTGGCGTTTGTGGCCAAACTTCCGCACCCAGAAACTCATTGGTCTTGTTCCCCACAGATGAATACGAAGTATTTCAATTAATAATGGGCCTCAAAAATAAATGTGCTCAAATTTCTGGCAGCATCTTGAAGAGATACGCTCATTTGCTCACTGGGCCAATAACGCATATTTGTAACCTTGCTTTGTCAAATGAGGAATTCCCGAGTTCGTTCAAAACTGCACTTATTAAGCCTATTTTCAAGAATAGCGAGAAAGATCGTGTCGAAAACTATAGACCTATCTCAATTTTACCCACTCTGTCCAAAATTTTAGAAAGGATCATAAACAAACGGCTTTCAGGTTTCCTAGAGTCAAATAATCTACTTTCACCTACCCAATATGGCTTCCGCTCCAAGAGATCACCCAATGAGTCGGTCCATGAACTGACGAACTCCATCATAACAAACCTTGACAGAAAGAAGAAGTGTCTTGCAGTGTTCTTAGACCTAGCCAAAGCTTTCGACACGGCCTCAATTCCTCTTCTTTTCGAGAAGATTGAATTATGTGGAGTAAGGAGATTACCTCTTAAGGTTTTCCGTGACTACCTAAGTAACAGAAAACAACGAGTCAAAGTTGGTAACTTAACCAGTGAGGAGCAATCTGTTACTTTCGGGGTTCCCCAGGGATGCATTCTTCGGGCCTTCCTCATTTACATTAACGGACTCTGCAACTTGCAAATTCTGAACGGACAAATTTTAACCTTTGCTGATGATACAGCGCTCTTCTTCAAAGGGAGAAACTGGGAGGACGTTTCCCATTGCGGGCAAGATGGTGTAACTAAGGTTTGCTCGTGGCTCAAAAACAACGGCCTGACATTGAACACTACTAAAACCAAGTACATTGCTTTCGCGTTCAGATCAAGCCTTCTCCCATCTGCAGCCTTGTCAATCACTGCCCACAACTGTATCACTCCAACATCATACTGTAACTGTCCCATGTTACAAAGGACCGACAACATTAAATACCTTGGAGTAGTCATTGACCAAACACTCTGTTTTAAATGCCATATTGACACGTTGGCATGTAGACTGCGTAAGCTTATCTACATATTCAAGGCGATGAAACATGTGGCAGACCGGAGCACAATCAAGATGGTCTATCTAGCTCTATGTCAAGCAATCTTAAGCTACTGTGTTACCTCTTGGGGAGGCGCAGCAAAGTCTCATCTTATTGTTGTAGAGAGAGCTCAAAGAGCTGTTCTGAAGGTGAGAGCGGGTTTTCCCTACCGCTTCCCCACAAGTGAATTGTATGAAAAGTGCGATGTTCTTTCTGTTAGAAAACTCTTTCTATTGCAATTAGTACTCTCCACTCACTCCCAACTTACCTATGACTCAACTCTTGTAAGAAACAAAAGAAAAAAGGGCAATATACTTCGCTCTCAATCCTTCCGTACAAAATTCAAAAAATTCAAAATTCAATATTTATTTATTCAATAAAATTACAAGGACCACTTTGAATCGTCTTCTTACATGCTAGTGAATCTAGGTGCCGGTTACTCCTAACCCCAGTTCAAGAAGAATCCAGCAAGAAACTTGTCTGGTCTTAACACTTTTTTGTATGATCCTTGACAATTTTGTTACGGATGCCGAGTCGAGTTGGAGCTGATTCATCCCAAGCTTGGAGCTGATTCGCACAACTTTGTTCGCTTTTTGGGGCCGTTTATGTATAACAAAGTAAAGTGAATAGCTTATTATCTTTATATCCCCTAAGTCAGGCAAAGTGCAAAAACATAGTTTCAAAGTGGTTCAAAGCGCTTAACTACCAGCACACTGGAAATCTTCTATCCCCAATTTCTTAAACTAAATAACTACCAAACTAACTACCTACCTAAAATATTTTTCAGCTTAATTCTCATGCTTACACACACCCACACACTCTCACCGACACACTCACAACACTTAACACACTTATAACTAAAAGTTTAATATATATTTTGTTCTGTTAACTATTGTTAGACACGTATATACGGTATCTAGCTTAAATTGGTAAATAAGTACTTATTATAATTGATTATGTAGGTGTTTCCAAAAGTTTAACAACAATCTGTAATACTATCTACTTAACTTAAATAGGTAGGTACTTTTATAATTATTATGTAGGTTTGATAATAGGTAGGTGTTTCTAAAGGTTTAACAACAATCTGTAATACTCATCATCTTCCTGCCCTTTTCCCACATTATGTGGGGTCGGCACAACAGGTGTTCTTCTTCCATTCTCCTCTATCAGCCGTCATCTCAACACTCACTCCTTTCTTACTCATGTCATCTTTCACACAATCCATCCATCTTTTCTTTGGCCTACCTCTACTCGTAAATCCATAAACATTCATACCGAGAACTCTCCTAGTTACATGTCATTCTTCCCTTCTCATTACATGCCCATACCATGCTAGCCTATTGCTCCTCATCTTTTCATTCACTGGCGCCACTTTCACACTTCCTCTTATGTACTCATTCCTCACTCTGTCCATTCGCGTCACTCCACACATCCACCTCAACATTCGCATCTCAGCCACGTGCACCTTTTGTTCATCCGTCCCTTTTGTTGCCCAACACTCAGATCCATACAATACGACAGGTCTTACGATCGTTTTATATATTTTCCCCTTAAGCTTGAGGGGCATACGTGGATCGCAAATTGTTCCTGAGACCTGTCGCCATTTCATCCATCCCGCATTTATTCGACTTCTTACATCCTTCTCTATCTCACCATCATTTTGTACTACTGAACCGAGGTACTGAAAGTCGGAACAGACTGGTAGGTGTACACCATCTAAGGTAATATGAGCAAAACTGGATGGACCACGGAAGTCGCAGAACATGTGCTCGGTTTTTGTCCTGCTTATCTTCAGTCCGACACTCTCCAATTTGCCCTGCCATTTTCCCAGACTGCTCTGTAATACTATCTAACTTAAATAGGTAGGTACTTATATAATTGGGTCGTTATCACGTTTCGTTCAGATTACCTTTCTAAGGCCATGACTGGTATGTCTCTACAGTTTTTGTAAAATCTGTGGTTATGGAAATGTTAGAGTCTAATCAAGCTTTAATGTCACCAAGCACCAAAGAGCTATGTGGTTGTATAAAGAAGTAGGTACCTAGCTGAGAAAAAACATGTTAAAATTTCATTCCTCTCTGTCCAAACGACCCATCAGCTACTTTGATGATTTTTTATTCTACTTTATTTTTACAAAACGCCAAATAAATTCTTCTTTTCGGACAAAGAAACAATCAAAGAATATTTGAATGAGGCTGTTTCGATTAGAAAGGGGTTGCAACATCGCGATAATCGAAGTTTTATATTTGTCAAGCAAAAAACTTCATTTCCATCCGCACTGTCGGTCATCAACATTTTTTTAGAGTCCAGCCCTTTACAGTGGCTAGGTACCTTCCCGCGTATCCCGCAACGAACCAGTCATCGGCACACCTTAGTACAGTCAAGACTGTGTCTCCGCGAAAAAAAATATTTACGATCTCGTGTCGTCGGGAGCACTTTGTCATTGATTCGCCATCATTGTCTTCCAGTGATTTTCAGGGTAATTAATTTTTTTGGTGGTTTCTTAAATACCTAATTTTGATCTCTAGCATAGTACTGTTCTAGGTTATACTTAACACAGTTTTGGTACACGCGTAAATTGAATAATCGAGGATTAAATGCCAAATAGTCATTCCTCTCCAATTCATCAACTTCCATTTTTTCAAAAATTGTTCTGGATGGTAATGAAAGCGTTTGGAGAGGAATGACTTGTTATCAAATATAACTAGATATATCAAATATTTCAGCGAAAGCAGGTAGTGAAATATTAACATGGCATGTTAAGCTATAGGCACATAAAGTATTTTGCAGATATCAACCTTACTGGGTTGTTTTCCAAAAGAAGAGCGAGATACATGTCAACGCATGTTACATACCAATGTTGATCTTCTGATCAAAGCCCTTCAAAAATCTAGGATCACACCAGAAGGATCAACAACATAGTTGACAGTTGACAAAACAACATGGGTTGAACAGTCTTTGTTGCGATCCATATAATGGGAATCGCCTTGCAAGATGTGAGATGATAGTAAAGAAAAAACTTTGATATGCAAGGAATTTGACAATGGCGAAGGTATAGATAACTTTGAATGGGTCATTGAAAAACAGAATTACAGGGGGGAAATGGGGAACAAGGAATGAAAACTGTAAAAAGAAAAATAGGACAAACCTCGAAATATCATCAACTTGTGGACAATATCATGAAACTCTTCTTCAAACATGTGCGTAATATTGTCATGCAGTAGGTACTGTGCGATCAAAATACTGAAGAATAATTTGAAAGACACAGAAGTTCTGATACATCATGACTTTAGTGAGAAGTATTGTCTCAAATTGCATGTAGAAGTACAATCTTTCCACTATGGAGGCTGGAGGGGTCAAGTGTCTCTGCACACTGTGGTCATTTATTATAAACATCCCGAACAAGGGGTAATATGATCATAAAAATTAATGAACAGTCATCACTGTGACTTGGAATTACCACAAAGCCGGTAATGTAGCACCGACCGGATGGTGTTGGGGCAGTTCTAAGATCCACGTCAGATTCGGTGGCGACATCGGCTCTTTCGAAGATTTTGTAGATCTTGATTCAGAGATCGTGACTTCAGAGTATTGATGATATTGTAATTTCCGAGGAAGATATCAACCGTAAAAAAAATTCCAGCTCACGTTTCAAGTTCAAGCTTCACGACCATATGACTTGGTCATACGACGACGTCAGACGTCAGACGACCATATGACTTGGTGGACTTTAATAGTAGGTACTATACCATATTACCATTACCATATACCATTACCATACAGTGTAGCTCTCAGAAGCCTCAGCTGTTTTAGCTGCTTAAATAGCTTCTTGCCATGAGAACACCAAACACACATGGGAATGCTACACATGAGATTTGATTACCAAAGATATTTACCAAAAGCCCAAGGGTCATCACAAGCTGATCATACACCAAAGGCGAAGCATCAACAAGACATTGAACAGTTTCTTGAGTCAACATATATACAATGAAATGACATAGACGGAGCGGAACAAGAATAATAAAAAAACTTGATAAAAAAAAAGGATGTCAGTCAAAAAAGTCCATTGGACTGACGATGATGCTAACAAAGAAAACCTCATGGCATTAACACCCAGGTTCTCACTTTGTCACTAACGTGAAATATAATACAGAACCCAATTCGTTTATTACGTAGAGAAAATAATAGATAAAATATTAATACACATGATTTTTTTGTTGCCTTAATTGTTTTTTATTTAATTTTATGATTTTTTTGTTTTAGAATTTGATTCTGTTTTTTTTTCAAGATAGGTATGTTTTTAATAATTTGTTAATTAATATTATTCAATTTTTTTAAGAGTTTTATAACCCCTTTCTTTTTATAAGCATTTACTTTTTTTTTAAATAAAAATAACCTTGTCGTGCTATAAGCTATTAGGTACTTAATAATTTTGTTTTAAAATGATTAAAAGACTGATTGATGATTAATCATTTTTATTATTTTAACTATTAAACCACTTTTACTTTATATAATTATTATTAGTATGTCCTATAGGTACACTATTTTTAAAAATGTCATCGCCTTCCATACTTTTTCATTACCTTCCAGGCAAATATCATTTCGCTCCTATCATAGTTCATTACCCTCCAGGCGATTTTCATTACCTTCCACACGTTCATTACTATCCATCGCTTTAGTAAAAAAGTTTTTAACTTACGAAGGTGCCTTTGATAGATTACTATTATGCATACGTACCTAGACCTATATGAGCAATAAAAAGTTCAAAAAGGCGAAAAAAATAAATATCACCGAAATCGAAAATCTCAACGAAACGCGATAACGACCCAATTATTAAGTAGGTTTGATAATAAATATATAAATATATGCACATAGTAATTACCCTCTAAAAGTACAAGGTAAAGTTGATAAGTGTACCTACGAGTAGGTATGAATCAAGTCAATGAACATCAACAGATTACAACTCATTCGACAATGTATGATTGCATGATATACCCTTACTAGTTCACAAAAAACATAATATTTTTCGTCCTTACAAGTATGTGTTTATGTAGTTATGTTTACGTGTGTCCAAGTTTGTAAAATAAATAATCACGTCGATATGTGGGTAGGTATAGAATTCGCATTTGTTGGAAGGAGTGGAGTTATTATTTCAAAGACGATTTAGGTACAGGAGTACAGAAAGTTGATATATTGATGTAAAATATTTAATTGAATAATTTAAAATTTTGACGTTTATTGTGAAGGGTGTGATGTTTTTAGAGTGTAAGATTGTATGCATGAATATGTATGTATTTGTGTATGTTAGTTTATTTAGCTGTCGTTCTATATAGCTCAAACGGCTAAAGTGTATCTTTACATAGGGTGAGTTACATGGTACATTGTGTTTGGACAAAGAGTGAGACATATTAATATTATCAGTGCAATAGTTTGCTAGTTTGTGAGGATTTACAGATGGTTGATGTTTGTTAAAGTAAAGTTTTGTTAAATTAACTCTGTCTGTCTGTTTGTTACTTTTTCACGCCTAAATCACTGAACTGATTTTGATGAATTTTGATATAGAGATAGATTGGACTTTGGAGAAGGACATAGGCTTCTTTTATCTTGTTTGTTGTTGTAGGCACTGCAGATGTTAGTAGGCCATAATTTATCAATGTACCATGCGGGCGATGCCACGAGCGGAAGTTAGTTATGTATAAGCTGGTAATAGAATATCTTCAGTTTGTTGATAATTTAAAGATTGAAGCCAGTTTGATACTATTGTTTTGCATCGCTGATGTGACATTGTGTAAATATTTATTTTTTTATTAACCGTATTTAGATTTGTATCGATTGGGCACTATATTGCATTGAGGCAAATTTTGTTCTCGTTGTTGTGCAATTTATCACAGAACGTTGAGTACGTTAACTAAGTAAGCTCCGATCAACCGCTATAGTTTTGTGAGTTTTGAGTGTATATTGTAGAAGATATAGCTGTCTCACAGTCAGTACATTAGCTTCGCTGTATAATGTTTGAGTATAAAACCTCTTTCTTTTTCAAAGCATTACTTTCGAAATGTATCGTTGAGCCCGTTCTATGCTAACAAATTTAGTTTTATGTATACCGCCCCATATAGATATGCAATATAATAAGATTGATTGAACAAATGTTTTGTAGAAATAAGTTAGTAGCTGTACATTCACTATATCTCTTAAGTATTTAAAAATCCAAATTAATTTTCTAGCTCGGTTTTCTACGAGTTCGAGTTGAGGATGCCAGGAAAGGTTTTTATCTACCAAAATGCCTAAATACCTAGCTGAATCAACTCTCCGCAGGTTTGGGCAACCACATCTGTTTTTATTACAATAATGGGCAGTTATTTTATAGTTGGGGTCTGGTTGTAGAGAGTCTCGAATTGAAAATGCTATGTAATTTGTTTTTGATGTATTAAGTGTGAGCAAGTTTATATTTAACTAATTAATTACTTTATTCAGGCCATTTTGAGCGTGTGAATATACCTCATTCCAGGTTTTACCATGAAAAAGCAATGCAGTATCATCAGCATATGAGAAAACTTTTCCATCTTTGAGTTGTATGTTAGTGAGATCATTTATATAAATCAGAAAAAGTGTCGGGCCTAGTACGCTGTCTTGCGGAACGCCATACTCGTGTAAAATTTGATCAGGGCTATAGGAATCATTGCTTTATTTGACACGTTGGGATCGGTCTTTTAATTAATCTGTAAGCAGTTTATTGAAAGAACCTCTAATACCAAGCTTTTCAATTTTTCGGATTAGTATGGGGACCGAGGCTGTATCAAATGCTTTTTTTAGGTCTAAGAATATACACAGTGTTTTGTATTTGTTATCTAAGTGTTTGGTAATCTTTTTAGTCAGATCTAGAAAAGCATCTTCAGTACTAATTCCCCTACGAAAACCATATTGTGATTTTGATAATATATTAAATGAATTCAAAAATGAACAAAGCCTAGAGTTGATTGATTTTTCTAATATCTTTGATAGTACCGGAAGAACGGAAATAGGTCTATAGTTGCTAATATCGCCTTTGTCCCCACTCTTATAAATTGGATGAATTATGGATCGTTTCAGTTCTCAGGGAAAGATTCCTTGTTGAAAGCATATGACTGTAAGATGTGTTATAATTGGAAGTAGTTCGCTTTTGGCCATTTTGATAAACTGTGTTGGAATTTTATCTCATCCGGCTGCAGAATCCGTTTTCAGGTTGTTAATAATTGTCTCAATTTTCGTAGGTTCTGGTTCAATTATCCCTATTGAATTTGATTGAGAGGGGATCGCATCAAAGTATGATTCAGCATGGCTTGGCATTAGGGTAATATTTTAAGCTAGAGTTTTTCCAACGGATTTGAAATGCATATTTATATACTCAGCAGATTCACTAGGTGTTGGTGAGAACTAGGTGAGAGAGAGAGAGAGAGAGAGAATAGGAGAACTTTTGATATTATAGAGCTTTTTGTTCACAGATTTACCTTTGTTTAGATAATTTATATTTTTAATACAGTTCCATAGCGTTTTATTACTAGTTTTTGCTTTATTTAAAAGATTCCTTTCATACTCCTTTTTAATTTTTTTTGTAACATTATTACAATAACTACGATATCGTCGGTATGTTATTTTTAGGATTTCATTAGTTGCATCGTTACGTAATTTCTTTTGTAGTTTATTTCTATTTCTAATACATTTTAGTATTCCGGGGGTGATCCAAGGTTTTATTGTTCTTTTATTACTTGATATATTAATTGTTATAGTGTTTTCATGAAGACACGTTGTGATTAGATCAGTTATTTTATGACACAAAATATTTGAATCTTGGATGTCAAAAAATTTACTAATATTTTTGGTTTTTAGAGAGTTAACCGCATCAGAGTAGTTAGTAACAGTATTAGTTCTTTTAGGTATAGGTGTTGTTTCTTTATTATAGTAATTTATGAGGACCATTTTATGATCAGTTATTGTAGTGTTTAGGACAGCGACCACTGCCGTAAATTTTACAGTATCTAAGTTAGTAAATATATAGTCGAGGCAGCTATTATTCCTTGTGTCAAATCTGTGGCCAGGCAGTAAACTGTATGTAGCATATCTAGGTATAGTGCAGAGTGATTGTGTGTATTCCCTTCCATGATGTTTATATTTATATCACCCGCCAGTGTTGTATTTATTTTTAAGTGTGGTGCATTTAAGTAGAGGTCAAGTGATTTTATGAATTTTTCAGGGTTTTTTTCAGCTGGGGAACGATAAATGCAGATGACTGTACTAGTGGGAGTAGTGATTTTAAGACACGATGCTTTAAAAAGGGATACTTCTTTAACTGTATGTGTTATTGTATTTTTTATAAAGATTACTACTCCATCATTTTGGTTTGTCATTTTAGAAGAGCTGTATGTTATGTAGTCAGTTTTGATTGGTGGTGGTTTGTCACGATTTATTCTACATTCTGTTAACACGACAATATTGATATTCTGTTTAAGCATTGACATATTAACTTCTAAATCATCAATATTTGAAGATTTGTGGATACTTCTGATATTTTGGATAATTATTGAAAGTTTAGGTATATCTGATGGTAATTCATTTTGAAGATCGCCTATTGAACAATTTATGGATTTAGCGGTTTATATAGTGTCTAATTCCTGTAATACTATATTTTGTCTATCCATTATCAAGGTTTTGTCGGGGAGTGGATGTGTTATTTATTGTGTGGTTATGTGTATGTAAATTGTGAAATTTACAGATTGATTTACTACTACTATAATATTCTTTGTTTGTGCATACATAACATCGGCTACATAATAATATCATTATTAGGCATATAAGAGATTTTCAAAAAAATACGTAAACTAAAGTAATGAGTGACGATTAAACAGTACTGAGTGTGGTTTTTGTGTATGACGTAGTTACAATGAAAGTCACAGATGAAACAAACTAAGGCTACGTATAACCTACTGTAAATAGATTTTTAAACAATTATTACAAACACACATTTCCTGAAATAGTCACCGTTCAAGCAGTTGTTGCAGCTGAGCTACACTTGCAACCGTGATGATAGGCGTGTTGTCATCCATTCGCAGGTAAACCTTGCCATAGCTGGTCCAGCAGTATTTACACTTGTTTGCAGTTTGGAAATCTCTCGCCAGGAATGTCTTGATGACATAGGTGTTAGGTTTTCCGATATGAATATTGGAGTATCAGGATGCGCACTGAGTCCTAGAAACCATGCAGTAAGCTTACTGTTTTTATTTTTGTAATTGTAAGTTTTCGCTGCCTTCAACAGATCTACTTTTACGAATGTATTATTAAGTTCAACAATAAGAGAACTTCTTTCTGTTTTGGGTTTATTTATTCTAATGATATCTTTAACATCCGATCTCTCTAATTTTACTTCTAGGTTCTTGTACAACTTTGATACCATCTGAAAGAGATCTTTTTTATTTTCATCACCTTTTAACTAGTAGAGCTGATTTCGGTCGCTAGCGACCGAACTAATCCATACCGTCGAGCGGCGGCCGGTCGCCAGCGACCGCGCGGAACCAAGCCAAATTTTACCTTCGCATTTAAAAAATAGGATGAGTTTCAACTTACAACCAAGTTGATTTAGATTTTTTTTATTTAAATTACGTAAGTATTCAGAAATACAATACAATTTACATAGTTTAAATCGGTCTGGTAGTTTTTAACTGACGATGATTTTCGTCCGCACGGCCGGGAGTTATTGATATCTCAAGTACGCTCCGCAGCTTGACGGATGTGGCATAGATAAAGTTCACCCGCCTGAGAGGTTAATGGCACATTCCTTATTTCTATATTCGTTTTTCGCTCCGTCCTCTGTATTCCTTCAACCTTATTTTCCAATAATATAATCTGCTCCTTCTCTATCTGTGTTTCCAACTTTTCTATTTTTGACTTAAGCTCAACATTTTCTTCAGTGAGGTGAGTCAAAGCACTTTGTACCAGCGGGTTCGTTTGCTGGATTTCTTTTAAAGCCGTTAGACACATAACATTTATTTGAGCCTTCTGTGTCTCAGCTAGTCCATTTATTATACCTTTCATTTAGTTTTTTAACTCTATAGTCATATCTTGAACTTAAGTTAATTCATGTACTCTCTTCCTTTTTTGTCGAAGAAAAGATGTGTTGTTTTTTTTTTTGTAAGTAAGTGCGCAGCCGCCGTGCGAGATTTTTTTCGCCTGACAAAATACGAAACAAAATAGGTAGTTTTACTGGCAGGCCGTTGTTTAGGTACTCGTACAATCTCGGTGAGCTGTGGTGTGTGAGCAGGAAAGCAATTATTGTTGCAGTTGTCTTGCCTCCGCGTCGCTGACTGCGTTTGTGGTACTATGCAGCGGTGTAGGTAGAATGACTTGAAGTATTAATTTTGTACTTGCCTAGGTGTTGGGGGGTGCCAGATTCGTCTAATTTGGTGCAACTTTGAACCTTATGTCACGCGGAGCGGCAGCACACGTCCGTCCTTGTTGAGACCACAGAGGGAAGAGGATATTGTAAATTATATGTAATATGTAGTAAGGGAAGAGGAATTGTAAAAGGAAATTATCGATGATAAAAAAATAAAAAATAAAACATACCTACCTACCTAAACCACCGTACAAATTCGTTGTATTATATTTTTCATTATGCCATATTTAGTTCCTGTCTTAATCTGTACTTTTATGCCTATTATTTGTACAAAGTAATGAAATCAAATAATGATAATAATAAATGATCCCGGACATTTCACGCAACATCATCTGGCCCCAAAGTAAGCAGAGCAAGCATAACACAAGGTTATAGAAACACCCAGACCCGAGACAAATACTTGCAGGTCATACAAACATTTGTCCTGCGGCGGGAATCGAACCCGCAACCTTCTGCGTCTCAGCCGGACCTTAGCCCACTGCGCCACAGAGGTCGTCAGAATAGGTACCTACTAACAGTGTAAAGTGCTGTTTGTTCTTGTCAATTTTCAAAATTCTACGGAGAAGACGCCGATCCGCCTACCTAGCTAAGATAAGACATTAAAAGGTATATAATCTACCTAAGTTTGTTGCTTATTTTCCATAAAATTAAAAACATTGTTTTCCAAGATACGAATAATTGGATTAGCCGCTGGGTAGGTACACCTAGTTACTAAATAAGTAGGTACCTACCTACTTATCCAGCTGTAAATTTTTTAATCGCAAACTGAAACTGGTTTTGTGCTCCAAACGAAAAACCATTGCTTGTGTGAATACCGCAGTCAGTCCTATCTAGCCTATTAGCAGACAATGAACTCACGATAAGCTATGTAGGTAGGTATGTAGGTAGGTATGTAGGTAGGTATGTAGGTAGGTATGTAGGTAGGTATGTAGGTAGGTATGTAGGTAGGTATGTAGGTAGGTATGTAGGTAGGTATGTAGGTAGGTATGTAGGTAGGTATGTAGGTAGGTATGTAGGTAGGTATGTAGGTAGGTATGTAGGTAGGTATGTAGGTAGGTGACGCTCTTACTTAGAAACATGTTGATAAAATAATAAGGGTTGTCAATTTTATTTCTTGGATGTTTTTGTATCGAAATCTGAAAATAATGATTCTTAGGAGTTGTAGATAGATAGGTACTCTATAGAAAACTCTATATTGAATACCTACCACACGGAATATTACAATAACAATCACAATAACTCACATCACAATTAATTTTCATGAGCGGAATCGCCTTGTTCAGGCTTAAAATACTACTTCTTGGATACCCTGTATATATTATAATCGACCAGAAGCGAATTAGATAAAAATAATACAAAACACAACACAGAAAGACTTGTAATGATTTTAACAAAATTACAATAAATAAATTGAACAGAAACAAAGCTAAGATCACTAGCACAGCACGTCCGCACGCTACGACCGACCGTCAGAAAAAGAGAAGGTGTCCATCTGATGGCTTCAAGCTTCAGGCCTCGGTCTGCTTAACGCGCAGGTCAGCCACGCCCTTCTGCCAATGGTCACGTGATAATATGTTATTTGTTTATACATCACATCAGCCTCTAGAAGTCCACTGCTGAACATATCCACGGCCTCACCAATAGATTTCCAGGAAGAACGATTTTGAGCCCTCTCCATCCACCGATTTCCCGCGATCTTTACAATGTCATCAGTCCATCGGGTGGGGGGTCTTACGCTTCGTTTTCCTGTCCTTGGTCGCCATTCGAGAACTTTTATTCCCGAACGGTTATCAGTTCTGCGAGCTATATGGCCTGCCCATTGCCACTTCAACTTGCATATTTTGAGTGCTATGTCGGTGACTTTGGTTCTTCTATGGATTTCCTCGTTGCGGATTTTATTACGTAGTGAAACACCCAACATAGCTCTCTCCATAGCACGTTGCGCGACTCTGAGCTTGTGTATGAGGCCAATAGGTAGCGACCAAGTCTCAGTTCCATATGTCATCACTTGCAACACGCATTGTATTGATTGTAGACTTTCGTCTTGAGGCTCTGCGGTATCTGTGACGAGAAGATGTGCCGTAATTTCTTGAACACTGCCCATCCGAGTTGGATCCTTCGGCTGACCTCGTTGTCGAAGTTGGACTTGCCTAGTTGAATCGTCTGACCCAAATATACATAATGGTCTACAGCTTCGATTATATCGCTCTCAACATATACCGGTACGGGTGCAACATGAGCATTTGACATGATTTTTGTCTTAATCATGTTCATTTTAAGACCCACCTGTTGGGAGACGATATTAAGGTCGCTGAGCATTGTGCCAAGGTCTTTCAGTGGTTCTGCCATGAGGACTATATCGTCGGCAAATCGAAGGTGAGTGATGTGTTCGCCATTGATGAAAACATCCTCCAATGTAGAGGTGAACAGTTTCGGAGAAATAACCTCTCCCTGTCTCACCCCTTTATGCAATGGGATTGGATTCGTGCTCTGGTCCTGGAGTCGGATAGACATGGTGGCGTTACTGTACACATTTTTCAACACATCGATATACCGATAATCGATTTGGCACCGCTGGAGTGACCGCAACACTGCCCAGGTTTCGACAGAATCGACTGAAAAGGCTTTCTCATAGTCCACAAACGCTAAACAAAGTGGCTGGTTATACTCTTCGGTCTTCTGTATAACCTGCCGGAGCGTATGGATGTGGTCTATGGTATTAAAGCCTTTTCGGAACCCGGCTTGTTCGGGAGGCTGAAAGTCGTCAAACCTACGAGCGAGACGATTAGTAACTACTCTCGAAAACAGCTTATAGACATGGCTCAACAGCGAGATGGGCCTGTAATTCTTGAGGGTGTTATCCCCTTTCTTAAAGAACAATATCACCACGCTCCTGTTCCACGCCTTTGGCGTAGTTCCCTCGAGGATGACAGAGTTGAACAGCTTCTGGAGGACCTTAAGTACCGGTGTTCCACCCGCTCTCAGAAGCTCTGTTGTTATTCCGTCTTCACCGGTGCTTTGTTGTTCTTAAGCTGCTTGAGAGCCGTTCGGATCTCGTAAAGGCTGATGTCCGGAACGTCTTCTATGTAGTGTCGGGTTAGGCGGGCTCTTGCATCGCTAGTCGTGCTTGTAGCAGGACTTTGCGATGAGGTGTACAGTTGTCCATAGAACTTCTCGAGCTCTCGTAAAGCTTCTGGCTTTGAGGAAACGATACTGCCACTGTCGGTCTTCAGCTTCGTTAACAGACTTTGCCCAATAGACAGGTCTCTCGCGAACACTTTGGAGCCTTGGTTGCGCTCTATTGCGTTCTTTATACTACACGTATTAAAGAGACGCAAGTCACGTTGCATAGAGATCTGTTTATTGAGCAAACTGTATTTCGACATGTCCACTGAAGACTGCAGTTTCACTACGATCTGCCATTAGTTTAAGGGTGTGCTAGGAGAGTTTTTGGTTTCTACCTTTGCGCTGGGTTTCACAGAACTTTGACCCAGCGGCATGGATATTTCCACCAGACCGTCATTTATTTCGTTCACGGATCCGCATTTGGCGAGGCATTGGAAGCGATTTTGGAGTTCCAACTGAAAGCTCTCGGGGTTTTGGATTTGGGCAGTACATGGGCGAAGAGTAGATTTCATCAGACGGGATCTTTCTAGCTTTACATTTAGATTTAATGAGCCTCTGACCATACGGTGAACACTTCCGGTTTTGACCCTGTTGATCGCTGAGATATCATTTAATATTTGCTTCTTGGTCATCATGATAAAATCTATCTCGCGTTTATGTCCACCGGGGTGAAGCCATGTCCATTTTGTGGACGACCGCTTCTTGAAGAAGGAGTTCATCATAAAGAGTCCCTCCTTTTCCATGAAGTAGGCCTATCGCTGATCCCGTTGGTTCCGCTATCTAAATCCAAATCGCCCCACTCTCAGTTCATCGCCGTTCCTCATACCTAGCCGCGCGTTGAAGTACCCCATAACAACCGTAAAGTGTGTTTTCGAGGCTTGCATGGCATTTTAAATGTCATCGTAAATAGCCTCCACTTCATCGTCTGGACGTTTCGAGTGAGGTGCGTACACCTGTATGACCTTAAGCGAATACCGTTTGGTTATTCTGAGTACAAGGTATAACACCTTGTTCGACACGCTTTCGATCTTTACAATGTTGTTAACGAGGGACTTGTGGACGAGAAAGCCGACACCATGCTGAGATAGTTGATCGCCCTCCCGGTAGTAGAATAAGTTGCCGGAATTTAGGATTATAGTGTCCTCTCCCTCTCTTCGGACTTCTGATGACCCTATAATATCCCAGCGCAACTTATTAACTACTTCTTCCAGCTCTACAATACCTAAAGAACAAAATTAAATAATAATCATACATTCTTGTAGGTACCGAGAGAAAATAATACAGAGAATTTTGCTTAGTTTACATAGCAATAATACCATCAATCAATCAATCCACTGAATCAACCGACAAAAGAAATAATCAAATCAACTTTAACAAATTGCAGGTTATAATAACTAAAACCAGATCTTGCAGGGAATAAAACAGAAGATAATTTGGTCAACGTACAGAATATAATTTGTTATGATGTATTACATCATTTATGTAGATTTCTTTACAGTCTTAGTTTAGTCATAACTATCCTAAGATTCGTAGATTACTTGAATGCTCCCGTTCAGAGTCCGGTGCTGACCTTTTAAATCTTTACCCCCACTACCTCATGCCCCACTACTTCATGTCATCTTTCTTGAGCATCGTGAGTATTCCCAACAATACTGTTTTAGCTCATTAGTGGCTGGTTTAAATAGGTAGTGTAGTATGATATACAGAATGATTGTTAAAATACTATCTCAATATTTTGAGTTGTAGAATTTACTGAATATGTTGAGTTGTAGTACTTACTGACTATGTTGAGTTGTAGAACTTACAGAATATGTTGAGTTGTAGTTTGTAAAACTGTTGAAACTTTAGGTATCAGTGGTAGTGGTATCAGTGCTAGAAAAACATACGCAATGCATAAGGATTGGTGATTTACTCAGTGCTGATTAGAAAAACAAGTCCTTTAGTGTTCCACAAGGAAGATTTTTAGGACCCTCTCTATTCTTGATTTAAACAAAAATGACCTTTGTAATCTAAAACTAGATTATGGCACTATCATATCTTACGCTGACGATATTGCCCTTCTTTTTTCGGCTGATTCTGAAAAAGAAAACCTGTGGGCCAGCATATTACCCCTTACTGCTAGTGACCTACGTTCCCTTTCAATATCAGCATCGTCTTTAAGGTCGTCGGCAATGAAATGTCCCAGATACTTAAACTGAGTTACTCGTTTAACGTTCATACCATTCAGGGTTACATTATAGGTGTTGTTATCGGGACCTTTTCCGACGGCCTTAAAGACCATGTATTCCGTTTTCTTCACATTATAGACAAGTCCATGGTCTGCAGCATAACGTTCACAGATTTTCAACATCTCTTGCAGACCACCCGCCGTTGGGCAGAGCAGCACCATATCATCTGCGTAGCTAATATTATTAATACTAACGCCATCTATTCGACATCCAATACGCATGCTGCTCAGCTCAACGATGAGATCATTAACATACATGTTAAAGAGCATGGGTGACGATAACCCCCCTGCCTGACCCCACTCTCTAACACATACGCTTCAGACAATGAGTTAGCCTACTTTACAGAATTAGTTTGGTTTACATACCAATATCTAAAAATATTTAGTATTTCAGTTGATACACCCCTGTCTCTCAACTTTCTCCATAGCACATCATATGACACTAGGTCAAATGCTTTAGAGAGGTCAAGAAAACAGGCGTGAACCGACGTCTTACGATGAGTATAATACTGAACAGTATGCTTAAGACTTACGATTGCGCTCTCAGTAGAAAGCCTGGGTCGAAATCCAAACTGGGCGTCATGTAAGTATGAGAATTCCTCTAGGTAAGTGGTAAGCAAACTGTCCAGTACTTTAGCAATAGTTGTAGCTAGCGAGATAGGACGGTAATTTCCCTTAGCCGAGATGTCACCTGTTCTGTCCTTCACAATGGGCACTACTACGGTTTTAATTAAGTCATGAGGCAAATAGGAGTGACTTATGCACATTGAGAAGAACAGAGCCAGGACCCTCGGTAAATGTACACCTGCATGTCTCAGATGCTCCACACTGATGCCATCATGTCCAGGAGATTTTCCACCGCTCATTCTACCGATAGCTTTTCGAATATGCTTTGCGGTAAAGTACATCAGCTGCGCTTCTCCTTGACATGCTGACTCTGTAGAGGTGGGGAGAACAGACGAGGGGCCTAGTGGAGATTTTACCTTAAAATGTTCCTTGAACAATTCACAAATGTGCTCCGGCTCACTTTTCCCATCCACACTCACCGGGAGGGCAGGCTTAATATCACATTTTCCTGTATTTTTCCAAAATTTCCCAAAATTTTTAGATGCCCTATGCATAGCTATGATAGCTATGATGTCCATTTTTAGTTGCTCTTGATTGTTTTGGCACCATATCAAACGACTTTTAAAATTTTTTCGAGACTCATCCATTTCTTTAAAGATGTTGCCAGATGCTGGTCTATTGTACAAAACCCATTGTTTGAAATTAAGCCTGGCCACCCAGTGAGCATCAGATACCTGTTTATGCTTTATTCTGCTTATTAGAACGCCGCTCATTCGTTCTGGTTGCTGCATCACATAAAACATGTACAATATTGCCGTATAGTTTTTTGAGCACCAGTTTGTGATCTTTCGAACCGCATGGCCCGCGAGCACACTCTAAGAACTCAGTAGTGAAATCAATTTCGCGTAGTCCCTCGTGACATAGTTCATGGTATTTCGCTATTTGGACTTCGTCTCTTTCTCCCCATATCACTCGGTTCTTTTGCAAGTCACGTACCATGCGTTTCGGTCTTACAAAGCTTAAATCACACCTGGTAACTAAAGGCAAATGATCAGATATAAAAACATCCTCCAAAACGTTAACCTCGGAGACTGCGGACACAGTGGTCTAACCATCGCTGACAGCCGTGGACCTCACTGATGTCCATAAGCCTAATTTTTCTATATCCGCACAAGTCCAACATTGGTCAGAACAGAAGCTAGAGAGTTCATTGTGGAACAACTCTCGTGGGTGAGCATTAAAATCTCCTAATATATATATGCAAGCTACATCCTCACTAGCGACAATTGCACTAACTTCACCTAATACCTCAGCGAAAATAGGCAGGTTGTCCGTCGAGCCCGTGGGCATGTAAACAGAGAATATAATAATAGTAGACCCACTCATAGACGCTCTGATAGCCACAAGTCGGTTAGAACTGCATTTCACTAGACAAACGCTATCAAAAATTCCCTTTCTCCAGAGAATGGCAACTCCCCCATGTGGCCTCCCCTTCAACATGCCTACAGACGTGTCTACAGCAGACTTACCAGTACACTCAAAGTCACTTGAAATTGTGCCTAGTAATTAAATGTCATAGGGAAGTAGCCACGTCTCTTGGAGAGCTACCACATGAGCCATTTAACATAAGTTTTGTAAATCATGAAATGACCGCTTAACAGACTTACAATTAAAACTAATTATCTTAAAATAATTATCAGAATTATAATCCATAAAAAAAAAAATTAAGAAACTTTAACTAAACTTTCTGGTTTCGTTTTGTACAAAAAATGCACAAAACGCCTGAAAGTTATGCCACTTGGCCATAATTTATCACTCATATATAAATCTAGCTTGTAATGTTTAGCAGATTTATTACGCACTATCTGCCATTCCGAGTCCGTAGCTACTTGATCACATTTTACATTCAAACCTGGCGCTAATAATCCGCCACGAGCATCCAGTTGTGTGGCAGTCGCCTTCCGCCTGACCGCAACCGTAGACCCGGTCGAACAGTCTCGAGTACTGCCGAACTCGTTCGAAACGCAGGCGCAGCTAATAGTTGCAGCTTGTGTCAAAACCGCAGTGCAGGCCGAGGCCTCCATGCGCTCATCCGCTTGGTGCATTGTCTCGCTTACACTCGCACTGTTCGCACTACTACTGCTGCACTCTTGCCTGGTACCGACGATGTCGCACCGACTCTCGTTCATCACCGCCGAAACCGCATCCGCAGTGGTGATCTCCACGTGCCTCTCCGCTGTTGCCGTTTCATTTTGGGTACAATCAGGTATATACTGAAGTCCTCGAGGACCACTGTCTAATTCGAAACTGCTCTGTAGGCACGCTCCTCGCCTTTTGTTCGTATTTACATTTGCACTAGACTGCGTAAAATCATTTAACAACGATGCATGCTTCATATTCTCCATCTCTTGTTTAAGTAGGTTAAACTGATCTGCAGTTACTACTTTTTTCTCAAGTGCACTCAGTTGAGTTTTTAACCAAGAGATCTCTCTACAAAAGCGGGTAGCATCTATATGTTCGAAGGTGACAGGTGGAAGCAAATGCAGATCTCTTGCCACAAAAATTGCAAATAATTCGCGATTGGCACACTTCATGAAGCTGATTATATCATTCATGTCATTTGACATCTTCTTCTTGCCTTGTCGAAGCGGCATCTTCTTGGCGTTGGGCACAGAGTCAAAGAGAAGACATTTTGCTTTCGCAATATCTTCAGCAGAGAACGACGAGGTACACAGTTGGTGTATACTCTCTTCATCCATGTAGTCCATAATATTACGCACAAAAGTCAGTATTTCGTTGATTACTACATCACAGTTCAAGCACTTTACAATTGAAGACATTGTCGTGTCGTCTGCAATGAGTCACCGTACGAGCGATATCAACGCGTCCACGTTATTCCGCGCCCAGCGTGAGACTCAAATACACAAAATAAATAGGTATTGGTTTATAATTATTTATTTAACCGTATTTATTTTCTCTTTTTCTCCATATTTTGAATTGAGTCCTGAGTCCTGAGTCCTGCTGAGTCCTGTCCTTTAATTGAGCGCGGAAAACATGTTCTAGATGTGCGTCACCATATCGAGATTCTAGTGCCTCCAGCAGCTGCTTATAACTAACGTTACTTCCCAGGGCCTCCAAAACGGTGAGTGCTTGGTTACGCAAGGCTAATGTTAGTGCAGTCATAGCCTGCGACTTCGTCCATCCGTTTGCGTTTAAGACAGCTTCGAACTGAATTTTATAGGCGGACCACGAAGAACCTCCATCAAATGGTGGCACCTTAAATCCTCGCGGTGACGATGAAGAGACCACAGGAGCAATATTTCTATCTTCAGATCCTTTCAGCAGATCCACAGCTTTTTTACACTTGCAATCTGGGTTTCTGCTTCAGAAATTCAGCTATCATGGCTTCGGCTATCCAACTTCAGGATGTTAAGGAGCAAAGCCAGCAGCTTTGCTCCTTAACATCCTGAAGTTCCTTGCCAAAGGCTCCATGCAGGTCTTTTATAAGGCGAGTCTGTTCTTCTTGCCGGCGAAACAGTTCTTCCTGTTGCTGGCGAGCCTGTTCCTCCTGACGGCGAGCCTGTTCCTCCTGACGGCGAGCCTGTTCCTCCTGACGACGAGCCTGTTCTTGAAGCATCGACATTAAAGCAGCAAGGCCCCCTGCAGCAGGAGTAAGATTGAACCTGGATACCAACTTGCCTTTTTTGTTGTATAATGATGATAATCCAAATGATTTATACAATACATATTTCACTGAATTATCATTATTAACTATTGTGGTCTCTGGCAGTTCAACATTTTGTGAGTGGGCAACAGCAGGTTTTCATAAGAGTAGGCGTACCTTGTATGAATTGTACAGTGAAAAACGGTATAACTTTAGTGAAGAGTTTAAAGAAAAAGTAAAAAATTACTCAAAAATCTTTGAAAATGTTTAAAAGATTGAAAGATAAAATAAAAGCATTTTGGAAAATAATTAATAGTGAGACCGGAAAATCCAAAACTCACAAAAGTGTAATAAATTTAAATATCAACAATAATATCAACCTCCTAAGTCCTGACATTTGAATTAGGTACTTGCTCATAATTTTCACTCAAAACGGGATATTTACCATGATATATGAGTTTTTCTGCTAAAAGTTATATAGGTACTTGCTGTTGAGATCGGATGTACGTAAATCGGATGTACGAAAGAACAAATGCGTTTGTACCACTCAGTCCTGAACCTTCGCTCTCTTGATATAAGGATTATAATTTATGGATTGAAAAAAGATATTTTAGGACTTATTACTGTTTACATAGAGTTAAGTTTCAAACATCTATTATTTGTTCTTTCTAAAGGACATCCGGTCTCACTTTGAATCATTTTGACGTAATTTAGGTGTTCAATAAATACAAAATCGGGTAATATTTTATGCATTGTAATATTGAAAAACGTACTTTAAGGCTATAATTAATGAAGTGAGAAGTTAAAATATGTAAGAAATAAAACTTAAAACCAAAATTAAACAACATTATTATAAAATGTTTCAAAAAATGTGCTTAGAACTAATAATTATAAAAACATATTTATAACATATATCTTCGGAACCGGAGTCCTCATATTTTGAATTATTCAGAAGTTGGTCCAGTTCATCCGTATTAAATTAAAAAAAAAAAAAAACTTTTAAAAACATTGGTCGTGATAATAAATAATAGGTATATAGGTGATAATAGTAGGATCAAGTCGTGAAATAAAAAATATAATTTATAAAGATATTATCTTAATCCCAAAAATTCCATTGAAAATTTCATTGATGTTTTTTTTTGATAGACCAAAATCACTACAAATTATGGATTATCTGTAAATTCTGTACTGACATGACAAACAAATAATTCAATTACTAATAAAGGCTGAAAATCCTCTAATGTAGAACAAATTATGGAAATGCATTTATACAATTGAGACCGAAGTCACTGTGTGTAGAACTTATTAATCGAAAGCCAATTTCGGGCCTAAAATACAATCTTTATTTAACAATAACATTGCTATCGTAACCCAAACATAAAAAAATAATGAATTTTATAGAGCTACAGTCTAAAGATTAGCAAATATCTCGGAAAATTACAGATTTACTAACCCCTTGTCCTGGGACGTGACATCTTGCTGGATGAACATAATCATACTGACGCTATTTTTAATCTCAATATTTTGCCGCGATTGTGTAAGTAAGATAGATAGATAGCTACCTTTTTAAACATAGTTTGAAATAATCTGAACACTAGAACTGTACTGGCAGGTGTAAAAATAATAAAGACTATGTAAAGACCTTCCGGTCTGTTTTTGAACTGTCACTATCGGGTGTCAGGACTGACAGCCATCACTGATTTTGTACTTTATAATGGTCGTACGGCCTTAGAAGGTTAAGCATAGATGTAGCAAAGGCATTTGAAACTTTTCTTACAGATATTTCAGTCTCCACTACAAAGTCTTTAAACTCTTCTCATGTAATAGCAGAATCATTGTTAAAAGATAGTATACCTGAATGTGTCACACCATTTTACTATGAACATGTGGACAAAAACGATATTATCAAGGCATTCAAAATGATTAATGTAAAAAAGACCACTGATCTCTGGAGCATTTCTGTCAGTGTATGCCACTAATTTACATTATTGCACCAGATCTAGCTTTCATATTTAATGAATGTATTGACAGTGGAGTATTTCCTGATTTAATGAAACATAGCAAGATCATACCTCTATTCAAATCAGGTAGTCATTCCGATCCTAGTAACTTTAGACCTATATCAGTACTTCCTACATTTAGTAAAATATTTGAAAAACTTATGCTAAACCAATTACAACGGCATTTTAATACCAATAATTTACTAGACAGTAAACAGTTTATAAGATTACAAAGGGACTAGGATTTACAATGATACTAGGATTACTAGGATTTACAAAGGGACGCTCAACGACTGATGCCGGTGTTCAGTTAATATCACATATTTTTGATATCTGGGAGGAATCACGCGATCACGCGTAAAAATTATAAACGAAAAGATAGATCTCGTCGACATCATAGTCCTTAGGCATTACATTAGATAATAAGCTGCAATGGGGCCCGCACATAGATAAATTGTCGAAGAGACTCAGCTCTGCGGCATATGCTGTTAAAAAGATCAGTCATTTTACCGACGTAGATACCGCTAGACTCGTTTACTTTAGCTACTTTCATAGCATTATGTCGTATGGCATTCTGTTGTGGGGGAGTGCTGCTGATATTAACACCATATTTTGCAGAAGAGGGCTGTTCGTGCAAATTATAACATGGGCCCTAGAGAATCACTTAGAAATAAGTTTAAAGAAATTAATATTATGACAGTGCCTTGTCAGTATATATACGAAAATTTTATGTATGTGCACAAAAATGTTCATTTATTAAAAAAAAATTGCGATAATCATAGTATTAACACTAGAAATAAAGATAAACTCGCTGTTCCCACTTTTAGGCTCGCTAAAGTTAATAAGTCTTTTATAGGGCAATGTGTACGCTTCTATAACAAGGTCCCAAGCGACGTGTTAAATTTGTCGATTAGCAAATTTAAAAACGTAATTAAACAGAAACTGTCTATTAAAGCATATTATAAAATATCTGATTATTTATATGACAAAAAAGCTTGGGATGAATCAGCTCCAACTCGACTCGGCATCCGTAACAAAATTGTCAAGGATCATACAAAAAAGTGTTAAGACCAGACAAGTTTCTTGCCGGATTCTTCTTGAACTGGGGTTAGGCGGAACCGGCACCTAGATTCACTAGCATGTAAGAAGACGATTCATAGTAGTCCTTGTGATTTTATTGAATAAATAAATATTGAATTGAATTGAGCTTGAGCCACAGCTGATGATGGGACTCCCGATATCTCACCAGATGATTCCATCGTTGGCTGAAGAACTTGCGCTGCGTCGCGACGTTGGCTGCGTCTCGGCGCTGGGCGCCGCGACGCACCGATATTGCTATCTCGTTCACTCTTATGCATTTGATACGTGTACTTTGTAGTTTGCATCTACTCGATACCAGATGGCGTTTTAGGTGAATATTTAATGCGTTCGCCTGCCAACAGATGAAGCTATGTATCGGGCGCAGCAATATTAACATTCAAAATTAGCTTTTGTTAGTGGCAGTTAATTTTAAAAGTTTTGAAAGAGGGGGTGGTAGCCATTGAATCACATGCTAAGAGTGCCTAATGAACCATGGTTCACTGGGTACCTGTTGTCATGTCGTACTTCCTCATATTTTTGCTCTATTCTCTTACCTCTTAATGCCTAAACGCTTAACAAATTTTATCTCAAAATTATCTCTGAAGGGGGTGGCCAAATAGGATTTTTTAAATGCAGGAAGGAAAAAACCTACTCATCAGACGAAGGAGAAGAATGTCTGTTTTATAGCGCCTCGTCTTCTGGTGGAGACAATTTCCTAAGTGCATCTAAAGACGAAGAAATAATGTTGGATGGTGTTCCTCCAATGGCACGCAACCCTTTGTCGAAAGACTACGTCATTGTATCGTTTAAATCGAAGAAAACTGACGTTTATTCATCATCATCATCATATCAGCCCCTAGAAGTCCACTGCTGAACCTAAGCCTCCCCAGTAGATTTCCAGAAAGAACGATTTTGAGCCCTGCAATCACCGATTTCCCGCCATCTTTACAATGTCATCAGTCGATCGGGTGGGGGTCGTCCTACGCATTCCTGTCCTTGGTCACTATTCGAGAACTTTCATTGCTAAACGGTTATCAGTTCTGCGAACTATATGGCCTGCCCATTGCCACCTCAACTTGCAAATTTTGACTTTGGTTCTTCCACGGATTTCCTCGTTGCGGATTTTATCACGTTGTGAAACACCTAACATAGCTCTTTCCATAGCACGTTGCATGACTGTAAGCTAGTTTAAGAGACCATTGGTTAGCAACCAAGTCTCAGTACCATAATGTCATCACGTCACTGGCAACACGCACTAATTTTGGACTTTCGTCCTAAGGCTCTGCTCGTATAAAAAAAAAGGATATATTTTATAAATATTATGCAAATAAATAAAACTTGTCAGTTGTTTAATACTTTAGTAATAAATAAGTCTCTACTTAGATTGAAGTTTAAATTGTTTTCAAGTTTATTATGTACAATAAATGTAAATATACTAATATTTTTGATTTATCAGCGAAATATCCAAAATGCACAATAAACAATACAGTGATTCATCCGGTACCGCTAGGTTAATTGAGTACCACCCCCTCTGTTCATTGCATACCACTAGTGGTACATAATGAACCAATTCCCATATTTTAAAAATAAAATTATTGCGACGTTTTTATCAATTATACACCTCAAGTACCTAATAATGCAAAATAGAAGTCAATGAATTTTCCTAAGTTTTCAGCTAAAGCAATAGGTAAGATTTGCCACAGACTTAATTCTAGAGTCCTGCAAACTTTTAGTGGTTCAATGGCTACCATACCACCCTATTTGTATTTCAAAGTTGCGTTTTGTTGCGGATCAAATGATAAGACAAGTTTACTTTGCTTTATGTCAATCAACCCTAACATACTGTATAATCACATGGGGTGGAGCGGGTAAAACATTGTTACTAACTACTGAGAGAGCTCAAAGAGCCATACTCAAAGTGGCCACTTCTCGCCCCTTAATTGATTTAGTTTTTAGAGATGGTTACGTTTTTCTGATTTTCTACTATAACATAGGTATGTTTACTTCATATATGCATTTGTGCGTTTTCAATATTATAATAAGTAAGCTCATATAACTTGAAACACAGGATTTCCTAGTTCAGGCTCGTGTTAAGCATTTACCTTTGTCTTATTAAGATTTTGTGTTGTTAATTATTATACTATTTTAATTTTTGAATAAATATTTTATTATTATTATTATATTTTATTGTTTGTCTAGAGAATCTTCATCTGGAGGCAAAGAGCTAAAAAGCAAAAAGCTAAAAGTCACTAAACGAATAGGCTGGAGTGACTTAAAAGTAGTTCTGGCATGGCTGCAGGGAGAACATAAAAAATGGGAAACCTTTGTGGAAAACCGATTGAAAAAATTTAACAAATTATACCAGCCACACAGTGAGCTTATATCGAATCAAAAAACAACCCTGCTGACTGTGCAACCAGAGGGGTGAACCCCAAAATCTACTAGATTTTGACTTATGCTGGAACGGCCAAGATATGCTGATAACAATCGTCATTCTATAAGAAAATTAAACTGTAAACTGCTTATTTTTGGGAGAAAACGGAAACGGACATAGAAATAAAACAAAAGGACACAGCCCTAGCTAAAACTAAAACAAACGACAATATAATCACCGAATTAATAAACGAATGTAGTTCATTAACACGTGTAAACCACGTCATTGCAAGAATTATAATAAAGACTCAGCCCTCGACAACAATAAAACTTGATGCCGCTCTTGACGATAGTGTTATCTCTTAACAACAACTGAACCACTAGCATTAATTGAAATGATAGTGAAATTTATTCAAAGAACCGAGTTTGAAATCGAATATTAATTACTTACTATCTAAAAAACAGACGCTAAATAACAAAAAAAAATCTTCAAACTTAACCAATATCTTGAAAGAGGAGTCATACGTGTCGGGGGCCGTCATAACAAGACGAACTTACCACTAGGTGATACATACAAAGACTGGAGAAATATTATGCTTTATGCAACTAAAGAATTAACGTGAACATTTGCAATTGAAAAGTTAAAGATATGATCTCAAAATATCTTCGGTCCAGTGGTCAACTCGCCAAACTGCCTTTTTGACGTTTTCACTTTTTGATGGGCATAGTTATGGTTAGGCCAATAGAACAATGTGGTAAAATATCACCTGTAGCATTAAAAATTACCAATCTAGGTATCACCAGTTGCTTTTTCAGCTATCTGCATAGAATTGACATGTTGCAATTGTCATCTCTTCTATGTGCCCGATTGTTCAGTTTACCATGGCAGAATCCTATAAAAACACATCTAACCACATAAGTCAACTAGTTAATGTGGCAGTTTGGCTAATCTACCTTGGTCAAGTTGTATGCTAAAGTTTGTTTGTTTGTTTAAGTTTGGCTGGTTTAAGGTGCATTAATGTGCATTGACTAGCCAAAATAGTAATTTGACAAGTTTATCATGGTCTAATAAGTAATTATTAAGATCGAAATGCACTGATTGAGGATGATTTATTATTAGCAAGCAATTAACAAGAAGACGATACAATCTCACTTCCGTCTGAAAATATTGAAGATCAGTCAATGAGGGAAAAAAATAATAATAAAAAGAATATACATAATGGAAAGATAAATATTTATAAACAAAACTGCCTCAAAGGCGAGATTTATGAAACAAAGAAGGGTAATTCAATGCCAGCCTAAGCTGCCATTGATTTGGCTAGTTCGAAACATTTCGCCGGTGTCAATGGTTTACCATTGTATGTGGCAACATAAGCGTATAGCATTTGTTGTAACTTCCCAAATCTGCATACTTAGGCAACAGCAGTTTGTGGTATGTACAAAAATGAAGAAAAATTTAGATATAACTCAGGGGCAAAACACTCAAGTTACCTAATACATTTACTGTATCGTCAGAAACAAAAATTGTGTGTTGACACCAAAATTGTGTGTATGTGTCAGGTTTAGACACCCTGAAGCAGATTTTTTTTAAAGGATCACTTTTCCAGCAGTCGACTCCCACAATTGAAAATGCAGAAGCTCACGAAAAGTATTTGTTACGATGCCATGATGTACGAATATGCTGAAATAATTATAATATAATATTAAGAAATGAGGACAATGAAGAATCATAACAAGACATGGATGATTTTATGGAGTATGGATCCAAAAAACAATATCAGGCCGATGTTGCAGGTGATGGAGCCAAGATAGGCTTTTATAATGCTGTCTGTGTTCAATACAGAAAATATGCTCCAGATACCATTTTTGTAAAAAATAGTTATAAAAATTATTATTATGAATTTTAATTATAAAAATAAAAATAGTTATAAAATAGTAATAATACAAAAATACCTAGTTGCTTTAAAGATGAAAAAGAGAGGAAGGAAAACTATAAATAACCCTATTACAAAAGTCTACACAGAGTGGATAAATATTTAAAAACAAAAAAAACAAGATCTTTTAAAACTCTGAGGAGAGTTCAAATAAGTAGACAGTGGCCTCAATTCTGTTGGCACCAACCTAACTAATTTTAGCTAAAATTCGGTTTTGAACTATCAAATTAACCTTTGGTATTCTTCTGCTACTAACTTATCCTAATTTATTTTAATCTAACTTAATTAAGCGTTTCTAATTTAGTTAGATGGTACCAACCGAATAGGTTTTACAAATGCCATGCAATGGTTTTACTGTCTAATATATATTATATTAGACAATTCTTAATTTTAGAAATGAACCAACCAAATTGCCACCAGTTTCTAGATTTTAAACACCATATTTTCTTTATTAAAAAATGTTGGCTGGTGAAAACCCCAATTTTATAATTTAAACTAACTCAGACCGTAAGTGTCGTAGTTTAAATAATAATGTAATAAAGGTAGTGTAATAAATTTAAATATTAACAATAATATAATTAAGCAAGATATAGATGTAGCAAAGGCATTTGAAACTTTTTTTACTGATATTCCAGTCTCCACTACAAAGTCTTTAAACTCTTCTCATGTAATAGCAGTATCATTGTTAAAAGATAGTTTACCTGAATGTGTCACACAATTTCACTTTGAACATGTGGACAAAAACGATATTATCAAGGCATTCAAAATGATTAATGTAAAAAAGACCACTGATCTCTGGGGCATTTCTGTCAGTGTTATAAAACCACTAATTGACATTATTGCACCAGATCTAGCTTTCATATTTAATCAATGTATTGACAGTGGAGTATTTCCTGATTTGATGAAACATAGCAAGATCATACCTCTATTCAAATCAGGTAGTCATTCCGATCCTAGTAACTTTAGGCCTATATCAGTACTTCCTACATTTAGTAAAATATTTGAAAAACATATACTAAACCAATTACAACGGCATTTTAATACCAACAATTTACTAGACAGTAAACAATTCGGATTTACAATGGGACGCTCAACGACTGATGCCGGTGTTGAGTTAATATCACATATTTTTGATATCTGGGAAGAATCACGCGATGCCTTAGGTATTTTTTGTGATCTGTCGAAAGCTTTTGATTGCGTTCACCATGAAACTCTAATCAGCAAACTACACCACTATGGTGTTAAGGGAGTTTCACTTAAGCTTCTCACATCCTACTTAACTGACCGAACACAACGAGTAGATGTAAATGGAAAGCGTTCTCCGGGGTCAATGGTAAAAATGGGTGTACCACAAGGATCAATACTCGGGCCATTCTTGTTTTTAATTTATATAAATGATCTACCTAAACTTGTAAAGGATGATCACGAGATTGTACTGTTTGCTGATGACACGTCACTTTTATTTAAATTAAAGCGACGACTTACTAATCTTGACGATGTAAACAATGCAATCTCTAAAGTTGTAACATGGTTTAATGTAAACAACTTATTACTTAACGAGAAAAAAATGAAATGCATTCGTTTTATACTGTAAGGATGTGGCCTGTGTTTCTACATTGCCATGGGCTTCGTCTACCAGACCGTCATACCGAAGCGTCATCCGTTCGGCTGGATGCGGCGTATCGCCATGTCTCACCATACACTCAATCTCCTCCGCGCCTAGTCCAGGCCCGGACACTCCTTTCTTGGCCACATACAGAGATGCAGCTTCCTGCAGTCTTAGATCAAGAGGGAGTATCCCGGCCAGTACCAGCGCAGCGTTCAGCGAGACAGTGCGGTACGCTCTGCAGAGTTTCTGTGCAAAGCCACGCTGCACCATGTTGAACTTCTTCTTGATGCACACTTTGTCTGATGCCGGTGCCCAAGCGCTTGCAGCGTATAAAATAATTGGTTCCACTGCGCCCTTATAGATGGATCGGACGATATCAGGGTGGAGCCCCCAGCTGACCTTTGCCGCCTTTGAAAGTTGCTTATATATGCCAAGCGCTTTTTGGCATACGTAGGCGGCGTGCTTGTTGAAGGTCAGCTTCCGATCTATGATGAGCCCCAAAATCCTAATATCGTTCGACAAAGTGATGTCAATCCCGCCCATGTGCAGGTGAGGGGTGTCGTATCTCAATTTGTTCGTAATCAACATAGCGCTTGTTTTGTGTGGTGCGAATTTTAATTTATTGCAAACACCCCACCCCTGCACATACGCGAGTGCTGAGTTCGCTTTTTGCTGCACCTCTGATGCCGTATCCCCGGTGAAGACTAGGACGATATCATCAGCAAACGCTTGACTATAGTCGCCCCGTTGTTCTAGTCCTCTGAGAAGGGGGTCGAGAAGAAAGTTCCATAGAATGGGGCCGCCTACCGAGCCCTGAACACAGCCTTTGTTAGTCAGTCTATGGCACTTGACCCCAGCGTATCTCACCTGAACACTCCTGTTGTTAAGATAACTGACCAGGATTTTACGAATGTTTAAAGGGCACTGCATTTCTGCCAGTCTCACTTTAATGGCCGGCCACCAAGCATTGTCGAAGGCTCCCTCTATGTCCAGTGATATCAGCGTAATTAGTTTTTTCGCTTTTAGTTTCTGGCGTATGTGTTGAATCAGGGCATAGAGGGAGTCTTCGGTGCTTCTCCTGGGCATAAACCCATATTGATTCGGGCTCAGCTTCGGGATCAAGTGCCATCTTCTCCAGGATCTTTCCCAGCACCGGTAATAGTCCTATAGGCCTGTAGGATTTGGGGTCACAATAATTGTCCTTTCCAGGTTTCCTAAGTACTACTACCGTCGCTTCCTTCCAAATGTCCGGAAAATGACCCTTTTCCAGACATTTGTTTGCAAGGGATAGGAAAAGTCCGGGATCCTGGGTGATGGCATGCTTGCATATGTCTGCGGTGAATCCGTCCGACCCCGGGGCTTTCTTCGAGTTAAAGTCCTCGTACGCGACCTTCAGCTCTTCCAATGTAAACGGTGGGTCGTTATCTACAAGATAATCCGAGCCGTTTACGAGGTCAGCTTTCAGCCTTGTGAGCCGATGGTCCGAACTGTCATTGGGCTTGCATGTTGGAGGTGCTCAATACTAATACCATCGTGACATCGGCCGACTTGGACGCACATTCACCTTATTGGTACTCTTCCAAAAGTCGCGAAAGTTCCTGCTGCTCAATACTGCTTATTCTACAAAAAGAGCTAAAGGACATAAAATCTAATTATGTCACTTGCCAACAGCTGGATGAAATGAGATCAGAAATGGAAAATAAGACTTCCTCCTCAACGCTTGCAACGCCCCAGACCAAGTATCGGAATATTCGCATTAACACTAAAAGAGGTGCATGTTTGGACAGTGGGCCCATGGGACTCTCACCGTGTTTGAATTCAACATTATTATTAGACAATGCAAGTAATACATTGAGTTCAACGAACGAAAATACATGCATGCTACGGAACTACCCGCAAAAACCCGATTCGGCAAAAAATATTGACACACAGACTGCGATCGCTTCGCCGCCGTCGTCGCAAAACCCGCTACCTACACAGCTGGTATCTCTGGGACAAGAGGGGACATATGCGGAGAGGGGGAGCGCGGAGGCTCAGTTTAAACGGAGCGGTAGACAAACTTGTATGCAACCCGAGCGGGTGTATATTACTCGCCAGCTGAGTGACGAGTTGACAAACTGTCCGTTACCGACTGTAAATACGATATCGATGAATAAGGAATGCTCTCCACGTAAAAAGTTGTTTTCAGAAACAATGAGAAACGAGGGTGAATGGAAAACGGTACATCGCCGTAAGCCTAGGTTAAATTATCGTTATCTCGGTTCGACTGGCTCTTCACAAGATAATAGCGGTGGAAAATTTAAAGCTGCAGAAAATAAAATACCAATATTTATTACGAAGGTGCATAAAGACGCGTCTGAAAAGGACATAACCGATTATGTGTTGAACAAAACAAAAGAACGTATTTCATTGGAGAAGATTGTTTTTCGGCGAGAAAAGGATCACAGGGCATATAAGTTCTTCGTGTTAGAACAAAAGTTATCATTATTTTTGGATGACAAGCTGTGGCCTCAAGGAATAATTTTTCGTCGTTTTGTACATTTCTAGCCAAGAAATGTGAACGGTGGTGACACTGTAGCCGGTTTTTCTAAAAACAATGTGTGATAACTCATCATCATCATCAGCGTCTAAGCTTATCAGTTTTAATTGTAAAAATGTAAAGCGATCAGTTGATCACATACGAGAGATGTGCCAGACAGCGCACATAATTGGACTGCAAGAAACCTGGCTGCTGCCTGAGGACATTCCATTCCTCAGCACCATTCATCCTGACTTCGCCTACACCGGGACGTCGGCGATTGATACGTCGGCCGGCATGATTGTCGGGCGGCCCTATAGAGGAGTAGCGTTGCTATGGAATAAAAGTGTGTTCCAAAATGTTTCAGTGATACAGTGTGGTCACCCGCGTGTGTGTGCTATTAAAATTGTCTTAGGGCAAAAGTCATTTTTGGTGATTAATGTGTATATGCCTACGGAGAAAGTGACGAACTTAATTGAATTTACGGAATGCTTGAGCCTGGTGAGTACTATAATAACTATTGAGAACACTGAGTCGGTTTATATACTTGGAGACTTTAACGCGCATCCCTATACAACATTTTTTAAAGAACTGACTAGTTTCTGCACTGAACAAGACTGGATATGTGTAGATGTAGACAAATTAGGTTTACACTCAGACACTTATACATTTATAAGTGACGCGAACGGGTCCAGAAGATGGCTGGATCATTGTATTGTTTCCCAATCAGCTGTTCCGTCAGTATTGAATGTATATGTACAATATGATGTCTTATGGTCAGACCATTTTCCTGTTATATTAGAATGTAATTTTAATGTTACAAAACCAAAAATAGTGGTAGAACAAAATAATAATATTAGTAAAATTATATGGGGGGAAAGAAAGTTGGACCAAATAGAAATGTATAGTAAAATGTGTTGTAATAGTTTAAGATTAATAGATTTCCCTAATGAATTGACAAAGTGCTGTGATTTTAAATGCAATAAATTAGAACATAGGTGTATTATTGACAAATTGTATGATAGAATTGTGAATGTCCTTAGTCAAGCGGCGAAATGTAGTAATGTTATAAAAGCGACTCGAAAATGTATTTCGTTTCATTTCATTTCATTTCATTTCATTTCAAGTATCGGATCTGACTTAACGCTGGAAAACCTAATTCTGGCAGCTCTTACAGCGATATGAATGAAAGTAGAAAGATATTTAAAGCGCAGTTAAAGTGGTGTCAAAATAATAGCGAACAAATAAAAATGGATAACATTACCGCTCAACACCTAAAACAAGACTTTCGTAGTTTTTGGAAAGCAACTAATAAACTCAACAGTAAACCCGGTCACCCTGCGAGTGTCGCTGGTATCACAGATGATAAAGCCATAGCAGAAATGTTCAGGGATCATTTTACCGTGCATTCACCCTTAGGACCATCACAGTCGGTAGTCAATGCGGGATCAAATGGCCAGGAATTGCAAACTAGATTTACAGCGAAAGAGGTTAATAAAGTTATAACGGTTATGTCACGAGGTAAATCTCCTGGCCACGATGGTCTCAGCATAGAACACCTTAAGCATGCGGGCCCTCATATGCCCAGAGTACTAGGCATGATCTATACCTTATGTATGGGACACTCATATCTACCAGCTGAAATGATGAAAACTGTGGTAGTACCTATCGTGAAGAATAAGACCGGTAACATTAGTGATAAGAACAATTATAGACCGATCTCGTTAGCCACTATTGTAGCAAAGGTGCTGGACAGTCTGCTTGATGCTCAACTTGGTCGTTATCTGAAACTTAATGATAATCAATTTGGTTTCAGACCAGGTTTGTCCACAGATACGGCTATTTTGAGTTTGAAGCAGACTGTCAAGTACTATACCGATCGCAAAACTCCCATTCATGCATGTTTCCTCGACCTATCTAAAGCATTCGACTTGGTTAGCTATGAATTACTGTGGCAGAAGCTAAATGAACTGGAAATGCCACCAGAACTTAATGAGATATTTAAGTTCTGGTATCAAAACCAAGTCAATGTGGTGAGATGGTCAGGCGTTTACTCGGAGGCATACAGGTTGGAGTGTGGAGTGAGGCAAGGGGGGCTGACATCTCCAAAGCTCTTCAATTTGTATGTGGACGCGCTCATGGGTGAGCTCAGCAGCACGCGTGTCGGTTGTCACATTGACGGTGTCTGCATCAACAACATTAGCTACGCAGACAACATGGTGCTGTTGAGCGCATCCACGTGCGGTCTAAGTAAACTGTTACAAATCTGCGAGAGGTACGCTGAGAAACATGGATTAAGATACAATGTTAATAAAAGTGAAAGCATGATTTTTCAAGCTAGAGGAAGTTGTCCAGTATCTAATTTACCACCCATCAAATTATATGGAGCTCCTCTAAAGAGAGTAAGAGAGTTTAAGTACCTGGGCCATTACCTTACCTCTGACTTGAAGGATAATGTTGACATTGAGAGGGAACGGAGGGCGCTGTCTGTAAGAGCGAACATGATAGCCCGCAGGTTCGCTCGCTGCTCTAGAGAAGTAAAAACAACTCTTTTCAAAGTTTTTACACATGCAGCCTGTGGGTGAATCATACGCAAAAGCAGTATAGCGCTTTACGTGTTCAACACAATAACGCGTTCAGGGTGTTGATGGGGCTGCCTCGATTCTGTAGCGCGTCAGGGATGTTCGCCGAGGCGCGTGTGGACTGCTTCTACACCACCATGCGTAAGCGGGGAGCATCTCTGGTGCGCAGGGTCCGAGCCAGCTCCAATAGCATTCTGAGCGTGTTCGCAAATAGGTTCGACTGCATTTATATGTATCACTACTCGAGGATGCACGTTTTCACTAATAATAATAACATAAAGTATAATTATTCCAAATAAATTTGTGTAAGTCTTTTAATGTATTTTTTCTTGTTTTGACTGTTGTACTTATTATTTTGTAATTGATGGGGCGTCCACCACTCATAGCCGCGGTCCGTCGTACGGGCCTTCACCGTGCCTAGGCACTCGGTGGCTGCGAACTCGACCAGAGTGGTGAAAGCCCGGGCCAGGCCCTCGGCGCACTCTCCCAGCGGTAATCGGCCCGCTCGCTCGTGGATGAATGATGCGAACCGCCTCCAGTCTGCGCCCCTGGTCCTAAAACGCACGGGATTGACCGGCGGCGTGTAAGAGTATGGCGCGCTGGCAAAGGGGTGGTCGACGGCAAATGTGATTAAACGATGGTCGCTCGAAGAGACGTCCAGGACCCTCCAATCGCGGACGCGAACGCCGCGTGTGCTGAGGGTCACGTCTACGTTCGACTCACCGTTTGGGGTGCTGAAAGTGAATGGTCGACCACTGACATTGTGCACGACAAGACCTCGACAGTGGATGAACTCCTCCATCTGGGCACGACGGTCGGTAACAGTATGGCCCCTCCCCACGTAATGACGAAGGAGAGAGTGCCATAGCGGGGAGTAAGCATTGACATCGCCCCCCACCAACACTGACTTGCCCTTTAAGAGGTCCAACGCTCTCTCCAGCTGTCGCAGATGGAGTTCGATCGGGTCACTAAATTGGAAGTACGTGGACACAATATAAAGATCTAGGACTTCAATGTAACAGCACGCGAGATGATCTGTCGTTAGGTGATGCAGCATTGCACACGGCGTGGAGCGGTTTCGCAAATAAATGCCCGCCCTGGAGCTCTCGCCACGCTGGAGGATGAGCCCGGATCTAGAGTATTGTTCTTGAACAAGAACAATGTCTAGACCGAGTGACTCCGCGATGGCGGGAAGCTCCCTCGTGGCTGTCGCTGCACCACCCAAGTTTACCTGTCCCACGTGGAGTACACGGCTATCCATATTGGACCTGCTGGATTTTCTGGTCCTCGGCGTACAGTCGGGCAGGACAACCCTTGGAGGCCGTGCGGTAGGCGCTGTCGCGTTTGAACCTTTTGCAGGTCGCGCAGCACGGGGCGGAAGCCTTATAGGTGTCCGCGCGATGCCCGGTTTCACCACAGCGCCCGCACGTCACCTCCTTGGCACGGCAGAATTTCTCCGGGTGGCCATACTGCTGGCACTTGTTACAGCAGGTGACGCGGACGAAGTCACTCACGTCGACCTGCTGCCAACCCAGGAAAACGCTACCGCGGGTCACCAAGACCACCCACAGTTTCGCCGAGCACTCGAAAACGATCGTCGTTTCGTTATATGGACTGCTGCCCCCTTCATGGCCGCCTGCACACGGGCGAGCGGCCAATCAGCGTCCTCCCTGAGGTTTAGATCCCACAGCTCCTCGATGACGTGGTCAAAGTGGGGGTCCCCATCCACGTTCTGTAAAGCTACGAGGGGTTGGCTACGCTTTGTTTCCACTACTCTCAGCGACGCCGGGGCTGCCTTCCTCAGCCGCTCCGCCGACGCCACAGAGGTTGTGTGTACAACCACACCCGCGTTGCCCACTCTGCGTACCTTCTCCACCTGGACCGAAATGGCCCTGGGGTCGATACACTTCTTCAGTTCCGCTCTGGTCGTCTCTGAGATGTTGCCCTCGGTCTCTTCCTTCGGGTAGAAGGCCAAGACCGGACCCTGGCTTACCTTGATGGGCTTAGGCTCAGCGCCTTTGCCCATCTTGAGCGCCGCTGCAAAACTCAAGGGGTGCATCGTCCCCTGTGGAGCCTCAATGGGTCCAGGATGCCTTGG
This sequence comes from Lampropteryx suffumata, assembly GCA_948098915.1. Lineage (NCBI taxonomy): Eukaryota > Metazoa > Arthropoda > Insecta > Lepidoptera > Geometridae > Lampropteryx > Lampropteryx suffumata. The sequence goes on along the minus strand of OX402568.1, from coordinate 278,551 downwards.
GACCGCGGCGGACGCGAGCTTGAGCTCAGCGACCTCGGCGCGGTGTTCCGCGTCGGCCAATTTGATTTCGAGACTAGCCACGATGGCCAAGACATCCTGGCCGTATCCATAAATCCCGCCGACGTCTGCCTTGTTCAGCTTCGAGCTGGGGCCCGATGCTATACCTACTATGCCTTTAACGGCGCGTCTCACTCTGTCCAAAAGCTCCAATTTTGGAGCTGCCCCAGACCAGTCCCCAGCACCTTCTGGCACGGGCGCTGTCACGGGTGCCGATTCGCTCACCTCAAGAGAGGGCGGTGGTGGCACGGCGACCTCGCACTCATCTGGCACCGGGGTTGGGGGCGCGGAAACCGATTCCCGCGTGGCGACTGCGACCTTCTTGCCGGAGATAGGCACCGGCGGACGTTTGCGCACGCGCTGCGCCGCCGGCTGCTTCTCCCCAGGAGAAGTTAGTGGGCGCTTCGACGAGCCGGACACCGCTACGGGGGCCGCGGACGTCGCCGATGAAGAGGGCGGTGCCGGGTTCAGTGGCGGGCCCGGGCTTGGTGGAGGCGTACGGGCGAGGGAAGACCGAGGAGTAAAACTCCCGTCCCTGCCCCCGTCCGACATCCCCGCTTAATGTTACCAAGTTCCGGTTTTTATGTGTACCCACCCTAAACACAATTTACAAAGAAAAACAAAATAAAAGAAAACAAAGTGAAAAAGGACTAAGTCCTTTTTACTTGTTCCCACCCTGAACCCAAACCAAAAATACACAAAAAAGAAAAACAAATGAAAAAGACTTAGAGTCTTACCCAAAATGTGTCCGAGCTGGCGACGTGTTAAGACCGCACCCACTACACAACACAACTCCTCAAGGGAGGGACAACACACTAGCGACAGCCAATGACCGGCACTAGGTTGTAGCCCACACCCCGAGCAAACACCACACCTCTAGGGTGGTACAACACCTTTACGACGGCCAATGACCGGCGTTGAGATGTTGGACACGCCCCAGGTGCACACACACTACGACACACTCGCGGTTATACGGACTAGCTGCGTCCTTCACTTTTTCAAGATGGCCGCGGGCACTATAGGATTTTGACTAAAGAAGAAACGGGAGGGTCCGAGTTTTTAAAATGATAGATTAATAAATAGAAAATGATTCCAACAAGCGTGGATTCAGAGCACGTCCGTCCCCGACGAGAGCCGGCAACGAAGTTCGACGTGTGCCTTACGTCAGGGCGGTTCCCGAAACTGTGGAAGGACGGCCGATTGTGCCTGTTAAGGAAGGAGGGTCGACCCGCCGACTCTCCTTCTGGATACAGGCCAATCGTGTTGCTGGATGACACGGGTAAGCTGCTGGAAAGAGTGGTAGCTTCCCGTGTCATCCGGCACCTGGAGGGGACTGGGCCAGGACTATCCGAGGCCCAGTATGGGTTCAGAGCGGGGAGGTCTACCATAGACGCCCTGCTCTGGCTCAAAGGGTGGACGCAACAGGCGGTCAGTGAGGGCAACAAGGCGTTGGCTGTATCACTTGACATAGCCAACGCCTTTAACAGCCTCCCGCATGGAACAATACAGGAGGCGCTCCGGTATCACGGAGTGCCCCTGTACCTGCGGAGGCTGTTGGAGGACTACCTCCAGGACCGCGAGGTCCTGGTGGAAGGACGCGATGGTGTGAGGCACCGTCGCGTCGCTTGCGGGGTTCCACAGGGGTCCGTATTGGGACCACTCCTGTGGAACATTGGCTATGACTGGGTGCTCCGCGGCACGCTACCCGCAAGTATGCGGGTTGCGTGTTACGCGGATGACACCCTAGTCACTCCTGGTGGTGAGTAGCGGGAGACAAGCGCGGGGGCGCCATCTCCCGTATTGCACGTACTCACCACCTCCGTCGGGCGGGAATGGCCGTGCACTCGCGGTCGTTTCCGGGCCCCTTCCTTCTGGAAGGGGTGTGCGGGCCCCGCGAAAGCGGGTGGTCGTCGGAGGAGAACTGGTTGTTAAAGCTCTGCCGGTTTCCCAGTCCTCCCCCACAAAGACGATGCCGGAAGGCCGCTGGGTTATTTAGTGGGTATACCGGCCTAGCCGGGGAGTTCCACATAACCCCCCCCACTCCTAATGGGAGGGTATGCGTAATGCATTTTTCCCAGCGTCACCAAAAAAATAAAAAAAAAGGTTAGGTTAGGTTAGGTTCCACGGACCTGCTAGGTTGTCCTAGTGGGCGGGGAGGTGAACCCTGACGTGGCGCGTCCCCGGGTGGCGGATAGGGGATCGGTTCCCAGATATGGGAGCTACCGGTATACCAAACACCAATGGGGGGAGTGCGGCGTCGTCCTGCCCGGTTCCCCGCGAGTGGGCTGTATGGGTCAGTTTCCTTGCGGGATTCCGAGTGGGGCGGTGCTTCGCTTCGGGGAGGGCAGAGTTGGGCTCGGCGTGCGCTTACCCCGCCAACGGGCAGGCAGTGGGAGACTAGTCTTCCCTGTCGAAGTCGTAATCCTGCGACGGTTGCGGTCATGTCTCGTAACCTGAACAGGACCGATGGTCTTGGCTTGGTCGCCCGGGCTGCGAGGAGTAAACCTCTATAAAAAATCCCGTCGGACAAGTGGTGGTGGCAGCATGAGGTCCTTTCTCTTACGAGGATGGCTGGCCGGTAAAGTCAGTCGCTACTGCTACCTAGGCGTAGGCCTTGGTTAGGTCCACCTAACCCTTCCCGGATACACGTGGGCACTGTCCGGGTCGTAGTACCTTTCCCCGGTACTCGTGGGAATTTTGATGGATTTATTCGCTAAAACCCAAAAGGAGGGCGGTCGCCTGGAATGCCGCACTGAGGGAGCTGCTGCAGAACCTGCAAAGGTGTCTGGTGCGGACGCTTCGGCGTCACTAATGGAGGTGGTTGCTTCGGCAATAGTGAAGGCTAAGCCTTCAAAACAAGCGCGGGACGCCTCCGGGCGTTTCCTTAAAGGCCCTTCTCAGGGCCAAACCAAAGGCCCTTCTCAGGGCCAAGCAAGAGGTGGCGAAGTATCGCATTATGAAGTATCGAATACTCGGAAGTTTCGGGAGCAGAAACTCCGATTTCGTTCCGCGATATTGAGATCGCCGAGGGCAGTCGACGGAAGCGGCCGTCGTCGTCCTTGTTCTTCGCACCCGGGTGTTTTGACTCGGACACGGAGACTGAGGCTACGGCAGCCGTTAAAGTCAGCACGGCTCGGAGAGGGAGGGGGAAGACCACGGCGGCGGGACTATCCTTCCGTTAAGACTTCCCTAGGCCTGTGTCGTCGGATGGCGAGTTAAAGGAGATCCTCCAACGCAGGCAGTTTAAGAAGGGTTCTATTGTTGTAAATTAATAATATTGTTAATTTACTAGTAGTTTATCAATATTCAATGTATTTAATTTTAAGCAGTGTTTTGACTTCGATGGTTTAGCAGATCCGCTGTACTTGACTCGACCAATCAAAGACCGGCGCCATTGTCGCCTGTTATGATTGGGAGGGGAACATTAAAAAAAAGAGCACCTGACAGCCAATCTTGGCAGTCGAGCGAGAATTATCGAAGGATGAAGTACTATCTCCAATGGTTAAAGTTTTGTATCTGAATACTGTGTTTTTATATGGTAATTGCAGTGTTTATTGATATAAATGAGTATGGTTTGAATGTGAGTACTATGTGGTTTTATTTTTCTCATAACTAACCGCTTATCTCTTATTCTAGTTAGCGCAACTTTTATTATCTGAAATATTTAAGACATAGTCAACATTTCAGAAGTGGGATTCGAACATTGTAACTTGCGTTAATCAGAAATTTTGATTTTTTTCTTGCATTAATGCATGTATCATCCGTATTTTAATGAAGATAATAAACTAATTAACCTACGTATATATTTAATGCCTAATAATAACTTCCCTAAAGATAAAGACCATAGACTAGCATAGCGTAATGCTACAAATATAAACGTACTAGACCAATTATATTATTATAAATCATTGTTGCATGCCCACATAAATTTTATATCCTGCTTTAATTAAACTAATCAATGAGTTTTAGTTATACTTTATATAATTAATACGTTTGGGCCTTGTAGTCTTGTTAACACAAATACTTTCGCGAGTTTTTATCACTTTCAGCACTACCTCATGGAAAGAACACCCAGTTCTGAAGAACGCGCAGTGGCCATGCCGACAATAAGCCCAACGCGCCTGGGATCAAGTTTAATTCGGCAGCCAACTGACAACCAACGCGCCACCCTGCGTTCAGGTAGCCCAGCCTAACAACGGAGCAGCCAGCGCACCAACATCATTCGCCAGCGTGCTACATAGCGCTCAAGCAGATCTGCGAGTCGACGTAGGACTCACAGCAGTCAGCGCACCAGCAGCCGCACTTGCCAGCGAGACAACAGATGCAACAACCAACAACGCCTTGCCAGGCGGCGCAGCAGGAGTCTCAACAGCTAGCGCGCCAGTAGCAGCGTCGGGAATACCCCGCGTTCAGGAAGCCGTACCAATCGGTACAACAGAAGCCGCAGCCGACTTCGCGACCACCAGCACGCCAACAGCCCCAGAAGCCTACAAGCCAGCAGACCCAACGATCACCGTGTCTGCAGCCATTCTAACAAGCACACCAGGCAGCACACCGGGCGGCACACCAGCAGCTGCACCTGCCAACAAGCCGAAAGCAGCGGGACTGCAAACAACCATAGGTCGCGCAGTCTACATCAACGGAGCAACGAAGGTCAGTGCCCTACTGCTAGTAATATACAAAGTAGAACACTACGATTAACTAGTCCTACGAATCCTCGATCATTAGTTCACAATGAAACTCCTACTCAGCCACAAGGTACAAACCAATATCTTGCTGATCTTGTGACAATTATAAAATCGATTTTCAATTGCAACTTAGACAGGTTTGATTCTTTGAAAATACGGTTTTCGAATTCGACCCATGTAAAAAGGAACAGATGATGACCATGTGGATTCACAAGCTAATGAATGTGCAACTATTTATGGTTAGGCAGAAAAACAAATCGTTCATTTTGTACTCCCTAAACTGAAAGGTGTTACTCAAAGATGGTATGAGGGTCTCTCGTCTGTCTTATTTACATGGGTTGAATGGAAGGAGAAGCTTTTAGCTGCATTTCGTTCAGAGGAAAATTATGGGCAAATTTTAAGTGACAATTTAGCTAAGCGGGCTCGTTTCACTTATTTCACTAGAGGAATATTACTACGAAAAACTGTCTCTTGTAAATAGGTGTAGTATTTTTGGAGCTGTTCAATGGCATTGACGACCGCTCAGTTAGATTAGGCGCTGAAGCCGCACAATTTACCGATCCCAATAAATCATTGACATTTTTACGAAATGCCTGAAATATAAAAGCAAACATGTATCGCAGACCTGTTAGAGGGTTGCCCCTTAAACAGCAAATAAACCCTCCATCAGCTAAGTCTTCCCGTTGTTCAAATTGTAAGAAAGACTGTCATTATACCTCACAGTGCACATAGCCTTTTGAGAAATGTACGCGATGTAATAGAATCGGTCATGAAACCGAGCAATGTTATGCCAAAATTCATACAAATGAAAAGGCTGTTATGCGTATAGATTTTGAAGATGCACTTTATAGTACACCGTTGCCTCTTTCACCTAACACAAAGACTTCTCCAGCTGGTTTAGGAGTGGAACATAATCAGAAATATTATAAAACTGCAGTCGTTAATGGGTACCAAACCATATATTGATTTTGGCAGTGAATGCTCAATGATGCGCGTTACTGAGTTCAAAAATGTCTGGACCAGTTTCAGGGTCGATGACCTTTCAACGCTTCCGGGTTTTGGTAACGCTATTGTAAGTTGTATGGGAAAACAACGGGTTCAAGTTGCTATTGACGATGTCGAAGCCGATTTGGACTTACTGATTGTCTCAGATGAGGCTATGCATGTTACTTTACTAATAGGACAGACGTTTACCGAGCAACAACATATAGTAGCACGGAAGACTAGCAATAGTTAAGAGATCACACGGCTTGACCATTTAAATTTCATTGTTAGCAATAAAATCGGCATCTACTGCAGCGACAATATTGAGGTCACTGGAATCACTGTAGTAGATGTTCACTCCGATAAAACCTCTAGTGGAGAAGTTTATGTAGAAGGTGGGGCTAGGTTTTTCAAGGGTATTCGCTACTTTGTTTTATCAGGCTATATAACTTTGGGGATGATGGATGATGATGTAGTTCTTAATAATACTTCTACAACACCAATAGTGTTACCCAATAACCTCTTGATCGCTCGCGGTCTCCTAGCTCAGGTCGAAAATCTCTCTCAAATCATGGCCGTTACTGAACACATTTCCGCTGAAAAGCAAATTGACCGAATCTGATGTCAGCATTGCTTTGGCAATGGCTTAAATTCCACCCGAGAGGGGTAAACTACTGAATTTGCTCAATTCAATTCAATTTCATTTATCTCAGCCTTCATAAGTATATGTACAAATTAGAGCCATATTTATCATAATAATAATTTAAACATTATAGAACATAAATAAAACACCGTAATGAACACCGTAATTGTTTTGTTTTTTCAGAACTAGACCTTACAAAAGTTAGTAACATGACTATAAACCTCCATGATAGTGAACCTGTTGTTTATAGGCCCTACAGACTAGCTTTTAGTGAAAAGGGGAAATTAAAAGAGATGATATCTGAGCTATTAGAAAATATCATAGTCCGTTCATCGACTTCTCCGTATGCTAGTCCCATTGTCTCATTTCGTCAGCTTCAAAAGTTACTTAGTCAAAGACCAACTTTAGCATTATACCTACGTTTCTCAGGCTTATACCGAACTCCACACTGACGCATGCAAGGTTGGAATTGCTGTTATATTGTTACAAAAGAATATATAAAATGTTTTTAAGCATGTAGCCTATTTCAGTAGACACTACCCCGAAGAGCAGAATTATACATCCTATGACCTAGAAACTCTTGCTGTGGTGGCGTCGTTACATAAATTCTGTGTATCTTATTGGGGTTCCTTTCAAGGTTGCTACAGGCTGTAATTCCTTACGCGCTACTTTCCAAAAGAGGGACATGATTCCTCGCATAGCTCGGTGGTGGGAGCAAATGCAGGAATTCAATTTTGGCATTCAATACAGGGCAGGCCAGCGCATGCTCTTGTCGATGCGCTAAGCCGTAACCCTATCCAAGATACCCGTATGGTGCTTTCTGCCAATGATTCTGATTGGCTTTGTACTGTTCAAAGCGCCGATGATGAACGCCGAAGAAGCGCCTGACATGGACAATGTGGTCGAAATAAAATCGAACTTCAAGGTGAAAAATAATAAACTGTTTAAAATCACTTCCGACGGAGACAGATGGGTTGTACCCAAAGGTGTCCAACTAAGACCGCCGATATAAGGATCACGGGCCTGGACGATGCGGCCACCAAAGAGAAAGTGGCTAAGGCGGTAGCAGAGGCCGGAAGCTGTGACGTCCGGCTGGTTCTCTTCCCGCACAGATGGAAGGAGGGCCGCTTGGTCCTCCTCCGTAAGGATGGACGGCCGGCTGATGACCCATCGGGGTATCAGCCTATAGTTACTCGATGAGGCGGGGAAGCTACTGAAGAGGGTGATAGCCAACCGCCTCATCGAGCATATGGAGGTTGTGGGTCCGAAACTTATGGACGCCCAATTTGGGTTCCGCTGCGGCCGGTCGACCATTGACGCGATCGGCCGCCTGCAGAACATGGCGAAGGAGGCGGTGTCGGAGGGTGGGCTGTTGTTGGCTGTGTCACTCGACATAAAAAATGCCTTCAACAGCCTACCCTGGGTGACAATTATGGAGGCACTCCGTTATCTCGAGTGCCCCTATATTTAAAAAAACTTGTGGGGAACTACCTATCGGACAGGGCGGTAGTTTTCCCCACCAGTGTTGGTGTAGGTGGTGATCATGTCTTTCATTGCGCTAACCTGCGTGGCGTGGACGTGATCTGCTACGCCGACGACACCATTGTAACGGCCCGAGGTTCCGATCTCCGGGCCGCTACGTTGTTGGCCACTGCCGGTGTCGCGGCAGTGGTGTCGAGGATTCGGCGACTGGTGCTGGTGGTGGCCCTCCATAAGTCCGAGGCCATCTGCTTCCACGGGCCACGGCGGAGACTACCAGCAGGCACCACCATAGTGGTCGGAGGGACACCCATCCCAGTCGGGACGACGCTAAAGTACCTAGGCGTCGTCTTCGACAGCAGAAGAGATTTCGGGGTACACCTTGAACGCCTTGTCCATAGGTTGGTGAGTACGGCAGGCGCCCTTAGCCGCCTGCTTCCCAACCTAGGTGGAGGAAATGGGAGCTGCCGCCGCCTGTACATGGGGGTGGTCCGATCAATGGCCCTTTATGGGGCCCCGATCTGGGCGGAGTCCCTAAAGAACCGCCACAAAGCCCTTCTGCACCAAGCGCAGAGGGTCATGGCGGTTCGGGTGATAAGGGCTATCGGACCATATCCCATGATGTGGCATGCGCCCTTGCCGGGCCCCTCCCGTGGGAACTTGAAGCCGAGGTTCAATCCTCGGTCTACTGGCAACGGGCGCATGCCCGGAGCCTCGGCAACCGCCCCGCACCCGACGAAGTGGTGCGGTGGCGCATAGATGCCCAGGAAGCGGCTCTGGGCAAGTGGCGGCAGCGGCTTGAAGGCCTAAGCGCTGCAGGTGTGGAGTCCCGACGCCGATCGTTGGAGGGCGTCCTGCCCATTCTGGAGGAATGGGTCGGGAGGGAGGGGGGTCAGATGACTTTCCGGCTTACACAGGTTCTCTTGGGGCATGGTTGCTTCGGGAGGTACCTATGTAATGTAGCCGGAAAAGAGTCGACCCGGGAATGCCACGATTGTGGCTATGCGGTCGAAAGAAAAAGAAGATGAAAAAAAAGATGGTCGTAAAAAGATGGTCGGCAGTGAAAGGGTATGGGAGGCAATGGTCTCCTTACGTGAGGACGTGATGTCGCAGAAGGAGGTCTCGGAGCGTGAGAGAGAGCGAGATCCGCTCTCTCAACGGCTCCATCGTGGGCGGGGCAGGCGAGCTACGCGCTCGCAACACGACCCGCCAGGAGTCTCGCCTCGCCGCCTCGGGTAGGAGGTGCGGGGGCACCAGCTGTCCATTAACGAGACCTTCCTGAGAAGGTAGGAGGGGGTTACCCCTCTGAGGAGGTCTGCCCATGTCATCGGGCGGATGCGTGCTACAGGCGAGGCCAGGCGGACTGTTGAGTCACCGCCGGCTTCGCCGTTGCCAACAGAGTCGTCTGTAGTGAGGTTATTAGTGGGTATACCCGAAAGGGGAGTCCCACATACCCCGTCGATGCCCCCCGGCACGGCGGGGATGCGTAACGCATTTTCCTCACGTAAAAAAAAAAAAAAGGTTGGGGTGCAAGGTCAGGTAACCTCCTCCCCCCCAAGTCCCCAAGAGTCCTGAAAACAGCTGGCGCACTGAGTCGTCTCCTTCCGAACATCGGAGGAGGAGGAGGGAGCTGCCGCCGCCTCTATACAGCGGTGATCAGCTCCATGGCTCTATATGGCGCTCCCATATGGGCTGGTAGGCTTGATCGGCAGACCACTGCCCTGTTGATCGCAGCCCAAAGGGTGATGGCGGTTAGAGTGTGCCAAGGTTACCGCACAATCTCCCATGAGGTGGCATGCGCCCTTGCTGGATTGCTCCCATGGGACCTTGAAGCCGAAGTCTTGGCCTCAGTCTACTGGCAAAACGAGCAAATGGCGCCGCAGCAGGTGGTGCAATGGCGTATCAATGCCAAGGCATCAACTCTTGCTAAGTGGAAGGGACGGCTCCTCACAAGAGTCGAACAGAGAGGGACTAGCGCCCAAAAATTCCTCCAAGCGATCCAGCCCGTTCTTGTGGCATAGGTACAGAGGAGACACGGGAGACTTTCCTTTCGGCTGACGCAGGTTCTCACGGGACACGGATGTTTCGGGAGATACTTGTGTCGCCTTGCACAAAGGGAAGCCTCCCCGGCCTGCCACCAGTGCGGCTATGTAGAGGATACTGCCCAGCACGCGCTGGAGGCATGCCCAGGAGGAGCTGAGCCCCGTCAATCCCTGATCGCGGCCGTTGGATCAGACCTTTCCTTGCCGACCATCATTTCTAAGATGGTCGATGACGAGACGTCATGGGAGGCGGTAGCCTCATTCTGTGAGACCATTGTCTAGCAAAGGGAGGAAGACGGGCGAGAAAGGGAGAGAAACCCTCTCTCTCAGCCGCTCCGGAGAGCGCGGACACGCAGGCGGGCTAATCGAGCCCGCACTCCGTCTCCGCTTGGAGGACCTGGGGCGTCGGATGCGGGGGCATCCGGCTCTCCTCACTAGGAAAAGGTCACCAGGAGGTGTAGATGCTCCCATATGTTCCGGGGCATCACACGAGGAGTTGAAGCTTTTTAGCTTCACACCGAGGTGGGTTCGCTTTATAGGCGGACAGCGGCGTCGACGAGGGCTGCGGAGAATGCGCGAGCGGTCCCGTGCCCCCCTGTCACTAGTCGATGACGGTGGAACATCATGAGGCTTTTAGTCGGTATGGGCGCCAGTGGGCCGAGCCCGACATAACCCGCCTGCTTCCCCAGCGTATGGTGGGTATGCGTAAATTGCATTTTGCCTCATGTTAAAAAAAAAAAAAAGGTTAGGTTAGGTTGCACGGACCTGCTAGGTTGTCCTAGTGGGCGGGGAGGTGAACCCCGACGTGGCGCGTCCCCAGGTGGCGGATAGGGGATCGGCTCCCAGAAATGGGAGCTACCGGTTTACCGGCGCGGACCAAACACCAAAGGAGGGAGTGTTGCGTCGTTCTGCCCGGTTTTCCGCGAGTCGGCTGTATGGGTCAGTTTCCTTGCGGGATTCCGGGTGGGGCGGTGCTTCGTGCGGTGCTTCGTGCAGCGTATCTCGCGCAGGCGGGACGCCCTTTTCAGGGCGCAAGGGGGGGTTACTGTTGGAGAATCGGGGGACTCTCTAACGGTCTGCACGACCCCCCTGCATGAGGGCACGAGGGGTGATTTTTGGTATGAGCAAATTCACCCCTCTATAGAGGATAAGGGCCCTTTTTAGGGCCAACCACCGGGGCAAGATGATTGAATGCTAACGCGACCCCATCTTGTCCCACAAAGGTGGAAGAGGGACTCATCCCAGGTTTTTAGTGGGTATGCCGCCGTGAGGTAGGCGGAGACTCCCACATAACCACCTTGCTCCCCCGGGTAGGTGGTATCCATAAAGGATTTTCCTGGGTCAAAACAAAAAAAAAAAAAGGTTAGGTTAGGTTCCACGGACCTGGTGGCGTTAGAGGCGCTTCCCATGCGCTGCTATAAGTGTATGGGACTAGGGCACACCCGTGCCCTGTGCACCGAGTCGACCGACAGGGACCAGTGTTTCCGGTGTGGAGACACAGGTCATTGGGCGGCCGCTTGCGGAAAGGCCGAACCGCGATGCGCAATAAGATAAGATAAGAGTTTATTCAATAACAATTTTTACATTGTGTCTGAAATACTTAAGCCTAAAAACATTATAATAATATAAAAGAGTAACATGTATGTCAATAAGTACAAATAATCACATTTTTCTTAATTTAAAGTCATCAACTGTATAGAAGCACCCCTCCAACAAAAGCTTTATCAATGCAGACTTAAATGTAGTGGGACTTTCTATGATTTTCATAGCCACAGGAAGTGAGTTGTACAGTGTAACGGCCTGATATCTACAACCATGCCTAACAATATTTAACCTCGGACACAGTGGGGTCGCAAGGTCTTTTCTTCTTGTATCTAGTCTTGCAGCTCTTTGTTCTTGTGTTTCATACTTTGACGGATGTCTGATAATGTCCATAAGAGTTACAAGGATATATAGGCTAGGTAGAGTTAAAATATGGAGTTCCATGAAATGATTTCTACATGATTCCCATGGTGGTATGCGTACCATGGTACGTATTGCACGTTTCTGAATAGTAAAAGCTCTATTCATATTGTAGTCATAGCTGTTACCCCAAAATTTTACACTATATCTCAGTTTTGACTCCACAAGAGCATAATAAGTCGTTTTCAGTTGTTCCATACTTACTTCGTCTCTAAGACTCCTTAATGCGTAACAAGCCGAACTGATTGCGTTCTCTATTGCCTCTAGCTCAGGTTTCCAGTTTAAATATTGGTCAATATGGACTCCAAGGAATTTAACGCTATCCACAAACACCACTTTAACTCCATTACTAAAACTTTGAATTATATCTTGCTCACGTGCGGTAGATCTAAACAAAATAGCACTTGTTTTAGCAATGTTAAGTTTTAAATTATTAACACAGAACCAATTATTAAAAGCCACAAGTGCGTTGTCAATTTTATCTTTTAGATCTTGGATATTCTTTGCTGGGATTATAGCATTAGTGTCATCTGCATAAACGACTAATTTAATTCCTGGTATTGTATTACTAATATAGCTTATTAGATCGTTTAAAAATATTAAAAAGAAAATAGGTCCCAATATTGATCCTTGAGGAACTCCTCGTCTTACACTGACTAGTTTTGACGTGTTCACTATTTCTAGCCCTTTCACGATATTCTTTATTTCAACGAATTGCTTTCTATTGTTTAGGTAAGATCTTACTATGCTTAGAGCAGTTCCCCTTATTCCATAAAATTCTAGTTTGGCCAAGAGTATCTCGTGGTCGACAGTGTCAAAAGCAGATGATAAGTCCAAAAATAAACCTGCCACTTTAAATTTACTATTTAAGTTGTCAAGTACTTCTTTTATCAGCAAATCAACCGCGTCCATAGTTCCGAGCCTCATTTGGTAGCCAAATTGACGTTCATTAAGAATTTTATGTTGGTTAAGGTGTGTCACAATCCTATCTTTTATGAGTTTTTCATATAACTTTGATATCACGGGCAATAGTGATATTGGTCTAAAATTCTTTGGGTCATTTTTTTTACCTTTTTTATGGATTGGCAAAACTCTTGCGATTTTCAGTTGATCTGGAAAGATTCCCTGATCAATGCAGTTATTAAGAAAAATTGATAGAGGCTCTGCTAAAATATCCACATTATCTTTAATGATTGTAATTGGTATCTCATCATAACCATACGAGCGTTTTACTTCCATTTTCTTTATTATTAGTCTAACCTCGTTTTTATTCGTGTGATTCATGTCTATGTCTGTGCTTACTTTACTGGAGTGTTCCGCCATATATTTTAAAGCTAATAACTTGTTATCATTAATATTCATGTCAATACAACTATAGTCAAATTGCTGTGCAAAGGTGTCTGCTATTTTTTGAGAATCGTCAATAATAATATCATTAATTTTAAGTAAATAATTATTATGTGCCTTATTATTAATCTTATTTCTATGTCTATTTACAATGCTCCAAATTTCTTTTGTCTTATTTTTTGCTTTTATCAGTTCTTTTTTAATTGAAAGTCTTTTTGCGGTAATAAGAGTTTTTTTGTACAGCTTTAAATATGTATTTCGGTATGTAATGATTGACTCATGACAAGTTATTTTGTTCAGGGAATTCAAAAACCTCTTCATCTTACTAGAAGTTTTGATCCCTTTGGAAATCCATGTGATTTTATTTTGTTTCTTTGTGTTTACTTTAATTTTTATCTTTTTAAAAGAGGTTTTAAATACATTTTGAAATCTGTTTAAAAAACCATTCACGTTACAGTTATAAAGATCTACTTCTTGTAAACTTTTCCTAAACATTGTTCTATTCTTTAATATGCGCAGAGTTGAAGAGGCCTTGCGGGCACGTGATGGGGGGACGCAAGTGTGTCCCTCCAAAGACAAAAGGGATGGCAAACAGGACCCGGGCTACCCCTGCGGCCACTGTTCTGCCCGCCGCTGAAGCCGGACGCCAAGCGGCAAACGAGGAGGTTGTGATATCTGATTAATGAATCAAGTCCGACATCACAACCTCCTCCAGACGAACCTCAACCACTGCGCTGGGGCCCAGGATCTTCTGATGCAGACCCTAGCACAGTGGCAGATAGACCTAGCGGTTGCTGCGGAGCCGTACTACGTCCCCCCCCATTCCTGTTGGGTGGGGGATCTGGACGGCTCCGTGGCCATTATAGGACGGTCGGGGTCAGCCGTCCCTCTCTTAGCTGAAGAGAGGGGCTCTGGGTACGTGGTGGCCAAGTGGGGAGGGTACGCCGTCGTTGGCGTATACTTCTCCCCCAACAAAACCGCTGCAGCACTGGAGGTCTTTATGGACCTCCTAGCCGCGGCGGTGCAAAGACAGGCGCCGCGTCAGGTCCTTCTAATGGGCGACCTGAACGCAAAAGCCCGGGACTGGGGCAACCGCCTTACTGACTCTCGCGGAGAGATTGTTAGGGAGGGGGCGGTTGCCACAGGACTGACCCTGCTGAACAGAGGGTCGGCCCACACGTCATTGCGACGAGGGCAATACGCGCGTACCGGACGGTATCCTGGACAGCGGCGTGCGTGCTGGTCGGAGATCCCCCCTGGGAGCTCCAAGCGGAGATCCTCGCCAAAATATACCACTTCGTGGCGGCGAGGAGATCCGGTGGAGACCCCCCAGCGTCCGGGCGATCCGCCCGGTCCTCCAGAGGTGGGTTGGTCGGCGATTTGGTTCGCTGACCTTCCGACTGGTGCAGGTGCTTTCCGGACACGGATGTTTCGGAAAGTACTTGCACCAGATAGCGAGACGGGAGGCCGACCCGGCCTGCCAAGAGTGTGGGGCGCCGGAAGACACGGCGCTCCACACGCTGGAGGTGTGTTCCGCATGGGGCCCCCAGCGACACACACTTTCGGCACTCGTGGGTCGCGATCTCTCTCTGCCGAGCGTTGTTATGCCACCCTTTTGGGTGGAGACTCCCACATAACCGCCTCGCCCCCCCGGGCGAGTGTGGTATCCATAAAGGATTTTCCCGGGTCAAAAAAAAAAAAAACAAAAAAAAAAGATTCCACGGACCTGCTAGGTTGTCCTAGTGGGCGGGGAGGTGAACCCCGACGTGGCGCGTCCCCAGGTGGCGGATAGGGGATCGGCTCCCAGAAATGGGAGCTACCGGTTTACCGGCGCGGACCAAACACCAATGGGGGGAGTGCGGCGTCGTCCTGCCCGGTTTCCCGCGAGTCGGCTGTATGGGTCAGTTTCCTTGCGGGATTCCGAGTGGGGCGGTGCTTCGCTTTGGGGAGGGCAGAGTTGGGCTCAGCGTGCGCTTACCCCGCCGTCGGGCAGGCAGTGGGAGACTAGTCTTTCCTGCCACCAGCTCGAAATCGTAATCCTGCAACGGTAGCGGTCATGTCTCGTTACCTGAACAGGACCGATGGTCTTGGCTTGGTCGCCCGGGCTGCGAGGAGTTAACCTCTATAAAAAATCCCGTCGGAAAAGTGGTGGTGGCAGCACGAGGTCCTTTCTCTTACGAGGATGGCTGGCCGGTAAAGTCAGTCGCTACTGCTACCTAGGCGTAGGCCTTGGTTAGGTCCACCTAACCCTTCCTGGATACACGTGGGCACTGTCCGGGTCGTAGTACCTTTCCCCGGTACTCGTGGGAATTTTGATGGATTTGTTCGCTAAAACCCAAAAGGAGGGCGGTCGCCTTGAATGCCGCACTGAGGGAGCTGCTGCAGAGCCTGCAAAGGTGTCTGGTGCGGACAGAGGTGCCGAAACGGGCAGAGGTGCCCGTTTCGGCGGTCTGCCTGCATGGCAGAGCGGACGAGTCTTCGGACTCCGAAATGTCGGCCGACTTTGAGTCGGACGCCGGTCCAACGGCGCAAGAAGGTCGCGAGCAATCGCGGAAGAGGGCTTTCCTCAAAGATGTGTCCAACTCGGACTCGTCTAAGGGGAAGGCCAAAAAGAAGGTCAAGGCCAAAAGGCGCTCCGCCATCGCCATTGTCGACACCCACGACGTGGGTCTGGCAGAGGCGGAGCGCCAGCTGAGCCTGGCAAGGCGGGCACAGGTCCAGCAGGACCTAGAGGAGCAGGTCGCTGCCAAGGAGCAGCAGGCGCGAACTGCGCGGGCCAGGGCCGGGTACGGCGCGTCTAGCGTCCTCTACACGGACCACTCCCTGGCCGAGCTGGAGCGCATGGCTCAGGAGGATGCAGGGGAGATCGTAGAGGTCGCCTTCAAGTCCTCCAACCTGAAGGGGACACTTCAGAAGTCACTGAAGTGTCGGCGGCAGCGGGCCCCTCCTCCTCCTCCTCCTCCAACCTTGAGGATATTATCCGAAAGGTTGGAGGAGAGGGCGTTCACAAGAGCCTGCCTCGATGGCATCGAGGATAGGCTCTTGCCCGAGAAACGCCTGCGTCCGCCACTAGCGGCAGACAAAAGGGCGAAAAAGCCGGGGCCACCTCCTGCAGAAAGGGAGGACGCCCAACTCCCTTCGACCACCCCATCCAACCAGTCGTGGTCGGAGGTGGTCAAGAAGGGAAAGGGCAAGGCGAAAGCGGCCGCCGCCCCTACCACCCCTGCCACCTCATCCTGCCCGCCCCAGGCGGCAGGTAAGGGCAAGGGGAAAGGGAAGGGGAAGACGTCGGCCCCAAAGCCCGCCGCCGCTGCACCCGCAGCTAAACGGGCTCCCGCCGGTGGGAAGAAGCTTCGGGCTCCTCCCAAGACTGCGGCCGTCGTAGTGACTCTCACCGCAGAGGCTGCAGAGCGAGGGGAGACGTACGAGTCTGTCTTGAAGCAGGCTCGTACAAACGCAGATCCCACCCAACTGGGGATCGGTGCAGTCGCGTGCCGCCGAACGGTAACCGGGGCTCGAATCTTCGAGTTCCCGGGGGCCCAGGGCGGCGCCAACGCAGACCTCTTCGCAACGAAGTTGCGGGAGGTCATTGCGGACGCGGCCAAGGTAGCCAGGCCCGTGAAGTCGGCGGCCTTGGAGGTGACCGATCTAGACGATTCGGTCACCAAAGAGGAGGTGGTGGCGGCCATTGCAGCCATAGGGGGCTGCGATACCGCAGCGGTGCAGGGTCGGGACATTAGGCCTGGCCGCGGCGGTATGGGCACCATCCGCCTGGAGTGCCCAGTCGTGGTGGCCAAAGCCGTCCTCGCCAAGGGGCGGCTCCCGGTAGGATTCAGTTCCTGCCAGATCCGGGCACTTGAAGACCAGCCATTGCGCTGCTTCAGGTGCCACGGTCTCGGCCACATGCGGGCTCTCTGTCCGTCCAAGGTCGACAGGACAGAGAGTTGCTTCCGCTGCGGTAAGGACGGACATAAGTCCGTCGACTGTAAGGCCGCCAAGCCGCACTGCGCTATATGCGCAGCCAGCGGCTGCCCGGCGGAGCACATTATGAGGGGGAGGAACTGCAATCCTCCCCCGAAGAAGTGCAAAGCGCAGGCGCCGACCCCGCCTGTCGCTGCGACCGCCCCGGCGGCCGATGAGGGAGAAGCGATGTCCGACTATGATGGATAGAGTCGGACATCGCATACTCCAGGCGAACACCAACCACTGCAAAGCAGCCCAGGACCTGCTAATGCAGGTCCTGGCTGAGTGGTTGGTGGACGTGGCGGTAGTCGCCGAGCCGTACTCGGTCCCTGGCCATTGGCTGGGTGACAGGGACGGCTGGTTGCGTTGGTGACGCAGTCTTCCACGGACTCCCCTCCCCTCTCGCTTTTAGAGAGAGGACCGGGATACGTGGCCGCCGCGTGGGGAGAAATAGCCTTGGTAGGGGTATATTTCTCCCCTAACCACCGACCGTCGTTATCGGCCGGGCGGCGCCGCGCCAGGTCGCCGTTGTGGGCGACCTGAACGCCAAGTCGGCGGCCTGGGGAAACCCGGCCGCCACTTGCAACGTCCGGGGGAGGGCCGTCGAATTCTGGGCGGCCTCCTCCGGTGTGTCCCTCCTCAACAGAGGGACGGTCCAGACGTGTGTGCGGCGACGGGGAGGGTCAGTGGTGGACGTTTCGTTCGCCACCCCCGTCCTGGCCGCCCGCGTCGTGGACTGGCGGGTAGAATCATCTGAAAATCTGATAAACATCTGATTCATGTTCATGAATCAGATGTTTATGAAATGTGTACTTATGTTAGACACGATGGTGGATTAAAGAAACCTGCCAAAAACTCACTCACTCTCACTCAAACTCTTCGTAAATCAAAACTAAATCAAATCAAAAGCCTTTGTCAATTCTAAGTAAAAATTATGTAGTCAAAGTCAAAAGATACTTTATTCAATACAATCACATGGATCACTTTGTAACGTCTTACATACTAGGTGAATTTAGGTGCCAATTCATCCTAACCCAAGCCCGAGAAGAACTGGAAATAAACTCGTCCAGTCCTAGCGCTTTTTTAACCGACTTCGTCAATAAGGAGGAGGTTCTCTATTCGTCGGAATGTTCAGCGATTACTCAGAGACACCTTAACCGATTTCAAAATTTTTTGAAGTGAAAACTTCTTTTAGCGCGGTACGCATATTTTTAGATGAGGTAAAACCTCTGGATTCGCGACACCGATACCGTCTGGGGCGAGACGCAGCCGGCTGCCGCACTCGCCCCATTTGATTATAAACCTTAATTCACATGTTTACAGTCTACTTTTGTATGGAGAAGTTTACTGAGTTAGGTTCATTGATATATTATCTACATTCTGAACAAAAAATATTGCATCATCTGTGTTCGTTCAGTATTTGATTGGCAGTCGCCATAATTACGTCGGTTGCAGGTTCAATTGGCGTAACCCACAAAATAAGACTTTTCAGTAGAAGCATTAAAAGTATTTTTTCATAATAAATTGAACATAACTTCATTCCCATGTGACCTTTTTTGGATCTGTTTTGACAGAAAAGCTTAAAATTCATTGGATTTTCTGGCAAAAAAAGATTTTTTCCCCAGTAGCCTTATTTTTGGATATACATTTTAGTTACACCAATTTTTTTAATGCCATAAGACAGTAACACCATTTTGCAGTCAAGATTTCTTAAAATATTACAAGTCAAAATGGTTTAAGGCTCGTAAAAAAATATGTTATGTTTATTCAATTTGATGTAAAAGACGGCGTTCTCTTTGTTGGTTGATGTAACTTTAAGGTAAAAGCCATAAAAATGTATAGAAATATACATAAATTATCACCAAATGTCGCTTACGCCATTTTTTCTGTAATTTTTAAATTTAATTATTTAGGATTTATTTTATAAATAAATTGTTTATCTATGTACTTTTATAACATTCGTATTATAAAGGCAAGTAAGTAAAAAAATAGTTCTATTAAATTTACCTCTATTTGCTAGATATAAGAAACAACTTAACAAGGTTTTAATAAGCAGTTGCTAATAGAGTACTACAATTAGAAACTCTTTATAAAGTTAAGCAATGTTTCTTAAACTTAAAATTTATTTTAACGCTATTTTTATTTATTATAGGTATCGAAATATTTTAAAAAATACGCATATACCTAATATAGGTATTGTAGGAGTAACAAAATAATTATTTTGATTGCTATTCTTCTACAGAGTTTTCTTCATCAGTTTGGTTAAGCGTGTCTTTAATGTTTTTGGTAAGAGGTAGGTTTCAAAAACTGTTAGGAATAACTCGGTCATTACACATATTTTTTCTTTATATTTTGCTTCCGATATAGCCTGTCTGTTTTATAAAGAGGTTTCAATTAACGCTATATTATTCTAATCCTTGTTTCAAATGATTCGGATGGTTCATTGAAAACCTTTTTCTCTTTTTCTCATGTTTCTTTATATCTACCTCTCCTATTTTGCTCTACATCTTCTTCATTATTATGATAATCCTTATCTTAGTCATGTGTAAATTTTACAGCTGGCACCAAAGCATTCTGGTCCTTGGCCAAGTCGGTGGAAGCGAACTTCAGTCGCCCTTCTCTCCCTCCACTACTAAAACCTGATGGATCTCTGGCGCAAACTGCAATCGAGAAAGCAAATCTCTTTGCTCAATTTGCGAAAGCTTCACATCTAGACATCTCTAACGAAACCCCACCTAGTCTTCTTTGATGCGAAGCGACAATGCAGGAAATTCGCATCCATCAAAAAGAAGTGCTCAAAACGTTACGGAGTCTTGACGTGACAAGCTGGTCCGGATGTCATTTTGGCTGTAGTGTTAAAAAATTGTATAGTGTTAAAAACTTGTGTAGTGTTAAAAAAGTTATAGACAACTCAGGGGGAGTTGTCTCCCATACTCACAAAACTTTTACGCTTATCTCTGAAAACTGGAATAGTCCCAAAATCCTGGAAGCTTGCTAATGTGCAACCTGTGCCCAAGAAAGGCAGTCTCGCTGACCCATTAAATTACTGCCAAATTTTTACTATGCAAATGCATTAAGCGTGTCCTGAATACGAAGCTCTACGAAGAGTCTTGACGTGACAAGCTGGTCCGAATGTCATTTTGGCTGTAGTGTTAAAAAATTGTATAGTGTTAAAAACTTGTGTAGTGTTAAAAAAGTTATAGACAACTCAGGGGGAGTTGTCTCCCATACTCACAAAACTTTTTCTCTGAAAACTGGAATAGTCCCAAAATCCTGGAAGCTTGCTAATGTGCAACCTGTGCCCAAGAAAGGCAGTCTCGCTGACCCATTAAATTACTGCCAAATTTTTACTATGCAAATGCATTAAGCGTGTCCTGAATACGAAGCTCCATACATACCCTGAAGACAACGAACTCCTCAGTGATCGACAATACGATTTTCGCCGAAAGCGATCTACTGGGGATCTTGTTGCGTATGTCATGCACATCTGGTGTGAGGCCATGGAGAAATACGGTGAAGCATTAGCTGTTTTAATCTCAAAAGCTTTTGATAGGGTCTGGCACGCGAGCCTTATTGGTAAGCTTCCAGTCTACATATTGCCAGTTCAATAAGGCTTATAGCTTGCTGACTTCTTGAGGGAAAGATCCATTCAAGTCGTTGTTGACGGCTGCTCGTCTGATTGATTGGCAATTAATGCCGGAGTACCTCAAGGGTCAGTGCTCTCTGCTACACTGTTATTACTACATATAAACGATCTGCTTATGTCCGGAGTCATTGGGTATACAGACGACAGTCCAGTTGACATTCAGAAATACAGAGTCGAGATGCTTATGCGTCTGGATTTGACTCTCCAGGTCGTGTCCGATTGGGTCCAATGCCAGTTAAATTCAACGCATCCAAAACGCAAGCTTGTCTCTTTTCGGCGAAAAAAAGTGAGTTTCTCCAAGTCCCCGTTTTCCGAAATGTACCGGTAACTGTAGAAGATCTTTTCTAAGTTTTATGAGTTTCACTTACTCAGACTTTCAATTTTGGCTCTTATATCGAGTCCAAGGCCAAAACTGCTGCCATGAAGCATGACATCCTCAACAAGGTGAGGCGATACTTCACACCTGGACTGCTTTCCACTTTATATAAAGCTCAAACCCGGTCGAGTGTTGCTGCCATCTATGGGATGGTTCAGCCAAACACCAGCTGGCTGCTTTGGACTCGAACGAGTGTAAAGCATTGAGGGTGATAGGTGAGCAGCTAAACACTGAGACTAAGTTCCAGAGTCTCGAGCACCGACGTAAAGTTGCTTGCATTTCGGAGAATGTGCACAGGAATTGCATGATCTCATTCCACCATCTCTATTTCACAATAGGATAAGCAGACGTATCGCTCAATATCATCCAATCTTATCAGTCTACCACCCATACGAACATAGCGCTTTGCTTCCTCATTTATTATGCGTATAACCAAGGATTGGAATGCTTTGCCGTCGTCTGTCTTTCCTGAAAACTACAATTTGGGTCTCTTCAAGTCAAGAGTAAATAGGTATCTTCGGCGTCACCGACGGCGCAGTCTCGGATTCGTTCTCCTGTATAATAAACTAAATATTATATCTGACTCTAAACTAGCTAAAAAAGGAAAGAAATCAAATTATTGTCGTGTTAGAAGAAATTAGTAATTAACATTACTCAGAGTAAACTCGTATAACCGAAAATGCTGAGTAATGTCTAAGTTTCGCAAAATAAATTTTTGGCACACTTCTTTTCTTCCTTCACCTTCATTTAGTACTCGAATATAAACTTTCTTTTAATTTCTACAACTTCTACTTTCGGATTCTTAACTGGTACTCTGTAAGCACATTGTACTAGTCAATCTTTTTTTCGTTGGACATCTAAATGCCAGTAGAAGTTAAAAAAAAATTGTCTTCGTTCGTCTGTCATAATTCATAATCAAAACAAGTTCTAGGAAATTTTCCTGGTTCACAGGGATTTGTTTGTTGTTTTTAAGCTGTTTCTATATTTCTAGATGAAATTAGTTTATAACTATTGCCTTGATCCTGTATTGTTTTCTAACCTATCTTTTGCTGTATTTTTTTTTTCTTGCACGACGTTAACGACAGAATGCCTTCAACCCCTCCTAACAAATAATGGAAAAATACTGATAATGTATTAAAATACTAAAAGAATCTGTATTGAATATGACACAAAAATGCATTATAAGGTCTAAAATAATTATTTTAGACCTTAGATCTTTCATAAGTCATTAAAATATAAATAAGGAAGTCGCTTATTGTGATAATATCGGTAGCTTATAGAACCTACTTATTTTTTGTAGGGTTGTATAATTAGGTACAGTGTAATTTGATTTTTCCCAGACAAAATAAATAAGATATTGAATTCAAACTTTACTATTTCACTGCTAACCTTCAACTGCTTGATACTACATGATAAATTAAGCGTATGGCATAGCATTGCAGCTACTGGAAGTACTGCCTATGGCCGTCTATGACACAACACGAACTTAATAATGTGTGTGATATGACAATCCGCCTCCAGACGACACCGCCTGTGGCCGTATATGCCACCGCACATACTCAAAAATATGTGTGATAGTTATCCCGTCTATAGGCGGCAACGCCTGTGGTTGTGTATGCCGAAACACAACTCAATTATATATGTGATACGACACATCCGCCAATAGACGGATCAAAATATGTATGGAGTTTTTTTGTGTCATATTTGAATTTTTCGAGATGTCTCTATGTCCGTGAAAGTGTTAATAATGAAACAGGTAATCATCAAGGGCTCGCAATATACAGTTCAAATTAAATATAAATGGTACAATTTTGACAAAGGAACAGGATGTTGCGAATGCATTTGATAATTTTTTCTCAGATATACCTACCAAAAATAGTGACCAAATCGTTAAACTCTTCAGCCGCCAGAGCTTCCGTTCTATTAGAATCTAGTGTTGCAAAATGTAAGAATGAGTTTAGTTTTAGCTACATTAACGAGGCTAGCATTGTAAAAGCATTCAAGTTAATTAATATAAATAATACAGAAGGTCTTTGGGGAATGTCTACAGGTGCTGGGTGTCATTATCTTAGATATTGCACCATGTTTAGCTTATATTTTTAATAGATTTATTTATTTATTTATTTATAAAAAGTACTTACACTATTTTTACAGGGGCCCCTAATGCAATAGTGTAAAGAAAAATAAAATAATTAAAACAATTAAACAATGAACATCAACTTAAAAATTTAAAGGTACACATTAACATAAAATTCTTCAATTAATAACATTGAATTACATAATGTCAAACTAAATGTGAAAATGTCAAAAATAATAACGTAATGTCAAATAAAAGAAATAAAATAAAAACTTGTTAATCAATATACAAATTATACAATAGATGTATCGACGAGGTAGTTTTTCTTGATGTTATGAAACACAATAAACTCATTCCTATGTTTAAGTCTGGAAGTGAAAGTGATCTCGCTAATTATAGACCGATATCGATATTACCTGCGTTAATTAAGTAAAATCTTTGAAAAAATAATTCTTAATCAGCTATTATATCACTTTAACGTTAACGGCCTGCTACATAGTAATCAATACGGATTTTAGTCCGGTCAATATAGACATTTAAAATAACAAAAATTCCCGGAAAGCCAAATATTGGTGGAGAGCTGGGGTTTACCATTACAAATAAAGTTTTAAAAGTCCCCATCGATCCTATGTGTGCTTCAAAA
Source organism: Lampropteryx suffumata (assembly GCA_948098915.1). NCBI lineage: Eukaryota > Metazoa > Arthropoda > Insecta > Lepidoptera > Geometridae > Lampropteryx > Lampropteryx suffumata. The sequence goes on along the minus strand of OX402568.1, from coordinate 254,644 downwards.
GTTATTCGGGGTCAAAGGTCAAAATTTGAGGTTTTTTGGATTTTTTTCGAAAACGGTAAGTTTTATCAAAAAAAAACCTCAAACCAAAGTTGTAGACTTTAAAATTCTCTACAAAAATGGTCCATATGATTTTTTTCCTAAGAGTTACCATTCGTGAGATATCGCGATTTTAAGAGTCACATTATACATGATAATGCACACATTTCCACGTCACAAAGTCAAAAGATGATTTATTCAATACAATCACAAGGATCACTTTGAAACGTCTTACATACTAGGTGAATTTAGGTGCCAATTCATCCTAACCCAAGCTCGAGAAGAATTGGCAAGAAACTCGTCTTGGTCCTAGCGCTTTTTTATATGATCCATCTTATAACTACCTTAACTACGAAATACTAATACAAGAGAGTTTATACATTTCAAGTGTTTCGGTTATCTGTCTGACGGCAGAGCGACATGAGGCCATGCATTCTTATCAATAATATAGTCATTTATATTATAATAAGCTTTCTTCAACAGACTACCTTTAATGTATGCTTTAAATTTCTTAATAGGTAGTTTATTAGCATTTTCAGGAAGCTTATTATAGAAGCGCACCGTGTTCCCCATAAATGACTTATTAACTTTTTCTAGTCGAAACCTAGAGATGTATAATTTATGTTTATTCCTAGTGTTGATTTTATGAAGGTCACTATTTTGCTGAATCCCATCCACCTGTGAGGTAGTGTACTCGACGCGTTTTTTTTACCGTGGTTTCCCCTGTAGGCCTACTCCACTAACTGTCATGACAATTTTAGGATTATTTAAGGGAAAAATACCCGTCAAGTTCTAGATATTACTTTATTATTGATATTGTCTTCTTCTTCCTCTTCCTCTTGCTGGATGTTCATAAATTGTTCAAATGTGGCTGAGTCATTAGTCTCTTCATTAGAATCACAGGAATCTTCCTCAATTGTACTCAACTGGACATTTGAGCAAGACTGACCTTGGCAATTGTTACACGCTGGAGAACACAGCAACCCGAATTTTTTACAGCCACATTTGGCACTACAACCTTTTTTGCAATTGCAAAAAATAGTGTTGAGGAGTTTTTCTGGAGCAGGTGGTGGGAGTAAAGTTTTAATCGGTTCCAGAGTATTATCTATCAATTTCCAACCCCAGTCTTCTGGGTTCAGTTGATTGCCTAGCCATGTTTGAACTTGATGGTATACTCGATACAAATATTGAATAGCAGATGCCGATGTTGGAGGAAGACATGATAGTTGTACTTGTTTCTTGTTTCGCGTATTTTTTACAAAAGTTAAGTATCGGTATTTATCAATGCAAGTAATTTTTTTTGGAGCTCCATAAACCGCAAGAAGAAAGAGAATTCCTTCTGTAATTATTGTTTGAGGCCTGGAATCAATTTCTGTAAATACTTTAGCGCCGTCAGTCAAATCTTTTTTTTCGAATACGGACAATAGAAAGCGACAGAGAATAGCCAGATGTTTTTCATGTCCACGTGGTTAGAGGGGATTCAGTTAGGGACTGACTGTCTTTTCAATAAATGTTTTCAGGATAGTATAGTATATATAAAAGAGACACAGATAGGTATATATACATATCTTTGGAATCTGACATTATATTATTAATATCGACATGTATACAACATTTTACTAATTATTTACTTCTGATTTTTACTATTTCTTACTGTGACATTTATTTCGATTTGTTATCTATGTGCTTAATTAGAGTAATTGGTTGTGCCGTTCTAATTATTAATAATAATATTAATAATAAATCTTAAGTGCCTGATATGTATATACGTGGCTTATATGTGCATATCATGTATAGTGTGACTCTTAGAATCGCGATATCTCACGAATGGTAACTCTAAGGAAAAAAATTATATGGACTATTTTTGTAGAGAATTTTAAGATCTACAACTTTGGTTTGAGGTTTTTTTTTTGATAGACCTACCGTTTTCGAAAAAAATCCAAAAAACCTCAAATTTTGACCTTTGACCCCGAATAACTTATGAAGCACACATAGGATCGTTGGGGACTTTTAAAACTTTATTTGTAATGGTAAACCCCAGCTCTCCACCAATATTTGGCTTTCCGGGAATTTTGGTTATTTGACCACTATTTTTATGTCTAAATTGACCGGACTATTTACTAAAGGTCGATCAACAGCTGATGCAGGTATAGCGCTCTTAAAGCATATATTTGAGGCCTGGGAAAAGTCACAGGATGCAGTTGGGGTATTCTGCGATCCATCTAAGGCCTTTGACTGTGTGAGTCATGCAACCCTAATCACAAAGTTTAAATATTATGGCATTAAAAACCGGGCGATTGACCTCATACAGTCTTATCTATCCAATAGAGTCCAGCGGGCCTAGCACGGCACGAGGAGAAATAGTCTTTCCACCTTTTTATCCACCTGTCAATGGAAATACACCACCACCTGTCCACCACAGGTGGATAAAAACGGGGGAAAGACTATTTCTCCTCGTGCCGTGCTAGGCCCGCAGCGGGGCTAGCACGGCACAAGGAAAAATAGTCTTTCCCCTGTTTTTACCCACCTGTCAGTGGAAATGATTTCCTTTTCTACCTCTCATAGCACAGCTTCGGGGAAAGGAATATAATGTTTCCCTTTGACGTTTATCGTAGACTGTAGGTCCCGCTACTCCCCGCCCCAGAGCACGGCCTATCAACAACGTGGATAAATTTATCTCTATTTGACATAAGACAGGGAATATTAATCACTGTCCTTTGAAGGTGGGTATAAAAATTTACTTGTAAATATTGAATAATTTCCTCAAGAAAATAATGTCTCAAGTATTCTACAATTTCGTTCTAACGCGAGATATGTAAACGTTAGAACGAAAGTTACACTAGACATCCCTATCCGAGATGTCAGTAACGCCTTTGAATTCCCGGATAATGAGTTTCGCCACATATTTCGCGTTACTAAAGAAATGGCCTTATATTTGTGTGTGGAGTTGAAAGAAGCCTTGCAGCCTCTAAATCCTAGGGATGGTTTGCCGGTGCATATCAAGGTAAATAATACATACCTTCAAGTATCTTTCTACTTAGGTTTTCTATGAAATCCGTACCTACTCAGACCTAGGATATATTTACCTCGGTCTGATACCAACTAAAGCTAAACAAATCCTACCAGTACATTCTTAGGTATAAAATTTTCAACAATAGGTCCGCACATCCCTGACAGATGGTAGCTACCAGCAAGGTACGGGCCAAGACCAGTCTAGTGATAGACCACTGTCAAAAAATATCTGACCCAACTTTTTGTTGCTATCATCAGAATGTAAGCTCAATTTTTAACATAATTGCCTAAAAGTACATGTAGTTTAGAAAATATAGGTACCTACCTACAGATATTATTCTCTTGCAAGTCAAAGATAATGAAACCAGAAATAAGTACGGATTTCATGCCTACACATAAGTTAGTTTGATCTGCAATAAATTAACTGGTTATGTATTGAATTTTCAGATTAATGCCAAAATGGATTGTATTCCCAGGAACAGAACATGCAAGGCAGCGTGTATCTACTGGTTTTCATGAAAAGCATGGCCTGTCGGATAATAAACATTAATGCAAGGTATCCAGGGAGAGTGCATGACTAGTTTATATTCAATCACTCCAATTTGAATAAGAAAATGAGACGCTAATGATTATAGGGTTTTTGTATAATTTATTTATTTACGTTTTATTAGTTAATAGCAGCGCCCTGTTGCACCGGCTCCCATCAAGATCTATTAATACTAGTATATATATTATGTATAGGTAGTAAAAAAATTACAGTTTGATATTGACAATATTTATTAAGTTTTTTGGTTGAAAATCTCCAGGGAAACTGAAAAGAAAAAATATGGTATTAGTATGAGGCATTTTTACAGGGGACTCTGGCAACACCTTGGAGCCATGGATGATGATTCCTGATTTGGATGCTGCACCAAACAGTGCTGCTGTAAAATAACATTGACAGGATGCTTCATTATGATCCCGAAAAGGCATCACAGATATACTGTTGTGCAACAATATACAATATCATGCACCACTATAGGTGAGTTTAATTAAAATTATAGTTACCTATATGGATAGTTTCATATATGACCAGTGTTATTTTACTTACATTCCATCACCTTGTTTATTTCAGAGTCCCAATGGATAACATAGAGCCAAGCTCAAATGAAGAGAACACCACTACAGTCCAATGTGTGAAGGAAACCAACTTACTAATTTTGCTTGCACCAAACAAGGATCAATTATTATTACACTAGATGCATTTTCAATGCGGGCATTTGTCTTTAAGTCCTTCCATGTCTGTAATAAACAAAATATAAAATGCTAGTTTTTTAGTTTTTTTACTGTTTATTTCCATTTTTTATATTGCAATCACACCATTTTGTCTCTTTCATGTTAAACTTGTATTAACAACAAAATACAAACCAATATAATTATATAGCTTGCTTCCATTGCTCAATGGTCCTGCCCGGACAAACTTTTCAGCTTGAGCCGTTGGCCCTCTGCTTTTCAGCTCTCTAGAGGCCCAGTGAACTCATAGATCGGTCGCCAGATGGCTGCTGTTGGCCATGAAGTCAACCATGATGACTCTAATTTGCAATTTGTTGCTCCTTAACTCATTCACTGCCACCACGATTTTCTTGAAGTTTATCGAGATGCCGCCGTATAAAACCGCGGAAACGCTAGGCGTGCTCGCGGCAATGCTACTTGGAAAAATAGTAAACACGCCGCGCGTGTCCATGGCACTGACTAAAGGTAAATTCTTTAAAACGGGTTTTTTTCTGTTTTAACTATGTTTGCCGGGTATTATTTCTTGTGCTGCGCGAGGATAAAGGTGTTTACAATAGTATCGTGAGTTTTGGTTCTTGGAATTATGGCGAAAAATAGATTTTATGGTAAGTAAATGTATTATAACGTAATTTAAGGTTCTCAAACTTTTTTTACTAAAATTCCCATGCATCAATGAATAAAGTTTTATTGTGTACTGTAACATTGGAATTGTTAACAGTGCAAGTACATTAGTTTTATTAATATATTGAGGGACAATCATATTTAAACGTATTTTTAGTATTATATGAGTGAATTCATTTAAATTATTAAACCGATAAAAAGCTTTTAACTGCGGAAAGTTTGTTTAAATAAATAAATAAATAACCCCAAACATTTCACACAACATCATTTGGCCCCAAAGTAAGCAGAGCTTGTGTTATGGGTACCGCATGACTGATATACTAATTATATGTTTTTTTTTTTGTAAATACATACATATTATACATAGAAACACAGACCCGAGACAAATACTTGCAGATCGTACAAACATTTGTCTCGCGGCGGGAATCGAACCCGCAACCTTCTGCTTCTCAGCCGGGTCTTAGCCAACTGCGCCACAGAGGTCGTCTAACGTCGTCGTTTACGTTATTTATCTCGTATTATCGTAATGTTGGTTGATTGGCCTTACCTGATTACATAAGTATGAATTAAATTCAAAATATTCAAATGAAATAAATTGATTTCTTATCTTTTTTTCAGGAAAAGTTAAATTTGTACCGGAAACGGAAGATATTAATGATGACAAAAATTTTAGCGAGACAAACAAACAGCAATTGATTATTATATACATAGACATAATTCAACTGTACGTGTGTATGTCACTGTGTGTGTATGTATAATTGTATAAACGGATAGGTACGATTTTTTTTCATTGATGGCGTATGGAGTTGCTGAGCGACTTCATATAAGTAGTAGATCAGTCATGTGGTACCCATAACCCAAGCTCTGCTTACTTTGGGGCCAGATGATGCTGTGTGAAATGTCCGGCATTATTCATTTATTTATTATTTATTCGTACATGACACAGTACCTACGGTATACGGTAAAAACAACGGTCCGATATATTATGACATTCCGTTTTGTCATAAATACTGGTTAAAAATCATATATCGCAAGCTTATCACTCTGAAATTAGCGAAGCGTTTAATAGAATAAAAAAGGTTGGGAACCTAAGGGTAACTTTTGTAAGTGAACACACCTAGCGTGTTCTCGGCACTACAAAATACCTATTTTTCGTAAAAAAATCTAACTAGTTTTTTTAGGGAACCGCTTCAATATACCATAGCCTATCCCTTAAAAATGATGCACTAAAAATTTCAACAGAAAATCTGGCCTAGTTTTGGAAATATAACCGAAACATTCAAAACACACCTGGCGTGTTCTTGGCGTAGAGACGTAGATTAGCCTGAACACGCGAGGCGTGTCAGTGGCAGTGAATGTGTTAATCTAGGAAAAATGAAGAATACATCATGAGTACATTACATTATGTGAGCGTTGAAAAACAATTCCAGATTATAACAAAATCAAAACAACGAAAGCACAACGTAAGAAAACTATGATTTCGAAAATATGTTATAAATTGGTATTTGTGTAACAATACAATTTATCACATTACTTACTTTCTCACTCATATTTATTTAGTTGAACATGTGTAATTATATTATAATTAATAGAATCAGTGTTTTGTTTTGCTCAAGTTTTGTTTTGTTTTGCTACCACAAAACAACAAGATAGATAGTACAAGCTGTACAAGGAACGAACAATGTTTGGAGTTTTGATGGATTGAAGGAAATATTGAAGACTGATACGGCATTTTTATTTAATTTGCTAAAATGGCAACGATGCGGTTGAGAACGCTATTCCCCCCGTAAATCCACCCTGATAAACTATTCCCTAGCGCGCCCGTGCTCGCAAGGTAGACCAAAATGACTGAGGTGAAAGGATTTTTATCCTTTCCCCGGTGGCTAAATAGTCTTCTTGCCGTGCTAGGCCTGCTGAGGTACCCCTATATCAATAATTGATTCTGAAGATCTCTCACCACCCACGTCTACTTTCTGCCCGCCTAGCACGGCAAGAAGATTATTAGCCCCCGGGGAAAGGATAAAAACTCTTTCACCTCTGTCACTTTGGTCTACCTTGCGAGCACGGCCGCGCTAGGGAATAGTTTATAAGGGTGGATTTACGGGGGGAATAGCGTTATCTACCGCATTGTTGCCATTTTAGCAAATTAAAATAAAATGACGTATCAGTCTTCAATATTACCATCAATCCATCAAAACTCCAAAAATTGTTCGTTCCTTGTACTATCTGTGGTTGGTAGCAAAACAAAACTTGAGCAAAACACAGTTTCAGAGTTTCTATTTATTAAATTACACAATACATGTTCAACTAAATTATTAAAAGTGAGAAAGTAAGTAATGTGATAACTTGTATTGTTACACAAATACCTATTTATAACATATTTTCGAAAGCATCGCTTTTTTTACGATGAGTGCTTTCGTTGTTTTGATTTTGTTATAGTCAAGAATTGTTTTTCAACGCTCACATAATGTAATGTACCCATCATGTAGGTATTCTTCATATTTTCTAGATTAAGGAGCAACGAGTCATGGTTGACTTCATGGCCAACAGCAGCCATCTGGTGACCGATCTATGAGTTCACTGGGCCTCTAGAGAGCTGAAAACCAGAGGGCCAACAGCTCAAGCTGAAAAGGTTGCCCGGACTGGACCATTGAGCAATGGAAGCAGGCTATATAATTATATTGGTTTGTATTTTGTTGTTAATACAAGTTTACATGAAAGAGACAAAATGGTGTGATTGCAATATAAAAAATGGGAATAAACAGCTAGCATTTTATAACTATTTTGTTTATTACAGACATGGAAGGACTTAAAGACAAATGCCCGCATTGAAAATGCATCCAGTGATCCCTGTTTAGTGCGAGCAACATTAGTAAGTTGGTTTCCTTCACACATTGGACTGTAGTGGTGTTCTCTTCATTTGAGCTTGGCTCTATGTTATCCATTGGGACTCTGAAATAAACAAGGTGATGGAATGTAAGTAAAATAACACTTGTCATATTTGAAACTATCCATATAGGTAACTATAATTTCAATTAAACACACCTATAATGGTGCATGATATTGTATATTGTTGCACAACAGTATATCTGTGATGCCTTTTCGGGATCATAATGAAGCATCCTGTCAATGTATTTTTCAGCAGCACTGTTTGCTGCAGCATCCAAATCAGGCATCATCATACACGGCTCCAAGGTGTAGCCAGAGTCCCCTGTAAAAATGCCTTATACCATATTTTTTTCTTTTCAGTTTCCCTGGAGATTTTCAACCAAAAAACTTAATAAATATTGTCGATATCAAACTGTTATCTTTTTACTACCTATACATATATACTAAGTATTAATAGCCGGTGCAACTGCAGGGCTGCTATTATTTATTAAAACATAAATTAATAAATATATTATTAAATAAATTATTCAAAAAGTAATGTTGCCCTATTCCTTTGGTATATGGGCGTCTTATTTCCCTATTCAAATTGGAGTGATTGAATATAAACTAGTCATGCACTCTCCCTGGATACCTTGCATTAATGTTTATTATCCGACAGGCCATGCTTTTTATGAAAACCAGTAGATACACGCTGCCTTGCATGTTCTGTCCCTGGGAATACAATCCATTTTGGCATTAATCTGAAAATTCAATACATAACCAGTTAATTTAATGCAGATCAACTTAGGTGTAGATATGAAATCCGTACCTATTTCTGGTTTTATTATCTTTGACTTGAAAGAGAATAATATCTGTACGTACCTATATTTTCTAAACTAAATGTACTTTTAGGCAATTGTGTTAAAAATTGAGCTTACATTCTGATGATAGCACCAGAAAGTTGGGTCAGATATTTTTTGACAGTGGTCTGAGCTATCACTAGACTGGTCTTGGCCCGTACCTTGGTGGTAGCTACCATCTGTCAGGGATGTGCGGACCTATTGTAGAAAAACGTATACCTAAGAAGGTACTGGTAGGATTTGTTTAGCTTTAGTTGGTATCAGACCGAGGTAAATATATCCTAGGTCTGAGGAGGTAGGTACGGGTTTCATAGAAAACCTATGTAGATAGATACTTGTAGGTATGTATTATTTACCTTGATATTGTAATATCTTTCTTTTCTACTTAGCTTGTAAATGCTCTTTATGTACATATTATATTATTTTACTTACGTGAAGATATGTAACGGATTATACTGCTCAACATAAACAAGCTGCGTCTTTAACCATATTTATGGTATTCCATTTTACTTTCGTATCCTAGACTTCATACGGAGTTTCCGAGCAGTTTAATCTGAACACCATCACAAATATCTACCACATTTTACGATGTTTATTTATATTCATAACTTTTCATTGTAAAATCTTTGTTTACATTTTAATTAATCAAAATTGAAAGGTGAAGGAAGCTGTCAATATATTTCATAATTCTCAAATTAGCGAGAGGTCTGCTAATATTACAATGAAAACTTTCATAACACTGTCTGGCTGAAACTTGAAATTCAAAATCCGTGATGGATTTGATATGCGCGATTTGCGCAGAAAAATGAAAGGAGGACTGAAATATGTCACTCAGATCCGAGTTTTTGAGAGAAAAATGATAAAAAATATTATCCTCTAGTGGAGAGAAAAATGGAGAGTCAGAGCCAATTTTCAGCAGGGAAACACTACGAACCATTATCAATGGACCAATGGTGACGAGGATCTAACAATAATGAAAAGAGGACATCCCCATCCATCCGAAATATACGGGACGGAAATAATTAAACTAATACCGTGAAATCCTCCAACTTTGGCCACATTTTATAGAAAATTGGTTGCTACACCAAAAATAAATAGGAAAATGTATTAATTTTATGACGTAAACGTCTTTTATACACTAATTACTATTAGTCTATCATAAGGAATCTGTTAAAAATCGCTGATTTTTTGTCTAAAAAGGAACTTTAGAGACTGGCCAAAGTTAGCTCGACTTTTTGTCAACATTGTCCACAGCTTATATCTTCTGAATTATCAGCCTTATTTGCATATTATTAAAAGCCATGGTAAAAATATGGCCAAAGAAGGCAACAAAATAAAGTAAAATACCAAAAGAGGCCTATTTCAATAGTTATCACAGTGGCCAATGTTAACTGGTAATTTTTGCTAATATCCATACAACTGATTTTAGTTACTAGGGTTGTCCCAAAAAAAGATAAAGAAATTAAAACACTGATGTTAGACAATTAATTGTTTTATTAAAAATTAGGAATCAACTAAATGCGCGTTCATAGCGACTAGAAAACGTAGGTATGTAAATAAAATCAAAACGACGGCGCTGGGCCTCAGTCAGTCATTTAAAACTGGTTTGCAGCTGCTCGTGCTGATAACTTTTTTTTCCACTAATTCAACTGCTAGTTAAAACATTTCTTGGCTATAGTTTTTATATTCACCGGCCCCAATACGTCTTTTTCTTTCTCCCTGTCTGGATTTCGCTTTTCTTTTGTTCCTGAAATAAATATCATAGCTCATTGCTACTTTATAGTCAAGTATATATTTGAAAAGATTTTTTATACTACCTACTTGTCAATCGCACTAAACAATCTTATTCGTCGTTCGTCTTATACGTCAATTATTTAATATATAATATGTATTACGTGTGAGATACAATGTGTTTTCATGCGATGGCCAAGTCAATCTGTTTTATTAAAAACGTAAAAGATTTTTATATTGATTTGGTCACTATAAGATGTTCTTAGGTTAGCTAATTACGTAATAACTTAAGACAGAAGTTCCCTTAAGTAGGGACTGACTAAATTAACCGACTTCGTTTTACATGGATCTCACTACTTTTTACGGTAGAAGAACTGAATTTCGAGACTTGTTTTTTTTACAAAAATTTGTTTTTGATGGCTGTATATTACACTTTTCTATTTTTCAATATTATAAAGTTAATTATAATAAGTACCTATGTACCAAACTTTTGGAGCAAAAATCTTAATAGGATAAATTTACTAGCAGGTAGCAGCCCTAATGCATAATTAACACCGGCCAATGTTTACACCCTAGGTATGGAGAACTGGTTTGTAACATTGGCCGCTCACATTTCTCAAACACAAACATCAATCGTAGGTTATAAATCATATCAAAATGTTCACCTGACATCATTCTATAACATATTAAGAAACTACTTACCCAGGCTTCATTGTAACAGGCTGACGAATAAAAGTTCAAACGTAGAAATTGGTCCACATTTGAATAGGGTCACTTTAACCACGGCTGACAGACAACTTAATGACATATGTAAGCAAACAATTAATTAGTGGTGCCAGAAATATAATTTATTTTCTACCACTGTTAGAAAAATATAAATACCTCACTTAATTTCAGTGGTACGAGCTAATTTAGTTTTTTTTTTGTTTCGGCCAATGTTACCTCTAGAAACCAAGGTTGGAGGATTTCACGGTACTTAAATTATACTAAACTAATAATTAAACATAAAAACTACGTGTGGAACTCTCCGCTTATAATCCTGTTTTTCGTGTGGAACTCTCTGGTTAGTGATACCTTAATATCTTATAAAAGCCAAGTGAAAGCCAAATGAAACCAACAAACTTTTAAAATTAGCAGAACTATAAAATATCACAGTTTTTTTTACTGAATGTACTTATAATAAAATATAATATCTATCTCATTATAATTTTCTTATTTTACTTAAAAACAGATTTTAAGTAAAATAAGAAAATTATAGAGTTATATAGAGTTTCTCTCAATTTCTTTCTAAATTTCTTAATTAATTGCAGCTTACAATCTTTTATTATATAGAAAGGGATTGTAATGCTACAATATGCACCGGCAAACCATCCCGAGGATTTAGAGGCTGCAAGGCTTCTTTCAACTCCTCACAGAAATATAAGGCCATTTCTTTAGTAACGCGAAATATGTGGCGAAACTCATTATCTGGGAATTCAAAGGCGTTACTGGCATCTCGGATAGGTAGGTATATCTTGTGTAACTTTCGTTCTAACGTTTGCATGCATATTTCGCGTTAGAACGAAATTGTAGAATACTTGAGACATTATTTTCTTCAGGAAACTATTCAATATATACAAGTTATACTTTTATACCCACCTTCACAAACTATAGTGCCCACCTTCAAAGGACAGTGATTACCTAATATTCCCTGTCTTATGTCAAATAGAGATAAATTTATCCACGTTAATTAGAGGCCGTGCTCTGGGGCGGGGAGTAGCGGGACATACAGTCTACGATAAACGTCAAAGGGAAACATTATATTCCTTTCCCCGAAGCTGTGCTATGAGAGGTGGAAAAGGAAATTATTTCCACTGACAGGTGGATAAAAACGGGGGAAAGACTATTTCTCCTCGTGCCGTGCTAGGCCCGCGGATCGATACTAGGCCCTTTTTTATTCCTAGTATACGTTAACGATTTACCTTTTTTTGTACAAAATATTTGTGATATACCTAGTTTTATTTGCAGACGATACGTCTTTAATTTTTAAAGTTGATAGAGGTAAAACCAGCATTTGCGATAACGTAAGTGAAACCTTATCGTTAGTTCTTAACTGGTTCACTGTAAATAATCTTTTGCTTAATTAAAAAAAACTAAATGTATCAAATTCACTTTGCCAAATGTTATTCATAGCCCGACCAACATTGAAATAAATGGAGAGGCAATGAATCTGGTAAATTCCACGATCTTCCTAGGTCTTAATATTGATGCAAAACTACAGTGGGGACCACATATTGAAACACTTGCTTACTACTCACTTACTCACTAAGTACATATAACATAATTTGGTGTATTTCATATATATATTTCTCATGTTTTTTGTTTTATTATTATTATTAATATGCTTTTATTTCACTTCTTATGGAATACTTATTGCCTTTTTTGCTTTTTTTTGTTTAATCCTTGTTTAACCTCATTACTCTATTTAATTATACTCGCCTACCTACTTGTTGTTACATAATGTATCGGTACGCGCAAGTGTTTAAATTTCAATCCAGTTCAAAACCTGTAATATTGTAAGATTTAAGTTTTTACTGATTGTAATGTGTTTTGTGCAAAACTACAGTTAGGACCGTACATTGAAACACTTGCTGGTAGGCTTAGTTCCGCTGCATATGCAGTTCGTGCGATACGGTGGCTTATTGATGAAGCTACAGCTAGACTAGTTTATTTCAGTTACTTCCATAGTGCTATGTCATACGGCATCATTCTCTGGGGGAAAGCAGCTGATATTGGTAAAATATTTGTAATTCAAAAAAGGGCAATACGTGCCATTTATAAAATGAAACCACGAGAATCTTTGAGAGAAATATTCAAAGAAATTAATATTCTCACAATAGCTTCACTATATTTTTATGAAAATTTGTTGTACCCACATACAAATAGAGATGGGATTCAGCAAAATAGTGACCTTCATAGAATCAACACTAGGAATAAACATAAATTATACATCCCTAGGTTTCGACTAGAAAAAATAAATAAGTCCTTTATAGGGAACACGGTGCGCTTCTATAATAAGCTTCCTGAAAATGCTACTAAACTACCTATTAAGAAATTTAAAGCATACATAAAAGGTAGTCTTTTGAAGAAAGCTTATTATAATATAGATGACTGTATTATTGATAAGAATGCATGGCCTCATGTCGGTGACAATTAACCGACACACTTGAAATGTATAAACTCTCTTGTATTAGTATTTCGTAGTTAAGGTAGTTATAAGATGGATCATATAAAAAAGTGCTAGGACCAAGACGAGTTTCTTGCCAATTCTTCTCGGGCTTGGGTTAGGATGAATTGGCACCTAAATTCATCTAGTATGTAAGACGTTTCAAAGTGATCCTTGTGATTGTATTGAAAGTATCTTTTGACTTTGACAAAGCGGGCCCAAAGCAAGGATGAATTTTCGAATGAAACTCACACAGCGGTCACTCATCTGTGACATCGCACAGAGTGGTTGTGTCTGTCCGAGAAACCACTTGCGTGCGGGTTCGATTCCCGCTATAGTACATACATACCCACAAATGCATGTGCATTGTTCCAGGTCTGGTTGTAGTTAGCCATAACAAAGAATTAGGTTTATGATGTGCCTGAAGCTGTTCGTTTTTACACGCTTGAATCTGAGCCAAGACTTAGGTTGATCCGTACCTTACTTCCATTATTACCGAGAGTTTAATTGCTGCTTAAAGACTCCCAGTTTCCTAATTCTACACTAGCTGTCCGCGCGCAGCTTCGCCCGCGTGAAAATTTTCCCGGGATAAAAAGTAGCATATTTCACCCGGGGATAGTGTAGCTTTCCAACGGTAAAATAATTTTTCAAATCGGTCCAGTAGTTTCAGAGCTTGTTCAATGCAAACAAACAAATAATCAAATCTTTCCTCTTTATAATACCTACTATAAAGAGGAAATACCTATACTAGCGAACCGCCCCGGTTTCGCACGGGTCGGGTGCAATGCTGATACTAAATATACCTACTACAAAATATCTAATGTGATTTGATACCTCTAAAATTTTCAGTGTTTCTCTACTATATTATGCATGTATTATACATATAAACCTTCCTCTTGAATCACTCCTTTTATTAGAAAAAAACCGAATCAAAATCCGTTGCGTAGTTTTAAAGATCTTAGCATACCTACATGGACAGACAGACAGCGGGAAGCGACTTTGTTTTATACTATGTAGTGATAGTGATATAGGTACCTACCTATTACCTACTACTACCTATTATTGATATATTTTTACCGATTTCAATATATTTTTTTATGTGTGTTCGCAGATAACTTCGTCGTTTATGAAAAGGTTAGGTAGGCGAGATTGCTAGTAGAATTTGTAGGCGCTGGCGCTGGCCTCTCATTGCTCATACCATTCACATAGTACGTAAGTGGCAGGATACTCGATCGGGTGTTCTATTTTCTTAAATAGAACACCCGATCGAGTATCCTGCCACAAGAGTTCTTACTCTTGTTGATAAATGGTGTTTGTTAGCTGTTAGCAGTGTTTGTTAAGGTAAGTTTAGCTTCAATGTAGTACCCTGAGGTGATATGCGACTTCCGCACCGTATACGATCTCCATAGTGCTGTCAATACCAAAGGTGTCAACTGACATACTTTGTTATGAATGATCATTCATTAGCACAAACTATAGGATGCTAACGCATCAGACGGGGCACTCCCATAGACGAAATCCTGTCCAATACCTGTTCACCTTATCCCATATGACAGATAACTTTTTTATTTTGAATGAACCTTTTAGCATCAGCAGGGTATTCATTCTACCGAGTATATTTTTTTGCTGGCTTGCAAACAATTGCTTACTATTTTTAAAATATTTTATTGATCTACAAAGGAAAGACCCTGATAATCATAATAAACACATTTATTATACAATTAGACATTTATTTACAGAAATATACAGAATACACAATTATACACACAATTATACAAAATACAAGTCAAACAGTTGAGCTATCTAAATTGCGTAAAATAATCTATCGATAGCCAAACTGGTCCAAAACATTTGATTATTTCACGGAAGCGGCCTTAAATTCAAGAAAGAAAGGCATATTTTCATCTTATCAGGTCCTCAGCACCTCCTCACATGCAGCTGTCCTCACCAGCTCTAAGAGAAATCCCAGACTGCAATGGGATGCGGCAAGGGTGTCTACACAAGTAGCATCTCATATCAATGGCCCATCCATCTCTTAAGGGACAAGAGTCATCAGGCTTCTTACCATCATCACTTATCAGACTACAGGCCGAGAACAGCTGGTATGTTGATGTTGACTTTTGGATTAGGTGTAATCTGCTATGGAGTAGGTGTGATCTCAGTACTATCTGGAAAAAATAATAGAAATTTAAGCACACATAACCAAATGCAATAATGTTGAGTGTTCAACTTTCTATGTTGTTTCTATTGGTGTTTCTATGTATAATATGCATGTATTTACAAATAAAGGTATAAATAAAAAATATTGCTGCGGGGCTAGCACGGCACAAGGAAAAATAGTCTTTCCCCTGTTTTTACCCACCTGTCAGTGGAAATGATTTCCTTTTCTACCTCTCATAGCACAGCTTCGGGGAAAGGAATATAATGTTTCCCTTTGACGTTTATCGTAGACTGTAGGTCCCGCTACTCCCCGCCCCAGAGCACGGCCTATCAACAACGTGGATAAATTTATCTCTATTTGACATAAGACAGGGAATATTAATCACTGTCCTTTGAAGGTGGGTATAAAAATATAACTTGTAAATATTGAATAGTTTCCTGAAGAAAATAATGTCTCAAGTATTCTACAATTTCGTTCTAACGCGAGATATGTAAACGTTAGAACGAAAGTTACACTAGACATCCCTATCCGAGATGTCAGTACCTAACGCCTTTGAATTCCCGGATAATGAGTTTCGCCACATATTTCGCGTTACTAAAGAAATGGCCTTATATTTGTGTGAGGAGTTGAAAGAAGCCTTGCAGCCTCTAAATCCTTGGGATGGTTTGCCGGTGCATATCAAGGTAAATAATACATACCTACAAGTATCTTTCTACTTAGGTTTTATGAAATCCGTACCTACTCAGACCTAGGATATAATATACCTCGGTCTGATATCAACTTAAGCTAAACCAATCCTACCAGTACCTTCTTGGGTATAAAATTTTCAACAATAGGTCCGCACATCCCTGACAGATGGTAGCTACCAGCAAGGTACAGGCCAAGACCAGTCTAGTGATAGCTCAGACCACTGTAAAAAAATATCTGACCCAACTTTTTGGTGCTATCATCAGAATGTAAGCTCAATTTTTAACACTTGCCTAAAAGTACATTTAGTTTAGAAAATATAGGTACCTACCTACAGATATTATTCTCTTGCAAGTCAAAGATAATAAAACCAGAAATAAGTACGGATTTCATACCTACACATAAGTTAGTTTGATCTGCAATAAATTAACTGGTTATGTATTGAATTTTCAGATTAATGCCAAAATGGATTGTATTCCCAGGAACAGAAAATGCAAGGCAGCGTGTATCTACTGGTTTTCATGAAAAGCATGGCCTGTCGGATAATAAACATTAATGCAAGGTATCCAGGGAGAGTGCATGACTAGTTTATATTCAATCACTCCAATTTGAATAGGAAAATGAGACGCTAATGATTATAGAGTTTTTGTATAATTTATTTAATAATATATTTATTTACGTTTTATTAGTTAATAGCAGCGCCCTGTTGCACCGGCTCCCATCAAGATCTATGAACACTAGTATATATATTATGTATAGGTAGTAAAAAAATAACAGTTTGATATCGACAATATTTATTAAGTTTTTTGGTTGAAAATCTCCAGGGAAACTGAAAAGAAAAAAATATGGTATTAGTATGAGGCATTTTTACAGGGGACTCTGGCTACACCTTGGAGCCGTGGATGATGATTCCTGATTTGGATGCTGCACCAAAATAACATTGACAGGATGCTTCATTATGATCCCGAAAAGGCACCACAGATATACTGTTGTGCAACAATATACAATATCATGCACCACTATAGGTGAGTTTAATTGAAATTATAGTTACCTATATGAATAGTTTCATATATGACCAGTGTTATTTTACTTACATTCCATCACCTTGTTTATTTCAGAGTCCCAATGGATAACATAGAGCCAAGCTCAAATGAAGAGAACACCACTACAGTCCAATGTGTGAAGGAAACCAACTTACTAATGTTGCTCGCACCAAACAAGGATCACTGGATGCATTTTCAATGCGGGCATTTGTCTTTAAGTCCTTCCATGTCTGTAATAAACAAAATAGTTATAAAATGCTAGCTGTTTAATCTCATTTTTTATATTGCAATCACACCATTTATTCTCTTTCATGTTAAACTTGTATTAACAACAAAATACAAACCAATATAATTATATAGCCTGCTTCCATTGCTCAATGGTCCAGTCCGGACAACCTTTTCAGCTTAAACTGTTGGCCCTATGCTTTTCAGCTCTCTAGAGGCCCAGTGAACTCATAGATCGGTCGCCAGATGGCTGCTGTTGGCCATGAAGTCAACCATGACTCTAATTTGCAATTTGTTGCTCCTTAATCTAGAAAATATGAAGAATACCTACATCATGGGTACACTAGATAATGTGAGCGTTGAAAAACAATTCTTGACTATAACAAAATCAAAACAACGAAAGCACTCATCGTAAAAAAACGATGCTTTCGAAAATATGTTATAAATAGGTATTTGTGTAACAATACAAGTTATCACATTACTTACTTTCTCACTCATGTTAATTTAGTTGAACATGTATTGTGTAATTTAATTAATAGAAACGGTGTTTTGCTCAAGTTTTGTTTTGCTACCAACCACAGATAGTACAAGGAACGAACAATTTTTGGAGTTTTGATGGATTGATGGAAATATTGAAGACTGATACGTCATTTTAATTTAATTTGCTAAAATGGCAACAATGCGGTAGAGAACGCTATTCTCCCCGTAAATCCACCCTTATAAACTATTCCCTAGCGCGGCCGTGCTCGCAAGGTAGACCAAAGTGACAGAGGTGAAAGAGTTTTTATCCTTTCCCCGGGGGCTAATAATCTTCTTGCCGTGCTAGGCGGGCTGGACAATGCACACAACATCATCTAAGCACACATAACCAAATGCAATAATGTTGAGTGTTCAACATTCTATGTTGTTTCTATTGGTGTTTCTATTTATAATATGCATGTATTTACAAATAAAGATATAAATAAAAAATATTGCTGGACAATGCACACAACATCATCTATTTATGGTGCCAAGATGACTGATAGAATACTTACACCCAGATACAGAACAAACACCTATGCTTTTCACACAATTGTTTATCTTGGGAGGGAATCAAAGCCTCGACTTAGAGCGCAGAAGGCTACTACCAACTGAGCTGACAGGCCAGTCGATTATGTAGTATATCAGTCACTTGGTTCCCATAACAAAAGCTCTGCTTACATTATCATTATTATTATTATAATTATGTAGGTACAATAAGTACTTACTGGTGATTATAGCAGAAGAACACCAATAGATAGACATTTCGGTAGCAGCAGATTACGTTGGATAGGCATGTGCTCTCGAGTTGAAGCGAGAAATCTCTTCTAAAAATGTTTTCGACACAATCATACTGCTTGCGAAGATCTTGAAAACTTCAGGTCTAGAAGTCTTTTAGTCCAATCGAAGTCCAATCCAAGAGTCCAATCTCTCTTCGGAAGCATAAAAAAACTGACGTCCTTTGGTTTACTAGCACAGCTCACAACACAGCACTTGTACATTACTGCGAGATTAAATTACAGGTTCAGGAATTGAGAGGATAAATATAAATTACTCACAGTATTTAAAATCAACGTCATTTAACTTTGAAACTACAACAGCAACAGCTGTTGCTTGTTTGTTAGTTTGGTTGGTTGGATTGATTTGATGTCGATAGCAAAATAGGAAACAAACATGACGAAAGTGGAAAGGCGCGAACTCTCGAAATCTTTTTGTGATCTAATTGTAATCTCTGTAAATATATTTTTTTTTTCGTTGTAAATAAAATACAAAGCTAGTGCTGGTACCGGTAAGCCATGGGGAAAAAGAGGAAGAGGTGTGAGCAGCCTCCACCTCCGGATGGAGACCGGTCGGAAGAGTCGACCTCAGACTCCGACTCGGTCGAATCTCCACAAGCTGATGAGGTCAAAAAAACAGTAAGGAAAAGGACAGGTATGAGATTTATAAAGTTCAAGGATACATACGAAAATACCCGGATAATTCCAACAAGTCGGACGGATTCATCGTTTTCCTGACGCACACTGCTGACGGTGTTGCTTTTAATGACCGTGACCGCTTAAAACTTTCCAAAGCATTGCGTGAACGTTGCGTCTCTGGAGTTTTACATGAGAGATCAATAAATAGGTACAAGATAGGAATAACATTTGACCTATCTAACAACGCCAATGTTTTTATACAAAATAAAAAACTACTGGAACAGCTATCACTAAAAGCCACCATCCCAGCAGGCGACACGGAGGTAACAGGTGTTCTGACATCTGTTCCTACTGAGATGTCAAATAAGCAAATTTTTTCGCTTATTGGCAGCTCCAAAAATATAATACAGGTCAGAAGATTTATGCGTAGGGTGCGAGGTGAGGGTAGTGTCTCGTTCCAGCCAACCCAAGCGGTTGCTGTTACATTTGCGTCGACTCAGCTCCCCGAATATGTATACTGGGACTCTTGGCGACATGAAGTGAAATCATACATACCCCCTGTAAAACAGTGCTTTAAGTGCATGCGGTACGGCCACATTGCTAAGTTTTGTCGCAACACAGAGGTCTGCAGCATCTGCTCCGGCACACATAACTTCAAAAGCTGTAGTACTGAAACTAAAGATGCAAAATGCTCGAACTGCGGTGGCAATCACATCGCAATATCTGCTGCTTGCCCTATTAAAAAGCAGAAGGTAGAAGAAAATCAAATAAAATCTCGATCTGCCACAGAACACACAAAACTTTTCGACTCTAAGTCTTTCCCAGCACTGTCAGCTAGGACACTTGATGTACAGGTTAATAATCTCATGAAGTCTGAAGTTTTTATTAATATTTTAATAGAATTGAATTTGAATTTATGGGGACATCTTTGTTTGTTATAATTTTAGTGATTGTTTTCACTAAAATTATAACAAACAAAGATGTCCCCATAAATTCAGGGTCTATTAGAGATACCTTAAACAACCAACATCATAATGGATTTTTTAAATATTATTCAATGGAATGCACAAAGTCTAAACAGTAACAAACATATATTTACAAACTTCCTTTATTCAAATAACATTCATATTGCAATTATTTCTGAAACATGGTTTAAACCATACCAAACATTCCAAATTAAACATTATAACATTGAACGTAATGATTGTGGAAACAATCATAATGGTGTAGCTATTCTAATTCACAATAGTATCGCATATTCAAAAGTCAACACGTTTTTTGATGACTCACTACAAAATATTTGTATTAAAGTAACAATTAATAAGAAAGTTATGAGCATAGTCAGTTTTTATAGCCCAACAAACTGTAGTCAAGCCTTTAGTAAAAGCAAATTTGATGCACTAATCAAGTCTATTCCTGGTCCATTCATATTTGCAGGAGACTTCAATGCACATCATACCTCCTGGGGTTGCAGTTCTGACTCTCCTCGTGGTAGAGATTGACGACAATAACTTAGTTTTGTTAAATGATGGTCTACCAACGACGATTGGTTCGTTGTCCTGGCGTCCGAACGCATTAGATTTGTCGTTGGTTTCGCCATCATTGGCGCTACATTGTGACTGGTCTCTTTATGATAGCCCAGTCGGCACAAGCTATCATCTTCCTGTAATAATTAAAGTTTTATTGAATAACAATATCACTGGTTCGGATCCTAGTTGTCATAATTTGAGACATTTACCAATCTATCCAAATTACAAACTTACAGATTGGAAAATGTTTAGTAGTTGCATGGATAAAATGTTGGTTGATTTTATATTTATAGTGGATACTGAATGTCCGCAAGATTCCTATTTAGATTTTTGTAAAGTATTGCGTACGGCCGTTGATAGGTCTATTGTAAGCAGAAATTCTTCTGTTAATGTCACTGACACTGACAGTCAACAGTCATGTGTTAATAAACCTGGTAAAAAACCTTATCTGCCTTGGTGGAATGAAAAATGTTCAGCAGCTGTTTTGAAATCCAAAGAAGCATATTTAAATTTTAAATTCAATCCAACAGAAGAAAGCTATTTGGAGTTCAAGAGACTGCGAGCTCACAAAAAACTTACAATAAAAATAGAACGACAAAAAAGCTGGGTCTCTCTTTGTGAAACTTTCAATCGATGCGCTCCATTAACCGTTGTATGGAAGTTCATGCGTAAATTTAATAAATCTTACTATAAACCTATTCAATATGAAGACGACTCATGGATTTGTGATTTTTTATACAATTAAACTCCTGATTTTGTACTACCTAAATCGAAAACACTTAATTCAAATAATTTAAATTCTAATAATAGCTTTCTTGTAGACTCTTTTTCATATAGTGAATTAACTTCTGCCATTTTCTCTAGGAGGGATACTGCTTTTGGTCTTGATGGAGTACCATTTATAATCTTTAAGAAAATGAATAGAAACTGTTTGACAATTTTTCTCCAAATTTTAAATTTACTTTGGCAAAATAATATAGTACCTCACAATTGGAAAACTGACTGTTTAGTACCAATTTTGAAACCCAATAAACCCAAAGTATGCCCTGAATCTTATCGTCCTATTGCGCTCACTTCATGTGTCGGTAAATTTTTTAAACAATTGCTAAAGCAACGTTTGGAATTTTATGTAGAACATCACAAACTTTTACCTTCCAATCAGTTCGGTTTTCGTAGAAATCGTTCTGCTCGGGAGAGTATTTGTCAATTACAACTTGATATATGTCATTCCTTGGCTGCAAACAATCATCTTGTCGCTGTTTTCTTTGACATTTCAGGCGCTTTTAATAGCGTCAGTATTGAAATTCTTTGCCAAGAACTGCTATTACTAGGCATTCCTGAAAAAAATATAAATTGGATCCAATGTTTTTTCTCAGATCGAGAAGTTTTCGTAAAATACATTAAACATCTCTATGGTCCAAGATATTCTTCTGTAGGTGTATGTCAGGGTGGCATTCTGTCACCCTTAATTTTCATTTTGTATATATTTCGTTTAAATTTAATATTAGGTTCACATGTTAAAAATCTTCAATTTGCAGATGATTTGGTTGTTTATGCGTCGGGAGCAGTTTTAGCTCCTGTAGCTGAAATTGTCAATGACGCATTGACAAAACTTGAAAAATACTTTTCTTATTTAGATCTTGATGTTAATTCGTCGAAGTCTAAGGTAGTGGTTTTTGGGAAAAAATCTAATAACTTGCCAGTGATTTATTATAAAAATGCACCTTTGCCAGTGTCTCTTGAAGTTAAGTTCTTGGGAGTATTATTCTCCCATAACTTATCCTGGAATAATTACTCTAAACAAATCATTTGTAAAGCTCAAAAAGCTCACAACGTAATAAAGTCTTTGTCAGGCTCTTATTGGGGAGCAGATCCAAAGATTTTATTAACATTGTACAAATCTTTAGTTCGTAGTCATTTTGAATATGGCTTCGTTTGTTATGCTGCCGATGTAAAAATTGTAAATAGAATTAATATATTTCAAAATAAATGTTTGCGTTTAATCACAGGGGCATTTAGGAGTACTCCTATCAATGCTATGCAGATTGAATGCAGGCTTCCACCAATTAATATTAGTTTGAATTACCTAAAAGAAAGGTTTATATTAAAACTTCATTGTGTTTCTGGCAATAGTCTTTTGACTAAATCTGTATAAGCAGGCTTTGTTATTTTAAATTAGTTCGTGTGTCAGGTCCGTGCGTCAACCACGGTCTGTGTCGAAAACCAGCGCTGCAGTTTACTGCAGCATTAAGCTGAACACTGACCCTTTTTGATGTGCTGTACACAGTCAGTGCGACACATATATATACTCTTTTATTGTTTTATTTATATCTGTGTGTGTATAGTTTATCAAAATAAACTTTTTACTTACTTACTTACTAATCTGTCCGGAGCCCAAGGGGTTTTAAATCTTTTTTTATGCTTCAGGGCTTTCAGAGTTTTAAACAATTTCTTCAAAATTTAAATATATATCAGGCAAATCATACCTTACCTTGCTATGAAGGATCTTTTAATAGTAAATTCCCAGAAATTAATGTAGTTATTGATAATGCTTTGTCAAGTATAGAAGAAGTGTGCACAATGCTGTCTGAATGGACAGATCACAAGTTTGTCTATACGAATGAAGCCAAAAACGATAACGCTGTGTCTTTTGCCATATTTGAATCGTCTTTGAATATTGGTGTTGGTCATAAAATGGATAAATTCGCTAGTATTTTCACAGCTGAAGCTGTTGCAATCTTGAGCGCTTTAAAACATATTAAAAGTCGTAACTTGGGACACAATAAATAGGTTGTTGTTAGTGACAGCATGAGTGTTATAAAAAACCTGGCAAATAACAAATTGCACGCTGACACTAATTACATAATTTACTTAATAAATCAGCTATGGGTGGAGTTGTTTGATTTAAATATTAATGTTAGCTTCGTGTGGGTGCCTTCACATAAAGGTGTTGATGGAAATGAAAAAGCAGATTATCTAGCTAATACGATAGTTAAGTTTTCAAATACCATATCATCTAATATTGAAAGCGGTGGTGATGCAGATGTCTTGTTACCATACACCTTGTACTGATAGATGGACTCCTCCAAATTTATGGTGAGCCTGATTTGGTCCCGCGTTGTATTCTGGAGCTACTTATGAATGAGTCAACCTATATAGAGTTGTATAAGTTTTTATTTAATATTTTAATAGACATATAAAAATGTGCAAAATGTACATAGATAATATAATTATAAATGTAAAAGAATATTATAGTAATTAATTATTAAAAAAAAAAATAACAAAAAATGGGAAAACAAAAAAAAAACTTTTATTTACAATAATAAATATGTACATAACTATTTTATAATATTATTAGCAAAATAAAATACTAATTCAAGTTAAAAAAAAAATCGTTCAGATGTATCAAAGTATTTTGATGAATACATAAACATTGTTTATGAAACTTACGAAAGACATAAAATTTACCCTTGAAACGGATGAAATTATTTTACCCAAGACTAGGCAGTATGGTCTTTAGACTTTAGCCTGCTCATAAGAGCGATAAAAAAATAAAATAAAAATTGTCTAGTGGAATTCTTTCAGTTAAATAAAACCAATGTTTCTCTTGGTTTCTCGTTTATTTCGCCACATATCACTAGCTGCTGCCCGCGGCTTCGCATGCGTGGTACTACCTAAAAAGTAGCCTATGTCCTTCTCGGCTAAAATCGGCTCCGCAGTTTAGGCGTAAAAACGTGACGGACAGACAGACAAGAGTTACTTTCGCATTTATAATATTAGTACGGATTGCATACGTTTTTTTTTGCTTGTGGCATCCCTATGAGT
This sequence comes from Lampropteryx suffumata, assembly GCA_948098915.1. Classification (NCBI taxonomy): domain Eukaryota; kingdom Metazoa; phylum Arthropoda; class Insecta; order Lepidoptera; family Geometridae; genus Lampropteryx; species Lampropteryx suffumata. Next base: position 229,635 of record OX402568.1, on the reverse strand, counting down.
AACAGCTGGCTGTTTTGAATTGTTCCATTCTTTTATTTAGATTTTATTTGTTTTTATATGTAATTACAAAGCCCTTTTCAAATTCATCGCATAAATACACTCGTGAGCAACCGAATCGAATCACCCCTACAAAATTTACAAAGTGTAACTTTTTTCCAAAATGACCTGAGTAATGCATATAGAATATTTTTTTTTTTGAAAGCTTGATCTTTAAGCTTCAAAATTACACCATTATTTTGAAAATCTACACAGTATTTTTTTAATTAATCAGTTTTGAATGGAAACACAACAAAAGTGAAGTTAATTTAAGTTAACATAGGGCTAATCAAAATTAAAATAAAACAGAAAATTTATGTTTAATACTCTTCATTTATTTAATCAATATTTGGTGTTGCCTCCTCTAGCTCTAATAACACTTTGAAGGCGGTTTTTCATTGATTTAATAAGTTTTTTAATCAGTTCTTGAGGTAGCCTTTCCCACTCCTCTTCCAGCGCTATCTTTAGCTCTGCGATGCTTGTAGGCGCCGGATTTCTGGCTCGTACCCTCCGTTTGAGTTGGTCCCATACATGCTCAATCGGATTGAGATCAGGACTTAATGCTGGCCAGTCCATGGTCCGAATGCCAACTTCATCCATGAACTGACGAGTGATTCGTGCTGTATGACACCGGGCATTGTCATGCATTAACAGAAAGCCGTCCTCGATGAAGCCTTCATAAGGCAAGACATGATCCAGAAGAATGTCTTCCACATATCGCGCAGCAGTCAGACCGCCTCCTCGGCCTCCACCAGGGATGAAAACGAGCTCCGTTTTTCCTTCCAGCGAAATGCCCGCCCACATCATACACGAACCACCCCCGTAGGACACGGTTTCGGCAAAACAGCACTGCGCAAACCGCTCGCCTGGGCGCCTGTAGACCCGAGCTCTCCTATCACTGCCATGTAGACACACTCTGGTTTCGTCAGTGAACAGGACTGACCGCCATTGCTCAGCACTCCAATTAATGTGTTCGCGAGCAAATTCAAGGCGCGCTTGTCGGTGAGCTGTGGTCAATTTTGGGCCTCTGGCAGGCCGTCTTGGAACGAGGTTAGCTTCTTTTAATCTTCTTCTGATTGTCCATTGACTGACAGACACTCCTCGAACTTCTCTCAGCTGCTGCTGGACAGAAACACCGGTAAGATGGCGGTTTCTGAGACTCGTCGAAACGATAAAACGGTCGTCTCTCTCAGATGTTACCCGGCGCCGACTGGTATCTGGCGTCCTGGAGTAAGAACCAGTCTCTTGGAATCTTCTGTACACCCTAAACACAGCAGATTGACTCAGGTTTAGTCGACGAGCGACTTCTCGCTGGCTGAGATCCTGTTGCAGCAAAGCAACAACTTGAGCGGCTATTTCTGGTGTTGTATCCATAGTGGTTGTGAATCGGCGATCGTAACTTGCGTAGGTGTGTTCAGGTCAACGTCTGATGAGCGACTGATAAGTGTGCACTGCTTGCACGGGGGTTTTATAGGGGGTTGGAACGCGCCCGCACAGCTACTGCACAAAGCGCATTTTTGATGCTTGCACTGATACAGCGCTATTTTAAAAAGAACTGAACAAATTTAAATGATAGTAGTGTTATTTTAAAGCCTAAAAATTAAGCTTCCAAAAAATATACTATTTTATATGCATTACTAAAGTCATTTTGGAAAAAAGTTACATTTTGTAAATTTTGTAGGGGTGATTCGATTCGGTTGCTCACGAGTGTACAATAAAACAAACGTGTACAAATAATAATATAAGTGAAAAAAATTGGCAAATTGGCAAATTGGCCAACATCAGCAAATACTTAGGTAGTAGGTACTTATTTTCGGTTAGGAAGTTTAAATTTATTTTATTGTTCTATCAGGTTTAGAAGTGTTTGTTGCTCTTGTGTGATAGTTTTATGTGCCGGAATACAATTTCCGATTATTAAATTACTGCTAAAGCACCTAAGTACAAATATTTTCAAACTCATAACCTCAACCAGTGTTTACTTTTCCTTGGAGAACTTGTGTTAAAAATACGCTCACAATGATGACTAGAAGGGCCTTACAACTCCAGGAGGAGAATAATCGGTTTAAACTTTAGTTTCGCGTCGCACGAAAATGAAGGAAAAAAATGGGTACCACCCCTATAATAGGTATTGCCCCGTTCTCGAGATATTTAAATAAATGTAACCTAACCTCAAAAAAATTATTGATATAAATCTAGTTTATATAATAATAATATCAATAGTTTAAATTACCAAGGAGGGGGAGGGAGAGGTCCACCTCACCCCTGGTAAAGCTCCCATGATAAAGGAAGATGCACAAATGAGAAAAAAAAACATTTGTAACCTATCGACAAATAAATAAAATATCAAAACATTCAAAGACATCGGTTTTTTACGTTTGGCGCGATTTGGCGCGGTTACATTGACACATGACAGGTTTTTTTACGTTTCGTTCGTATCAATTTTGCACAACATGATAAACCACAATCAACAAATACGACAAAGATCAGATATACCGTGACCTTGTATTATTTTCTGGCGCTGCGGCGGCCGCTGCCGCGGCACGCTCGCTACGCTCGCTCGCCTTGCGTGTTTTTTTCCATACACCAACATAACCTACCTAGTGATAGGTGTTAAATAACCAAGTGAGTTATACCGTGACCTTGTATTATTTTCTGGTGCCGCGGCACGCTCGCTACGCTCGCTCGCCTTGCGCTTTTTTTTCTATACTCCAACATAACCTACCAAATGATAGGTGATAAGTAACCAAGTGAAGTGAAGATAAGCCAAAGTCGTCGAAAGAAGCCATAACAAAATCACTGACAGAATTTTTACGTTTCGTTCACATCAATTTTGCACACAACATGTTAAACCACAGACAAAAAATACGACAAAGTTGATTATTATCTGTCAATTTTTACGTAGTTATGACTGATTTATTTGATTTGATATGTTTTATTATTTTCTCGAAAACTAAGCTTAACCTAATGTTATTGGAAAATATGTAATCAGGAAGCAAAACCCTACCAGATGTGAGTCTTTTTACCCTCCAATTCGTGCGAAGCGAAACTAAAGTCAAGCCAAAATGTGAGTTGTCAGCATTGCATTCTCAATATACTGATGTTTTAGAAGAACGAGATGGGCTACAAATAATAATAGAAGGGTTTGACGAGTGCGGCTCAGAGTATGAACTGGCCCTGAACAGAACATCCACTTTAGAGAGAGAACTATGTGATGCCCATCACCAAATCACATTACTGGAAGAGGCCGCTCAGAGCTCTGATTCACTGCAAACCCAAAGCTTATTTGATGAGTTAGTATCAGCTAGTAGTGAAAATGGCCCTGATGCATGTTGCTCGGCACCAACTGTAACTATAAACTTGACAAATGATGACTCAGAGGGAGTTGCAGAATGCATCAGAAATAAAAATAAACAGAAAAAATATGTAAAAGTAAACACTTCACAACTTATAACAAAAACTAAAAGAAAATTAAACAATCTAAAATGTATACCAAATATAGTAAGAGAAAAGTAATTGAATGTCAACACTTAAAAATGATAGAATATAATAAGAGTAACTCCAGTCATCCTGTGATGTGACCACGACAGAGTGTAAACCTGTCGAAACGTCGGGAAAAATAGGTAAATAAACGCGATAAATACCTGTAAGTATTTATAATGATGTGTTCTGATCGCGTAAGTTTAAAAAACTTTAATAAGAGTAATTACGAATCTGACTGCATGTCAGATTCGTACTTAGTCCTCAGACTAGAGCTTCAGTGTGATCCATAACTAACCATTATGAGAAGTTTCAGGAGGCGATACAGGAGTACTCATTGACTGTGGATGAAGTACTCAAAGTCTCAAACAATGATCAAGTCCACTTTGATTCATTTGTGACTAACCCTTCCTGTGGTAGTCAGTGTTCTGAGAATCCTAGGCCAGTGTGTACTTCTATATCGTCATCCCAAGCGTGTTCGGACTCACACAAAAATGTTACTTTAGAAGAAACCATAATGTTATGTTTCTGTAGAATCTGTTTGTTGGTAGGTTGGTGCTGTAGGTTGAGGGTTCGATTCCCTCCCAAAATAAACATTTGTGTGAAGAACATAGATGTTTGTTCTGTGTCTGGGTGTTACAAAGGATCAAAAGTTTTTAATAATATGTAAGTATTCTATCAGTCAACTGCTTACCATATTACAAGCTATGCTTAGTTTGGGACTGGATGATGTGTGCATTGTTATCAATATTTATCTACTTATTTGTCAAGTACCACTCGCTCATTCATCACAAAATCTCAGAAACCACCGAACGGATTGGAATGAAATTTGGTATGCAGCTTCCTCTAGGGCCGCAGGTGCTCGCTAAGACAGGTTTTAAATAAATTCGCTCGGAATCATATTCAAATCGCGAAATTACGATCAGCTTTGTAATTATTCCGAAAAATTCTTTCAATTATTATCTTGTTACTTTTTATGTACCGCGCGGGCAAAGATTACATACCCGGTACCTAGCGTCGTTTTAGTGTAAGATTTAAGCCTGATAAAAAAATGTACTCATGTACACATGTACACATGTTATTGGTTAAATAAACTTATCTTATCTTAAAGCTTCGGGAAACAGCTAGTTAATAATAATTCAATTCAATTCAATTCAATAACTCACAAACAACTTTATTTAATAAAATCACAAGGACCACTTTGAATGGTCTTCTTATATGCTAGTGAATCTAGGTGCCGGTTCCTCATAACCCCAGTTCAAGGAGAATCCGGCAAGAAACTTGTCTGGTCTTCACACTTTTTTGTATGATCCTTGACAATTTTGTCACGGATGCCGAGTCGAGTTGGAACAGATTCATCCCAAGCTTTTTTGTCATCTAAATAGTTAGTCAGATATTTTATAATATGCTTTAATAGACAAAAGCTTTAAATATGAAATGAACGGTTACAGAACGAGCTGATGTGTTGCGGCGTACTTTCGGGCAACCGCAACTTCGAAGGGCGCATCCATCCCAACACGCGCGCCAACTACCTCGCCTCGCCGCTGCTCGTCATCGCCTACGCACTCGCCGGGACTGTCGACATCGACTTCGAGACGCAACCTCTCGGTCAGTTATGTTCGCCTGGTACCTTTTTGAACGTATAGGAGGCGAAAGGGCGTCGCGAAATGCAACATCTTGGTGAATTATGTTAGCCTAGTACTTTTTGAACATTATAGAGGCTTTGAGGTTTGAATTGACCAGTGTGGGGAGCGGTCATTGAGTCAAGCTTCCTAAACTAACACTTATATTCCAAAATAATCGATATAGATTACCTTTTCATTACATAGTATAAAACAAAGTCGCTTTCCGCTGTCTGTTTGTCCCGATGTATGCTTAGATCTTTAAAACTACGCAGCGGATTTGAATGCGGTTTTTTTTAAATAGATAGAGTGTTTCAAGAGGAAGGTTTATATGTATAATACATGCATAATATAGTAGATAAACACAGATAATTTTAGAGGTTTCCAATCTGGTGTCGTAAATAAACTCTAAATATTTTTGCGCTTACATTGCAAACGCTGTCTTAAACCTACGAGATAGATCAAAATAATGTACTACAGTATTGTACACCCTCAAAAGGTCTACAAACAAGTCCGCGATGGTATATGGCTATCTCTTAGGGATAACCATTCTGTAGTATAATTAGTATCAGCATTGCACCCGTGCGAAGCCGGGGCGGGTCGCTAGTTGAATATATTATAGGAGCTAAGTAAACGGTTCCTAAACCGACCAGTGTAGCAGCAGGGCATTCAATCAACCTTCCTACCCATTTATATGATACTAGCTGTGCCCCGCGGTGTTACCCGCGGTAACAAACAAAAAAAATAATATTTTCCTGCAGTAAAGCGAAGCCGCTCCAGCCGTTTAGACGTGAAGAAGTAACAAACATACACACTCACACACAAACTTTCGCCTTTATAATATTAGAGTGATAACATATATATTCGATGTAGTAATACATTCGAGACGACACCTCTATGTGAGTTATGTTAGCCTGGTGCCTTTCGAGCACATAAGCGCGATTCATAAAGTCAGAAAAAAAGCATTTAAGGTCCATGAAAAGACCAGGGTGGTGAAAGGTTATTGAGTAAGCACTTCAGGATCTTTTCTTCAAATTCAAATTTTTACTGGATGAAGAAGTGTTTTGAGGTTTATGAAATAACCGGTGTGGCGAACGGGCATTCAGTCAACTTTCCTCAACACCTTCAATATAATTGATATATATTAGAGAGATATTAGAGATTATTATTAATCCCTCCTTTTTAAACGCTTTATATTAGCTTCACTTGTATGTATGTTTGTAACCGACTCCTTAGGACGCGATTTTGACCCACTTTAAATGGCCAGATTTCATTAAATTTTTGCACACCTGTCAAAACCCGATGACAATAATAGTAATAATTCGAAAAAAAAAAAAAAAAAAAAATATAACCGATTACCCTAAAACTAAAACGTTGAAAATAAATAATAGTGTAAAAAAACACGCTTTATATAGAAAACCAAACTAAAATATAGAAAATAAATTTTAATTAATAAAGAAAAAAATGTTTTATTAAAAAAAAAGCGTGGGGTGCTTTTTAAGATATTATCGAAATGATAATCCTTCTTCTCATATCTGTCAATGAAATATTAATAACAATTGACACCATGCACCCCACGCTTTTTTTTAAATAGTACATGTTTTTCTTATTTACATTTATTAAAATTTATTTTCTATTTCTTAGTTTGGTTTTCTATATAATGCGTGTTTTTTGGTTTTTTTAAACTATTATTTATTTTTAAGTATAACAGGGATGGACCTCAAGTCCATGAAAATACGAATGAGATGAAAGTGCATTGAGCCAAACCTCTTATATGAGTACACCCATTTCAATATAGATTCGAGATGCAACCTCCTGGTTAGATATGTTCGCCTGGTACTTTGAGCTTTATATAAGCTATGTATGGGCTTTCAGATACATGAAATTACTAGTGTGGTGAACAGTTATTAAATCAATATACCTTAAATATTAGTCGATATAAATTCGAGATTCCTCTTTGTCAGTTATGTTCGCCTGGTACTATTTTGAACGTATAGGAGGGCTTTGAGGTTTATGTACGTCGCAGTATCGTGTACGTCACTATGAAATAATGCAGTGTTCTCCTTATATCAGCATAAAGCCCTGGATAAAGCCTGGACTCATCAGGTGTATGAGGCACCGAGACAAGCTGCACCTAGATTGCAAAACTCACCCCGATGACATTGACCGGCGGAATATCTATACCAGGTACAGAAACTTCTGCAACAAACTTCTACGTAAAACCAAAGTTCAGTACAACAGCCAGTTAATAAATGATAGCAAAGATAACCCAAAGAAACTTTGGAAGTCCATCAAGAGCATCTGTCAAACCTCTAGTTGCAATAATGATGCCTCAGATCTACTTAAATCATGCCCAAAGCTTCTCTTGATAACTTTAACCGTCACTTTGTCACAATTGGAAACAAACTTGCCAGTGACATTCTGATAAAATTGCTGGAGACGGAAGATTCATTGATAAAATCTTACAAACCGCGTAAGCACAGTCCTTCATTCTCTATTTCTTTATCCTACTGACCCGATCGAAATTTATAATTTAATTGCTAACCTTAAACACGACAGTGCCCCTGGCCTTGACAACATCACACTGCACATAATAACTAAATCATTTTCATCTATAATCCATCCTCGCACACACATTTTTTATTTAAGTCTCCATACCGGAATCTTTCCTGACTATTGGAAAACTGCTGCTGTAACACCTATCTTTACATGTGGTTCTAAAAGCGTTCCAGACAACTACAGACCTATTGCTCTTTTAAGTTTATTCTCAAAAGTACTTGAGAAAATTGTAAATAATCGTCTGGTTCAGTTTCTGGAAAAACACAATCTTATATCCGAGAGTCAATTTGGCTTCAGAAAGAGCAAATCTACTGAAGACGCTGTGGCATTGCTTGCCAACATCGTATCCGACCATGTTGATAAAGGTAGGTGTTGTTTAGGAGTCTTCATTGACCTTGCCAAAGCTTTCGATACTGTTTCTGTGGGCTTGCTCTTGAAGTAGTTAGTGTCCTTCGGTATTCGAGGAGTTTCCCAGGAATGGTTTAAGAGCTATTTATGTAACCGACGGCAATGTGTTAAAATTAGTAACCAACTGGGTATAGAAAGCCCTATAGACTTTGGAGTGCCGCAAGGTAGCGTCTTAGGCCCAACCTTATTTAACCTATATATAAAGGACATCTTACAAACTCCGCTAGAAAACTCAGACGTTGTAGCATACGCTGATGATACAGTTTATCTTTTTCATGGTGAAAGTTGGGAGAGAGTTTACACAATAGCAGAAACAGGAATGTCAACTATAGGCAAGGCTCTTAGCAATAACTTATAAACATCACCAAAACGAAACATGTAGCATTTTCCAAGACCATAGTAGCAAGTCCTCCCTCCTTAGCACTCCATATTCACTCCTGCAACATGGCCACTCGGTCTAGGTTAGCTTGCTCATGCAACATTATAGATCGCATTTCTACCATAAAATATTTAGGCATAATGTTAGATGAAAACTTAACTTACAAACACCATATCTCTGACTTATCTAACCGAGTAAGAAAACTTATTTACATAATGAAAACACTGAGAGATTGTAGCCCCCTAGATATTTTGAAATCTGTTTACATCTGCTTGTGCCAGTCTATCATGCAGTACTGTATATCGGTTTGGGGAAGTGCAGGAAAAAGCTACTTCATCAAGCTAGAGAGAGCTCAACGGGCACTCAAGAAGTTGCCCTGAAGAAGCCTTTTCGTTTTACTCTAACATACTGTGACACTGAAGAATTAATTTAGTCAAACCCCGTTGTGGCGCTACCCAACTCTCCCCTGCTACGCCAAAACACACACACGTACACACACGCGCGCGCGCGCACACACACACACACACACACACACACACACACACACACACACACACACACACCACACACACACCACACACACACCACACACACTCAAATACACACACACACATTACACAAAGTCCAATGCTTTTTAGTTTTCTATTTTATTATGTTTAGTGTTTCACTTTTGCCTTTTGTTAATTTACCATTTAACATGCACGGGTAACACATATTTCCCTCAAACACAAGTGTCAGGTACTCCTAATTATGGTAACATGCACTCTAGAAGGCCAAGATACAAGCTCCTCGCTTAGTTTGGTTTTCGCTGGTAGTTCTACTACATACTACGACTTTGTACCTCCTAGTAACAGATCATGTGTATTTGTATAATATGTACATCTTACTTGAAATAAATTATGATTATGAATTATGAATTTGGTGTCATAATTATTCAATAAATAAATAATGCGAACATTTCACACAGCATCATCTGGATCCAAAGTAAGCAGAGCTTGTGTTATGGGTACCACATGACTGATGACATATATGATATTTTTTGTAAATACATACATATTGTACATAGAAATACTTAGACAAGTTCTTGAAGGTCATACAAACATTTGTCTCGCGGCGGCAATCGAATCCGCAACCTTCTTGCGTCTAAATCTGGTGGCTTTGTGAGCAGTAGACCCCGCGAACATTTTTCGAAATGACTGAAATAATATATATCTTTTTGAAGTGAAAATTTCTTTAGCATTGTTGTGATTTGAAAGTCGATGAAACGAAAAGGCGACAGTAAAAAGAGACAGACACATAAATTTATAAGATTTAACGTAGGAGAAAAGAAGATAGGAAGCATTATACAGTGTTTCTTACATAAGCCAAATTTTTTGAAGGTTCACTTCTACCACGTGTGAATTGCACAGGTTTTTTTGAAGTGAAAACTTATTTTAGCGCGGTATGCATATTTTTAGATGAGGTAAAACCAGACGCAGCTGGCTGCCGCGCTCGCCCCATTTGATTATAAACCTTAATTCACATGTTTACAGTCTACTTTTGTGTGGAGAAGTTTACCTAGTTAGGTTCTTTGATATATTATCTACATTCTGAACAAAAAATATTGCATCTTCTGTGTTCGTTCAGTATTTGATTGGCAGTCGCCATAATTACTGATTTTGAAGTGATTTATTACTAAACTCTAACGCGCCAAAATAAGTTTTCACTTCAGTCGGCACTCCCGGAGTGCAACCCGTTTTTTTTTTACGTTTTCAACCCCCATATCTCTGCCATTTGGAAAAATTTCTAAAAACTGAATCGACAAAAAATCTATATAGTTATATAACCTGCTCACAAAATTTCACGAGAATCAGTTGAGAAATGCGACCTGTAGAGAAGAACATCCAGACGCCGCCCGCCGCCGTTCAGACAGACATACGAAAGCATTTTCGCCAAAGCTGAAACGGAGACGCTCGCGCTCGCTCCGTCAATTATTACATTGTCTAGATGACGCTGTGTGAAATGTTCAGCAATTTGAACATTTTATAGAGTTAAATGGTTCTGCAAATATAGAAGCAGGTTAAATAAAGATCCGTTGTCTCCAGGCCACCGCGCGGACGGCTCGCCTGTGTTCCTGCGCGAGATCTGGCCGAGATCCAAGCCGTCGAGGATCCAAGACGTCATCCCCGGGATGTTCAAGGAGGTAATCATTATTATTATCATTTATTAACGGACTTTATAAAAAAGTAGGAGGTTCTCAATTCGTCGGAATCTTTGATGCGAAACATCTATAGGCTAGGGGTAAACGTAATTGTTGTCTTGGCGATACTCAGGCGGTGGCGACGCTTCGCCGCGCTATGATGGAATATAAATAGCGACTCTTGCGGCGATGCAACAAAGTTCAATTCAGCTCGCATATCCTCTTTATCATAGCCAAACGCTTCTTACATATAGCGCTGTCACTGTCTGCGCCGGAGCGACGCATTTCGTAAAATCTATCTGTGGTGTAATTTCAAGAGAAAGTACATAGGTGCAAACCTAGCAATCATTATTAAAGTATGTTGGGTACTTGTATGTAGGTATTACGTACCTACTATTTGGAAATTATTTATTATACGTAGGATGTAGGCAAACCAAACAGCTAGGCTCACCTAGGTATGAAGATTAGATTTTAGAGGTTAGCGTATATTGGTTCAACGTATTAGAACTACAGATCTACAGTAACGCGTGGCCGGGTCAGCTAGTCAGTATTCAATCAGACTGACCTTTCAGCTATTATTATTATTATTATATATTTTTTTCACCAAAGTAACACATTCAAATATTACTGAAGCTGGACAAATTATTAAGAACGATTTATGAACTAAATAAATAATAGATCTTTATTAATTATCTTAGAGCTGAGTGTTACAATATGGAAAATAATATTTATTATTATACTACCTATAATACTTATTATGTAACTATACTTAGGTAACTGCTTACAATATGCCTGAACTAGGAGAACCTGTGTCTCAGGCTGAAAAGGACTAACAATATTAACTTTAGGTAAGTAAATAAAGAAAAATTCAGTAAACTTAAGTTATAAAATTAATTAAACAAAGTTAAAATATAAACGGTTATGTGAAAGCCAAACAAAGCGAAAGCCTACTTTTAACATAAAAGGATAAAAGTTTTAAATATTACCTACTTTACTATAACTAATAACTCCTCAGTTTCTTCGTAAGATAGACAAGATAGGGCATTTTGTAGGGTTATTTTACAATTAGTAAAATTCATTGCATAGATGCCTAGTTTACGATTAAGTATTTTATACACGAAAGGCCCTAGGAACACTAAAAATCTAGAGGCGAAAGCATGTTTTAGAGGTATGCTGTTAGTACGGATATCATTACGTCTATTGTCAATATTTTCAGCACAATAAGGAAGGAATCTATGTTATCTTAGAGCAAGGTTTAGTATAAATAGCTGTCGAACTGTTAGCACTTTATAGGACTTATATAATGGGTTAGTAAGATAGAGAAATAAATTCAATTAATACTCATTTTTCTTGTTCTCCTACGTCTTTGGATGCTGGAACAAAGCTCTCTACTATCGATCACTTATCTCGCCTATCTAAACCCAATCGTCCTGGATTCTGCTTTGCGGAGGTTTCCGAGGGGGATGTATTAAAATTAATTCAATCCATTTCCACTAAAGCTATTGGTGTGGATGGTATTCATGTCCATATGCTAAAAATCCTGTCCTCCGAGCTCGTTTCAGCAATCACTCATATTATCAACTTTTCCCTTGAAATGAGCTCATACCCGTCCACGTGGAAAACAGCTTTCGTTATTCCCCTGCCTAAAACCTCTAACCCCTCCACTGCATCCCAATTTATATCTATATCTATCTTACCCATTTTATCTAAAATCCTGGAGCAGGTTGTTCACAAACAGCTTTCTCTCTTCCTCCACAAAAATAAACTCCTCAGTCCTTTTTAATCTGGCTTCCGCCCGGGCCACAGTACCGTCAGTACCCTGATCAAGGTATCTGATGATATTCGGTGGGCAATGGATAACCAGCTTCTTACTGTCTTAGTGCTTCTTGATTTTAGCAGTGTATTTAATTCGGTTGACTATGACATTCTTCTCTCCATCCTTTCCTCTCTTAATGTTTCCCCCGAGGCAATCTCTTGGTTTGATTCAGGCCGTTCACAGTGTGTGCGCTCTGAAGAGTCTTTTTCTGACTGGTGTGATATCACTGGGGGCGTACCCCAAGGTGGTGTTCATTCACCTCTCCTCATCTCAGTTTTCATTAAAGGCATCACTCAAGTAATTTCTTCTAATCATCATTTTTATGCTGATGACTTGCAAATTTATAACCATTTTAAAGTTAGAATAGAATAGAATAGAATAGAAAATACTTTATTGCACACAACAAATACATAAGACTGTAATAAGAAACAATGTTTAGCTACACGGTAGTACAATGGGCGGTCTTATCGCTAGATAGCGATCTCTGCCAGACAACCTTTCTTAGTTAATGATAATTAAACTTAGTTAATGAGTTCTCTGTTGGTATTAACCAAATAAACGCTGACCTGAATAGTATCTACTCATGGGCGAAGGCTTTTGGCCTTCTGGTTAATCCATCCAAGTCTCAGGCGTTAATTTTTGGTAGCTCTTATATGCTGAGTTTCATACATAAATCTTCCCTGCCTCCTCTAATGTACGCTAACTCTCCCATTTGTTTCACAGCTAACGCTAAGAACCTGGGTATCATTTTTCTCAGTTGTCTTGGGTAAACCATATCAATGAAATCAGTAAAAGAGTCCATTTTTCATTCCAGTCCCTCAAACGATTCCAGAAATTTTTACCTCATGAGACCAAAGTCATTCTAGCTCAAACTTTGTTACTTCCTTTTATAGATTATGCCGACTGCTGTTTCATTGATGCCACGGAGGTGTACCTTAATAAGCTGGAACGTCTTCAGAACTTGTGCATCCGATTTATATTTGGACTGCGGAAGTTTGACCATGTTTCAATGCTCAGAGCCCAGTTAAACCCATTCGTCGGCGCCGAGATTTGCATGTGGTATCTCTTCTTTTTAACATTCTCAACAACCCTCTCTCTCCTTCTTATCTTTATGAGCGTTTCGATTTCCTTGTTCCCCGTGGTGAGTCCTGCAGAACTGCAAAATCTCTTCTTCTTAAAATACCTGCACACTCTTCTAGTCGCTATGGTGGTTCATTCACGGTCCACTCTTCTCAACAAAATTCTCTCCCTCACGTTATCCGCGCTAGTCTCTCGCTTGGCATTTTCAAGCGAAAAGTCAAAGAGCACTATCTCTCCTTGTAAGTATTTAGGTATATTTATTTGTGTATTATTTTATGTAGGTTTATTATATTTAGGTAGATATATATTTTGGTAAATATATATATATATAATTATATATATATATATATATATATAAAATTATAATTATAATAAATTATATATAATATAATATATTTAGCAATAATCTTTAGGTAATTATATTTAGTTTATATAGTATTTATCTGTATTTCTCGATTAGTTAGTTCTTATTTGAATTAGTTTTATGAATTTTATCTTTCTCTTTTCCTCCTTTTGTACACTTCATACCCACCCATTCGGTTTTTAATATCTCCAATTCCCAAGGTTTGCTTGAAGAGAACTCTTTTTAGGGTTAAGCTCGCCTGTGTACATGCCATTATTGATTAAGTTTAGATTATGTTTTTTGTGTACAATAAAGAATAAAGAGAAAAGGGCGGGGAAGGTGGCTACCTTTAGGATTGCTCTTTGAGCTCTTTCTGCAGCTAATATAGAGGTTTTAAACGTACCGCCCCATGACGTAATACAGTAAGAAATTATTGTTTGACATAAGGCAAGATATATATTCAAAACTAGCTTTGAATCTGCAATACATCGTAACGTTTTAAATACATATATTAGTTTTCGGATTCTATTGCTCAGTACTTTCTATATGCAACTTGAACGATAGATTTTCGTCTATTATAACGCCAAGGTACTTAATATTACTAACGATTGAGATAGCGGGGCAGCTACATAAATTATTGTCAATTACGTGATTATTACATTGATGAGCATATATTGTTCTACTTATTTGTGCTGATTGTGATTTCCGCATCGTGAAATTTAGGTATTTTGTTTTATCGGCATTAAGTGTTAGTAGGTGCCCTTGAAGCCATTTATTAACAATATTGAAGCCGTGTTGAGCATATTCGTAAACTTCCGTGTCTGTACTAGCTGAAAAAAGTGTCGTCAGCATAAGATAATTTTACCATGAGCTAGGTGAAGGTTTCATAAGTAATTAATGTAAATTAAGAACAATTAATAATTAAAGAACATGCTGATATATTAGGTTGGGGAAAAAGTCTTTTCGCATTATAGTATGTATGAACTTGTAACAAAATCTCTTTGGCTATACTATTTGTATCTGGCTGGTTATGGTATCAGTAAAAGTTTAAATTTTAAAGAACATAATTCCAAATTCAAATTAGGAAAATGTGTGATTTTTATTTGTTTTTAGAACTGTCAAGATGAGTGAATCTAATGAAGAAATTCGATACATTTTAAAATTTTACTACAAAAAGGTAAAAATGCAACGCAAGCCTCGAAAAAATTTGCGATGTTTATGGACCTAGTGCAGTGTCTGTGAGAGTAGCACAAATTAGGTTTAAGCGTTTCCAATCCGGAAATTTTGATGTCAAAGTTGCACGTCGCTCTGGTTGCCCTATTACGGATAAAATGGATGCCATTTTTGAAAAAGTGGAGCAAGATCGGCATATCAGTAGTTACGACGTAGCTGAAGAACTGGGAATTGACCACAAAACAGTTTTGGCGCATTTGAAAAAAACTGGATACACATAAAAGCTCGATATTTGGCTACCTCACGAGCTCACTGAAAGAAACCTAATGAACCGTGTACTCATTTGTGATTCTTTAAACGACGTAATGAAACCGAACCATTTTTGAAGAAGCTACAGAAGATAACTGGTGATGAAAAGTAGATCACGTACGACAAGAACGTGCGAAAAAGGTCGTGGTCAAAGGCCGGTCAGGCTTCACAGACTGTGGCGAAACCCGGGTTAACTCGCAACAAGGTGATGCTGTGTGTGTGGTGGGATTATTCATTATGAGCTGTTACCACCAGGCAGGACCATCGATTCTGAACTCTATTGCAAACAACTGATGAGATTAAAGCAAGAAGTTGAGAGAAAGCGGCCGGAATTAATCAACAGAAGGGGTGTGGTTTTTCATCATGATAACGCTAGACCTCACACATCTTTAGCCACTCAGCAAAAAATAAGAGAGTTTGGCTGGGAGGTGTTAATGCATCCGCCGTATAGTCCTGACCAGGTTAACATCACGAGAGGACTGCCAAAAACACTTGTCGCGGTATTTTGATCAGAAGTCCCAAAATTTATATAGCAATGGGATCATGTCCCTACCTACAAGATGGCAAAAAGTTATCGAACAAAATGGTACCTACATACTTTAGTTTAATGTAAATAAACTACATTAAAAAATGTTTTGAATTTTCTTAAAAAATGCGAAGAAACTTTTTTCCCAACCTATTATTTACAGTAAAAACATGCAAAACAAAATTGTGCTCGATTTGTCGACTGGGCTACACCGGGTATTTATAGAAGTAGGAATACATTGTATGAATTATATGCTACCAGAGAGACAGTGTTAGATGATCCAGTTTTTATCTTATATGTTAGGAATTACTTAAAAGTCTTCAAAAAAGTTTGTCATGCGGCTAAGTCACTGTTTTTAAGAAAAATAATAGAAAATTCAACAAATAAAATAAAAGCAACTTGGAAATTAATTAATAATGAAACAGGTAAGTCAAGGGCTCGCAATATACAGTTCAAATTAAATATAAATGGTACAATTTTGACAAAGGAACAGGATGTTGCGAATGCATTTGATAGTTTTTTCTCAGATATACCAAAAATAGTGACCAAATCGTTATGGCGGCTGTACACACTCGACGAGGGCCTCTCGCCGAGAGCCTCGGCCGAGAACACTCTCGTCGAGAGCATGCCTGTACACACTCGTTCTAACATTTGAACTGAAGACTTACGCGACAATGGACGTAGAAATTGCTGCTGCTATTTGTATTTGTGCCGTGAGCTATTATAATTTTTTAAACATTTACTATAAAAAGAAAATTAACTCGGCGACAGGGATTTCAATTTTTTCGCTTATTCGCACCCAAGCGTCATTGATACATTGCTTATCCTTGTGTTTCACATCCTTCGAGTTCCATATAACAGTTTCTGTTTGATAGCACTCCAAAAAGTGTAATTCTCGTTCGTTAGACCACATAGTGAAACACGTCTGTTCATAAATACTGGAAAGCAACTAAGCAACGAGTGTGTGCATGCTCGCTCTCGTTTACCTCGCGAGAGCCAACGAGACCCTTTGACTCGGGCGCAAAAAACCGACAAGCCACCGAGAGCGACCGAGACGAGGACGAGAGAGCGAGACGAGACGAGAGCGCGCTGTACACACTCGCGTTCGGCCTGTCTCGGGGTATCTCGACGAGTGTGTACAGCCGCCATTAAACTCTTCAGCCTCCAGAGCTTCCGTTCTATTAGAATCTAGTGTTGCAAAATGTAAGAATGAGTTTAGTTTTAGCTACATTAACGAGGCTAGTATTGTAAAAGCATACAAGTTAATTAATATAAAAAATACAGAAGATCTTTGGGGAATGTCTACAAAGGGGGCTGGGTGTCATTATCTTAGATATTGCACCATGTTTAGCTTATATTTTTAATAGATGTATCGACGAGGGAGTTTTTCCCGATCTCATGAAACACAGTAAACTCATTCCTATGTTTAAGTCTGGAAGTGAAAGTGATCTCGCTAATTATAGACCGATATCGATATTACCTGCTTTAAGTAAAATCTTTGAAAAAAATAATTTCTTAATCGGTTATTATACCACTTTAACGTTAATGGCCTGCTACATAGTAATCAATACGGATTTACTAAAGGTCTATCAACAGCTGATGCAGGTATAGCGCTCTTAAAGCATATACTTGAGGCCTGGAAGAAGTCACAGGATGCAGTTGGGGTATTCTGCGATCTATCTAAGGCCTTTGACTGTGTGAGTCATGCAACCCTAATCACAAAGTTAAAATATTATGGCATTAAAAACCGGGTGATTGACCTCATACAGTCTTATCTATCCAATAGAGTCCAGAAAGAAGACGTGGGTGGTGAGAGGTCTTTGGGATAAATTATTGATATAGGGGTACCTCAGGGATCGATAATAGGCCCTTTTTTATTCCTAGTATACGTTAACGATTTACCTTTTTTTGTAAAAAATATTTGTGATATAGTTTTATTTGCAGACGATACGTCTTTAATTTTTAAAGTTGATAGAGGTAAAACCAGTATTTGCGATAACGTAAATGAATCCTTATCGTTAGTTCTTAACTGGTTCACTGTAAATAATCTTTTGCTTAATTAAAAAAAAAATGTATCAAATTCACTTTGCCAAATGTTATTCATAGCCCGTCCGACATTGAAATAAATGGAGAGGCAATGAATCTTGTAAATTCCACGATCTTCCTAGGTCTTAATACTGATGCAAAAATACAGTGGGGACCACAAATTGAAACACTTGCTGGTAGGCTTAGTTCCGCTGCATATGCAGTTCGTGCGATACGGTGGCTTACTGATGAAGCTACAGCTAGACTAGTTTATTTCAGTTACTTCCATAGTGTTATGTCATACGGCATCATTCTCTGGGGGAAAGCAGCTGATATTGGTAAAATATTTGTAATTCAAAAAAGGGCAATACGTGCCATTTATAAAATGAAACCACGAGAATCTTTGAGATAAATATTCAAAGAAATTAATATTCTCACAATAGCTTCACAATATATATATGAAAATTTGTTATATACACATAAAAATAGAGATGGGATTCTGCAAAATAGTGATTTTCATAAAATCAACACTAGGAATAAACATAAATTATACATCCCTATGTTTCGACTAGAAAAAGTTAATAAGTCATTTATGGGGAACACGGTGCGCTTCTATAATAAGCTTCCTGAATATGTTACTAAACTACCTGTTAAGAAATTTAAAGCATACATTAAAGGTAGTCTTTTGAAGAAAGCTTATTATAATATAGATGACTATATTATTGATAAGAATGCATGGCCTCATGTCGCTCTGCCGTCAGACAGTTAACCGACACACTTGAAATGTATAAACTCTCTTGTATTAGTATTTCGTTGTGAAGGTAGTTATAAGATGGATCATTATACAAAAGCGCTAGGACCAAGACGAGGTTCTTGCCAATTCTTCTCGAGCTTGGGTTAGGATGAATTGGCACCTAAATTCACCTAGTATGTAAGACGTTTCAAAGTGATCCTTGTGATTGTATTGAATAAATCATCTTTTGACTTTGACTTTGACTAACAGAGTACTTCCCAATATGCTTCCTTGTGGAAGGCCAAAGGAAGTATTTTCCAGATCTGAGCTGACGACATTGTCTATTTTTACACATTGGCTTCGACTGCTCAAATAGGTTAGCAGATTGAGCGGGTTGCCTCGTATTTCTATCCTTTCTAACTTGTTGAGTAAGATAGGGATAGAGACAGTGTCGAATGCTTTTGCGAGGTCTAGAAATATACCTATTGTCTTATTGCCTTTATCGAGTTCTCTCACGATGTAATCAGTGACCTGATGGACTGCGTCAGAAGTAGACAGTTTAGATCTAAACCCAAATTGTGTACTAGACAAAAGCGCCTTACTTTCTAAAAAAAAAACCATCTATTGTTTATTATTTTCTCTAATATCTTTGAAATGGAGGGTAGTAAGGATATTGGTCTGTAATTTGATATATCTGTCTTGCAACTTGATGTATAAACTGGAACGATAACGGATTTTTTAAGACATTTAGGAAATATTCCCTCGTACAGGCATTTTTGGAAGGCAAAAGTGAGTGGTGAGGCTAAGATGTGTTTGTACTGCTTTAGTATTTTAGTAGATATATTATACCAGCTTGTAGCACATTCGTCTTTTAACCCCATTATAATTCGTTCAACTTCCTTAATGTTACAATCTAATAACACAAAGGACTTTGAGTAAGACTTCTCACTAGCTGTTTGGGAAGCCGATGGTTTGTTTTGAATCAGCTCTGCAAGTCGTTTATTAACAAAGTAATCGTTAGCATGATTGGCGGCGGAATGCGGGGAGTGATGTGAATGTAATAAATTGGAAGTCGAATCACGTTGGTTTGTTGTACAGGTGGTGTTTTTTATTATTTTCCAAACTTTTTTACTATGCTTACCAGCCTTTTCTAATGAAGTTTTATCATATTCGCACTTTATTTTTTTAAGGAGATCATTACAGAAATTGTGATACCGTCTGTATGTAATTTGAGCTGTTAAATTATTTGGACATGATCTGGCATTCATGTGTAGCTTATCTCGATGTCTCATACAGCGGAGGATCCCTGGAGTGATCCATGGCTTAATATTAAGATTTTTTCTGCAAATTTTTACCAGTCTAGTATTATTACGTAATACCTGCTGAATGAAGCTCACTAAATTGTGTCATACAAGATTCTGCATCAGCTGAATTGTAAATAGAATCAAAGCTAAACTTACGTAGTTCGTTTTCCAATACATTTTGATCTAGTTTTGATTTAAATCTTTCATGCTTGAGATTAGGCAGATTTAGGCTAAGTGTTAGTAAAGCGGCAAGATGGTCGGTTACAGAGGAATTAGTCACTAGGGTGATTGCTGGCAAGTTAGTTTTAAGCATAATATGATCTATACAAGAACCACTTTGAAATGTTGGTAGATTATGTGCTGGAAGTAAGCCGTGAACGAGCAGCGGTTTAGGTACTCCTGCGCCGTCTCTTCACAAAACCCCGGGCGTATATTAATATTTATGTCACCAACCACTGCAATATATTTAAATGTCGATAGTGTTTGGAGATGAAAGTGCAGTGAGTCAAGAAAAGAGTGTATTATTAAATGAAGGTGATCTATACACAGCTATAATAGCAAAACTGGTATCTATTTTTACTAACAGACAGGTGCAGTCCTTGAGGTTCAATTCTTCGAAAGTAATATAGTTAAAAGTATATAGTTCAAAGTATTTCTTACTTAAGTACTACTCCATCGTTTCGATTATGGCTTGATTTGGTATAATGAGTTCTATAACCATCCATACAAGGTAGGTTGTTCTTATGAACAGAAAGCCAACATTCAGTTACAATGATTATGTCACGTTCGACATTTAGCCTTTGCAAAAAAATTAAATTGTTAAAATTTTTGTTAATACTGCGAATGTTTTGAGTTAATATTGTTATTGAGTTGCAGTAAGCAGAAATGTGCTGTTTACAGTTTTCAACATCACATGTCCTTGACTCGGAAACTGAGAAATTATCTAGGTCGTTAATTAATCTATCAGTCATGATTATCTAAAATTAAGGCTAGACTAGACTATAGCACGGCGCTCTTAGGCGCCTTCATAATCTATAGAGTTGATATACCTTTGTTTGGCTAACTTTTTGGCAGGGCAGTCTAAATCACCTGTCTCGTGATTGCTGGGTTTTTTGAAGCGAAGACAAGTTGCACATTGAGCTGGTGCCGCTGTTTTTGGACACTCATTGGACTGATGACCTAGTTCGCCGCAGTGTCCGCAAGTGTAGACCTCCGCTTTACAAGTCTTAGCTGCATGTCCGAACTGTTGGCACTTGAAACATCTGGTCACCAGAGTAAAATCTCTTACAGGACAGGAGGACCAATTCACGAAGACACGATCTTGGTTTATAAGGGCCTTTCCAATGATGGCTGAGACCTCAATAATGTAGTTGCAGGATTCAGCTCCCTTCCTGCCTGATTTATGGCTATGTTTAATAGATGACAGGAATTCATCTTTAGTCATATCTGAAAGCTTACTGCTCACATTCTGTTCGTAAAGGCACTTGTAGAACTCCTGCTCCTGCAGGGTTGACGGAACTCCAACTACCACTAAAAAAAAAGTAAAGTAATATAAAACAATTTTGTGTACCGGCAAATATCTAATCACGAACTACCATTTTGCCGTGCAACACTGCAAACGAGTCTCACGGTTGAGTGCAGCAGATAAGGCCCACATTTGTGTGCGCCTGCCCACCCGCCGCCGCTCGTAAGCACCGATGTCATTCACACTAAAGAATAAACGCTACAGATAAAACACTCAGTGCTTCACTATCTCGAGTCGAGAATGATTTGCTCCGGATGCTCGGTGACCTTGAAGGATCTCAATTACATTAAATGCTCAATCAATGCATGTGAAAAAAGTTTCTGTTCACAATGCATTAGCATAACAAAGATTAAGCCAGATTGAAGTTGGTCCATAAAATTGAACAAATTAATGATTCCATACATCTGCAGGAAGACATTAATGCCGTTTTTGATTGGAGTCTTACAAACAAGCTTTTCTTCAACATGGCCAAGTGTTGTGCTATGACTTTCAGTCGCGCGCGTGTACCATTCCTAGCACAATATTTGCTAGGTATTGAACCCATAGTTAGGGTCAACTCTGTGAGAGACCTGGGCGTTAATTTTGATACACGTCTGAATTTTCATGAGCATATGAACGTACTCGCTGCCGATTGTTATCGTAGGTTAGGTTTTGTTCTGCGGAATGCCCGTGAATTTCACGATGCCGGTGCTATAAAACTGGTCTACTCGGCTCTTGTAAGGAGTAAGATTGAGGCGGCGTCTATCGTATGGCATCCACATGAGAGTACTTACGCCTTGCGATTGGAGAAGATCCAAAAGGCTTTTTTAAGATTTTTGTACAAAAAGACCTATGGATATTATCCTTTCCTTTTCCCCACAATATTTTTACTTGGTGCGCTAGGCTTCAACTCTCTGGAAGCTAGGCGTCACTACAATCTTCTGGTCACTGCTTGTCTGATACTGCGCGGTACTTCAGACTGCCCTGAATTAGTGGCTAGAGTTGTAAGACTGTCTGTTCCCGAAGTGCCTAAATACTCGCTGAGGCCCCGTAGTCACGACTTACTGGCTGCACCGTGGGCGCGGTCAGTCGCGCACGACAACTCGCCTCTTGTTCGGGCTCTAAAATTATTAAATGCGCTTCTGGCATCAACACCTTCTTGTGATCTGTTTGCTGACCGATGGACGAATGTGTGCAGAGAATGTCTGAGGTATTGTGAGACGATTGATAGTAGTAGAATTAGTTCAATCTGTTAATACTTTTTTTTTGTTATTTTTTTAAGTATTTTTATTATTAATTATTTAGTAAAAATATTTTATAGTGTTAAATTTTTCTGTTAAAATGTTATTTCATAGCGCCTTGGTGTACCTACTGTAATGCTATGATCTTATTGTGTAAATAAATAAATAAATAAATAAATCGAAAAATGTCCTGGAAATGTCCTGAGTGCAGTGCCTCCACTAAGAAAGGAGGCGAAAATAGTAACACCCCCACTCGCGGCACTGGAGGGGAGACACAAAACGTAACGCAACGGAAAAAACCTGATCCCACGAATGAATCCACATCAACGGAGCTGAAAGAATTCACAACTGTAGCAACTTATGTAGCACCGACCTTGATCTGCCTGGATCTTGCCTTGCCGCGCAAGATTTACATAATATAGTATCTGAAATGGATTCTATGGATGTGGCCTGTTTTAAACTTGATACACCTGAACTGGTGAAAACTGTTATCACACATAAATTTGATTTTAAAGTCATGTCATTCAACATCAGGAGTATAAACAAAAATTTTTACAACTTTTTGGTAATTCTCGCCCGTATGAATTTGGAATTTGACGCTATCGTTCTGACTGAATGTCGAATTAACTCATCTTCCATAAATCCCGAAATTCCTCACTTCTCTTCATACTACACTAGACGAGTTACTAATCAGAATGGTGGAGTAGTTGTTTACGTAAAGGATATCTGGAGTCCAAATGTCATAGAACCGCCTATAAATGAAGCTGACAGCCTCTTGGTTCATATACCGAATGTAATCTTAATACTAGGCATATACCGCTCTCCATCTTTCTGTAATCATGAAGCTTTCTTGTCGTCGCTTGATGATACCCTAGCTAGAAGATCAAAAAAGCTCTAACATAGTATTGGCGGGTGACATTAATATCAATATAATTTCCACGGTAGACTTTACTAAGAGCTTAGATTACTTATGTCTTCTAGCGCAACACGCACTGAACCCAGCAATTACACTGCCTACAAGAGAAGAAGCTTGCCTTGACCATATATTTGTTAAATCTACAAAGACATCTGTAGGTGTTATTTGCGAATCAAACCTAACAGATCATCGTATTGTTATGCTGGGTATTTCACTTACTGCTAGAAATGAAGTTTCACCGCCAACACATCGTCTAAAAATAAATCTTCATCTAATAACTGAAGATATAAAATTAATAAATTTGGAGTCCTTACTAAAAGTTGATGATGTCAATGAATTGGTAAACATCTTTACACTCACTCTTCACCATATAATTGACAAACATACACTAAAATACCTCGTTCCAAACGCATTATAAAACCCTGGATAACAACCGGCATACTACGCTGTATGCGTCACCGGGATAGATTACACGCTAAGGCCAAACGAAATCCAGGGGACGACATCCAACGAACAATTTACACTAGGTATCGGAATTTTTGCAACAGGCTTCTGCGTAATCTTAAACACGAATACGAACGTAATGAGCTTGAAAGGAACAAAAGAAATCTAATGAAATTGTGGAAAACTATTAAAAGCATTTGTTACATGACAAAACACAAAGTAAGTCCCCTTGAGCTGTTATCGACTGTGGGTACTACCAACCCAATTGAGTCACTAAATTCGTGTAATGCATATTTCTCCACAGTGGGGCAAACATTGACCAGCAAAACTGTATCGCTACTACAAACGAGTCAAGATAAGCTTATGGCTGAATCAAAACCTCATGAGCAATTTCAAAGTTCCTTTTTTATGGCACCAACCAATGAATTTAAAGTAGAGGGGCTTATAATGAATCTCCAGAATGATAAGGCTCCAGGAATAGATGGACTAACCAACTCACTTATAAAATACATAAAAGACTTCATTACTGTACCCTTGACCATTATATTCAACAAAAGTTTATTCAGGGGCATATTTCCGGAGTCGTGGAAAACAGCTTCAATTACTCCTATTTATAAAGCTGGAATCCGTACTTTGCCAGAACTATCGACCTTTTTCTCTTCTCGGTGTATTTTCTAAATTGCTTGAAAAAATTGTTAACAAAAGATTAATGCAATACCTGGACTCAAAAAATATCCTATCAGTAAAACAGTTTGGCTTTAGACAGGGAAGATCCACGGAAGATGCTCTCTCACTCTTGTTGCAAGAAATCGTTTCTAAACTAGATAAAAACATAAACTGTGTTGGAGTTGTTCTGGACTTGGCTAAGGCTTTTGACACTGTTTCCACTCCTATTCTGTTACAAAAACTTGAAAACTCTGGGATTAGAGGAATTCTACACGAATGGTTTAAAAGCTACTTATTAGGACGGAAACAGTCAAAATTCAAAATTCAAAATAACTTTATTCATTACAATCACAAGGACCACTTTGAATCGTCTTCTTACATGCTAGTGTATCTAGGTGCCGGTTCCTCCTAACCCCAGTTCAAGAAGAATCCGGCAAGAAACTTGTCTGGTCTTAACACTTTTTTGTATGATCCTTGACAATTTTGTTACGGATGCCGAGTCGAGTTGGAGCAGATTCATCCCAAGCTTTTTTGTCTTCTAAATAATCAGATATTTTATAATATGCTTTAATAGACAGTTTATGTTTAATTACGTTTTTAAATTTGCCAATCGACAAATCTAACACGTCGCTTGGGACCTTGTTATAGAAGCGTACACATTGCCCTATAAAAGACTTATTAACTTTAGCCAGCCTAACAGTGGGAACAGCGAGTTTATCTTTATTTCTAGTGTTAATACTATGATTATCGCAATTTTTTTTGAATTAATGAACATTTTTGTGCACATACATTAAATTTTCGTATATATACTGACAAGGCACTTTCATAATATTAATTTCTTTAAACTTATCTCTAAGTGATTCTCTGGGGCCCATGTTATAAATTGCACGAACAGCCTTCTGCAACACAAATATGGTGTTAATATCAGCAGCACTCCCCCACAACAAAATGCCATAAGACATAATGCTATGAAAGTAGCTGAAGTAAACGAGTCTAGCGGTATCTACGTCGGTAAAAAGACGGATCTTTTTGACAGCGTATGTGGCAGAGCTGAGTCTCTTCGACAATTTATCTATGTGCGGGCCCCATTGCTGCTTATTATCTAAAGTAATGCCTAGGAACACTGTGGTGTCGACGAGATCTATCTTTTCGTTATTCATTTTTACATTAGCTTTCACCTGTTTAACGTTGGGCAGTATAAAACGAATGCATTTCGTTTTTTTCTCGTTAAGTAATAAGTTGTTTACATTAAACCATGTTACAACTTTAGAGATTGCATTGTTTACATCGTCAAGATTAGTAAGTCGTCGCTTTAATTTAAATAAAAGTGACGTGTCATCAGCAAACAGTACAATCTCGTGATCATCCTTTACAAGTTTAGGTAGATCATTTATATAAATTAAAAACAAGAATGGCCCTAGTATTGATCCTTGTGGTACACCCATTTTTACCATTGACCCCGGAGAACGCTTTCCATTTACATCTACTCGTTGTGTTCGGTCAGTTAAGTAGGATGTGAGAAGCTTAAGTGAAACTCCCTTAACACCATAGTGGTGTAGTTTGCTGATTAGAGTTTCATGGTGAACGCAATCAAAAGCTTTCGACAGATCACAAAAAATACCTAAGGCATCGCGTGATTCTTCCCAGATATCAAAAATATGTGATATTAACTCAACACCGGCATCAGTTGTTGAGCGTCCCTTTGTAAATCCGAATTGTTTACTGTCTAGTAAATTGTTGGTATTAAAATGCCGTTGTAATTGGTTTAGTATAAGTTTTTCAAATATTTTACTAAATGTAGGAAGTACTGATATAGGCCTAAAGTTACGAGGATCGGAATGACTACCTGATTTGAATAGAGGTATGATCTTGCTATGTTTCATCAAATCAGGAAATACTCCACTGTCAATACATTGATTAAATATGAAAGCTAGATCTGGTGCAATAATGTCAATTAGTGGTTTTATAACACTGACAGAAATGCCCCAGAGATCAGTGGTCTTTTTTACATTAATCATTTTGAATGCCTTGATATTATCGTTTTTGTCCACATGTTCAAAGTAAAATTGTGTGACACATTCAGGTAAACTATCTTTTAACAATGATACTGCTATTACATGAGAAGAGTTTAAAGACTTTGTAGTGGAGACTGGAATATCAGTAAAAAAAGTTTCAAATGCCTTTGCTACATCTATATCTTGCTTAATTATATTATTGTTAATATTTAAATATATTACACTATTATGAGTTTTGGATTTTTCGGTCTCTTTATTAATTATTATCCAAGCTGCTTTTATTTTATCTTGACTGTTTCTAATTTTTGAGCTTAAATACTGAGATTTAGCAAAGCGACAAACATTCTTAAAGATTCTTGAGTAATTTTTTACTTTTTTAAACTCTTCACTAAAGTTATACCGTTTTTCACTGTACAATTCATACAAGGTACGCCTACTCTTATGAATACCTGCTGTTGCCCACTTACAAAATGTTGAACTGCCAGAGACCACAATAGTTTTGGATGTGAAAATGGAACTGAATACTTTATTAAATTCAGTGAAAAATGTATTGTATAAATCATTTGGATTATCATCATTATACAATAAAATAGGCAAGTTGGTATCTAGGTTCAATCTTACTTTCTCTAAACGATCAGTGGTAACTGGTATATAAGTAATTTTTTTTTGTACATCTTTATTGTTCATTTTAGTTTCTATTTGAACTAGTTGACCGAGATGGTCAGAGTGAATATTAATAATTATATTTTTGCTTATTATGTTTATATTGGTAAAGATATTATCTATGCATTTGGCCGAAGTGGCAGTTATTCTAGTTGGCTCCATAAATATAGGTTCAAGACCAAATGAATTAAATAAACTAGTTATTCTGATACTCAATGAATATTTCTCAAGCAAATTTATATTAAAATCACCGCATACAACAATTTCTTTATTTGATTTTGTAATAGACTTATGCAAAATGTCCTCCATAATTTTCTCAAAAATATCAAATGAGGCGGTTGGTGGGCTATAAGTGCTTATAACAAGGAACCGCTCCAACTCTATGCAGGCTATCTCAATGTGTCTTTCTACAGAGTGGGCTACAATGTCTTTACGTTCTTTGAATTTTATTTGTTTATTTATTAATATTAATGACCCGCCTCTTATAGAATGTACTCTGCAGAAAGAACTACCAACTTGGTGATTCTTGAAGTTGAACATGAGCTCATGACTTTTCAGCCAATGTTCTGTTAAGCAGATTATGTCAATATTGTTTGAGTTCATGTACAAGTCTAGTTCTATCTCTTTGTTACAAATTCCTTGAATATTTTGATGCACCAAGTTAGTAAACTTAAACTTATTTACAGTATTTATTTTACAGTTTTTAGTGTTTTTGTTTGATTGATTATTTTTATGAAATATATTATTTGAATTGTCAGTGCTAGAGACATCCTCTATTGTCTTTTTATCTAATTTAAATTACTGGGAAAAAATTCCAGAGTCTGATTTGGAATGTCATGATTATGCTCAATAGAAGCATTGTGTGTAGCCAAATTTTTGGCTGTAATACTAAAATAATAAGATAGCGAAACAGCTACCTGTCGTTTGTAATAATTAGGAAGGTAGTATCTACCTTTTGTCAAATAATATTTTTTACTAACAATGTTGTTAGTGTCAATCATATGGATTACATTATTATTATTGCATGACATTGTATGCAAAACCTGATTTAATTTATATCTATGGTCATTTTCTGCTTGTGGCAAGCTGTCGCTGTAGGGGAATGTAAACATTACAATTTTGTTTACTTGCAATGAACAGAGTGTTTCAAAATATTTTATTAATTCAGCTTTGTTTACATTACCCCTATTTCCAAGCCAAATTACTAAATTTGAGTTGTGCTTAAAATTATACTTCGTTATTAATTGCATTATGTCATGCAGGTCACAGTTTGGTAAGCAATTATTTATTACTGTATGTCCCATGCTAGTGTTTAATAATAATTGGCCCATATTTTTTCCAATTTCATCACAGAATTTTTTTTTTCCAAATTTTCATTTATGTGTGAGTTCAAACACGCTTGGGATGATGATACAGAAGCACACACTGGCCTAGGATTCTCAGAACACTGACTTTCACAGGTGGGGTTAGTCACAGATGAATCAAAGCGGACTTGATCATTGTTTGAGACTTTGAGTAGTTCATCTACAGTCATTGAGCACTCCCGTATCGCCTCCTGAGACTTCTCATAACGGTTAGTTATGGATCTCAAGCACTCCTCAACGCTGGCAAGTTCACACTGAAGCTGCTGCATGTCAGATTCATACTTAGTCTTTTTATATTCTAGCTGCAAAGTGTACATTTTTAAGTGGTTTGACATTTCAATAACTTTTCTCTTACTGGCTATTATATTTGGTATACATTTTAGATTTTTTAATTTTCTTTTAGTTTTTGTTATGAGTTTGTTTACTTTTACATATTTTTTATGTTTATTTTTGCTTACAGTATTTCTGATGCATGCTGAACTCCCTCCGAGTCATCATTTGTCAAGTTTATAGTTACTGTTGGTGCCGTACAACATGCATCAGGGCCATTTTCCCTACTAGCTGATACTAGCTCATCAAATAAGCTTTGGGTTTGCAGTGCATCAGAGCTCTGAGCGGCCTCTTCCAGTAATGTGATTTGATGGTGGGCATCACATAGTTCTCTCTCTAAAGTGGATGTTCTGTTCAGGGCCAGTTCATACTCTGAGCCGCACTGGTCAAACCCTTCTATTATTATTTGTAGCCTATCTCGTTCTTCTAAAACATCAGTATATTGAGAATGCAATGCTGACAACTCACATTTTAGTTTTTTATTGTTATCTAGTGTGTCAAGAATTATTTTCTCATTATCCTCTCTTTCAAATGTCAACCGTGTGCACAATTCCTTGGCTGCCTTTAATTCGTTTAGAGCCCGGTGGAGATTATTCTCGTCCTGGAGTTAGAGTACTTAGACACTTTTTTTTTTGCTTGTGGCATCCCTATGAGTAACAGCTGTTTTGAATTGTTCCATTCTTTTAGTTAGATTTTATTTGTTTTTTAGGTAATTACAAAGCCCTTTTCAAATTCATCGCATAAATACAACAAAACAAACGTGTACAAATAATAATATTAGTGAAATTGATGTAAATTGGCCGCAAATACTTACTTAATTTCGGTTAAGAAGTTCAATTTTTTTTATTGTTTTATCGGGTTTGGAAGTGTTTGTTGCTCTTATGTGTTAGTTTTATGTGCCGGCATACAATTTATCATTATTCAATTACTGCTAAAGCACGTAAGTACAAATATTTTCAAACTCTAACCTCAACCAGTGTTTACTTTTCCTTGGAGAACTTGTGCTAAAAATACACACAAAATGATGACTAGAAGGGCCTTAAGGCCCTAATAATGATAAATTGAATGCCGGCACATAAAACTAACACATAAGAGCAACAAACACTTCCAAACCCGATAAAACAATAAAAAAATTGAACTTCTTAACTTCGTTATATTACGCGGATGACACATTATTTTTCACGGCTCAAATTGGAATGAGGCACTATCTTATGCCGAACAGGGTATGAAGGATGTATGTAATTGGTTGCGGAAAAACCTTCTAACCCTGAATACCCAAAAAACCAAGTTCCTTTGTTTTCATAAAACTCAAGCATCATCTCCGCCACTATCAGTAAGAGAGCTGACTGCATACATGCGAACCAAACAAAGGAACTCAGTGTAACTGCGCAAGAATAGGCTAAGCCAATGTCATAAAATATCTTGGAGTAGAAGTTGATTGCAACTTAAACTTTAAGGATCACATTAAATGTTTGGCCGCCCGAACCCGAAAACTTATTAATATTATGAGACAACTTAGAAACGTTGCTTGCTTTGACACTCTGAAGTCCACGTATATTGCACTATGTCAATCAGTCCTGATATATTGCATTAGTTGCTGGGGAGGTGCGTCAAAAACCACAATGATTCAGGTAGAAAGGGCTCAAAGAGCAGTCTTAAAGACCATGCTTAGGAAACCCTTCAGATTTCCCACAATGGAACTGTATAAATTAAGTGGAGTACTCTCCGTGCGTCATCTTTTTATACAACAAACCTTTTTGTCCGTGCATAAAACTGTAATTAGCTGTGACAGCTATAAAGAAAAAATCTCTAAACGTAATTTTAATATACACATGTTTGCAGTCAAGACTTCATTTGCGCAACGATTTACGCCGTATTTATCAAATTTCCTCTATAGCAAGATTGTAAACATTTGTGGCCTTAAACATTGTTCTGTTAGTGAAGCTAAATACCTTCTGTCTAAATGGCTCGCTACGCTATCCTATGATTATACAGAAAACCTATTGACCGCTATATCTTAAATATCTTATATTATAAAAATATTAATATTTATTGTATTACTATGTTATTGTACTACATTTATTTATAATATAAAATTATTAGGATTATTAATACTGTAATTTTGAAAATATTATAGCATGCTGCTCACCGACCGAGGCACCTAACCATATACTTAGTTAAACCGTATAGGTACCCATAATACAGATTTATTCTAGTGTGGGTACCATAGCTAACCAATATGCTTATTTTTGCTTATACCTTGGTCCCCACGATACAGGCTCTGCCTAGTGTGGGGATCGTCAAATTTATTGAAACCTCATGTGTTTAAACCTTGTGTACTGTAATATTGTCTTTGTCAAACTCTTAGTTTTAAGTTTAAACAGCAAATAAATATTTTTCATTTTCATTTTGTCACTATACGTGGCCTGCGCTTGTGTGGTTCGTCAATAGTAAGGTGAGTGAGTTGAGTTAGACAGATTTTTTTAGCTTTTTGATGTCATCTTTGGTGTCTGTGCCTTAAACTCCTCGGGCAGATAATTTTTTGTACCAACGTTTTGGTGTCGTCGCTGGTCTTGAGCTTATCCTTGGGATAGATTACAACAGAGCTACAGATTTGATGGCCGGATAAAGGAATTGGTACTCTTTTTAACCATGTCGGCAAAAGAGGTCTTAGCTGTCGGTTGCGACGATTCCCTTACGCTTTGTTGCAGGTCTTGTAGGCGCACCGATAAGTCTTCCTTTTCATTGAGGAATTTTGCGTAGGTTTGGACTTGAGCCTTCGACTTCAGGGCTTGGTATTCAACTGCCATTTCTGATGAGCCATGGGATACCTTTCTGCATAGATTACTTATCCGCAGCTTCTGCTCTGAGTTAAGTTTTCCCTCATTAGCTATTGTAGAAACTTTATTAAGGCACTGTTCGATAGAGGCCATCCATTTCTGAATCTCCGTCGTAGACACGGTTGCTATGGTCTCCTCATATCTTGGTTGAGGTCGCGGTGAAGACGTCGGTATAGGTTGGGCGGGCGGGCTTTTGGGCTTCGGTTAAAAGGGCTGTCCATGATGAAAGTATGTATTCGACTTAGATATTAAATCAAAACAAAACATAATTAAAATTACACACTGTCATTACGTAGCACGACTGCCGAGTTAAAACTAGGTCAGTTTTTGTTTATTAGTTTGAATAAATTATTGGGCACGTCCGATCTCGGCGAGAGCACGAGAGAGAGCTTGTTTGGTAGTAGCTCTGCCTTCTGCGCTGAGGGTTCGATTCTCTCCCAAGATAAACATTTGTGTGATTAACAGATGCGTTTGTTCTGTGTCTGGGTGTTATAAAGTGTTACAAGTATTCTATCAGTCATCTAGTCACCGTAATACAAGCTATGCTTCGTTTGGAGCTAGACGGTGTTGTCCAACAACATTTATTTATAACTAGCTGACCCGATAGACGTTGTTTTAACTATGAATCTTGAATTCGAATTGCTATAATTAATTCACGACTGACATTTATGTCAAACGCCATAAGGTTACATTAGAAAAGTTTGTATTGTCAAAAGCGCCAAAGTTACATTAGAAAAGTTAAAATCGTCGCTAGGTTTTCATAAATTTTCTAATTTTCGACGCAGCTTTCTTATTTTTTTCATTCATAAGAACCTTCTTCTGACAATAACAAACACAACAAAAAATAATTAGCGAAATCGGTTTTGCCGTTGACGCGTGATTCCGTGACCAAAGTTGCCTGGAAGAGATCGTTTTTAGCGATAAGGCCGCCCACTGTACAATTTTATTTCTATTATAACTTCTGTCTTCTTTTTATGTACATTAAAGTGTTAATCTGTGTTTCCCAGGTGTTCGCTAAGGTAAAGCAAGGCTCTGCGAGCTGGCAGGCCATCTCCGTGCCTGGAGGGAAGCTGTGCGTGTGGGTCCCCGACTCCACATACATCAAGAGACCACCCTTCTTCGACAACATGACGCGGGTAACTCAACATCATCTACTTTTATTCTAATCTTATTAATGCGTGAAGTAAAAATTCTCAATTCGTCGGAATATTTCCGATTACTCGAAAACGGCTGGACCGATTTGAAAAATTCTTTTTTTGTTTGAAAGGGTATACTTCATAGGTGGTCCCATATAAATTTTATCAAAATCGGTCGAGCTGAAAAATCAACGAAAATCTAAAAATTGTATACATCAATGATGTTTTCGTGTACTTCGATACCTCGCTGTCTCATTGGAGCGATGCGTTTATTTGGCCTACCCATATTATATACAGTGGTGGTCACATAATTAAAGACACTGGAAGCATATTGAAATAACTAAGCTATTCCTCCTGTATATATATTATCAGACTGCCATTGTAACTTGCTGCCAAGTAATATTTATTTGTGTTGTTATTGTGTATTGTTAAAACGAAATATTTACAACAAAACTTGCCTTTTATTCGGTAAAACTTAAATGTAAGCAGTGTTGTAAATAAAAGATAAGATTAGTAAGATCTGGCCATATCATTAAAGACACTTCATTTCGTAACAAGAACATTTAAAAAAATTAGTTATCATTGAAATTACCTTAGTACGTAAGATTTTCAACACATTTTTATAGAGCATTCCGATGCGTATCAATACATGGTCGCATGCCCTTTTGCAGAAATAACAGCATTACATCTCTTAGCCATGGAAGCGATCAATTTTGTACAAACTTGTACCGGAATTTGTTCCCACGCTTTTGTAAAAGCTGTGTAAAGTTGATCGACGTTTGATGTACGCTTTGCCGCCACTGTCTTCTTCACCTGGTACCACAATTTTTCGATTGGATTTAAATCGGGACTGTACAATTTTGTACCAATCCAAAATTGTCACAAACTGGTTCCTTATGAAATCTTTAACTACTTTTGCGGTGTGTTTCGGATCATTATCCTGTTGAAAAGTCCAAATGACCCGTAAATATTGCTCAGCATAGGGCAGCATGGTTTCTTCTAAAATATGTTTGTACTGGTATAATTATCCATATTGCCTTCTATCTTCCTGACAGGTCCGACACCAAGTCCTGAAAAACAGCCCCACATTTTTATATTTCCCCCTCCATGTTTCATTACTTTCTTAATGTACTTCGGATCCATTTCTTTGTTCGGGGGGCGTCTAACATATTGTTTTCCGGCAGAATTAATCATATTAATTTTTGTATCATCCGAAAAAAGCACATTTTCCACATTTCCACATTTCCACTCTCGTTAAGTCCAGTGTTCATATTTTTAGCAAACGCTAACCTTGCCTTAACATTTTGCTTTTTCAAAAGTGGCACCTTCCGAGACACTCTTCCGTACAAGCTTGCCTCACATAGTCTCCGTCTAATTGTCCTTGCAGACACACCCGTTGACCCTCCTGCCCCAAATATTTCCGAGCTTATCAGTGCTGATCCTTTGAACGGTTCCTTTTTTGCCAACAACACCATCCTAGAGTCTTCCCGCGGAGTAGTTTTTCTAGGTCTCGCTTTTCTGGGTACATTTTCGGTCGTATTGAACTTCTTGAAATGCTTTATAGCATTATTATAAATATTAACGGGTATTTATCGCGTTTATTTACCTATTTTTCCCGACGTTTCGACAGGTATACACTCTGTCGTGGTCACGGGATGACTGGTAACCAATGTCATCCCGTGACCAATAATATTTTACTAATATTATACGTTTATAATAATGTGTTCTGATCGCGTAAGTTTAAAAAACTTTATGCTTTATAGCATTCATAACCATGTCCTTAGAACAGCTCAAGTGGTTTGCGATTTTTCTGTATGACCAACCTTTGCTATGAAAGTTCAAGATTATCTTTCTAGTGGACGAATTGCAACTGTTTTTTCCCATATCGATTGGTATAAAACGTATTAATGTTAATACAAAAAGTAAAATGTTATAATTAATGTCGACGTTTCATGCAAATACGCGACAAAACAATGAAAAACCGAATGTAGTTCTTTTTCTTTTTTTAAATTCAGAACACAGCGTTCACTGTCTTTAATTAGCTGGCCAGCTACAGGTACGTAAAAAAGTTTGTATTAGATTCGGATAGTGAGCAGTGTCTAAAATACCAAGCAACACAACTTTTTTGTCCCCCATTTTTAAGAATACAACGTCATGTATGATTTAGTAACAATTAGGTACATTAAATTTAATACCTATTTTAGCTAATGGTAGTGCCAAAATCATGTTTATTGTGATCAATTAGGGGGTGTCTCTAATTATGTGTTCACCACTGTATATACAAAATACATCTAAGTACTTTCCACTAAAAATGTATTATAGGCTCAAATTTCATTCAATGAAGTCGGTTTCCTTTAAAACGTAATTATTACGAAAATTGCGCGGACGGAGGAGTATGAAATTTCGCACACTTATAGTTTATATAGAGGAGTGCAGAATTCTAATATATTATTTAAATAAAAATTCATTAATTATTAATTAATTATGGTCGAATTTTGACCAGTGGGCGTCCACTAGTAAATCAAAAAATTATAATTACATTTAAAAACTAAAAAGACAACCGACTTAATGTATATACACAAGGTAGCTACTGTAATTCGTTGAGGAGTTCCCTTGAATGTCCTTCGGCTCCATCATCAGATCGACTCCAGACCATTAAATAGTAGTGCTTTAAAATACTTAAATAAAAAATAAACAAACGCACTAGTCGCCACTACGATTTTCGAAGGTTCCCCTCGATTTCTCTGGGATGCCATCATCAGATCCTGGTTTCCTTATCATGGTACCCTTGGATAACTTCTTTCCAACAAAAAAAGAATCATCAAAATCGATTCATAAACAACGAAGTTATCCGCGAACACACATAAAAAAATATATAATACGAATCGAATTGAGTAACCTATTTTGAAGTCTGTTAAAAACCTTAACTGTGGGGGGGAGTGGGCTCTCCTCAAGATTCCAGTTGATGCAGCATTAGGTGCATTAGGTTAGCACTGGTGTTCAGGATCCTTAGGACGTAGGTTCGAATCTGGGCGTACACCGATGTTTTTTTAACAAAGTTCCTTATCGCACTGTTTGGACTTGGCGGATGGCGGATAGAAAAAAAATAGTTCGTGATTTTCTGAGCAAAAAACAAATAAAAAATTGTGAGCCGTCACGTGACGGCTGGCAGTGAAACATCGAAATTATTTTGTACGAGTAATAGGCATTAAAGTACAGACAGGAACTAAATATGGCATGATGAAAATATACAATATTACGAATTTGTACGATGGTTTAGGTAGGTATGTAAATAAAACTTATACAAGTGTCGGAAGGTTAGGTAGGTACCTACGAGAAGGCTACCTACTTTAATCTTCCCACCTAGGGGAGCCTAGCTGTTTAGTTTGCCTAGAACCCACGCATAATAATAATAAATATAATGAATATTGGTGGACAATGGCCTCAATTCTGTTGGTACCAACCTAACTAATTTTAGCTAAAATTAGGTTTTGAACCGTCAAATTAACCTTTGGTATTCTGCTGCTACAAACTTATCCTAATGTAATTTTATCTAACTTAATTAAGCGTTCCTAATTTAGTTAGATGCTACCAACCGAATAGGTCTTACAAATGCTATGACTAACTAAATATATTTTAGAAATGAACCACCCGAATTGCCAACATTGCACATAAAACCAATTCCAAACTAAGCATAACTTGTATTCTGGTGACTCGATGACTGATAGATTACTTATATAGTTTTATTTACATACTTATGATACTTTATAACACCCAGACACAGAACAAACACCTATGTTCTTTACACAAATGTTTATCCTGGGAGGGAATCGAACCCTCAACCTACAGCGCTGAAGGCAGAGCTACTATTAACTGAGCGGACAGGCCAGTCAAATATAATAATAAAATAATAAATAATTCCCAAATAGTAAGTACGTAATACCTACATACAAGTACCCAACATACTTTAATAATGATTGCTAGGTTTTCATTTACCCATGTACTACTGTAACTTAAACAAGTGTCGGAAGGTTAGGTAGGTACCTACGAGAAGACTACCTACATACCTACTACCTACCTACTAGGTTTGCACTTACCTATGTACCTACTCTTGAAATTACACCACACCGCAATAGATTTTACGAAATGCGTCGCTCCGGCCCAGACAGTGACAGGGCTATATGTAAGAAGCGTTTGGCTATGCAGGATATGCGGACTGAATTGAACTTTATTGCGTTGCTGCAAGAGTCGGTATTTATATTCCATCACAGATACGTTTACCCCTAGCCTATAGATGTTTCACGTCAAAAACACAAGATACCACCTTTTTGACAATGTCATCATGTCATGATAAAGCTAATCTCCGACTATGTGGACGAAAAATTGATTTTCGTTTAAAAGCGTGGTTGTTCTCGTCCACGCAATTCTAATAATTTATATGTAATTTTTGACTCAAAATACCTTATGAACGTATTCTTTGATCTATTATAAAGGTTTACAAATAATCAAAATACTAAAATCCATAAAAATCTGTGAGTAACTTACTGCGAAGCGTTCACGATTCACGTTCACTTACAGTTCACGACCGACTACATATTGATTACTTATATTATTTTTATTAGTTTTGATTGCGCTGGTGGATTGAACTTGTTCGTGTGTTTGCTTGGAAACAATGCCATTCAAGATAGAGGCAAAATGCACTCCCTCAGCGTATGTGTATTATCTATATAATAAAAATCAATTGCTGTTCGTAAGTCTGGCTAGAACTCGAGAATGGCTGGACTGATTTAGCTGAATTTGGTGTTAAAATGTTTGTTGTAGTCCAGGGAAGGTTTAAAAGGTGAGTAAATATGAAAAAAATGCTTGCTTTCTTATTTATTGATTCTGAGGCGGTACGAAGTTTGCCGGGTTAGCTAGTATAAGCTATTTTTCGCAATTGTTTAGTAGTAGTGCGATGAAAGGTCGAGAAAAGGGAACTGGTCGGCTAACAGGCGAACTGACCCTATATTTAGGACTCAAAGACAAGGCATTCGATTGTCGATTCATTCGCTGTTTCAAAATAACAATCAAATAAACAATCATTATTCGAATAAATTTGCGTGCATTTATACCTACCTAGCTAACAGCTTTAATAGGTAGGTACCTATTAAAGCTGTTAGCTAATATAACAATAGATTTAAAACTTACCTAGGTACCTGAAAAGTACAAGAATTTAGTAAGTACCTTAGTAGGTAGGTAGGTACATTATTATTTCCATTAACTACACTCGTGAGCAACCGAATCGAATCACCCCTACAAAATTTACAAAGTGTAACTTTTTTCCAAAATGACCTGAGTAATGCATATAGAATATATTTTTTTTTGAAAGCTTGATCTTTAAGCTTCAAAATTACACCATTATTTTGAAAATCTACACAGTATTTTTTTAATTAATCAGTTTTTAATGGAAACACAACAAAAGTGAAGTTAATTTAAGTTAACATAGGGCTAATCAAAATTAAAATAAAACAGAAAATTTATGTTTAATACTCTTCATTTATTTAATCAATATTTGGTGTTGCCTCCTCTAGCTCTAATAACACTTTGAAGGCGGTTTTTCATTGATTTAATAAGTTTTTTAATCAGTTCTTGAGGTAGCCTTTCCCACTCCTCTTCCAGCGCTATCTTTAGCTCTGCGATGCTTGTAGGCGCCGGATTTCTGGCTCGTACCCTCCGTTTGAGTTGGTCCCATACATGCTCAATCGGATTGAGATCAAGACTTAATGCTGGCCAGTCCATGGTCCGAATGCCAACTTCATCCATGAACTGACGAGTGATTCGTGCTGTATGACACCGGGCATTGTCATGCATTAACAGAAAGCCGTCCTCGATGAAGCCTTCATAAGGCAAGACATGATCCAGAAGAATGTCTTCCACATATCGCGCAGCAGTCAGACCGCCTCCTCGGCCTCCACCAGGGATGAAAACGAGCTCCGTTTTTCCTTCCAGCGAAATGCCCGCCCACATCATACACGAACCACCCCCGTAGGACACGGTTTCGGCAAAACAGCACTGCGCAAACCGCTCGCCTGGGCGCCTGTAGACCCGAGCTCTCCTATCACTGCCATGTAGACACACTCTGGTTTCGTCAGTGAACAGGACTGACCGCCATTGCTCAGCACTCCAATTAATGTGTTCGCGAGCAAATTCAAGGCGCGCTTGTCGGTGAGCTGTGGTCAATTTTGGGCCACTGGCAGGCCGTCTTGGAACGAGGTTAGCTTCTTTTAATCTTCTTCTGATTGTCCATTGACTGACAGACACTCCTCGAACTTCTCTCAGCTGCTGCTGGACAGAAACACCGGTAAGATGGCGGTTTCTGAGACTCGTCGAAACGATAAAACGGTCGTCTCTCTCAGATGTTACCCGGCGCCGACTGGTATCTGGCGTCCTGGAGTAAGAACCAGTCTCTTGGAATCTTCTGTACACCCTAAACACAGCAGATTGACTCAGGTTTAGTCGACGAGCGACTTCTCGCTGGCTGAGATCCTGTTGCAGCAAAGCAACAACTTGAGCGGCTATTTCTGGTGTTGTATCCATAGTGGTTGTGAATCGGCGATCGTAACTTGCGTAGGTGTGTTCAGGTCAACGTCTGATGAGCGACTGATAAGTGTGCACTGCTTGCACGGGGGTTTTATAGGGGGTTGGAACGCGCCCGCACAGCTACTGCACAAAGCGCATTTTTGATGCTTGCACTGATACAGCGCTATTTTAAAAAGAACTGAACAAATTTAAATGATAGTAGTGTTATTTTAAAGCCTAAAAATTAAGCTTCCAAAAAATATACTATTTCATATGCATTACTAAAGTCATTTTGGAAAAAAGTTACATTTTGTAAAATTTGTAGGGGTGATTCGATTCGGTTGCTCACGAGTGTAGTTGTTTTATCACATCACATTCGCCTAAGTACTTACCTACCTACATAAATTGTATCAAG
Source organism: Lampropteryx suffumata (assembly GCA_948098915.1). Lineage (NCBI taxonomy): Eukaryota > Metazoa > Arthropoda > Insecta > Lepidoptera > Geometridae > Lampropteryx > Lampropteryx suffumata. The sequence goes on along the minus strand of OX402568.1, from coordinate 189,574 downwards.
TTACCTTAGCACTTACCTCAATAGATAAGTATGTACACTTTTGTATTTGATGTTTAAGGTTAGGTAAACTACCTACCTACTAGGTAGGTACTTAACTAATTAATTACGTAGTAACACTACTCATCGCCACCTACTGCCTACCTAATCTACCTACCTACTAGCTAGTGGCTATTGTAAGTACTTATCTGCCTATTGGTTAACCCGTTGACTCTTTAATGGTATAATTTACCCGGTAGTGAAAACTCCGTTGACCCGCAACTGGCCCGAAAGTTCTAGCGCGGGAATTGTATTTAAAAGTCTAGATTTAGGCTCGCCACTCAAGGGGTTAAGTACTTACCAAATTATCTAACCTACTGTCTAAGGATGAGGAGCAGTACCTACCTAGGTTGTTTCTCATCATCAGACCCAGAAGTCAGGAAGAACCCAAGTAGGTAGGTAGTATATTTTAATATCAGTAAAAACCAGAGGACATAACGAAGTTTCTATTTGCGAGTAGGTAGGTGGGTAGACTTACCTACATAATAGAGTTGGCTCATATCTGGCTCAGCGTAGGTATTATTAGCATTGCCATTTAACGTGGCAACGCCGCCAGTGTCTTGCGAACGCTGCCTACTGGTAGTGATCTGGATTAGTTGAGCTATCTATAGATCGTTAAACGGTGTTTAGATAGCTCAAATGTATTTTATATTATTCTGTACATTTCTGTGATGAAGTACTTAAGTAATTATTTTGTAAATTATCTAAATAAAATTGTGTAGGTGAGTAAGCTAAGCATAGCTATGGGAACCAGATAACTGAATCCCTACTATTAATAAGAATGCGAAAGTAACTCTGTCAATCTGTCTGTTTATTACGTTTTCACACCTGATTTCTGATTCTGATGAATTTTGGATTAGAGACAGGTGCGACCTTGGAGAAGGACATAGGCTATTTTTATGGAGGTACCACGCGTGTGAAGCCGAGGGCAGCAGCAAGTACTTACCTTACGTACCTACATTACGCTACAGATAGTTTAGGTAGGTAAGTATGTAAATAAAACTTAAGCAAGTGTCGGAATGTTAGGTAGGTACCTACGAGAAGACTACCTACTTTAATCTTTGATAAAAACAAATTAGCGGAAGATAAGGCACGTCCTTATATTCGTCAAGTGAAACTATAGACATGATGTACAACCACATGCACAAACACTCACACAGCTGTAATTACATTTTACGTTGAACACTACTGAACGACAGAGACAAATCGATTTGGTTCGACAGTAGCGCGAGCGAGACAACTGTCGTGCGTCACCGGCATACTTCGGTTGAGTCGTGTCCGTGACGATGACTACCAAGGCGCGTCAGCAGACAAATTATATAGAGCAAAATAAAATAGCATTTACCTGAATATCTACGATTTTTGATAAAAACAAATCGTTTTGGCGTAAGTAGGGTTAACAAAAAACATAAACGGTTTTTAATTTTTATTAATTTTTATAACAATCTCAATAAGATATACCTATAGTAAATCTTAGGCCAAAGATATATAGTACCTATTATTATTACACATAAATAATAAGAACCTGGATGATCGGTATTTTTTTTGTAAATATCTCGACGTTATCTAAAAATGAACTAGCAAGATCGATTAATCGCCCCTGAAACCCCCTGCATACTAAGTTTCATGAAAATCGTTGGAGCCGTCTCTGAGATTCAAATCATATATCTATATATACATATATACATACATACAAGAATTGCTCGTTTAAATGTATTAGATGATGTTTGTAGGTACAGTCAACAGCAGGTCAAGCGTAACAGGTGCACTACGAAATCTGTTCGTATATCGTGAAGGAAAAAGGCACAAACTACAAGAAGCCATTTATGTCTCACAAATACCCCAGGAAACCTAGAAAACAAACAAACACGGAACTTTATAACATTATAAAATCAAATGTTTTAACAAACACACTAGTGCTTGTACTAACATAAATTGTTTATTTTTTAACATATACTCGTAAAATGACAAGTATTTTATTTGTCTACATTAAAGTAATAAATGAACAACAAAAAATATTTTTAGGTAGGTAATATTTTTTTTATATAAAAGACATGTTTTGGTATTCTTGTGCTAACGCTACTGCGAAAGCAATTCGCGGGCTGCGGGCGCTTTCGCTCAGCACCACGTGCGTGTTCATACATAACTTGTCGCACATAAAAGTATCGTATATTTATATCTCGCTCTGCAAAATGGCGATCAAAACAATAAGCTAATTTATTATTTATTATTATTATTTTACAAATATCATCAGAAATTTCAAGTTTTCGTGTACTTACGAGTGAAAAGTGATTCCATGAGATTTCTTTTTTCTTTTCGAGTGTTTGAACAAAGTCGCCTCCCGCTGTCTGTCTGTCCCGATGTGTGCTTAGATCTTTAAAACTATGCAACGGATTTTGATGCGGTTTTTTAGATAGAGTAATTCAAGAGGATTTATATGTATAAAACATGCATAATATAGTGGATAAACACTGATAATTTTAGAGGTTTCTAATGTGGTGTCGAAAATAGACACATTTTTTTGCGCTTACATTGCAAACGCTGTATGAACCCTACGAGATAGATCAAAATAATGTACTACAGTATTGTACACCCTCTAAAGGTCTACAAAAAAGTCCCCGATGGTATATGGCTATCTCTTAGGGATAACCGTTCTGTAGTATAATAAGTATCAGCATTACACCTGTGCGAAGCCGGGGCGGGTCGCTAAAAATAATAAAAGAGTATCTTGACGTCTCACGCGCGCGATTTCTTGCGACTGAAAGCAATTAGGCGACGGGGACCTAATTTAAGCGGTCCTTGCGCTAGAGGCGAGTCACCTATTTTCCGCAAATTCTGAGAGCATTTAAAACGCAGAAAGAACTTTTCGAGTTGTGAAAATAAACATTTTATGGTATATCATTCAATTCATCTAATTAATTCATTCGTGTTACCCTATGGATAACCGTCTACACTAAAGAAAGGGTCGTGATGGAAATTCGTGACGGAAAAATCTTACCATTTTTTTTCGCCTAGCCATCCGCCCATCGCCCCCATCCGCCATGTCCGTACCGTGCGATAAGGAACTTCATTTATAAGTCTCTTGTGAAATCACACTTAGAGTACCTTATACAAATTTGAGACAGTGCTGCTAAAAGCAATCTTAAAGATCATCAAATATCTTAAAACAAAGTATTTAAAGCACCTTATACAAATTTGAGACAGTGCTGCTAAAAGCAATCTTAAAGATCATCAAATATCTTAAAACAAACTATTTAAAGCACTATTAATGCCCTTATGTGACTAGCACACGTACCATTTAAATGTCCTTATGTGACACGCACACGTACAAGGAAGCTAAATTCAGTCTACAACAACTTTACACTTTCACAACTTGCGTTCTAGTAAAAAAGATATTGATAAATAAAATACACAAAATGTTCTTTTAGTAAATTCTATTTGTGGAATTTACAAAAAGAACATTTCGCTATAGCCTAAGAAAAATAAATAAACTGATACTTAGGAAACCTAGAACCAATTATGGACAAAGGAATATAATGTTTAATGATTTACCTGATGATTTAAATACTCTAAATCACTACCTATATTTAAAACTGAGCTTAAATAAATAATAGTTAAAAAAAACTAAAAACCCCCCCCTTTTTTTAAATAAAACATTTTTTTCTTACTCACATTTATTAAAATTTATTTTCTATTTTTTAGTTTGGTTTTCTGTATAGAGCGTGTTTTTTAGTTTTTTAAAACTATTATTTATTATCTACTTTTTTGTTTTAGGATAGTATTTTTTTCGAATTATTGCATTGTCATCGATCTTTGACAGGTGTGCAAAATTTGAATGAAATCTGGCCGTTTAAAGTGGGTCAAAATCACGTCCTAAGGAGTCGGTTACAAACATACAAACAAGTGAAGCTAATATAAAGCGTATAAAAATGGTTGTCTGTAAAGTCGGTTTACGGACGATAATTTTACGTGATAACTTCATAAGAAAACCGGCGTCACAAGCCGAACGCTTATGCCGTTCGTGCCGCTATATCGCTTCTTTCGCGCTCTCTTTCGCACGCTCGGCTCAGGCGGAACGTAACCGTGAGTCATGCTTTTTCGTGCTTCCAGCCGGCGATGTATCAAAATATGTATATGATATTTTAATGATCTCTGGAATGAAACTTACTTAAATAAAATTTAAAAACCTAGTTGTCAAGCTCATTGTGAACCCTGTTATTTATGAGTCAATAAATGTTTCTTAACCTATATTCTTAAATACATACTTATGAGTCTTTATAACAGCCAGACACAAAACAAAAATCTATATTTATCAAACAAATGTTTGTTTTAGTAATCGAACCCTCATCCTACAGCGCAGAACTCAGAGCCACCACCAACCGGCTAGGCCAGTCAGGCCAAAAATCTAACTAATATTATTAACGCGAAAGTTTGTATGTATATTTGTTAGTTTTTCACGCAAAAATTACTGAATGGATTTTAATGAAACTTTACAATAATATAGCTTTACATCAGTATAACACATAGGCTGTAATTTATAAAGATATTGTGTGAATTGTCCAAAATATAAAGATAAGTGTTAAGTATGAAAAAAATCTGCCATCTGCAAGCTGTTCTGGCGTGCGCTGCAAAAACCGTTAGAATTACACGAAGTACTAATCCTGCCAATCATTACATAGTATAAAACAAAGTCACTTTCCGCTGTCTGTCTGTCCCGTTGTATGCTTAGATCTTTAAAACTACGCAACAGATTTTGATGCGTTTTTTTAATGGATAGAGTGATACAAGAGGAAGGTTTATATGTATAATACATGCATAATATCGTAGAGAAACACTGATAATTTTAGAGGTTTCTTATGTGGTGTCGTAAATAAACACAGTTTTTTGCGCTTACATTGCAAACACTAGCTGAACCCTACGAGATAGATCAAAATTGCAATTGCAAAATTGCGAATTGCATCTATGGATTGTCTATGGAATCAATGTTCCAATGTTCTCTGTGTTAAATTAAATCTTAAAATTAAACTAATAGTTATTCGACAAATATGGTATGATATGATTCCCTGGCTAGATATAGCTCACTGGTCTAGTGGTCTAGTGCCAGATTCACAAACCAACGTACCCAAGATCAAGTCTCGCGAACAATTGTTACTTTTTATACTTTTTGTAATCGATCTCATCTTCTGAACTACAATGGATGAAATAACAAATATTACTCAGAGGAAGCGACAAATTATATCACAGTCAAAGTCACTAGAATCGCTTAATTTGACTGACTCATTAAGTCACACGTCTTGCGATGAATATCTACATCAAAGCCTGGATTTGTCAACTAATATGTACACGACCAGAATGGATGACATGAAACAAGAAATAAATCAACTGAAAAATAGCTTAGAAATAACCCAGACTGAACTAGAGAACAAAATTCTGGAAAATATAGAACTAACCAAACAAATTGGACTACAGAACCAAGAGCTGAAAATACTAAAACAACTTTGTATTAGAAGTCCTAAATCGACTACTAATCTTTCATCTAGTGCTAGGAAGAGTGTAAGACGGCGTCTATCAGAGAGTTTTAGAAATTCTCCTCTACAACATAATATACCAAAAACTCAGACTTGTGAAAAATTAGTGGAAAAAATTAACGAAAAACCTACAATACAGTTACAAAAGATACCACCGTTAGATTCCATGCCTAGTACGTCAATGCATGCTACTGAACTCATAGTTTCTCCAAAGCGAAAACATAAAGATGAAGGGATCCCACTTCAACTAGAAAACCAGTGCATAACTGAACAAGGCAAAATACCTACACCTCTACATGAACCTGAATATAATAGAAGGCAACTATTTATGCTCGGAACGCAACAGGGCACTGATCTAGCAAAAAAAAATTAAAAACAAGAATCAATACATCATACGAAAAATATCAAGTAAGCAGTTTCACAAAACCATTTGCGCAGACTAAAGCTGTTTTGCAAAGCGGCTGGAACCTGGACCCGAAGAAGAATGATAAAATGGTGCTCTTTGTTGGGGAAAACGACCGCAATCCTATAAAAATGCTGATAGAAATAGGAGCGTTTCTGAAAAGATTTGAAAATACTACAGTCATTGTTGTCAGCGTTACAAATAATATCTACCTTAATACTGAGATGTTGAATAAAAGAATAAAATCCACATGTAATCATTTCAAAAACTGCAAATTTATAGAGCTACAATTTGAGCCACATAACTATTTTTATTCGGACTATGTGTGTAGTAAACTTAATTTTATAATTGACTCTATTGATTATGACTGTAAATACTTAAATTTTATAAAAAACAAGCTACTAAAAAAGTTTTGTACTAGATGTAAGATTAGAGCTTCGGGTGTTAAATATTACACACAAAGATCATTGCTAGACTATTATCCGTCTAATAAGAATACACGAACCACAAAAGCGAATGCCTTTCAAATGACAGTTGAACCTAATGTAAAACCCACAACAATCAATCATGATACAGAGCATAACTGCTCCTTTCGCAAATAAGATTACTATATTCCACTAGAATATCAGTGGCTTGTTATCTAAGAAGGAGTTGTTGGAAGTATGCTTGGAACAGTTCAATGACACTGGTACCTATTTGGACTTCATATGTTTTTGTGAAACATTTATAAAATCTGGTGATGAACGCAATGTCCATTTAAAAAAATTTCAACTAGCATCCTCTTTATCCAGACAAACACAAAAACGTGGAGGCGTGTGCATCCTTTGTAGAGACTACCTCGAATTTGTAGATTTATAGTATGTAAAAGATCTTGCTCTAGAGCTTGTATTTGAATGCTGCGGTATAGAGATTCCAAAATAAAAGCTAATAATTATATGTATCTATCGCACTCCTACTTCTAATGTTAATACTTTTCTATCGAAACTTGACAACATATTATACATCCTGCGTCAAAAGAGGAATAAAAAGATAGTTATAGTAGGCGACTTTAACATAAATATCCTCAAAAAATGCACTGCGACAGACCAATTGAGAGAAACTTTTCAAAATTATGATTACCTTATGCATATAGATGAACCTACTCGACTAAAATCATGTTTAGATCTTATAGCTAGTAATGTAAAATCTGCAATAAGTACGGTTCATAAGCTGGGCCTTTCAGACCACGAAACAGGCCAGACGCTTCAATTAGACATTGACGAGAAAAATATCCCACTTCAAAGTTGGTATGTATGGAAACGAGACTATAATAAGGATAATGTACGAAAATTTAGGGAATGTATACGTAAATTGACGTGGGCTGAAGTGTACGAAGAGGTAGAGTTCAATAATGCATTTAATAATTTTTATGACATGTATGTACTTCTTTATGAATTATGTTTTCCACGTACTAAAATCAAAGTAAATAATAAGACAAAAAATGTAAATGGATTACTAATGGGATAAAAAAATCATGTGCTACTAAGAGACAGTTAAGATTTTCGTACCATAAAAAACGAAATGACCTACTAAAATCAAAATATGCGAACTACAGTAAATTGCTTAAAAAAGTTATATCACATTCACTGAAATTGGTTAATGCAAATTATATTACTAACTCTAAAAATAAATGTAAGGCTTCATGGAATATAATAAATAATAATAAAAAGAAATTAAATCCAACAACCTTATTAATGAGCCTATTAGTATTGCTGAGATTTTCAATAATTTCTACACTACTTTGACATCTAATAATTCTGACATTCTTAATAATAATGACATTAATATACATTCACAGATCTCATCTATGTTCCTTAAACCTTGTGACAATCTAGAAATACTAAATATAATAAACTCTCTTAAAAATACCGAATCTGTAGGGTATGATGGTATATGCACCAAAATAATTAAAAATTGTTCAGCAGAAGTGATAGAAGTCTTAACCTATTTAGTAAATCTATCATTTCAATCAGGTGAATTTCCGTTATAAAATAAATATACAATTGTTAAACCTATTTAAAAAAAAATTACCCAACTGACATTAACAACTACCGTCCTATAAAATTAATTCAATTCAATTCAATTCATTTATTTGTCAGAATGTAGGTTTACAACATTGTTATAGTATAGTAATAATTATATAAAGTACCAGTACAATCTTACCTTAACTAGGCATGCAAATTTATTATATTTAGTTACAAGTAACTGAGGTCATCGTTCAAAAACTCGGTGATACTATAATAACTCTTTTCTACAAGAAGTGCCTTAAGCTGATTTTTAAAGCTCAACCATTTATGCTCTCTGGTATCTTGTTATATATTTTAGGAGCCATACAGAAAACACTATTATGCATTAGCGCTGTATTCGATTTTACAAGGCAAAATGTGTTTCTACTACGGGTATTTAAATTATGAATGTCAGAAAATTTATTAAATTTGTTCATGTTATGTTTTGCAAACAGGGCCATTTCAAATATGTATAGGCTAGGTAAAGTCAGAATTGTATTAGATTTAAAGTATGGCACACAGCTGTCAGTATTTTTTAGTTTAGATATGGATCTAAAACGTCCTCTTTGTTTGTACTGTTACCCCAGAAAATCAGGCCGTATCTCAATAATGAAGCAACCGAGCCGTGGTACGCAGTTAATGTTGTATCTTTGCTTGCTACTCTTGATAAATGACGTAGTGCATAAGCAAGGCTATTAATTTTTTTAATTATGTTTTCAGTGTGGATTTTCCATGTCAATCCTTTATCTATATGTAGCCCTAAAAATTTCGTAACATCTGAATCTTTTATTATTTCATTTTGATAATTTATGTTAATATATTTTGAATTTATAATGCGTTGATTAAAATGCATTATTTTAGTTTTATTTAGATTTATTATATTATAGATATTAATACCCATATTTTGAAAGAAGAGCTATGCACTCTAGAATGACTAATTACCTTAACAAACATAATATTATAAAAAGTAACCAGAACGGATTCCAGAAAGGTAAATCGACTACATTGGCCGCTTTTAATCTAGTTAAAGCCATACATGAGAATGTTGACCAAAATTAGTTTGTCTCAGCAGTGTTCTTTGATATGAGCAAGGCGTTCGATTATGTTTGTCATAAAAGACTTTTAGCAAAATGTGAGTTGTATGGTATACGTGGTCTTACTCATGATTGGATCAAAAGTTATCTGGACAAACGGACACAATGCGTTGAAGTTAGAAAATTGAATGACAAAAATGAACTTATTGATTCCAGGTCACCTTTGTGTCTAAAAGACACAATACACTAGGTGTGCCCCAAGGAATTATTAATATATTTAATAATTATTAATAAATAATTAATAATTTTTTAATAATTATTTATTAATATTAGGAAAGGAGTATTGTGTTCTTGGGCCACTGTTGTTTTTATTATATATTAATGATTTACCAGACATCACTAATAACCATTGTACACTTTTTGCTGACGACATCTCTATAGTAGTAACTAATGACAATGAGCCTGAACACATACAAGACTTAAATAACACAGTCGGAATGTGTATTGATTGGTTAAGCAAAAATAATCTTAAAATAAATGTATCAAAAACAAAGTTCATTAAATTTTATAATAGAAAACGAAAAGGAAGTGCATTTAAGTTGACTTATCAAAATGATGAAATTCAGGAAAGTGATACTGTTGTGTTCCTTGGTCTAAAACTTTACAATGTATGCTCATGAGTACCACACATTGAGCATATTAAATCAAAAATAAATAGTTTCATTTACGCGTTATGGAATATTGCAAACATAACGGATCATAAAACTACTTTGCTAGCCTATCACGGTTATATAGCATCCCTTCTTAGGTACAGTGTTATAATATGGGGGAACGGAGTTAATGCTAAGGCTTTATTTATAGCGCAAAAAAAGTGCCTTCGTGCAATATTCAACAAGCCACCTTGGGAACCTTGTACACCAATATTTAAAAAAAAACAAGATTTTGACCTTGCCGTGTATGTATATTTTAGAGATGTGTAAATTTGTCAGATCACATGCGGAATGATTTGACACTTTCGAACAGGTATACAAATTTAACTCTAGACATAAGGACAGACTAGCAATACCTGTTCATAAAACTGAATTGTTTAGTCGCAACTGTTACACAATGGCTATCAGAATTTACAACAAATTGCCAAGTCATGTAAAAAAGCTTAGGGGGCCCTTATTCAATAGAAAACTATTTAATTTATTAATTGATCATTGTTTCTATTCTGTTGACATCTATCTTCATTTTAAGTTTAGACCTATTATTAATTATGTGTTTTATTATATCAGAATGATCAGAATCAGTTGACAATTTAAATTTATAAGTTATTTTAAATTGGTATTTATAGTGACATTGTATTAATGATATGTTATAATTTCAATTGATTTGTATGATAAATGAAATATATTCACGTGCCTGTACTCGGGCTAGATATGCAGCTCTACTATTGACAATTCCACCTAATGTATATTATAACCATGTCTTATGTGAATAAACGTACTGAATACTGAATACTGAAATAGTGTACTACAGTATTGTACACCTTAAAAAGGTCTACACAAAAGTCCGCAATGGTATATGTCTATCTCTTAGTCTATGTTATTCTCTTAGATAACGTTGTATAAAAATACATTCTGTAGTATATTTAGTATCAGCATTGCACCCGTGCGAAGCCGGGGCGGGTTGCTAGTCTACTAATAATTAGAATTACCCGACCCCCCACCCGATGGACTGACGACATTGTGAAGATCGCAGGAAGTCGGTGTATGAAGTGGGCTCAAAATCATTCTTCCTGGAAATTTATTGGGGAGGCCTATGTTCAGCAGTGGACTTCATAAGGCTGTTATGATGATGACTAACCCTGCGCAGACGAAGTCGCCAGCACCAGCTAGTTGTTTCATATATGTCACAAGTGTGTTGACTTCCTACAGGAGTTACCCGAGCTGAAGAGTATAGAGAACGCTCGCGTGCTTCTGTTCCTCGGAGATTCTGTGACGACAGATCACATCTCTCCCGCCGGCTCCATCGCCAGAAACTCTCCCGCGGCCAGATACCTCGCCGCTAAAGGGTGGGTATATATACTCAAGTACCACTCACTCATTCATCACCAAATCTCAGAAACCACCTTGGTATGCAGCTTCCTCTAGGGCCGTAGGTGCTCGCTAAGAAAGGTTTTCTAATAAATAATGGTTAAAAAACTACAAATCACGCTTTATATAAAAAACCAAACTAAAAAATAGAAAGTACATTTTAATAAATGTAAGTAAGAAAAAAATTTTTTAAATAAAACATTTTTTTCTTACTTACATTTATTAAAATTTATTTTCTATTTTTTAGTTTGGTTTTCTATATAAAGCGTGATTTGTAGTTTTTTTTAATTATTATTTATTTTCTACTTTAGTATTAGGATAATCTGTTTTGTTTTTTTATTTAATGTTTTTTTCGAATTATTGCATTGTCATCGGTCTTTGAAAGGTGTGCAAAATTTGAATGAAATCTGGCCGTTTAAAGTGGGTCAAAATCGCATCCTAAGGAGTCGGTTACAAACATACAAACATACTAACATACAAACATACATACAAGTGAAGCTAATATAAAGCGTATAAAAAATCAGTCGGGATCATGGTCGAACCGCGAAAACCGCTATTATGCTTTGTAATTTTTCTGAAACATTAATTCGTTCAATTATTATCTTGGTATTTTTTATCTACCGCGCGAGAAAAGAAAGTCATTAATATATAATAAATGAATAATGCCAGACAGTTCACACAACATCATCTGGCCCCAAAGTAAGCAGAGCTTGTGTTATGGGTACCACATGACTGATATACTACTTATATACTTTTATTATTGTAAATATATACATATTATACAAAGAAACACCCAGACTCCAGATAAATACTTGCAGATCATACAAACATTTGTCCCGCGGCAGGAAACCCGCAACCTTCTGCGTCTCAGCCTAAACTTAGCCCACTGCGCCACAGAGGTCGTCGTCTATATATCTCACAAGTATATATTTAAAAAACCCACTGCTTAAAATAAACACCTATCTTTTAAACTATTACTTACATTTCTAATGAGATCAAACACGATGCCTCTGCCGGAAGTTGGCGAGGAGTTGTGAATGCTGCTGATTTCAGGTGATGCTGCAATTCTTGCAATATCATTGATGTAACAGGACGTCTCATTTTGAATGGATCAGTAATTTCCTTTTCTACGTTTCTTTATCAATTAACAAAGAGCTGGTTATTAAAAGACTGAACAGATTTCCTAAACCATAGCTAAGAACACTCGATCAAATCACCGTTAAAATGTTTGACGTGATAACGTCTTATAAATCGATGAAAGCCGGCTGCACGCACGAAACATTGTCACGTTCCGCCTGAGCCGAGCGTGCAAGCGAGAGCGTGGAACAAGTGATAAAGAGGCAGGATCGGCCTAAGCGTTCGGCTTGTGACGCATCTTAGGTTAAAAGTATGCAATTTTTCATTAATGTTTTCTTTTGACGTTATCACGTAAAATTATCGTCCGTGAACCGACTTTACAGACAACCATTTTCTTTCAAAATCGCATTTTATTATTTTATCATCGATAGACCTACGTTTAATGACGATCTCGCCTGATGTTAAGCGACGACGAGGCACGCACCTGCGTGCCTCGTCGTCGCTAGAAGACACCTATTTACTGGAGACTTGTAGAGACCCAGATTGTAGATTTCAGGACTGACAGACGTGGGCAAAGCATTCCAATCCTCGGCTGGACGTATTATAAATGTGGAAGCACAGCGCTTTTTTCGGAAGGGTGGTAGACTAGGTATGGTTTCGAGCGGGACGTCTGCTTGTCCTGTTGTGACGGTTCATCTGTTTAGGAGCTACGCTAAACTCGCAACAGTCTTCTCTTAGCTTTGGGGGTTAAAACAGTTAAATAATGATATATCCAGCTTCTATTGATCGATTATATGTCACTAGATTAACTCCCCGCGAGTTCAACTCGTACGGGTCCCGGCGCGGGAACGACGCCGTGATGTCGCGCGGGACCCTCGCTAACATCCGCCTCAACAAGCTGGCGTCGCACCCCCCACCGCGCACTGCGGGGGAGATGTCATGGATGTATAGAGAGGTAACACATCTCAGTGCAACGCCTTGTGTCCGATCTAACTAACTCTAGGAGACATAAAACTCTGGGAAACACGAAGCGCTAGGAAACATGGAACATCTTTAGGAGACATGTAGCTCTATGAGACATGGACCACTAGGAAACATGAATCTTTAGGAGACATGAAGCTTTAGATGACAGAAACGCTCTTAGAATCTCTAAGAGATCTAAGCGATTTTTATCTCAAGGAGATACAAAGCTTTAGGAGACATGGAGCTTTAGGAGACATGAAGCTCTAGGAGACATGTGAAGGATGTCATGGATTAGTATCTCGTTGTCTAGGAATAGTGGCTCAATTCATTGTACTATTAAAGTTATACAGAAACCATAAAGTACCAGGCAACTATGACTAACTAGGAGATATTCCGTAGAACCTTTCTTCTATTCGCTGTATAACAAGTAAAAAGAGTAATACTATGTGAATATAAATAGCGACAGAAACCATATAAAACACTCTAAAGTACCAGACAACTATAACTAACCAGGCGTTGCTCTTATTTCCGAACTAGAGTTCGATTGGATATCCGTATCAGTACCTATGTGACCATTATAAGCCACGGGAACTATTATATAACGCTCAAAGGTACCAGGGAGCTATGACTAAACAGATGGTCTAAACAAATAACTCAAGCTTAGGTACCCTTGACGCCGTCTGGGGAGAGATCAAATTGTATGTAAATGACAGCAGCAGTTGTTTCAGGTAACAAACGTATCTTATCAAGATGTTCATGAATATCTAGGAAGTAACGGGGTTGGAACTGGTGGTCCACGGGATCCTAAAACGATCGGGATCCGATCCGATCCCGGTCGTGGATTAATGGACCGAGCGAAGCGAGTGTCTTCGTTAGGCTTTAGGCGAAATTGCTTTCGTATGTCTGTTTGTCCGGATGTTCTCCTCAACAGGTCGTAATTCTCAACCGATTCTCGTGAAATTTTGTGAGCAGGTTCTATAACTATATAGATTTATTATCGATTCAGTTTTTGGGAATTATTCGAAATGACGGAGATATGGGGGTTGAAAACGTAAAAAAAGTTATATTTCAGTTATTTCGAAAAATGTTTGCGAGGTCTACAGTACTCTCGGCTGAAGGAAAGAATCGTGAAGAAACTGGGATGTCGTAGAACCTTAAGAAACGAGCTCGCCTTACAGTAGTTGTGTATATGTAACATCTGACATCTCACCTTGATTAAGCAATCAGCGTTCATTGGTAAAATCAAATAGCGCGCGCTTCCCTGCCATCCTGTTATACACTTCCGTCTCTTTTCACAAAAGCAGTCCCAAACACATCTTTCCCACAGAGAAAAGATGTTATACATCAAAAGTTTATAGACATGTGGAAAAAATGGAGCCACTGACGTGCACCTTGAAATTACTTTTGAGATGAAGATTGATGAGGACGCTCTACCACCACAGATACGCTTCGGAAGGCTTCTCGTTGATCGCGATAGTGGGCAAGGACTACCTACGGCTCGGGCTCCAGCCGCGACTGCGCTGCCAAGGGACCACATCTACTTGTAAGTACTGCGCACTACACACTACACACTAGACACTAAACACTACAAACTACACACTACACACTACACACTACACACTTCACTACATACTACACATTACATACGAATACATACATATGTATGTATTGAATGTGTAAGGTTGCTAGTTTTGATTATGCCCTCGCGGGATAAAGTTTTGTGTATTGTGTGTCAAATAGACTATGGATATTATATAACCCGTCATCTCAATAGTAATTCCATTTTATAATAATAATAATAATATAATAAAGCCTTTATTAAACAATCTTATAAAACACATGTTTCTTATATACTAAAATATTTAACATAGACAATAGTTTCGCGAAGATTGTCTTGCTACTCAGCTAGAGCCTCCCCTAAAGCTGCCATAAAGTGCGGTCTTGTGTCTTCCTTCTCCATGTGGCGCCTGCTATACATTTTATGTCGTCTTCCCATCTCCGACGCTGTCTCCCTCTCTTTCTTTTGTGTTGTCTTGGATACCATTCAATCAAATCCTTAGCTCACTTGTCCTTATTATACGCTTTATATTAGCTTCACTTGTATGTATGTTTGTATGTTTGTAACCGACTCCTTAGGACGCGATTTTGACCCACTTTAAACGGCCAGATTTCATTCAAATTTTGCACACCTGTCAAAAACCGATGACAATGCAATAATTCGAATAAATCGAATAAATTCGATTATCCTAAACCTAAAAAGTTAAAAATAAATAATTGTTTAAAAAAACTAAAAAACAAGCTTTATATAGAAAACCAAACTAAAAAATAGAAAATCAATTTTAATTTAAGTAAGAAAAAAATGTTTAATTTAAAAAAAAGCGTGGTGTGCATGGTGTCAATAGTTATAAATATTTCATTGACAAATATAAAAAGAAGGATTATTATTTCGATAATATCTTAAAAAGCACCCCACGCTTTTTTTTAAATAAAACATTTTTTTCTTACTTACATTTATTAAAATTTATTTTCTATTTTTTAGTTTGGTTTTCTATATAAAGCGTGTTTTTAGTTTTTTTAAACTATTATTTATCAAAATTGCATTCTTTTATAGACTTAAACAAATTATTATTATTATTATTATTATGTGTGTTCGCGGATAACTTTTGATGGTTTTTTTATTGTTGGAAAGGAGATAACCCAAGGGTGACCATGATATAAAAACTAAGATCTGATGATGGCATCTCAGGGAAATCGAGGGGAGCCTTCGAAAATCATAGTAGCGACTAGTGCGTTTGTAAATTTTTTTAAATATTTGAAAGCACCACTATTAAATGAAGGTCTGGAGTCGATCTGATGATGGAGCCGAAAGATAGTCGAGGGAACTCCTCAACGATTTACAGCAATTACCTTATGTTTGGGCTTGATTAATTTGTATTGATGAGAACTTTACACCTTGATGAGTTGTGACTGTCATTAGGAGTCTGATGATGAAGACGAAGGACAGTCAAAGGATTTTTTACTTTTTAGTTTCTTTTTTGAAGTCTGTTTTTTTTGTTTAAAATTATTGATTATTTTATCATTGTCCCCTCTACTTTTAAACGTCTCTCAATTTCTGACAAAAGATAATCACTGTTAAAAGTAATGCCACGCCTTAAACAAATAGTGAGAAGGCGAACCTTAAGTAGGGTTTAGGCAGTGTTTAAGTCGAGAGGCGTTGATAAGTAAGGGCGATCATCTTTGCCATCTGGAGCGGCAAGTCGTCGTGAGCGTTTACCGTCCTCCCAATGCTGATTTTGGGTTATATGAATGCACTATGGAAGAAGTATTGCAAAAAATAGCTTGTGATAAGATCATAATAGTTTGTGGTGATTTTAATATAAATATTCCGATTGATCCATTATCTGAAAGACTTTTAAACTTATTTAAGTGTTTCAATTTAAGTCCTCTTTTTGATGAACCTACAAGAGTGACACTAACAACAGCCACTTGTCTAGATAACATTTATTGCAGTTGCACACCAGTTCATAAGTGTGTACTAAAACATTTTAGTTCTGACCATTACGGTCACTGCGCCACCTTTTCTTGTGATCGTATAGTTGAAGCTCAGAACTTTACTCACCGACCTATTACAGAGAGCCGCATCAAAACATTTCAAAGTAGAATTGAACACAAAGTTTCCTTTGTACCATGCATCGATGATCCAAATGATCTTTTCACCACACTGTCTAATTTAATAATTAAAGAACATGCTGATATATTTACATTAAAAACATGCAAAACAAAAAATTGTGCTAGATTTGTCGACTGGGCTACACCGGGTATTTATAGAAGTAGGAATACATTGTATGAATTATATGCTACCAGAGAGACAATGTTAGATGATCCAGTTTTTATCTTATATGTTAGGAATTACTCAAAAGTATTCAAAAAAGTTTGTCATGCGGCTAAGTCACTGTTTTTGAGAAAAATAATAGAAAATTCAACAAATAAAATAAAAGCAACTTGGAAATTAATTAATAATGAAACAGGTAAATCAAGGGCTCGCAATATACAGTTCAAATTAAATATAAATGGTACAATTTTGACAAAGGAACAGGATGTTGCGAATGCATTTGATAGTTTTTTCTCAGATATACCAAAAATAGTGACCAAATCGTTAAACTCTTCAGCCTCCAGAGCTTCCGTTCTATTAGAATCTAGTGTTGCAAAATGTAAGAATGAGTTTAGTTTTAGCTACATTAACGAGGCTAGTATTGTAAAAGCATTCAAGTTAATTAATATAAAAAATACAGAAGATCTTTGGGGAATGTCTACAAAGGTGCTGGGTGTCATTATCTTAGATATTGCACCATGTTTAGCTTATATTTTTAATAGATGTATCGACGAGGGAGTTTTTCCCGATCTCATGAAACACAGTAAACTCATTCCTATGTTTAAGTCTGGAAGTGAAAGTGATCTCGCTAATTATAGACCCATATCGATATTACCTGCTTTAAGTAAAATCTTTGAAAAAATATTTCTTAATCAGTTATTATACCACTTTAACGTTAACGGCCTGCTACATAGTAATCAATACGGATTTACTAAAGGTCGATCAACAGCTGATGCAGGTATAGCGCTCTTAAAGCATATATTTGAGGCCTGGGAGAAGTCACAGGATGCAGTTGGGGTATTCTGCGATCTATCTAAGGCCTTTGACTGTGTGAGTCATGCAACCCTAATCACAAAGTTAAAATATTATGGCATTAAAAACCGGGCGATTGACCTCATACAGTCTTATCTATCCAATAGAGTCCAGAAAGTAGACGTGGGTGGTGAGAGGTCTTTGGGATCAATTATTGATATAGGGGTACCTCAGGGATCGATACTAGGCCCTTTTTTATTCCTAGTATACGTTAATGATTTACCTTTTTTTGTAAAAAATATTTGTGATATAGTTTTATTTGCAGACGATACGTCTTTAATTTTTAAAGTTGATAGAGGTAAAACCAGTATATGCGATAGCGTAAATGAATCCTTATCGTTAGTTCTTAACTGGTTCACTGTAAATAATCTTTTGCTTAATTCCAAAAAAACTAAATGTATCAAATTCACTTTGCCAAATGTTATTCATAGCCCGTCCAACATTAAAATAAATGGAGAGGCAATGAATCTTGTAAATTCCACGATCTTCCTAGGTCTTAATATTGATTCAAAACTACAGTGGGGACCACAAATTGAAACGCTTGCTGGTAGGCTTAGTTCCGCTGCATATGCAGTTCGTGCGATACGGTGGCTTACTGATGAAGCTACAGCTAGTTTATTTCAGTTACTTCCATAGTGTTATGTCATACGGCATCATTCTCTGGGGGAAAGCAGCTGATATTGGTAAAATATTTGTAATTCAAAAAAGGGCAATACGTGCCATTTATAAAATGAAACCACGAGAATCTTTGAGAGAAATATTCAAAGAAATGAATATTCTCACAATAGCTTCACAATATATATATGAAAATTTGTTATATACACATAAAAATAGAGATGGGATTCAGCAAAATAGTGACCTTCATAAAATGAACACTAGGAATAAACATAAATTATACATCCCTAGGTTTCGACTAGAAAAAGTTAATAAGTCATTTATGGGGAACACGGTGCGCTTCTATAATAAGCTTCCTGAAAATGCTACTAAACTACCTATTAAGAAATTTAAAGCATACATTAAAGGTAGTCTTTTCATAATTCATAATTCATAATTCATAATTCATAATTCATAATTCATAATTCATAATTCATTTATTGTGGAACATAGGTATAATACAGGTTTTATTATTTGGTAAGTTCGCTATGCTACCATTTGATAAATGGTGTACAATATTTTCTAACAATGTGAGACATTTATAAAAAAATTACTAGGTAACATAATAATAATTCAATATAAACGTCACTTAGGAATATTACATAATTAAATTTATGTCATTTTATTAATTCAGATACGTTATAAAAACATTTAGCTAGTAACCAGGTCTTGAGTTCTTTAATAAATTTATTTAATGGTAATTTTTTTATATAGTCAGGTATGGAATTATATACATTTCCGCATAATGCATAGCTACTATTTATATACATACTCGTCTTTGGAACTTTAGGCAATACAATTCTGTCCTGGTTTCTTGTGCTTCTATGATATACCTCACTAGCTTTAACAAACAGTTGATTGTGCTTTCTAACAAACAAAGCAGACTCCAGGATATACATACAAGGTAGTGTGAGAATATTTAATTGTTTAAAGAGTGGTTTGCATGATTCCCAGGGCGGTATCCCGCCAATGGCCCTTACACATTTTTTTTGTGCGATAAATGCTCTTTTTAAGTCTGTTGAGTTTCCCCAAAGAATTAAACCGTATGTGAGTACCGATGCTACATAACCATGATATGCTTGAAGTACTGTGGCTAAGGACGACGTTTTTCTCAATCTCCGCAAAGCATAAACAAATCTGTTTACTTTGGAGCATACTTTATCGACCTGCATTTTAAAATTTAAATGTTTATCTAAGACTATTCCTAGAAACGTTGTCCTATCAACCTCTGAAATGTTGATATTTCCATATGAAATGTTTTTCAGAGGCTGGTTTATACGTGCATAGGTTCCAAACTGTATATAATTTGTCTTTGTCAAGTTTACATTCAAGTTATTAATGTCAAGCCATTTAATTATGCATTCTATAGTATTATTTATGTCAATTATGTAATTATTAATGTCAGTGTTGCGATTAGATGTAAATATTAAAGAAATGTCATCAGCAAATAATATACAGGGCTTAGAAGTGATGTCAGGAAGATCGTTAATATATAGAAGAAAAAGAAGAGGTCCCAAGACACTTCCCTGAGGCACTCCAACTTTGTTAGGTCTGTAGGTAGAGCGAACAGATGCTAATTCATTATCGTTATTCAGATTGGTTATTTCGACACATTGTAGTCGATTGTCCAAGTACATTTTTAACCAACTAAGGGCAGGTCCACGGATACCATACATTTCTAGCTTAGTCAACAAAATATCGTGAGAGACATAGTCGAACGCCTTTGACATATTGAAAAAAATAACTGTAACTAATTCTTTGTTATCGATGCCGTCTATTACTTTTTTAACGAGATTAAAACAAGCTAACGTTGTGGATTTACCTTGCTGGAACCCGTATTGTTCCTGTTTCAATATATTATTTTTATTAATGAACGCTTGTATGCGTCTTTGCATGGCTACCTCGAAGATCTTAGATATTACAGGTATTAATGTTATGGGTCTATAATTGTCTAATTTTGACTTATCACCTTTCTTGTATAGGGGTCTAACAATTGATTTTTTCAAAAGCATGGGAAAGGAACCCTCTTCAAAAGATAAGTTTATCAGGTACGTTAATACTGGGGTTATCTCCATTGAACAAGCTTTCAAAATTTTTGTGGATATTTCATCATACCCTTCCGCCTCTGTGTTTCGAAGAGACATTATAATTCTGTGAATATCATCGCAGTCGTAGGGTCTCAAGAATAAGCTACTACAAACTGAGATCTTACATGCAGTGTTACCTTTATGTTTATTTTGACTAATGTTATCTGATATATTAGTCCAGTAATTATTAATAGTTTCGGCTATTTCTTTAGGAATCTTTATTAAATTATTATTATGATTTATATAATTTATGTGCTCAATTGGTTTTGTGTCACTGGTTTCAGTTTTGATCAATTTCCATGTGGCTTTACAAATGTTCTTAGCATCATTTATGACTTTATAATTATGTATCTTTATTGATTGGTCTATACAGTTACGGAGTATCCTTGAATATTTTTTATAATGATTACGACTGGATTCACTTTTCTTAGAATAATATAAGTACCGTAGGGTCCTTTTTGTTTTGCAGCTGATCTTTAGTCCTTTACTAATCCATTTATTTTTACTGATTTTGTTCGATATTTTAATTCTCATTTTAGGAAATGAGATATTGTAGAGCAAACAAAAGAAGCTTATTATAATATAGATGACTATATTATTGATAAGAATGCATGGCCTCATGTCGCTCTGCCGTCAGACAGTTAACCGACACACTTGAAATGTATAAACTCTCTTGTATTTGTATTTCGTAGTTAAGGTAGTTATAAGATGGATCATATAAAAAAGCGCTAGGACCAAGACGAGTTTCTTGCCAATTCTTCTCGAGCTTGGGTTAGGATGAATTGGCACCTAAATTCACCTAGTATGTAAGACGTTTCAAAGTGATCCTTGTGATTGTATTGAATAAATCATCTTTTGACTTTGACTTTGACTTTGCCATAGTCCAATATTTGACTGGTCTGTCAGCTCAGTCGATAGTAGCTCTGCCTTCTGCGCTGTAGGTTGAGGGTTCGATTCCTTTCCAGGATAAACATTTGTGTGAAGAACATAGGTGTCTGTTCTCCGTCTGGATGTAATAAAGTATCATATGTATTTAAAAATATAAGTATTTTATCAGTCACCTAGACACCATATCACAAGTTATGCTTGGTTTCGGGCTAGATGGTGCTATGTGCACATTGTCCAGCAATATTTATTGAATACTTGGAGTTGGAAAGCACATAGACCCCATGGTAACACGTTTGCTGCACAGGGTATCCGCGCGGTGATAGCCGCTTCCTTCGAGCGGATCCACCGCTCTAACCTGGTCGGCATGGGCATCATCCCGCTGCAGTTCTGCGACGGACAGTCTGCCGACTCCCTCGCACTCGCCGGCACGGAGCGGTACTCTCTACGAATGCCGGCCTCTCTCACGCCTGGGGAACTCATCACTGTGGAGGTATGTGTGTATTCATTCTACATCACTAACTCATCTATATATAATTATCATTGCGTAATCCTAGCTCCCAAACTAAACTCATCGATTTGTATCACTGCCATCCAAGCTCCTAAACGAGATCACTGTACATGTAACTTATACGTACACATATATCAGATCACATCTATATATATATAAAAGAAAGTCGTGTTAGTTACACCACTTATAACTCGAGAACCGCTGGACCGATTTGGATGAAACTTAAAATGAATATAGTTAGTAACTCGGATTAGGATATACGCTAATTTTATCCCGGAAAAACAACGGGAACGGGAACGGGACGGTGAAGCCGCGGGTGAAGCCGCGGCCGCTAGCGCCATCTATCAATATTTATCCGTAACTTTGTTAATCTCTGTAATTATTACAACAATTTGAATAGCTTATTTGAATATCTTATTTAATAGTGGTATTAGTACTTTAATATATTTTGTTAAGTTGTAACCGCCCAACCAAGTGGGCACGGGTCGGCTACTATTATATAAAAAATAATAGTTAAAAAAAACTAAAAAACACGCTTTGTATAGAAAACCAAACTAAAAAATAGAAAATAAATTGTAGTAAATGTAAGTAAGAAAAAAATGTTTTATATAAAAAAAAGCGTGGGGTGCATGGTGTCAATAGTTATAAATTTTTCATTGACAGATATGAGAAGAAGGAATATCATTTCGATAATATCTTAAAAAGCACCCCACGCTTTTTTTAAATAAAACATTTTTTTCTTACGTACATTTATTAAAATTTATTTTCTATTTTTTAGTTTGGTTTTCTATATAAAGCGTGTTTTTTAGTTTTAAACAATTATTTATTTTCTACCTTTTAGTTTTAGGATAATCGGATTTTTTTTATTTCGATTCGAATTATTGCATTGTCATCGGTCTTTGACAGGTGTGCAAAATTTGAATGAAATCTGGGCGTTTAAAGTGGGTCAAAATCGCGTCCTAAGGAGTCGGTTACAAACATACAAACATACATACAAGTGAAGCTAATATAAAGCGTATAATGAGCACCAGCCTTTAGTCGGCCTTTATCAGCTGCTACATAACACGTATCTTCGGCGAACACAACAACTTGAGTTGTTAATACATTTGCTCATTTCATTTGCATACATCAGGAAATGAAAGGGCCCTAGTACAGAACCTTGGGCTGTGCCCTCGGTTGTTTTTGTAAGTTCACAGTAAATGTTATCTGGTTTTAACCGAATTTATCAAAAAGGAGGAGTTTTTTTTTATGTATGTTCACCGATTACTTGAAAATGGCTGAACCGATTTGGAAAATTCTTTTTTTGTTTCAAAGGGTCTTCACACGTGGTCCCATATAAATTTTATCAAAATCGGTCGAGCTGAAAGATTCCGACGAATTGAGAACCTCCTCCTTTTTGATAAAGTCGGTTAAAAATACGAAACACATCTTCCATCAACTCTGGTAAATAATGTTTTGCTAAATTTGAAGTAGATTGGACCAAGAAATCACGTTGTTCCATACAAACTTTGCCCTTGATTTTCACCCCCTTAGGGGTAGAAGTTCGGAAAATATTTCAATTGGATGCTTACGTCATACAAAGACTACACCCACCTAGTTTCACGTCTCTACGGTCAGCGGTTTAGGCTGTGCGTTGTTCCGTCAGTCAGACATTCAGGACTAAGCATTTTATATGTATAGATTAACCGTTGTTAGAAATTGCGAGACGTTTCTAAGCAGAGGGGCTAATACCTCCTCATTAAACAGACCTCAATTCTGTTGTTTCGCTAGAGTAACTAACATTTCCTAAAACAAAAACGATCTTATATTGTTTGCATTAAAATCTGTATTAGGAGAACATTTTTTAGTGACACTTCCTAAATTAACGTGTAACTGACGTGTTTTAGCTCAATTTAGTCATCATGTAAGGTGTTGATTAAAACTGCGGTAAATGAATTCCTTTATTTTCAATAAAGGAATTCATTGGCATACAAATTATAGCAATTAAACAAAAAATCGTTTAAACAAATTTTAGAACTGTGATTTAAAATGGGTACTCTAATTTGAACTTTATTAGTAGCAAAATAAGGTCGTCCATATTTTAGAACATTTTAGCTAGTCCGGCGAAACAACAGAATTGCCAGCATTATATTCATCCCGTGAAGCTTTTTGAAATAAAATGCTAGATTTATTTGTTTACCAATAGCTTTCAGGGTCGACTACCTTCAAGATATGCATTATGTCGTTGACTGCTTTATTAAATCCAACTGCGAAGTTGTCAGCGATTGTGGGTTCGATTCCCTCCCAGGACCAACATTTGTGTGATGGGACACAGGTGTTGGTTCTGTGTCTGGGTCTTGTAAAGTATCATGTGTATGTATTTAAAAATATACAAATACTAGCTGCTGTCCGCGGCTTCGCACGCGTTGTACCTCCATAAAAACAATATTTCATGACGATCTCTGTGGCGCAGTGGGTTAAGGTCCTGCTGAGACATAAGAGGTTGCGGGTTCGATTCCCGCCGCTAGAAAAATGTGTATATGATCTGCAAGTATATGTCTCGGGTCTGGGTATTTCTATGTATAAATATGTACGTATAAACAAAAAAATTTAAAAAAGAGTAGCCTATGTCCTTCTCCAAGATCCCATCTATCTCTATACCAAAATTTATCAAAATCGGCTCAGCGGTTTAGACGTGAAAACGTTACAGACAGACAGTTACTTTCGCATTTATGATATTAATATAGCAGGGAAGTAGAAATAAGAAATGACATTCAACAAGATTCGACTTTTTGACACAAAAATATTGTACTAATAAACAATATTAACACTTGATATTGGTAAAATTGACATTATAATGTCACATGACATTAATGAAGAATGAGTAGTTAGCTAATGTGTTATTATAGGATGAATACCAGCAACTGTACTATTCATGTAACTGTTAGGTCGATGGATTAAGGTTTGCATTTGAAATAATTCAAGTTTGATAAGGCTGGCAATTCTGTTGTTTCACCGGACTAGCTAAAATTTTCTAAAATATGGACTCTTTTTTTTGGTTAATATGATTATGAAACACCCAGACCCGAGACAAATACTTGCAGATTATACAAACATTTGTCCCGCGGCGGGAATCGAACCCGCAACCTTCTGCGTCTCAGCCTGACCTTAGCCCACTGCGCCACAGAGGTCGTCTGTGGATGTTTTGTTTTGCTAGTCGGTAGTAAGGGACTATGGAATGAAATAATAATAATAATGCCAGACATTTCACACAACATCATCTAGCCCCAAAGTAAGCAGAGCTTGTGTTATGGGTACCACATGGCTGATAATACCTACTACTTAACTTAAATACTTCTTTTTTGTAAATACATACATACACATAAAACACCCAGACCAGAGACAAATACTTGTAGATCATACAAACATTTGTCCCGCGGCAGGAATCGAACCCGCAACCTTCTGCGTGTCAGCCAGATCTTAGCCCATTATTATTTATTTATTGTTCTTGTTAGACCTTGGTCATCAGGCTTCTAGTATCGCGGTATCAATTGGATACCTTCCGCAGCGGCATTTGAATGGTAATTTAACAATCATGTGTTCGTTGCAGATCGACGACGGGAGGTCATTCGAGGTCATCCTGCGTTTCGACACGGACGTTGACCTCACTTACTACAAGAACGGAGGTATCCTCAACTACATGATCAGGAAGATGCTGTAACCTCTCACCGCACTGGTTAATACACGGCCGTCACGCAAAGGAACCTCTGAGACATGCCATGAAACTTCTGAAGCAAAGGAACAAGTGAAACTTTGATAATCTGAAAATAACCTTTGAGACACAAAGGTACCACCGAGACATAGGAACCGCAGAGATACTGAATTCTTTGCACGAATAGACCATAACTTTCCCGTGGACATTCCAGTTGCTAGTATATATATTATTTAAAACAATTGCTCTAGTGAAGTGACAATACAATGTTCAGTTTTAAAAATAATTACATTTGCACGAGATTCTGCCACATTTCCTCCTTTAGTAATGCTGGTATTTCAAAACTAATGTGATCATTTTCTAATTTAGACTTTGGCGTAAACAAAATAAGAATGTATTTCGTATTGAGCGCTATTGTCAGTAACTCTGTTTAGTTCCGAGACGGAGTCGAGTACTGCAGGGCGATTATGGAACTCTAATTATAATCAATGTCTATCGAAACGTCAAATTCGTCAAACGAATGATTGAAATTACGCCGAAAAGTGATAGACATTCATTGTAATTAGAGTTACATAATCGCCCTACTGAAATGCGATAAATGTGATTTGTTCAAGCATCAAGTAACGGTTGTATTATATAAGCATTCTAATTTAATATGGGTCGAGGTTATATTTATTTTGTATTTTTTTATTATATCTAATACTAGCTGGTGCCTGCGACTTTGTCTGCGCAGTATTAGTACTTTGAGTTGCTTATTTTCTCCAAGGTCCTATCTATTTTTATACTAAAATTCATCAAAATTATGGTAAGAAATTAATAGGACAATTCAATATCTTCATAAATTATAGCCTATGTGTTATTCTGATATTTAAGCTATGTCATGTAAAGTTTCATTAGAATCCATTCAGTAGTTTTTGCGTGAAAGAGTAACAAACATAACAAACATTCGCGTTTATAATATTAATAAGGAAGTTTCAGTCGTGTCCTCTCACTCGCACAATACTGCCATTAGTATTGTGCGAAAGAGAGCGCATGATGAAAACAGTTTCGATTCGATTCTGTATCAGGTTATAGTAGAGTCGAGGGGTAGTGGCCTCAATTCAGTTGTTTCGCTAGAGTTACTAAATTTTTTTAAAACAAAAACTATCTTATGTTGTTTGCATTAAAGTCTGAATTAGAATAACATTTTTTAGTGACACTTACTAAATTAACGTATAACTGACGTGTTTTAGCTCAATTTAATCATCATGTAAGGAGGTGTTGATTAAAACTACGGCTATTTTCCGCAGTTTTTATCAACACCTCTTAACATTATTTTCAATAAAGAAATTAATTGAATTAAAAATTATAGCAATAAAACAAAAAATAATTTTAACTTATTTTAGAACTGTATTTTAAAATGGGTACTCCAATTTCAACTTTATTGCTAGCATAATAGGGTCGTTCATATTTTAGAAAATTTTAGCTAGTCCGGCGAAACAACAGAATTGCCAGCCATATCAAACTTGAATTATTTCAAATGCAAACCTTAATCCATCGACCTAACAGTTACATGAATAGTACAGTTGCTGGTATTCATCCTATAATAACACATTAGCTAACTACTCATTCTTCATTAATGTCATGTGACATTATAATGTCAATTTTACCAATATCAAGTGTTAATATTGTTTATTAGTACAATATTTTTGTGTCAAAAAGTCGAATCTTGTTGAATGTCATTTCTTATTTCTACTTCCCTGCTATATTAATATCATAAATGCGAAAGTAACTGTCTGTCTGTAACGTTTTCACGTCTAAACCGCTGAGCCGATTTTGATAAATTTTGGTATAGAGATAGATGGGATCTTGGAGAAGGACATAGGCTACTCTTTAGGTAGGTACCACGCGTGCGAAGCCGCGGGCAGCAGCTAGTTTTATATAAAACGGTGTATTTCATACAAATTAACTAGGGATTATTTTTGCTCGAATAACAAAGAAACGGTCATAAATAGTAATGAACTATTTAAATCTGTCGCCATCTCTTTTTATTAACACTAGAATGACAAGGACAATGCATACTTAACACCGCGCTAGCTCTGCGTGTGATTATAGTGAAGATATAGGGTATCTATATAATAGACAATCTGAGTAATCGTCCGCGACGATAACAAACAATTTGAATAGATGGGTGACCGTTTGTGGCTAACACTGGGCGCTTAGTGTTCGTATGAATCGGGAGCTAACAGTTCTAGTGGCTTACGTCATAGCTTAACAACTTTAAGCCGGGACCGACGGCTTAGCGTACCCAAGCGCTCGCATGTAATGCCACTGCGGTCACCCATCCGGGTACTAACCTCGCACAACGTTGCTTAACTTTGTTCATCTGTTAGGAACAAGTGAGCTATTTAACGCTTTTAAAAACTGACCAATTTTATATTTTTTGTGAGTTGTTCTATACATTTTGATAAACACGGACTTTACCCACGTATTATTTAGTCGATGGAGACACCGACCCTGTTTCGATTCATCTAGAGAATCATCATCAGGGTGAGTTTGATCGGCGGTTCGCTCGTTGTCGTTCGAGTTCACGGTTCGCACGTAGTGCGAACCGTGAACTACGGTTCTTACGGTTCGCACGATAGTGCGAACCGTGAACTCGAACGACAACGAGCGAACCGCCGATCAAACTCACCCTGATGATGATTCTCTAGATGAATCGAAACAGGGTCGGTGTCTCCATCGACTAAATAATACGTGGGTAAAGTCCGTTTTAATCAAAATGTGTATAATTATGATATTTCAATATATTTTTACAATGGTGTTTAAGGATAGATGTTATTATATCGTTATTATACAATTTCATTCGTTTTACTAAATAGCATAACCAAATCTGTGAGGAGACATGCGATGAGAAACACAAGTGAGAGATCGTTCGCGGTCGTCGCTGAAAAACCACTACTTTCATTGTTTCATTACTTACTCGGTTGGGCGGAAGCGGTGCGCGGTCGATTATATCGGCTCGCGCACGGTGTTTCGTTCCAAGCGTGCAGAGTGGCGACTGTGGCGGCAACACCACGTCGCCGTACAACTCCCGCGTGATCCGGTTCGAGGACACTGCCAGGCGGGGAGTTTGACTGGGGCGGTACATCTGTCAAAGAATAACGCAGGTGTCCTAAGGCCAGCTCAGCGAGGACGGAAACCTCGCGTGGAGCAAAAGGGCAAAAGCTGGCTTGATCCAGATGTTCAGTACGCATAGGGACTGCGAAAGCACGGCCTATCGATCCTTTAGTACTAAAGAGTTTTTAGCAAGAGGTGCCAGAAAAGTTACCACAGGGATAACTGGCTTGTGGCAGCCAAGCGTTCATAGCGACGTTGCTTTTTGATCCTTCGATGTCGGCTCTTCCTATCATTGCGAAGCAAAATTCGCCAAGCGTTGGATTGTTCACCCATCAAAAGGGAACGTGAGCTGGGTTTAGACCGTCGTGAGACAGGTTAGTTTTACCCTACTGATGGCTTGTCGTTGCGATAGTAATACTGCTCAGTACGAGAGGAACCGCAGTTTCGGACATTTGGTTCATGCACTCGGCCGAGCGGCCGGTGGTGCGAAGCTACCATCCGCGGGATTATGCCTGAACGCCTCTAAGGCCGAAGCCAGCCTAGCCGAATCCGGCAAGGATATGCTCACTGTGGAGCCCCGAGAGTCGGGAGGCTCTAAACAATGTGACTTTACTAGTTGCGCTTTACATCGTAAGGTGCGACGTCGAAGCCCATTTGGATCGCGGAGATCGGTGCGTACGGTTTAACACGTGCACCACGGCTCCGAAGGTCCGGATTTAACTCAGTTCGATGTCGGGGCTCGGAATAGTCTGTAGACGACTTACGTTCCTGGCGGGGTGTTGTGCTCGGTAGAGCAGCGTCGTGCTGCGATCTGTTGAGACTCAGCCCTACGCCAGGTGATTCGTCCGAGGACGAATTATCTCTATCTCTATTTTTATTTTTTTAATCTCTTATAGGTGGGAACAAGTAAAATTAGCTTAATTTTGCGGATTTTTACATGTTTCCCCCACCTTAAAGATCTCTCTTATAAGGTAGGTAGGTGGGTACAAGTAAAATTAGCTTGATTTTGCGATTTTTACTTGTTCCCACCTTAAAGATCTCTTATAAGGCCAGGTGGGTACAAGTAAAATTGTGTTAATGGCCTTATTTTAAACTTTAATTAATTTAATTTTTATGTGTTTTTTTTTTATAACTTTCAATTCAGTATCTTGAATAAAACCAAATAATATAATTTTCAAAGTTTCTTATTGTTAGAATTTGGTCGTGTCGTCGATTCAGCCCCGCCGCCAGCCGCCAGGTTATCCGTCCGAGGACGATATAGGTACTATAGGTGATTTACACACCAAGTAAACCAAGTCCAATTTTGTATTACAATATTGTAGAGTTTTTTTTTTTTTTGAAATATATTGTTCAAATCATTTTCAATACTCTTGTTTTATTTACCGACTTTATCAAAAAGGAGGAGGTTCTCGATTCGTCGGAATCTAGTTTTTTTTTTTTTTTGTTTTTTTAATATTTATGTTCACCGATTACTCTAAAAAAACAGCTGAATCGATTTGGAAATTTATTTTTTTGTTTGAAAGGGTTTAATATAAATTTTATCAAAGTAGAGCATCGGTAGAGCTGAAAATTATTTTTTTGTTTGAAAGGGTGTAATATAAATTTTATCAAAGTAGAGCATCGGTAGAGCTGAAAATTATTTTTTTGTTTGAAAGGGTGTAATATAAATTTTATCAAAGTAGAGCATCGGTAGAGCTGAAAATTATTTTTTTGCTTGAAAGGGTATAATATAAATTTTATCAAAGATAGAGCATCGGTAGAGCTGAAAAATCAACGAAAATCTAAAAATTGCATACATCGATGATGTTTTCATGTGTTTTCATACCTCGCTGTCTCATTGGAGCGGTGCGTTTATTTGGCCTACCCATATTATATTATGTACAAAATACATCTACTTTCCATTAAAAATGTATTATAGGTTCAAATTTCATTCAATGAAGTCGGTTTCTTTTTAGTTTTTAATTTAAAACGTAATTATTATATAGAAGGGGGATATTGTAAATGCTACTAAAATATTTGCTCATGTAAAACTTTGACGTAAGGCTGAAGTTTTGTTTAGGTAGTAGCACATTATCGATTTATTCAGGTATAATAATTATGTTGCTTAAAATTACAGTTTGGAGAGCCCCAAGGTATATTCGTATATTATTAATAAATTCAAATCATTTTCAATGCTACTGTGTATTTTGTTATTTGTGCAAAAGCTATATAATTTTGCTAGTAGTAGTTATTTAACACCTTGGTCGTGTCCCAAGTGATCTATGCGGCATATATAGGTACTTTCAAAAATCTGTTAATTAATAATCTCTAGCGTCTTATGTTGTTATATAAGCGGGAATAGTGAAATTATGAACACTATGCCATTGTATTGTGTAAATAATGTAATTACATCTTTATTTTAATTTTGCTATTATATTTTTTGTATTATATAATATTGTATGCATTTTACCCATCAATATTAATTAATTAATTAATTAATTAATTAATTAATTAATTTGTAAAGGTGATTTAATAACTGTCAGTGTGTCACATTATAATCATTATACCAATTGGACTTCATTTACACATTTTAAAATGTATTATAATTATTTGTAACCTCATAACATGTTTTTTTTTGTTTTTTTTTTTGCCACAATTTTTTTTTTTTTTTTTTTTTAAATTAATTTAATTAAGATTTAATATTTATAAGTGTGTCACATCATATAATCGTTATACCAATTGAGAATATGTTTTCCAATTTTTTTAAATTTTTCTAATTTTTTTTTTTTTATTCTTTTTTTAAATTTTTTTTATAATTATTATTTAAAATTATTACTTATATCCTCACTCATAATATTTCCTTCCACGCGTAAACATAATGTTTACAAAAAATATATATTATTATTATTTAATTCAATTTCATGTCATTTATTTAATTTAGTGCCTAATTATTGTTTATTTACCACCAATTTTTTTTAATTTTTTTTTTTTTTTTTATTTAATTTAATTAAGATTTAATATTTACAAGTGTGTCACATCATATAATCGTTATACCAATTGAAAATATGTTTCCCAATTTTTTTTAATTTTTCAAATTTTTTTTTTTTTATTCTTTTTTTAAATTAAACAGGCTGTAAGGAGCCGTAAGAAGCCCATAGCGTGTTTTAAAATAATGAACGACGTATAATGCCAGTAGAGCAGTGTGAATCAACTGAGCGAGGATAAAGAGCGACCAAATATATAAATATATAGATGGTAGAGCAATGGTAGAGCAAGTCTTACGGCGGCTCAATGCGCGTGCGCACGCTGCGGCGGCTTGCTACTACTTATACGACGTCTCTTTAGCCTCTGTTACAGTGTGTTTTACACTTGATGATATATAATTTAATATGATACAGTTATTTTATAATAACGCGTATTATAGTGCTGTGTTTTACTCAAATAATTCATTACGTGTGGTGTGGGAAACTTGAACTGTTAGTGGTACACTCGAAGGTGAGAACTCGAACTCGATTTTCGCGTTTTGTCATCGTTTTGTGTGGTGGTGTATCATTAACGGTGTTTTCCGTTGTGCCTAAACGCGTTCTGAATCTCTTTAATGTGTGTGATTTCGTTAAAAATACTCTCAGGCGTTAACACCGACGCATGATGTGCATTTTAACACAGAAATATGTAAAAAGTTTTAAAGAATTGTCATTATGTATATAGAGATATTATGAGCGGCAGTATTGAGCTCCGGCCTCGCCACACTCCGGGCGTGATCGTCTTTCGCTGCTGTGCGCGAAACGCAATTCGGACCGTTGTTATTATTAATTTAATAGCGTGGAAACGTTTGCGACTCGATGGAAACTTCAATAAAATTCAAGAAGAAGAAGAAGAAGAAAAAGAAGATGAAGAAGAAGAAGAAAAAGTCTAATCTCTCCTCTCTCTACTCATATCACAGACAAAACGACATCCCACGCGCGCAGGCTTAACCGCCGGTGCGAGGGAATAAATGTGTATTCTCGTCTAATAATTATGATGATGATGAAGAAGAATTAGCTCCCTGGTTGATCCTGCCAGTAGTTATATGCTTGTCTCAAAGATTAAGCCATGCATGTCTCAGTGCAAGCCGTATTAAGGCGATACCGCGAATGGCTCAATATATCAGTTTTGGTTCCTTAGATCTTACTCAGTTACTTGGATAACTGTGGTAATTCTAGAGCTAATACATGCAATCAGAACTCTGACCAGTGATGGGATGAGTGCTTTTATTAGATCAAAACCAATCGACGGAGGGCCTCGCGTTCGAAGTCGTTAATTTTGATGAATCTGGATAACTTTTGCCGATCGCACGGTCCAGTACCGGCGACGCATCTTTCAAATGTCTGCCTTATCAACTTTCGATGGTAGTTTCTGCGACTACCATGGTTGTCACGGGTAACGGGGAATCAGGGTTCGATTCCGGAGAGGGAGCCTGAGAAACGGCTACCACATCCAAGGAAGGCAGCAGGCGCGCAAATTACCCACTCCCGGCACGGGGAGGTAGTGACGAAAAATAACGATACGGGACTCTTACGAGGCCTCGTAATCGGAATGAGTACACTTTAAATATTTTAACGAGGAACAATTGGAGGGCAAGTCTGGTGCCAGCAGCCGCGGTAATTCCAGCTCCAATAGCGTATACTAAAATTGTTGCGGTTAAAAAGCTCGTAGTTGCATTTGTGCGCCGCGCTGTTGGTGCACCGCATCCGCGGTGATACTGACACGTTTGCGGAGCATATCGTCGGTGAGCCGGCGGTAACACGCCGGTTCAATATCAAAATCCTATCGCGGTGCTCTTTATTGAGTGTCGAGGTGGGCCGACAATTTTACTTTGAACAAATTAGAGTGCTCAAAGCGGGCTCAAAATGCTGCTTGAATATTTCGTGCATGGAATAATAGAATATGATCTCGGTTCTATTTTGTTGGTTTTCAGAACTCCGAGGTAATGATTAATAGGGATAACTGGGGGCATTCGTATTGCGACGTTAGAGGTGAAATTCTTGGATCGTCGCAAGACGAACATCAGCGAAAGCATTTGCCAAAGGTGTTTTCATCAATCAAGAACGAAAGTTAGAGGTTCGAAGGCGATTAGATACCGCCCTAGTTCTAACCGTAAATATGTCATCTAGCGATCCGCCGACGTTACTACAATGGCTCGGCGGGCAGCTTCCGGGAAACCAAAGATTTTGGACTCCGGGGGGAGTATGGTTGCAAAGCTGAAACTTAAAGGAATTGACGGAAGGGCACCACCAGGAGTGGAGCCTGCGGCTTAATTTGACTCAACACGGGAAATCTCACCAGGCCCGGACACCGGAAGGATTGACAGATTAACAGCTCTTTCTTGATTCGGTGGGTGGTGGTGCATGGCCGTTCTTAGTTGGTGGAGCGATTTGTCTGGTTAATTCCGGTAACGAACGAGACTCTAGCCTGCTAAATAGGCGTCGTCATTTCGGTGTGCATGGCTTCGGTCAAGCAACTCACTGGCGACGTATTAAAATTCTTCTTAGAGGGACCGGCGGTTTCGAGCCGCACGAGATTGAGCAATAACAGGTCTGTGATGCCCTTAGATGTCCTGGGCCGCACGCGCGCTACACTGAAGGAATCAACATGTTCTCCCTGGCCTAAAGGCCCGGGCAACCCGTTGAAACTCCTTCGTGCTGGGGATTGGGGTTTGCAATTATCCCCCATAAACGAGGAATTCCTAGTAAGCGCGAGTCATAAGCTCGCGTTGATTACGTCCCTGCCCTTTGTACACACCGCCCGTCGCTACTACCGATTGAATGATTTAGTGAGGTCTTCGGACCGACACGCGGTGGCTTCACGGCTGTTGGCGTCGTTGGGAAGTTGACCAAACTTGATCATTTAGAGGAAGTAAAAGTCGTAACAAGGTTTCCGTAGGGGAACCTGCGGAAGGATCATTAACGTGTTTTGTGATGATAATGATCTATTGTTAAGATAGATTATTGTTGTTGTTAAACAATAAGAAGCCATCCAAATAAAAAAGATATGTTCTTTTTTTGTCCCACTAGGTGTGTGTCGTCGTCGTCGTCGTCGTCGTCGTCGTCGTCGGTCATCAGTCGAATTCATTGTGTGCACATTCATCGAGCGATAAATGACAATGGTATGGAATGATGGCTCGCGCGCGCGCGCACCACCGCGTCACGCTTTCACTGCGTTAAGGTTAAGACGGGTGAGAAATCCGCACCCCGAATCTGCGTGTGAGGAAGCGTGCTCGTTAAACAAATAAAAAATTCACGGTTTAGAGTGAGGGTCCGCCGTTTTACAGCGACGGCGGCGCTCTCGTTCTAAGTGAAATGTATATATATATATTTTTTTTATTTATAAACAAATAACATAAAAACAAAAACTATTACCCTGGACGGTGGATCACTTGGCTCGCGGGTCGATGAAGAACGCAGTTAACTGCGCGTCATAGTGTGAACTGCAGGACACATTTGAACATCGACATTTCGAACGCACATTGCGGTCCGTGGATACACATCCAGGACCACTCCTGTCTGAGGGCCGGCTGCATAAAAACAAAACCACATTGCGTGCATTGTAAAATACGTGCGCATCTGACGTTTCTCGATTATGTGTATAATGTATATATATATGTAAAATATATGTGTATTTATAAATATAAAACGGGTCCGTTTAAAAATTATAATCTGACGTTGCATAAAAATGTATATATTATATATATGTATATTGTTGTTGCGACACACGATGTGTAAAAATGTTGCGTTGTCGTACACACACACTATATACTATATTAATATATAAGAAAACATTGTAGTGTAGCGCGGTAGGCGGACTCGACGTCCGAAGGGCGCGACGGCGTAGACGCGCTCTCCTAGCAGAGTGCGCGCACCTATGTCGTAGCGTCGTAACGGATATCGTGTCTGCCTCTCATTTTATACGTTGGCCTCAGATCAGGGAGGATTACCCGCCGAATTTAAGCATATTAGTAAGCGGAGGAAAAGAAACTAACTAGGATTTCCTTAGTAGCGGCGAGCGAACAGGAATAAGCCCAGCACTGAATCCCGCCGTTGTAACGGCGGCGGGAGATGTGGTGTTCGGGAGGTTCCGCTTTCTTGTCGTCGTCCACTCCTGTCCAAGTTCGTCTTGAACGGGGCCCATTTCCCACAGAGGGTGCCAGGCCCGTAGCGACGGAGGACGGCGGCGAGAGGGACTCTCCTCAGAGTCGGGTTGCTTGAGAGTGCAGCCCTAAGTGGGTGGTAAACTCCATCTAAGGCTAAATATTACCGCGAGACCGATAGCGAACAAGTACCGTGAGGGAAAGTTGAAAAGAACTTTGAAGAGAGAGTTCAACAGTACGTGAAACCGCTCAGGGGTAAACCTGCGAAACTCGAATGAACGAACGGGGAGATTCATCGTTATTCAGCGGCGTGGTGGCGCACTCTCGATACTCACGGTTTCGATCGTGCGGTACGGGGTGTGTCGTTCGACGTACTCTGACGGCGTGCACTTCTCCCTTAGTAATACATCGCGACCCGTTCGATGTCGGTCTAAGCGCCGTTCGGGAGTCACTTGCACACCTCTCGGGGTGTGTGGGTGACCGTGACGTGCGCCGACCGGCTGTCGGACGGTATTATAACGGATCGCGTACGCGTTTACAACGCGTCCGGCCCGACGCAAGGCTACGTCGCTCACTCCCGTCCTGCCCGAGTGCGGGCGGGGGTGCGGCGAGCCTGTCGTCGCAGCCGTGCTGTCTCGGACTGTACGCGTCCCGTGTCTGCGATGATTCAGTTTCGGGCACTCGCAGGACCCGTCTTGAAACACGGACCAAGGAGTCTAGCATGTGTGCGAGTCATTGAGTAAAATGTCTAAACTGAAAGGCGCAACGAAAGTGAAGGTGGACGCTCGCCGTCCGCTCAGGGAGGATGGTGCGCCGATCTCGGTCGGCCTCTCGCACTCCCGAGGCGTCTCGTTTCCAATCTGAGATTGCAGGCGCGCTCTGAGCACAGATGCTGGGACCCGAAAGATGGTGAACTATGCCTGGTCAGGTCGAAGTCAGGGGAAACCCTGATGGAGGACCGTAGCGATTCTGACGTGCAAATCGATCGTCGGAACTGGGTATAGGGGCGAAAGACTAATCGAACCATCTAGTAGCTGGTTCCGTCCGAAGTTTCCCTCAGGATAGCTGGCGTCGATTTGAACAGTCTCATCCGGTAAAGCGAATGATTAGAGGCATTGGGGTCGAAACGACTTCAACCTATTCTCAAACTTTAAATGGGTGAGAACTCCGGCTTACTCGAACGATGAAGCCGGA